>OZ021721.1:51836370-52495254 GCA_963978545.1 Linyphia triangularis
GGGATTCTCAGTGGTTCTTTTTTACCATTTTAATGGATTATTTTTGTACCATTAAAGATGTTTATTTTATGTTATTTTCAATTTATCTTTTATTTATTGAGATACTTTGATATTGATTTATTTATGTACTTTTTTTTTCTTTTATTTGATTACAGACTTAGCTTATTTATCTTTAGTTATATCTAATTTAATTTAATTATGGAGATCCCAGCTGTCAACTATACTTTGATTTATTGGTGCCCCTCTTGATATATATCTTCTTTCCCAGCTCGGTGGATCCTGTTAATGAATTATGGTAAATGTTAACTGAATGTATTGATTAATTAAATATATTATAACTCGACTCAAAACCAACATCCAAACGGCACAACTGATCCTAGTTGTGCCGAAAAATATAATAGAGAAAGAAAAAAAAAATTAAATAAAAAAAAATTAATTAGAAAAAAAAAGAAGAGAAATTAAAGATAAGTTATACCCCTTCTGCTACGATTAATAATTTGTACAACTAACCATCGGACGGCACAACAGATCCTGATCGTGCTGGGAAATAAAAAATAATAAATAAAAAAAAAAAAAAAAAAAATTAATATACATATAAATAAAAATATGATATCATATAACACTGTAGCAATTACACTTGGGTTAGGCATAAAAGTCTTGTTGATGGTGTTGGCATTTACTTGTATGTTTTATATTGAAATGTTTGATGTTATTTGAAAAACTTAGGTGTAATTTACTTTAATCTCTTCGTGTATTTGTTATTCATGATGTTCTTTGTTAGATGGTTATTTTTTGTTAATTTTTGTTAGAAAGAAGAATTGCTTCCCTGATACATATTCTTATTATTTGATGTCAATCAATCTCATTTTTATATACAACCTGACATCCTTGTAAAACTCACCTAAATTTTTAATAAATCTGTTCCGGCAGGGCGTGAATGCCCGTTGGAATTCCTCTCGGGCTGGGGTGTCGCTTTGCTCCCGGCCGGAGGTTCAGGGGCTCCAAACCTGCAAGGGTGAGTTCTCCGGTCTGGGCAATCCAATATATACCATGATGCAATACCATAGAGAGTGTTTTCAAAAGTTGCCTAAGAATTTTAGGAAATGTTTATCTTTTTTCTCATTTTTAAAATAATTTGGCCATTCTATCATGGTTTGATGCTTTAGGTTTGTTCTCAAAATTCCAATTCCGATTCACTTGAAATAGAGACCCTCCTTACCAACACCCCATGAAATATTTTTATACGTAAAATTATGCACCTACTCATTTTATCTTGAGTACAAAACATGCAATAATATACTTAAAAAATAACTACTTGCTTTGCAAATGAAAT
Source organism: Linyphia triangularis (assembly GCA_963978545.1). Taxonomy (NCBI): domain Eukaryota; kingdom Metazoa; phylum Arthropoda; class Arachnida; order Araneae; family Linyphiidae; genus Linyphia; species Linyphia triangularis. Next base: position 51,837,704 of record OZ021721.1, read on the forward strand.
ATTGTAATACTTGCTTTTACATAATTGATCTATAATTTTGGACTTCTTTTTTGTTGGCCTTAATTGCTTCACACCAAACTTGCATCTTGCTTTCCTTTTAGGACACCAAAAATACATTAAGGGGAGTTAGAATTCATGTAATTGTCTAGTAGGGCACTAAGCAATACACATTATAGTTTCTTTATTTGTTAACATCCATATTACACTGCGTTGCATAATGAAAGAACCACCATGTATTTTCAACTTGGCATATTAATAATTGGATAAAATGATTTATTGAAAACATACAAAATGTGAATGCAAATATCAAAGTAAAAACATAAACATGTATTATCTTTTCATGTAATGAAATAAAAAAATACAAATACTATGCTGCAAATTGATAGCACCAGTCACAATCAGTACCTTGTAAATACACCCTTTTATTCTATAGTTATGGAAATTTGATCAGGCATGCTGTCGACTATATATCTGAGTTAACATCATCCCATTCTGTTAAAATGAAATCTTTCAATTGAATGGTTACATATTGGCTTGAATGGTTACCGTTGGCGTATACAGCTCCACTTAGGATACCCCTGGCATTCCCTATAGGGTTCATATCAGGAGAACAAGCTTGCCAGTTGATTACCTGTACTCTGTTACCTAGGAACCATTCCCAAGACGAGTTGGCAACATGAATATTTACGTTGTCTCAGAATTTTCAAAATGGACCCCCAATTTTTTCTCCAGATGGCTGCAAATTATCTTCCAACATGTCTTGGTAATCTTCTGCTTTCATTCGACAAGTGGGGAGTGCAAGATTTGACCGTCCTGCACTTTGTAGACCAACCAAAACCATTAGTGATGCCACACTGCTCCCCCACACTGCCTCTTTGAGAAAATAATACTTTCTTCCTTTCGAAGATCTCTCCTATACTCACATTCGTCAGGACCATGTAGATTACATTTTTTTCATCACTAATGACTTCTTGAAGCCACTTCCAAGCCAAATGTTCTTTAGACTATTGCATTCTTTTTTGCTTGTGAAGCTCTATATGTATTGGCTGTGTTGTCTTTTTCTTGTATACAAGATGTTTGTTCTGCCTAATCACTCTTGATAAAATAGACTGTCAAGTTTAATGGTGGGGTCTTGTGGTAGTCTGGTCAATGTTTCACTGACTTTTAGTTTCTTTACAAATAATATTTCTTGCCGCATACTTAGCTTTCAAGCTTTTGATTTCTGCTTCCCATAGTTTGATCCAAGATGGAGAAAATAATTAACCACATGCGGTGATGTCCAATTTGTCTTGCTATATTCCGTGACAACAATCCTCCTTTGTTAAAAGCTGTAATTTGCTCCTTTTCAAAATCAGATTACGGTTTTTTCCTACCCATACTTAATGACACTTTTTCAAATCAATTAACTAGACCTTTTGACAATAAATGCTAAGTAAGATTATTTTAACTTGATCAACCGAAACTTTTATATGCTCGTTTATTAAAATCTAACTGCGCGTGCTTATCTGTTTCTTCGAGCTATCTACTTTTTAAAAACATTTGTTTATTAAACCAAACTTAAAACTCCCAACAGCTTGATATCATGCATTCCTCTTAAATATATTATTCTGATTTTAGGAAGTATTACTAACTCATGCAGAAATGTATTATGCAGATATTACATGGAATTAATAAAGTGGTGCTATCATTATGCAATGCAATGTATAGCAAGATTACAAATAATTGCAAAAAAGAAATTAATTTAAACCTTCAAGTGAAAAATACGAACACTGTGTTTTTTGCAAGGCATAGGGTGGGAAGATTGCACTGTGTTATAATTCACAGTAAATTTAAGGAGAATGCCTTTAGTTTTAAATCTTAACCCTTCAGTTTTAAAAGTGCTTTATGAATTAAATGGTTAAATGCAACTGAAGTTGGTACATATTGGCATGATTGCAAATGAATTTTGATTTAAATGTATAAAAAAAAAATACATACATGTTTCTCATTGCTTACTCCTTATTTATACATTTATAATTTCACAAACAGTAATAAAAAGCACAAAAAATGTTGTATTTTTTGAAAAGCTATGTTAAGATAAATATAAAATATTTATTGAAAACATTTTTATGATAAATTTGTTATTTCAGACCCAAATGGAAATCGGAGAGAAACCAGTATTTGTTCCTCCAAGGAAAAGAGGATCTAAATCATCATCCCGATCTAGTAATGAAAGTCTTCAAATGCTTGGTGCTGTTTCTGGTAGTAATTCATCACCTAAGACTTCTTCCAAAATTGATCCTCGTGCAAATAGAAAATTACATCATCCATCAACTGCTCCTGAATGCAGTAAAGATAGAGCCAGTATTAAATTACATTCGAATTCACAAATGCATAAATCTGGTTCCCCCAATCGAAAATCTATAACATATCACATTCAATCTTCAAAATTAATGAATGGTAAAAGTGATGAATCAGATTTAAATAGTGATGTTTCTGATTGCGTACATATCAATGATAGTGGATATGCAGAAATTGAATTATCAAATGAAAGATCAGCATTAAATTCTCGATCTGTTTCTTCTATTGGCTCTTGTGGCGGAAGTTTTGTTACTATGACTGGAACTGTAAAAAGGGGTCGAAAGAAAGGTCAAACAATGGACATGAAGGTAGAAATGTCAAGGGAGGAATTAGATGAACTGGAGCATAGTATTCTGTCTCAAAAAATTGAGGATGATGATAGATGTTTTTTTGGAATTCGTAAAGGTCCCCATGTATTAACTTTGAGTTTGATTCTAGTCCCTTTTGTGTTACTTTTATCAGCAGGATACTCTTTTTACATGGGTACTATGACTTGGTATAATGTTCTTGTTTATTTCAGTGAAAAGAAAACAGTTTTCCATAAAATATTCATTAGTCCCTTTTTAATTATTTCATATCCCTTTTTAATTACTTTATCAACAGTTGGACTTGGCATTTATGCAGCAATTGTTCAGATATCTTGGCATTTTGATAACTGGCGAAGAGAAATTCAAGATTGGGAGAAAGGCTTTTATGGATGGTTATGTGGAGTACTTAATCTTGAAGATTGTTCACCCTATGAAGTAGTCATATTAACGGAAGTTTTGCCACAGTCTGAAGATGCAAAGCAGGGGAAGCAATACTTAGAAGACACTGCATTGTAATATACTTTTTTTGTTATCTGTAAGTTCCATCTTCAATGTATTGTAAATGCAATTGGGAGCAAGGTTTATTAAATTCCTAGTGTTTTCTAAAAATACCTTAATGAGACTAAAAAGTACAATTTTATGAAAATTAGTGCCAAAATATATTTTTGATTTTTTTTTAAAACATTATACTACTTTATTTTGTAAATTGTGTTTATTGATGTTTAATATGGTTTTTATTTTTTTATTTCTAAGAAAAGAAACCTTTTTATGAAAATAACGTACAAGTTACAAAAAGAGCCAAAATATGGCAAATACATATCTAAGTCAATTTACTAATTTTTTCATGCTATAAAAACAGAATTTTATACTACATCTTTTTGTATATTTGTATTCATTGAAATGCAATTAATTTAACCAAGCTGTAGGCTTAATTTACTAATGAAGGAATAAAAGTTAGGTACTTCTCTTCTTTTAAGATGAAGCTAAAATGTATTTTTAAGATTACATAATGCGCCAAGTCTACAATGTACAGATAAATGTAAATTATGATAAGTATAATTCTTATTTGTATAATTCTGGTAATATATTACATTATATGATCTAAAATATTGGTTGTAACCAATTAAATTTTGAAGGCTTTACCTATTGAAATATTTGAATATGTGTTGCACTATTATTAAATTTTGATCAGGCTAGCATTACTATAAATTTAGATTTTTTTAAATACCTACCCTTGTTAGTCTTATGACTAAAAATGTTTATGGGGCTAATGTCTTAATAACAATCTTGTTTTTATTGAATGTGAATGTTGAGAAATTATGTTTGTATTATAATTATTGGTGAATTTAAAAATCATTTGTTTCCTATGAACTTTTGATGAATTTTATTTTCATACCATATGTCTGTTTTATTTTGTAAGTTATTTATTTGTTCATTAAATCTTTAGCTTGTCAATTGTCTTGTTTTAAATAATGTTTAGTTTTTACACTCAATTTAATTTTAGACATGGTACATTTCAAATTATCTATAAAGTATTCTTGGTCGTGTTATCATATCATCACACTAATGCTACAACTAGGTAACTGCAAAACCAGTTTTGAGAAAAATGCATTCAAAAATATATCAGAGCATTGAAATTGTACTAGATATAAGTAGAATATAATAAGACCTTGCTATAGTTATCCACTTATAGCATATAATAAAGATGAGTAATTTAGGACTTATCATACACATATCTAAAAAATGTTAATTTTGGAATCATATACTAGTTGTAGTATTGATGTAATGATATGTACTCTTGTTTTTATTCCATCCCACTGTCATTAAAAGTGCTTAATATTTTAAACTTGTTTACAAGGCCTTGAAAATGCTTAGAGGTGCTTAAAAGTCCTTGAAAAAGCTTAGAGGTTTTTAAGAGTCCTTAATTTTTGTGGATGTTGTCTGCCCAACCAAAATTTATTAAAATACAACTCAGACTTGCTATCCCCTCATGACCGCCACTTATCCGCACTTTATCAGAATTCTCTGACATATTTGTACTACGTATGCGCCAACTTGTAACTTTTTTTAGTAGAATATACTGTATTAAAAATTTATATACCGGCATGATTCCTGAAAAGAAATTTTCAAAGGTCCTTAAAAACATTATTAAGATCCTTAAAAGTCATTGATTTTCATTGTGATTTGAGTGGGAACCCTGCATTAACTCTTTAATTTAGTTGAAAAATAATTCCTCAAAAATATTTTATTTTTGCCAATTTTTTTTCCGAAATAATAATAGTTTCCTCTTGATAATCGTATCAAGTTATTGGTGGTCAAAATGTAAATGATTAATTTTGAGATTGGGGTTTTTCTTCTGAGGTACAGAACTATCGCACTTCTTTTTGGCAAACCACTTTTATCAAAATTGATGTTGATTTAAGTGCTTTTGCAAACTTTGCTGTTTATTCTTGAGCAACTGTTATTTTGAAGTCTCTTGCTGAAAGTGTACTCATCAAAAGCCTAGAAGAATATTTGCAAAAGAGTGCTAACCCTCGCAAAAGACAGGCAGCAAATAAAAAAAATCGGCCACAATTAACACATGCAAAGTATTTAGGGATCCTAGGTGGCTGAGATTATTTAAGAATGTAATTTCTAAGGCCTCTATTGCACTAATCTGTGTATGTCATTCGTACCCTTCATTACTAAAAAAGCTATTTACCAAAGTTTTACTGTTGCGTTTCACAACTTTCAAAAGTGTATTGAGCATTCTAAGAAATCAATTTTTGTAATTCTTGCCAATATATAGATATCAAAGTGTTGCATATTTGGTTTAACCCTAATCTGTTATAAAAAAGATGCACTTTTCAATGACATTTCAGTTATTATTTATCACTTTCCTGATTAGGATAATCTTACTCCTGTTAGTGTGAAAGTTTATGCATTTCATAATGAGTCTTGTTAAATAGCTCAACTTATTAAAAAAAAAAAAAAATCAGCACATGGTAATATAATTCTAGTTTAACAGTGGCTCTAATTAATATTGAATATTAGTTTGTTAGCTTAATCTGTTAAATGGGTATGACCCGGAAGACTAATTAAATGGGTATGGCGAAATTTTTCATCATTGGAATTAACCGTAATATGTTGAATGCATTACATTTTATCCTGCTCTTGTCAATTAAATTCAAGTGTGGTTATATGTCATCGTATTGGTGATAGATCACATACTCAAAATTGCAATGCATCTTTGGCTCTGTTAATGCCAAATTTGCTACAAAAATAGGCAGCAGGAATCATTTATGTCTGCATTTCAATATTTTTCATATTAGTAATAACTTGTCTTGATTAATTGTTATTTTCTTCAAAATATGGCTAAGAGTTATAAGGAAGAAAATACATTTGAATTGTCCGAGAGTGACAATGAAATTGCCCTGGAGGTTAGGTAAATGACGTCGAATTATAAGCAGCAATAGCAGTTCAGCAGAAGCCCATTGTTAAGCGAGTTGAATAGAAGTTTATTCTCCAGTTAACATGTTAATACAGTATAATTTAATTAAATATAAAAATACTGGTTTAGAGTCCTATGCAATTTGAAATTCTCAATGGCCTAGTTGTGCTTAAGGCATTAGTCTTGTGTCCAGATTGTAATTAGATAGAGTTAATTGTGGCTGTTTCATGTTAAATCTGTTGAGACTTTAAAATCTTTTTGGTGTGGAGTGGAAGTGAAGAGGTGCTAACTCGGATATTAGACTGTTGGCCCCCTATTATCTGTAGAGTTTAAAATCATGAAGTGTTGGATGTTATTACACTCTTCTGTTGTAGTATTGTATGCCCTTGTGCAAGGAAAGTCAAAAATCCAAGCTAAGCAGTTTGATTTGAATTTTCTTCTGTCCTTATGATACTAATCTGTAGAAATCTTCAATCCTATTGTGCCTTCAAAGAAAGAGGAAGTAACATTCTAATTCTTTTTAACTCTTTTACAGTCCAACATTTCGACACTAAATTTAGCTGGAATGTTTTCTGATACTCTGAAGTCTAAGCAAATGTTAAGTATCCTCAATTATACAAAAATGGTGTGAAACTATGAATTTGTAAAGTATCGGAATAGGCAGTAGAGTTGATGTTGATATGGTTGTGATTAACTCTCCAAAACTATACAAGAGTTGCACACTTGAAATATAAAATTATTAGTGTGTCTAAACTCCAAAACCTCAATAATGGACTATAAGGAAGCTTTTTTATTTAAATATACTCTTAACGTTTTTGCAGCATTGTTCTTGGTGAATAGTTATATCATCTAGTTGTCATATCCAAATGTGATAATTTTTGTTTTATTAATATTGAATAATTAACAATGCACAGATATTCATACTCTAGTCACTAATGTGGAGTCTTCTTTATAATTTAAATTAATTTTTCAATACTTCAATATTGCAAAAAGTTTGACCCCTAAATATGCCTTATGGAAGAGAAGTGCCATTAAAAACAACTGGAAATATTTTTATCCAAACATATATTTTAATTCTTCTTCAACATTTCCACACCAAATTTAGCAGAGAAAATTTCTACAAATTGAAATCATAGAAATATTAGTTCGAATTTTTTTATTACATAGTGAACCAGCATTTTGATAAGCTGTGATCTGTGCTGTCGCATTCTCCAAGCCCATTTTTCAATTTAAAGCCAAATTCATAATTTCCAAGTAATGTGATTTGAAATTTGTTACTTGAAATACTTTATTTTCAAACTTTTCTACTAAAATAAATAATGCTGCCATTTTTCTATATCATCTTGCAAGTAAGTTCCGACTGCTTATGATTGGTGAAGGTCTTCTGGTCAACGAGGTCAAGCATTCTCGTGTAAAGAAAGTAATAGGGAGTGGGGCAAGCAGTGAACTTGACGAACCTCTGATGTAAAAAAAAAATTGTATGATGTATGCGGAAGAAGTACGGGAATTGAGCCTGTTTCAGGAGAATAAGGAATATTGCAACAGGAATAACCTTTTTATCCCCTAAAGAGATCGTATCTCAGGTACGTCGTACTTGTGACGCTGACATCGCAAGTACTTATTGCAGGGAGACATCGCGGCGGACATTTCCACATTCAAGGACTATCGCTGAAAAGTTCACGTCACACTGGCAATGTGCCTGGGCCATGACAAAGTCGCGATGATTGTGCTACATCCCATGCGCTATCTGGGATATTTGATGATGTGTATTTAGAAGTAGTATAAATTTCTATCCGTTAAATTTTCATTTACACGAAATGGGTTAATACGTGGAGTTTTCCGTACCTCGACGCCCTGTGTGTAAGCACTCGTTTTGCTCGTTACTTAAGATTTTGCTGCTGGAACAGAAATCCACTGGAACTAATCCAGTATGTTCAAGAACAATAAATTACTACACAGCTTATCATTTAGATTAAAGATATTTACTCCCTTCTACAAGATTAAATATGTTTTTTTATTTTTTTCTTGGAATCTAAGGGTGTTCAATGAGTCAAAATAATTTTCCTATAATTTTATTCTCTTTTCTGATTAAAAAAAATGAATTAAAGGGGAGTAGGCAGGTATTTTCCGACAGATGTTTTGTTCAAAAATGTATAATAATACACCTGTCATATATTCTTTAACTCTTATTAAATAAGTCTATGTCTACAACTTTTAACGTTAACATATGGAATCAAACGTTATTCAATTAAAAAACGTTTTTCTTAAACTTTGAAAATTATTTCAAATTGAATAACTACGTGAACAGACATACCTCAAAGTTATTTACATTTATTACATTTGGGAATATGGACCATTAAAAGCAAGGGGAAAAAACAAGTTCCATTTACAATCTTTGTTGTTACAAAAATTATTTTCGTGTCATGACATAAAAAAATATATTTAACTGATTTCTTGCTGCTAATTACTTTGTGTCAATAGTAAATAGTGAAAATCAAAGCAAGCAGTCTTTTAAAAAACTTATTACTGATATGGCTTCTGCAATTATAAATTTATTCTATCATCAGCAAATTATAACTCTGTTGCTGAACTCGTTTCCGAGTGCAATAATATATGTAAAATATTATGTCAAAACATAAGGAAGTAAAGGTGAAGATATTGTTGAAGTTTTGAAATCAAGATTCAATTTAAAATGGAGTCATTTGCCCACCACCATAACCATTTTTAGACAATAGTCATTTTCTATAGAAAATATACATTAGTTTGACTTTAATTTGAAACACGAACAAATTGTTTCTGCTAAAGATACAATGTGCTATTTTTTTTATGACGAAATCCCTTTTTATAAGTAATCAATATCAAAGAGTAAATTCAATTAAAATGAAATGATTATATTAAAATTAAATCTCATTCAATCACAAGGTTACCCAATAAAAATTCTTAAAATTTTAGTCTGTGCCCATGGAACTGCTTATAAAAATGTTATTGATATGATACTGTATAACATTAGTTACCTTTTGCTGCTCAGTATTTAGCAATTCGTTCTTTAATTAGAGCCTGCAATTATTGCACACAGAAAACAATCTATAGCTAAAAGATACACATTTATGAAGCAGCGATCGAAAGATAGGTTGTAAAGCACTTTTTTTACATTTGGTTATAATTAGATTCTGTAGATTAGGCGTTGATTGGTTTTTCAAAACATGCAACTTCTTTGCGTATAAATTTTTTTTCTACTAAGAGGACCACCTATGCTGCTGTCTTCCTTTTCAAAGTGAATAAATTCTGATAGAGCGCTATACTGAAGGGTACGGGTGAGAACTCTAATGTCGAAAATTTATTAATGACATAAATTATCTTTTAGCTACTTGATACATTATCGCAGCATTGATTAGATGGCCCTCACACGCTCACCCAGAGATTGTTTCCAAAAATTCTGAGCCAGAGCATTTGAGTACTGCTCAAGCGATTTTGATTTCCTCAGATTTAATTAACTTCGTGAAACCGATCTCGAATAAATTTTTATTTGCACTAGCAGTACTTGACCCGAGTAATTAAAAAAAAAGCTGTTCTTCCTCTTCCCCTATGAACATCATGAAACCGACATCCCTATAACCCCTGATATATATACCTCATTAATTTTTAAATGGTTCTCATTCTAAACTGCCTTATCCTGAAGTGATAATGAATGGGAGGGCGGGACCGTTAAGCATTCTCTTATTACAAGTAAATGGAGCCGGTAACATCAGAGATTTAAACGGTTTATTGTGTTGCTGATGGCGTATCGTGAACTGAGAAAGCATTGTTTTGTTTCAAGTTTGGACTACTTCAAAGTTGAATTAGTGGATTGCCATTGTAAAAAAGCGCAATTCTTACACATTTTTTGAATACACATTTTTTACACTACCTGATTAATCTTTCGAAAATATTGTTATGTTATTGCAAAAGGTTCAAATCCACTTCCATAAAAATCAATTGAATGACATAAAATTTGAATTTTTTTGGTTATGCTGTATTACATATTAGCTTACTGAGTTTTATGTGAGGCTGGCTTTGCTAAAGTTCAAATTGTGGATACATTTTTTCTTTTAAAAGATTAACAATCATCTGACCGCCAGCTTGTATTAAAACTTGGTTTATCTTTGTTCCCGAAATTTTAATTCCCTTTTAGAGGATAGTCAATCTAATAGCTTATACACATGGCTTGGCATTTTTGTTGTTGTTCGAGACTTCCTAGTTTTCCTTTAGTAGCCTTCTCTTCCTTGTGGCAAATCAAGATTTTTTACGGGGATACAATTTCCATAAATTTATTTCTAACCAGAAACATGATTGGGATTAAATACGAATTTTTTAGACTTTTTAAAATATTCTCGCCATTTGAACACTTAATTATATTAAATTAGTATGATCAGCTATGCAAGATGCTATTCCAAAATGAATGATTGATTAGAATACATTATTATTTTATCATCTGGGAATATTAATAAAAGATTGTTTACAAGAAATTAAAAAAAAATTCTAATCGCGATCTCTTAAATCTAAACATATAAATTTTAAAATGAAATAAAGGAGAATGTCTTCCCTGAATAGTTATCAATAAGTGTTCGAAAGTGGCATTTACATCCCTATTTCTTTAATCATTGTGAATTGCAACAAATGTATCAAAAGTTGTAAATTTATCAACTAGAGTACACAAAACTGTATTTTAAATAAATTAGCTGTTGTTACATAAAAAAAAAATGTATTATAAACTAAAAAGCGAAAATCAACTGACAATAGCTATTGAAGAGGGAGAAGGGAGGCGGTTGGGGCAATCGTCACTCTCTGTAACCGTCCCAGGGCATTTCGCTTATACAAAAAGTGTTCAATTGCTTCAGTTGTTATCTAGATTTGACGTTTTTTTGTGGTATAATTAATTTTTTGTTGCGAATGAATGTCTGCAATTTTTTCCAAACTTAGATAAATTCTTGAAAGCTTTTACTTAATTTTGACGCTGAAAAACGAAATTAAATTGAAGACAATATATATTGTGCAAGGAAAAATTTCAGACCTAAAATTAAGCTAAGACAATGGGAATACAAAACTCAATCAATTACAAATTTGTTACCGATTTAGTCAATGCAAAAACGGTCGGAACACATGAAAAGAACCGGAAATGTCCATATTTGGATGATTTCCAGGATAACATTACTTGAATAATTTCCCTTACAGTTTGAAATATTTTAGTTATCTTTTGAATTAATATGTTGTCCTCTAGCTAGTAATCCTTAATTAATTGAATGTTATGAAACTTAATTTAAACGTTCTTTTGGGACACCAATAAGTAATTTGGGTCCTAATCAACATGCGTGCGAAATTTGGTATACTCAGTTAAAATATTTTGGAGTTACATTCAAACATACAGACTAACAAACAAAAACTGGTTAACCATAATTAAACTAAGCATTTTTGGAGTCATTTAGAACCTGTTCTAATAACAAGAGGAAATTTGGCAATTTATAAGCTTATCTAAAAGTTAACTTTATAGGATGCACCTTAACGCAAAAGTTGTGAATGAAGTTTTAAATTAAAAAGAAAAAAACTTTTCAATCATATAAAAATGAATGGAAATGCTTTACGAATAGTACATGCTCTGGTGCTAATTATTCTTTAGAAAATTAAAATTCATTTTTATGAATTTAGCAACAACGTTTCATGAAGGCATGATCATAATTTGAGATCTAAGGAAGAAATTTGAACCGGTTCTTTCTCTATAGGTAGGGGTGTAGTGTGACTGGTAAGGGGCGTACCGATACTTTTTTGAGAGCTGGTACGGCGTACCGCCACTTTTTTGAATTAATAATAACTCATAAATATTTATGCATGTATTGTGAATTGATATAAGTTATTGAGAAAATAAATACGTAAATTAAGAGTAATTATATTTTTTTCTTGTATGGTAGATTATGCAAAATATTCTGATTTTGCATGTTATAATTGAAAAATCCCAGCTACAGTTGAGTTTAACGCCACGATCAGGAAGCTTGAGTACCGGTAAAATCTTTTTAACACTACAACCCTGCCTGAAGGTTTCTTGATAAATTTAGACAATCGGGAAGAAGTTTTATTCCGATGCTATGGTATTGAAGGGGGGAGGTGGAAGACAGGTAATATGCTCATAACTTGTGACTATCGAGTATATGTTTCATTCCGATGGTTGATGATTAAAAGAGTAGGATAGGTTAGAGGTGGCAAGTTCCTAACCTGGGATATTCAGAACTAATTAGAACCGGGTTTTTTTTTGCTATAGTTTTCTTGATAAATTCAGGCTATAGGACAGATGCTGTATTTCAAGATTTTGTAATTAAGTGGGTGAATTAGGAGAAGTGTGATAGGTTCATATAACATGAGATATACTGAAGCAATTTAAAGTGGGTTTTTTATATGGTATCTGGATCAATTTGGCTATCAGGAACACAATTTTACCGTTTGATGAGCATATTTTCGTATGGGTTCTTACTGTTTCTCAAAGCCGTCGTTTTTAGGAATTCAATACTTTTTAATATATATTAAAATTATGTCTCCAGTTATAATTTATCTACCTTCAAGTAACTATAAAGAGTTTTGGTCTTGGGATGTAATGTTGGATTTCTGTATTGAGCTCTCTAGGAGCGCAAAAGATAACTAAACTAGACTTTTTTTAATTATAATTGAGTCTCCTAGCTCCGTGAAAGGTTATGATGAGGAAATACTGGTTTATAAATCATGTTTATTGAATTTTGTGGCATATTTTGTTACATTGTTGCTTTGGATGAATGATTAAATAATTAAGAACATCACCCCTATACATTGGACGATGCATCGAATCCAAATTTCTTAAATCATGTGAGAGACGCTTGGAGGCCCATTACATTAAATCTTTCTTTGTGATTCATAATATTTAATGCATTGGGAACTTTTCAACTTTCCATCATGTGAAAACAGCCTTAAAGTTGGGAAGAACAAATTAGCCATTAGAGCTCATAAAGAATCTCATATTAAGTATGAGAATACAATGCAAAGTAGACATTGATAACGGAGAGATCATGTCTCTTACTAAAGATAATTTTGTAGAGTTTTTTTTTTTTTTTTTTTTTAAACATAGATGCATTTGCACAATTGCTCATAAATGGTACTCCGTTCTTTTTCATATGCTCATACTGTACATTTTGCATTTCATTTTACGACTGTGTGGTTTTACTTATTTTTAGGTTATATAAAGTTGCCTCTTTGACGTGAGTTTTGTGTGTCTAAACTGCTCCACTAAAAAGTTATTGGAGAAAAACTGATATCCCTCAATTGTTTTGAACAGTATATATTGATATGGTCTGCGATATAAACCACCGTTGAACTTTTTTTGTGCGATTCTGCTCATCAAATCTGAAAAAAATGTACATCTAACAGATTTTAAATATAAATAAAATAGTATTTACGCTACTTCTTAGTTTTATAACGATCTAGTGTTAATTAAACATTGAGAATAGAAATTCAAATTGATAAAACTATAGAGAAAGATGAATTTAATTGACCTTTTTTTTTATTTATTCGAATGGTTTAATGGAATGAAATGGTTTAATGGATTTGAATGGAATGAAACATAATAATTCAAAACTGAGATTCTTTTGTATAAACCTATTAAATTTTAATAGTCTCGAAAAAGATTTCATTTCAACGTCAATATTTTTAACCATTTACTTAATTTTCAAGCTGTAATTTAATAAGTAAATTTATGAGACTTTTGCTACTTTTTGTTGGTTTTGAGGTAATGCATAGGAGAAGTAAAATTAATGCTCCACATTTCTTATGTGTTGATATCAGTATATTTTTATCATACTTCATAGTGTCAAAGAAAGCTCCTGCATTTAAAATAACATTGTTCAATTTCAACTACTTCACTTTAAAATATTTACTAAATCGCATTTGGAGAATCTCAGTCCCTCTTTTAATTGGGAATTGTGCATATTGGTTTGGCTCCAATTTTTGTTTTGAAACTTAATTGTGTTATGTACAAAAATTCTATTATTTACGAGAACGATGTCGATATGATATTCAACTTATTCTTCAACTTTTGTTACTCATTCAGTGATTGTATGTATGAAGCAATTGAATTTCATAAACACCAACATTTTAAAACAATATTAATATAACTTTTTAATGTTTTAGTGAAAAATAAACACAATTTTACAATAATTACAGTATAAAATATGTACAATCATATAAGTATGAACAGAAATATTATTTATAAATTTATTTCTCTATATATATCTGTATAAGATTCATTCTAATTTACAAAGTGTTCATTTATATCGTGGCGTGGAAGATCATTTACGCATTATTTTAGTTAATTAAGAAGAGAAAAAAAAAAGAGAAGAAAACAAACATCTTAATTTGTACAAAACCAGTAAACAGCTATTACTTATTAAGCAATTAAAGAGGCGCACTAGACAAGGACTAGGTTCTTGAATTTTATACTTTCATTTAAAAGAAAACTACTTTGACATATAATAATTTTGCAACAGGGAAAACTAATACGATTAAACAATTTTTTTCTGTAGGTCTGATATTATATAAGAAGTGTATTATAAATAATAAATTAAGTTATCAGTTTTATTCTTTTTATAAAAGTTCTTTTAGAAATGATTTTACTTTCTGTATTACTTTACTTATGATATTAAACTCCGATGTGATATAAAACTTTTATCTTTTAAACACAAATTAAAACGAAAATTCATTTGTTGAACTCATGAATTTCCAATCACTTATTGTTAGGAAACAATTTCTAAAACGTAGATAGGTCGCCAGCGAGGATATGGTATTTTAGAAAATTGCATTGTAATTAACTATGTATTTTAAATTAAACACATAAACCAATTATAACTTTATATTCAAAGTTTGACCGGGACAATTACGATAGTAAATTAGAGAACTGGAGCTATAGAAATAAACCCCTTTCTATGAAGAATCAAACAATGAAATTACAGTTAGGGAATGTGGATCTACTCTTCTTCTTCAACAAATATATTCTTATGAAGTTGTAATTTGGCGCAATCAATCATGTAGTAACTTGTTCAATTTAAGAACACTTTACAAATTAAAAAGGCATCCAACTCTTCTTAGCATAGCTATCACAGTTATTTCAATAGAATCCAGGGTTAGTATGTTCGATAATGCAACGCTTACAAAATTTCTTAACCGTCCGGTATCCATCCATTGTAATATTGCAATCTTGAATGTTCAACTGCTGCAGACCTCTGCAATAAAAAGCAATGGCCTGTATGCCCTGATCAGTTATCAGATCACACGATTTCACACTTAGCTTCTTCAAGTTAGGACAGTGTTCCGAAAGAAGTCGAAGTCCATTGTCCGTAACATCACATTTTCCAATGTCCAGTGCTCGCAGTCTTGAACAACTTCTGGCTAAGAGTTCCATACTATGGTCAGACACTGCCTCACATCCTCTGACGTTGAGATATCGAAGCTTGTAGCAATGTCTAGCTATCTGCTTGATGCCAGCGTCGGAGATCTGGTCACACTTTGCAACGCTTAGGTACCTCAGATTGGAACCGAGTTTGGCAAGCTCGTATATTCCGAAGTCAGTCACCAGGATGCAGTCACTAATGCTAAAAAAGAAAATGTTTGCTTAGATTCACTTGCAGTAAATGAAGCAATGAAAACACTTTCATTAACAATTAAACAAATACAACTAATTAAAAGTGTATTAGGTAACATTTGGTCATTTCCTTGTCAGGTACCTTTTAGAAAATTGCTTTAGTATTGTTATCAGCCAATTTCAAACAGAAGTCTTTAAAGAACATCAAATTAAAGTTTCAAATTTAGCTGGTATCTAAATAATTTTATTACATACTAATTATTTTAAATATATTTTTTAATTAATCTCAGATGGACGTAGAAGATAAAATATTCTTTTCCCAGAAAACAAATGCAGAAATTATCTGTGCCTTAAAATAAGAACAACCAAATTAAAAAAAAATAAAAAAATAAAAAAATTCCAAAACGAGTTGTATAGATGGTTAAAAAACTGCTAATTCAAGAACAATTAATGCCGGTTGTCAACTAGCCTGTATATCACAATTGAGTAAAATAAAATAGATTGTTCTTATTTCCAAATACAAATATTTATTAAAAAAATATACAATTTCACCGGGTCTACAATATTAAACATTTCCTTTTTTATAGTTTCCAAGTCAAATTAGAATTACTTAGTAAGTATGAAAAAGGTTAAGTTTAGTTGAGAGATGCAAAGTTTTGAAGCATTTTCTAATATTCTGGCCAATCGAAGGTGAGAAAAAGAGAAATTTGCTTGCAAAATTTATTTTATAACCATCGTTTTATATAAAAAAGCCACAAACCACTACTTTCTTTTCAAAATTATGTATAATGCTTTTCAATATATCCGATTTGATGCTTTGGTGTTTAGACCTTTAATGAGTGGCATTTAAAATATTTTCCCCATCAAAACATCTAATCTAGCAAGTCCACCAATAAATTCAAGATTTACCATATCTACATAAATGTACCCCGGAAGGAAGGAGAGCTATCTATATTTCTTTTTTCGATTTTTAAGTTATGATTCTGGTATTATGTATGTATGTATTTATTTCGTGTTTTCCCAAGAGATATCACCCCTATCCTATACACAGTTTTATGGCAGATATATTCACATTAAAAGAGTATCAATGTCATCAACAAAATAGCAATTTCTTGCGCGTTTGATCTACTCATGGAGTGCAGTGAGAAAAATTCTATGGGAGGGTTTTTTAATCAAGTACTAAGTTTGCTCATGCATTTATCTGTTTTAAAACCGACGTCTATACAAATCATTCTCATCCCATATTGTCAAATGTCATCAATATTGTTGCTTATTCAGAGACCTATGTATGTTAAAATATTTTAATGCTTTTTGACCAGTTTCCCAGCTATACAAAATACCTCAACATGAAACTCGTTATTAAGTATATGAAATTTCTTTTTTTAATTTTCTTAATCATAGATTAATCTAAAGCTTTCAAAATTCAATTAAAGAAGAAATCATATTTTTATGTGGATGGACAAAAATGGGCTGATTTTATCAGATATTTATGGATTTATGGCATAAGAAATAAAAAGACCATGTGGCATTGACAGTATTTGGAAAACGTATACATCATTTGGAAAATAGACACATCTATATTTTTACATGTTTTTTAAACGACCGTTTATTTAGACTAAAAATAAGGCAAAATGATTTTTCGACGCTAGTATGAAATTTCCAAAGTCAACATTTATTTTTAAGTTCTTAGACCTATCAACTACCTTAGTGGGATACGGTGAGCTTATTTTTTCTGAATGATGTTAAATTACAAACTTATTTTTTGAAGTAATTTACAATAACTGTTTCTTATTCTTTCATATAACTCTACAAGTTGATGGGCGCTCTAGGGAGAAGGGAAAAGTAGTGTTTGATCCGAAAATTCTTCCCACTATTTACGCGCCTGGCGAATTCTCTTGTAAAATTAGGAAAAATAAGGCTAGTATTAACAAGTGGGAAGCATAACATGCGAAAATAAACCTACCTAAGTTCCTTAAGCATCATACAAAAACTAGCAATCGCCTTAACTCCAATGTCCGTTATCTGTACACATCGGCGAAGATATAAATGTGAAATTTGAGGAGAATTGCGAATAATTGTCTTAAGACCTGGATCTTCCAATGCATGGCAATCTGTCAAATCCAGGACTTGAAGGAACAGTTGTTGGTGGTGTATTATCTGTGGTGGAAGATGAATACTTCCCCCATGATTCAGTAAAGCATCTGACCTATCACTGGTCCCCGACCTTGATTGGATTGTTGTAATTTGTTGACAACCTGTTGACAAAGACAAATATTAATGATATTACGCTAAAACAGGCTTGACAAACTAAAATAGATTGATGTGACTTACAAGAGGTTTTTGTGTGTCATAAATTTATTCATTTATTGCTTTTGTGTTTCATAAAACCGATTCGAAGCAACTCAATTAGGCTGTTTTAAAAACCTGAAGTTTTTATTTTACATTATATTTCTACTCTAATTTATACATCAAAACATTGGAAGTGGTTATCTTCCTAAACGCATTATTCGATTTTTGACTATCACTTACTTCATAGTAATATAATTGACAAGACAAGGTCAATTTTATAAATTTCCGTTATTTTCAAGTTGGGGTCAAATCTTAAGTTATTATTTCAAGTCCTTATTCTATTAATGTATCGATATATAAGGTGTTACAAAAAGTTGTTACGCGGATTTTTTTTTTGCTCTTTGAGAAAAGGCATGCAAAATGGATGCACCCCATAAATTAAGGTAACTAGCTAGATTTTACTATATTTTCAGGTTCTGTGATTGCGATATTGCGATTGCTTCGCGTTCTTTCAATAGGTATGCAATATTATCTCATACAAAGCTTTACGACGAAGATATTCATTTTGAAAGAGATTGGTAAAGATCAAGAATCCCGAAATAATTAAAAATATCGCCAATTTCACCAACTTAGCGATGCTTTTTTTGGCCAATGTAATAATTATCTTCAAAGCAGCCAATTTTTTTAAAATTAATCAAATATAAAAACGAAAGCGGTACACTACACCAATCTATGTAAAATTGAAACTAAGTTGTAAGTATTATAGTGTAATTGAAAGATGTACGATGTTCCACACCTCGAGTTGTTGTTTGATTTTTCATACATTATTTATTCATAGTATACATGATTATAATTTTAAGGTAAGTTGTTTAGAGGCTGTAAATTCAAGAACTTTTTTTTTTTTTAATGTTAACAAAAGTGACAGCGCTATGAAAAGTCCATGGTGTTAAAGATGATTAAAAGCCAACCTTCTAGAATAAAATATACTATGCAGATGAGAAAGATATTTCAATCTTCAATCTAACATTAATGAATGAACGAAATATGAGGAATAACGAAGGAAGCTAATTAATACGTGATTCTCATTCGAGTTATTTATATGCTAATGATTTTTATTATGTTCCCTCCATATCATCTTTTTGTTTTGTATTTAGGCCATGCTTATTCCAGAGTGTTACTTAGTTTATTTCAACATCCCTGAAATGAAGAAGCATAGTGTTTTATGGCTACTTTTTAAAAATGCAAAAATGTTTTTTTTTCTTCTATATGTATTTTACTAAATAGGAAGTATGACGAGATTGTAACGTATATTGGACGCAGATTGATAGAATTTTACAGCATTAATTATGACCTGATCAGCATTAATTATAAATGATAATATTTCTGAAATTCAAAATCGTATCTCATTGGCTAATAAAGCCTTCTTGTGACTTCGTCCTTTACTCACTTTCTCTCCAGAAAAACTAAGCTTCTCATCTATAAAACTATCATTAGGACAATCCTAATGCATGGTCCGGAGACTTGGTCTCAAATGGAGAAAAGAGAATTGCAATTTTCGAGAGAAAGGTTCTTAGAAGTATCTTTGGTGGTGTCAAAGAAAATGGTCTATGGCGAAGACGTTTTAATTCGGAAATTTATAGATTTCTTAAAGAGCCGGATATCATTAAAAGCTTTAAAATTAAAATAATGAACTTTGCTTCTCATATTGTTAGAGTGGATGAAAATAATCCAATAAAGAAGATTTTTGTCGCAAGGCCTTTTACGAGTAGGAAAAGAGGAGGGACTAAAGTGCGATGGCTCGATTATGTTGAATCGGATTTTAAAGTAATCGGTGTGAAGAACTGGCAGACCAGATCGAGAAATAGGCGTTCTGGTGAAATCTTCAACGAAAGGCTTTAGCTCACCCTGGGCTGTCGTGCCAAATATGATGAATTAGGACCTCGTAAATTGAAGCAGATTTTTTTTTTTTTTTTTTCAATACACTACTTCGTATTTATTATGCTGTCTCTGAATATCTCATTTTAAAGTATTTGAACATTTTAAAATAGTGGTAAGTGCTCTTTTCTTAAAGCACTCTAAAAATATTGGTGTACTGTTACGTAAAAATTTTAAATCCACCAACGAAATAAAAAACAAAAACGACAGACTGTTTCAGTTTCAATAATGATAAAAGTTAATTTCAAAATCTTCTACACAATCAAAATCAGTTTAATGAAGGTAAAGTATATTCTGCACCGAATTTGTTTAATATTTTGAAGAATTAATATAACAAGGATTCATTTAATAACATTGTAATAAGCGGCATTAAATATAAAAACACGATTTCCTTCAGAACAATTAGATATTGATTACTCAACAATACTTATAATGCTTTAAAAAATAGCTAACTAAAGCAAAAGTAGCGAAACAAAAAAATAATTGTTGACATACAGTTTGTGAAAATGTACGCGTTAATTAGTAGTACTCCATCCGCTAATTCTATAGTATGTTACATTGATATAGCGTGCGCAGTGTGAAAGCAAGACTGGTTGAGCAAGTGCTGCAGGGCGCAAAGGAAACGCGAAAATACTAAGAAGTGCAAGTGAAAGAAGGGAGCAATGTACTGTTTTACATGTACAACACAAATAGAAACAAAATTGTCATTACAAAATATTGATACATATCCATGCATTTTATTTGCCGGACAATGTAACAATTTAAAAAATGGTATGTTATTTTTATTAGTCTTGCATTTTATATTTCATGATAGACAAATAATAAGTCATTAAAATAATGAATGAACTGACGTTTCAAATAAAAAGAGTTTCAAGGAGTTTTATGTAATATAGGTTAAAATAATATACTATGTTGTTAAAAGAACGAACAGACGGACCCACAAACACGCACCTACTATGGATCCATGGTATGGGCTGACTAGCTTTTCTGGCCTATGATCGTACTCGGATGTCATAGACACAAAATAAATCCGATCATTTATAATTATGGAATTTTATAAATGATAAATGATTTTAAAAAAATAAATGATTTTATAAATGAAATAATTATTTTACAAGCATAATTTATTATAAAATGTAATTTGTTCAAATGCAAAATGGATTTGAAGTTATTACATTCCTACCGTTTTTGTAGTTGACGTCTGCTACCGAAAGCACGAAAGTCGAAGGTAAAAAGTGAAAATTGAACGGAAGTTTGAGTATCTGGTCTCTGATCGGTCCAGTTATCATAAACACAAGAAAAATTCAATGATATATATTTGATATTATTATTTGTAGTTGAACCCGACTACCGAAACATGAAAATTGACGTTCTAGTAATCGGAATATCGCTAAGGGTTCATTTCGAAACGGAATGAAACGTTTGTTGAAGGAACTCGATTATACAAATTGAATAATCGCCTATTATAAATATCAAAATGCAGAGATTTCATGCAACAACCATTAAGTAGAATGGGCGTAACCGTATACGAAATTTCAAGAAAGAAAAGTCCACCCTTATTTGTGTCACAAGAAAATGGACTGGTGTATTTTACCAGCTGTCACATGTTAAACTTTAGGTGTGTCTGCAATCCGTTTTAGCAGAATGAATGCAGGCGCAGACACGTAAATAATATGATGGGCAGAAACTATATAACTAATTTCGTAAAAGCCACGTTTTTCGTAAGAAACCAGTTTGTCACTCAAAATAGAGAAGACAATAACGTGACTTGGAGATTTTGTTTTATTACAAACTGTGAAATCTACATACAGAATTTGGACAGGGCACTTTGGATAAAAAAAATTGCGTACCTAAAATGTATATTGTTTTTTAGACTTGATGGTACAGTTCTGTAAAAATTTACAAATTTCAAACATATAATTTTCTTACAACTCACTCCACAGTTGAAGATAAGAATTTCCATCAATTCCTCTTTTGCCTCGACCAACATATGAAGCATTATACTTTATGTCCCATTCTCTCATATATAACATTAATTAATTTTTAGCAATAAACTTTTGATTATTTTATTTTGTAATCGAATATGGTTATTTCATTACCCGATGTTAATGGTCGTTTGATGAGTAGCGCAATATTGGTTGTCCTTTTGATGTGGGTATATAGAAAAAGTGTCACAGTATATGATGTAACTGTATTTCCTACGTAATGAATGTTTCATATTCCTTCATCAATGTTCTGATAGTTACAAATTTTTCATGTGCCCCTTCTGGAGAATAAGGTTAATTACTAGGATCCAATTTCCAATTCTAACTTCTGTCCGGCAAAAAATACTTTAAAACCCGGAAAAAACCCCTGAAGTTTGGAATTCAGACATTTTACCCAAATTGGAGCATAATTATGTTGTGGAAGGCAATATTTTATAGAAACACAGTAAAACGTGGGAGAAATGCGAAATTGAAAAATTGTTAAGATGCTAAGCCTCAATTTATTAGCTGAAATTTTGATGTTTAGGATGCAAATAACACAAATTGGTGTAGAAAAATGTTCAGGAACACGAATTTTACTAAAAACGACCAGAAGAATATTAAGTGGATAATTTAAATTCCTTGAAATTTTTAAGAAGCAACTCAGAAAATTATACGAAAAATTCCCAATTCTTGAGATTGGGATGAATTGCCTTCCTCTATATCCCAAATAAATTAGAAATAAGGCCAAATCTCAGAATTTGAATCAAACAAATTGAAGCATAAATGCTTTTTTAAATAACATAAATTCCACAGTTAGAAGTAAAATAATTCAAAGGACAAAATTTATACAGCGTATTTAAAATCGATTTTTAATGAATAATAGAATGTCACCAAATCCGACTAAATAGTTATGTAACTTACAATTAATTAAGCTTTTATTGCCGAGTCAAATAGTTAAATTTATTCCACTGCCTTCTCAAAATTCATGATAATCGAGTTATGCTAAGAAATGTGTAGAAAAATATGATAGCTATTCACTTAATGAATTCGCATTTTTAAGATACAGAAATAAAATGTGAAGCCCCCGTAGCTAATAGAAAGTCAAACATCGACCTAGTATTGCGAATTCCTTTCGACAAACTTGGCAGCCCACTGAATTTCATTGCAGTGACAAATGGGTAATTTAAGAGGGAAAAAATTCCAGTTCTGATTACTTTGTATCTTTTTGTCTCTACTTAGGCTATTTTTTGCATTCTGCACACGATGTCACCAACCAGTTTATTAATGCTACACATACTAATGCACATTTACTAAACATAATTCGTATTGGTACACTGTAACGACATTTTCTACAATTCACAATGATTTATATTCACTTGAAGTATAGTAATTTATTTTAATATGAACTAAAAGTTGGTGTGAAAAAGACGCGTTTGTGTATATGCGAGTAATATGTCTTTGTTTTGTCTTATGTAACCAAAATCCTTTTTTAATTTTGTGACGAATAAAATAATTTTTTTACAAATGGATGTTCTTTATTTGCTACGGTTATACACAATCGGAAAAAAAATATGTCGGAAAATTAACTTCTTTAAAATAAACTGGAAGTTCAACCAATCGGGATTTAGATTTCATTTGAATCAACCAAAGGTCGTTAAATTATAGAGGTTATTTATTTGTTCTAAAAAAAAGTTAAATCCTTGAGAGAATTAAGCATAATTGCGAACAAGTAACTCGACTGTTCATAGTATCACAAGATATCAATTGACTATTCAAATGGGCCTCGGCTTAGTGAGGCCGAAGAAATGATCAAATTTGAATAAGCGCGCAACTCAAAAATTAAGTTTCATAAAAGTTAAGCCCATTAGTGTTGGTTAAAGAAATGCATTTTCAATGTAAGAGAATCATGGTAGAGTCCCAAGAAAAAAGTTTGTAATCAATTTAACGAATCTGACAATTTTAGAACCGGAGAGTTTTTAAGAATTAAAAATCGTTGTAAGAGTCTACTATTTTTTTAACGCCGTAAAGAGCATTCGAAAAATGTTTTATGTACCTATGAGTTTAAATTTGAAGTATACAAAGAATAAAATGAAGGACTTTTAATTTTTAATTACATTCGAGGAATATACTGTCGACAACTAATTATGGTGAATCATTCCAATAGGTTTGGGGGAGCGAAGTGACCTCATGTAAAGACTTCACTTTTTAGAACTAAGAAAATGCAAGTTCACTTTTGACGTTGACTGTTTTTGTTACTCGGGGTACCACCGATTTTACAAAATGTATTACAAGTATTAATTTAATCAATTCTGTAGTTTTTTTTAGTTAGCTGTTACTACTTTTCCTTACGAGATCCTCCCTATTGAAAACTGAAATTCAGATTAAAAGTTTTCGATCATTGAAATGAAAATAGAACATACAAATAAATATGTTCAAAACGACCGAGAGCTACCGATTTGGAACTAATTGTTCTTCTCACAATAAGATGTCAGTTTTTGAATTTTAACAATGACTTTTCAACCTGCCTTTCTTGATAAGAAAAGAATGCCTTATAGTGCAACTCTTAGCTTCACAGCTGTCCCCGTTTTTACAAAATACAGTAAAACATACACTGTTAAAAAAATTTGTCCACCATGCACCAAAATTTGGTTCCCATTTAGCTGCCACCAACATTTGGTGCTTAGTTTCGCGATTTAATGGTGCTTACGATCCGAGGTTGCACCATTAAATCGTGAAACTGAGCACCACATGTTGGTGGCAGCTAAATGGGAACCAATTTTTGGTGCAAGGTGGACCAAAATTTTTAACAGTGTAGCTTATGTTAATCAGACTTATTTCATGAAAGTTGCGAAAGAAGACAAGCTGCTGTTTACCCTCGATTATTTTTGGCATTTTCCTCTCTTTATTCTATTAATTTTTATTCAATACTTTTTGTCATTTATTTTTGTGATTTTTTTGCCTTCTTTTTTTAAAGACGGGAATCCTCAATTCGAATGCTATTCCAGTTATAATAAATTTCCTGATGAAACCAGTCGTGGTATTTCAGATTTTTTTTTCTGTTAATACTAATCACGATTTTAACAGAAAATTACAGAGCTCTTAAAATAATTATATTCTTACTAAATTGGAAATCACTCAAGATACAAATACTTATACACTGTTAAAAAAATTTGTCCACCTTGCACCAAAATTTGGTTCCCATTTAGCTGCCACCAACATTTGGTGCTTAGTTTCGCGATTTAGTGGTGCTTACGGTCCGAGGTTGCACCATTAAATCGTGAAACTAAGCACCAAATGTTGGTGGCAGCTAAATGGGAACCAATTTTTGGTGCAAGGTGGAACAAAATTTTTAACAGTGTAGGTATAAATCTGAATACAGTTATTTTTCTTCAAATAATAGTTAAATAGCATTGGCATTTAACCCTTCTTTACTCATTGAAGTTAGAAAAAGAATAACATTGTTCAAAAATTAATCTAAGGAAGTATTGTATCATAATCGCTAAATGACCATGTAAAAGGGTCTAAGTATCTTAAAGCATCAGCTACTTCTTACGAGTTTCATCTTGCTACAAAACATGAAGTATTTGTTACTTTTGTGTAATGCATTAATTGTACGTGAAGGAAAATTTTTAAAATTCTTAAAGGATTGATAGACCACATATTATGAGGTTACGAAGTTCGAGTTTGCATTTCCCTAGAAAAAGGGCCTATTTTCAGGGTCTAATTTCCATACGCATAGACGGGAGCCCTGCCTAGGACCTACTTTCTCTGGGGGCCCTATTTAGTTATTAACTGAAAGCGTCTTTAATATTTTTTTGTGATACAGTAATTTAAAATGAAATAATATTATTTAGTATTAAAATTTGCAGCTAGAAAAGAGCGGAAAGATGACTTTGCAGTTTCAATTATTTAACATTGTTTGAGTAACGGACAAACATTAATAAAAGAGTAGTGTTTTTTTCGTATTTTACATGTTATTCTGTAAAAAACGTAGATATATTTGAGAACAGTGGTGTAGTGTAAAATAAAAAGGTGTGGGAACGCTATGTCGCGTCGTTAGAAACGTATACTTTTTTTTTTCTGTGTGAGACGAGGGAAGGGGGGGGGGGGGGGGGGGTCCGAAAATTAAGAATAAATAACTTTATTGATATTACTTTAATAATCTCAAAACAGATAATGTACACCTTAAAAACTAAAAAGAAAAATGTGTATTTAAACTATTGTTATTTAAATAATTTTTTAAACTATTAAATTTAATAGATTTTTAGACAATTTACCTTGCATAAACAATTTTAAGAGATTGTTTGACGCTTTATAAATCCATTATAAAGCATTTTCAAACATAATATTGACACAAATTTTAAGCAGATTATTTACATGATTTTTTTTTAAAAACAATTTTGAGATCGAGTTTCGTATCTGCCAAGTTTGATTTAGAACGCACCCTACTAATAGGGTCATCATCAGATCTAGGTTTTCGAAGCCTAAATACATTATTATCTGACTTAGAGATTTTCAGAGATACCTTACAAGCAATGGGTTCGGATAAATTCCCAGATTTTGTAGTTCTTCCAAATCTGTTTTTAAAATGCATTAAAAAGATAGCGATTTTCGTAGTTCAAAATCACTTGAGTTTAAAAAAGATCGAGGCAATTTTGTCCTCTTAATGCCGCCACTGTATTCTGTATTTAGTGTTGATTTTTTTTTTAAATTTGAGGAAAAAGATTTTTTAAGAACTGCTGCTACATTTTTGGAATAAACTCTGAAATAACTGTAAATGTAAGCTTTCCCATTCTCAAACCGTAAAGCATTTTACTTTTGCATTTTAAAATACATTTGAATTGCTTTCCAACTATTTCACAGCCCAATTTCAAGGTATTATACAAACTTTTAATTGTTTTATATTAAAAATATATAGCACAAACGTATACTTTTTTATATATAGACGGGGAGAGGGGGAGGGGGGGGGGGGAATTAAATACCTTCTCAAAAAGTGAATGTGAATAACTTCACTTTTTGGTAAATTCATTAGCATGGGGGCCGGCAGCATTATCTGTAAAAGGTTGCAAGTAAATAAAAAAATTTTAGTTCAAAAACCTTGATTTTTCCAAAATATTTTGCTTATCACAATGACAAATATAAAATCCATTATTAAATGGCACAAAGTTTATTTTTCCGGTGAATATTGCCCATTCTCCACTTTTATAAAAATGTAGGCTATTAGGGGAATAAACAAGCATCCTCCCATACACATTCCTGGAGCCACTCATTTTCATTATTTTTACGTATTGAGTTATAGTAAGTAGGAGTTCAAAAACAACACTGCTTTGAATATAGTTGGTTATGTTCAAATAACGTATCAGTTTGATTTTCCCAATATCTGGCCTGTCAATATAAATGCATAATTCCGTGATCTCAAAACATCCTAAAAGCTAATATAAAATATCGACATTTTTCACTCTCAGCTCCGTCAGAATCGCAGGCTTTTTTTTAGCCTTTTTGGATTAAAAATAAAAAATAAAAAAATAAATTGTGTATGGAAGTTTTAGTCCATATTCATGACGAGCCATATAAATTGGAGGTATGGAATTCATCCACAAATACAGATCATTTCTTGAAGAAGATAATTGGCATAGGATGAATCATAGATGTAAACATATTATGTCAGTTCGTTTCTAATGGAGGAGCAATGAAACATTGAAAGACCACTTAATAAATTCAAAGAGGGGGGAGGGAGGGAGTTTAGTCATGTGTCGGATTGTTGATGAAATGGCCTTTTAAGTATTTTGCAAATACTACAACTTGCCTGCTCAGCCCTGAAGTTGGGGATCGAAAATAAAAGCATAGTTCTCACGAAGGAATTTATTTAATTGTATAGTTCTCGAGAAAGAATTTATTTGATTTCTTACTTGACTTTGAGTTTAGTGTCACGTAAAGAAAAAAAATATTTAAAAAATACAAATTAAAAAAAAAAAAATTAAGTGAGGGAACGCCGTTCCTCTTTCAAAAAAGGTAAAGCATCGTCGTTCCCACGCGTTTCCGCTCCACTACACCCCTGTTTGAGAAGCAAAACCATTATGCCTTACAGCCTTAGTATATATTAGAAGAAGAAAAAAGTTATGGAGTTCTATTTTTAAAAATTCGTTCATGTACCACACAAATCTTAATAAGGCCATGCAGTTTTTTCATTGTAATATTTAACACTCTAAAATGATTTAGAAATCTTAATTCTTGCCAAAGAGACCAATTTGGCCTTAAAAGAGGGTCTAAAGAAAATAATCCATTGACTTGTTAGTTTGCATCCTAATCAAGAAACAATTCCAACAAAGAGGTTGTGTCTCTCTCACTTTCATATTAAAACATGTAATATTTTAAACACTTGGGTAATTTAGCAATGTCCATATTAAAACAAAGCTTCCCAGCCACACAAAAGGGTCTAAAGACCACCTATTAGGATCCTCTGACCTGTGAGTTTGCATCTTAAGCAAGAATCAATTGCAACGAAATGGGCGTATCTGACATTACTACATGCTAGTCAGATTTCACCCTCGGCCTTACAGGTCGATAAATTAGATAAAGCAATTGTGTGTGTGTGAGGGAAGACAATAGTGGCGGCATTTCGATGTTGAAGTGCAGAAACGAGCGATAATTAATCTTCACTAAAAGAACCCGAGAGCATCCGATTATAGCACGTGAGAACTTACTTAAAAAGTTTGAAAGCGCTTGAGAAGAGAAAGAATGTATCCCCTTTGCGATCATAAATTCCAGCTTTTAGGGTTGGGTGAAAAAATAATTTTGGGTTGTTTTCAGGTGCACGTTGTAGCCGCTTTTATGCATGTGAACATATAAAATGAAATGATACGCGGGATGAGTAATAGATTGGTCTTGACTACTAATGAACTAAAATAATCGGTAAGGTATTGGCTTCACGTATGGCAGAGGCGGTTTTATATATTTTCCGCCTAAGGGCTACATTACCTTGCCGCCCCTTCCACCAACAATGTTAATATAAGCTAGTGGTCGGTCTAAGAATTTTATAGGTTCTTGTTTGTAAGGATTTTCAAAAAACAAGGAAAGAGGAAGAAAAAAAAGTTGTTAGTATTTCAATTTTTCGGTTATTTTAAATTTACTGTAAGAAGACTAGTTAAGAGTGTTAAAGGGAGAAAACTCATTATGTAAAAATTGAATAAAATATGCCAATGTCTATTATGTGTTGTATTAGTTTTAATTTTTTCCAAACATATAATATTCTAAAGGGATATTTTTTTAAATAAATTTTATGAAGGGTCAATAAAAGAAAACACATTTTACCTTATTCTTTTGAAAAAAAAAATCATTAAAGTTTACATTTATCTACTATCACAGGTAAATTTTGAAAAATAAAGTTTTTAATACACTTTAGTTATATGGTTAGAAGTCTCTTAATGATGTTACACCATCACATTTCAGTAACATTCTATGCTTTTATCGCGGAACTTCTGGCTGCAATAAAGTGTAATTGTTTTAGAATTAATTTGAATCGAAACGTTTTAATTTTGCAGTTTGTAATAATCACTATATTGCACAATTTGCACAATACGCGCGCGAGAGAGAGAGAGATCTAACAAACAATCATAATTTTCGTTAGAACTTGGCGCACTTTTCTTATTGTGAACATTCAGTTTCGTTTTATACAATCATCTGAAGTCACATGTTAACGTAGACACAACAATGGAAATGTTTTGTATAACATTCTTTATTATATGAAAAGTGTGCTGGAATTATATTTATCTAAGATAAATAACTATATTTTTATAATAATTTTGAAAAATAAATTTTCAACTCGACTATCTAAACACTCTATCGTCATGTACCCTATTGCTAAAGCGTAAAGTTTAAGATGATAAAGGAACAAGAATATCCAATATTTTTAACACTGATTTTTAAACATCCATTTTGTGTTGTTGCATAAATGTTTAAAGCTATTTAGTTATTTAAAACAATAAGAAATAGACGATACAAATATTTCTAATATCATTGGGGTTTTATACAAACTTTTGTGTCCATTTTAATTTTTCCTCACAGGTAAATTTTTGAATTATAATAATATTTACATTAGCTTTTTGAGTTCTTAACCTTCTGAGGTTACTAACTTTCTTTACTTCTATTAAAATTCTTTTATGCATAGAGAACTCCTGCTTCAAGTAAACTTTATCTATACATATTTGCATTTAAAAAATTCGGCATATGATTCCACGTCTAATTTTCATGGACGCTGTTGCATGACATTATTTTGCTAATCGCGAAAGCTAGAAGAATAAAAGTAAGAAATAATGTATTAATTTTAACTATGAATAAAATTTAAGCAGACAATCGGCGAGAAGACATTTTATTAATTAAAAAGTATTTGAGGAATCTTTTAACTTTTCTACAGACCACCAAGCATTTGTGAATCGATCAAACTTTTTTAAAACTTGATTCAGTGTTTTTGTTTTCGAAAGTTTTGAATAGCACATTCAGGTACAACCTCTAATCTTCGAATGCATTTCATCTCTGTTTGAATCTTCTTCTAAGAATAATTACGAGTACTTTAAAACACGAAATTTAAATGTTGGTTGCAGCAATAACCATAACAATATTAACTACATAATAATGAAATGCAATCTCTCAAAAGCCAAAAATTATTATGCTTCATTTCAAGTTTATGCTTACCATTCATTTGTTTTTAGGTTTATTTCGTCTTTATAAATTAGATTGAAACAGGAATATAATTGTAACTTCGAATTGACGTATTATTAAAATTTTTAAGTCAGCCTAAAAGCGCCGGTGTTTCTTTTGCTAAAAAAACCCCATTATATGATGGGAAAAGTGCTGTTAAGCCTTTTAGTTTTGTTTAGGATTCTCAGTAGAATACGTTTCCAAACCTATGAACCTTATATTTTCGAACCTCAAGGATCACACTACATACAACTTTCAGATCAACAATTAGGAGCCATTTAAGAAGGCAAAATAATTCTTGTTGGCATATGACTGTTTTTGCAAAGACCTTTGACCCATGGCACAAGCAATATGTTCCAAACAATCTTCGTGGTCTAGAAGTATCAGGGTGTGGTTTTTCGCTTTTATCTAGACCAGATTTTTTTGATATTTTACCTATCTTTTTAAGTAGGGAGGGAAACGGGTGTTGGACTGACACTAGCAATATGATTTAGGAAAAAGTTTGGATAACAAAGGGGCGGACTTCCTTTCATTTTTCTTAAGGCCGTGAACCACAATTACTGGGAATCTTTTTTTTCTAAATATGGCGGCGCTTACAACGCTTCATCAAGTTGGGTTTCTTTTTGTCCATTGAAAAGTCAATTAATACTTTAATGAATTTTAATGCTATTTTATTAAAGAAAAAGCATTTTCTATCAAGGTGTATACTGATTTTCGGAGAAACGTTACTTTTAAGATTACTCGCCTTGAAAGGGAGAAAATCGTTTAGCGGTATAATTAACTGCATGAAACTGAAAATGGCAACTTTACTTGGAAGAATAAAGGGACTCGTGATTGTACGACAATGATTTGGCGAAGTCAAATATGGTTCACCTTCATAACTTTGCTTTGAATAGTGGTGGAGTTAATAAATTTAATGACATCCAGATATAAAGTTATTAAAACATCCTGCCAAATGTGAAATCTTATTGAAAAGCATCATTAACTACAAAATTTAAGGAAACATATTTTATATTGACTTTTTAAGTTCAAAAATTAATGTTATGAAATATGAAGTTATGTAAGATAAGAAATTTTATAAATTCCTTTTAAAGAGTAGAGTTGGTAAAGGGGAGGGTTTTTGCATCTATAGTTGAAGCAATAGCTTTTCATGTGAAAAGCAGATTATAAATGTCCATATAGTAAGTATTCTTTATTTCATTGGCACATTTTAAGGTCAACTCAGAAAAATAATGTTATATCTTTCAATGCAAGTGGAAAGTATTTTAAATCAAGTATAAAAACAAAAGTAAAACTGAATATACTATGAAATAAAATCGTCCTGTTTTTTTAAATATATATTTTCTGGTATAAAAGGTGTAATGTGCAGGAACATCGTCTTATAAGATGTGGACTATTTAGAGAAGGAGAGATCTTTCAAGGAAGAATAAAATGAAATCCGGAAAACTCCCACAAAGCAATCTGGCAACGGACATAAAACTATCCGTGATAGACCATATATATGTATCTCCACCGTGTCCATTAATTTCGAAAACTGAGATTGAAGAGCGCTAGGCTAGGTTTGATCGCCAAACGCTTTGCATGCTAAGCGATGATTCTGCCTTAGTCGCCAGTTCGGAAAATAAAATCGATATTGCCATGCTATATTCTTTAAAACTACACTTATCATCTCATATAGAATATAGCAGTGAAATCGCAAAATGCCCAAAAGGCCAAGACATTAAAAAAATCCCGACAGGTCGTAGTTGCAAAACAGAAAGCCGTGAACTCATTAGAACCTATTGCAGGGTGAAAGGTCGTACATATCCCGCGAACGTGCGCTATGTTCCAATAAGATCGACAATAGATGGATGGGGAACATTAAATGCAATACAACGAATGCCGTCGATTATCGGAACGTCGTGGGAGGGATCGAAAGACATGTATGAAGTGTAAATCATTCTTAACGACTGCTCGTGGAATGTGGCCGAACCATCCGTTCTAGACGAATTTAAATTCACTAAAAATGCCCAAGGCCTATAACGGACACGCTTAAGATTAATGTAAGGCAAAAAGATCGTCCTAATGATTAAACCCACGGGGATCTCACATAAAGACCACTTCAAGATCGTTATCTGCTTCATCAAAAGGGATATTTCTCGATAGGAATTGCAAGATACCTAAGAATCGGTAAAGTAGTGGTTCGGACGAACCTGTTTGGCGCTGGGGCTATGAATCTGTGTGAATCCCGTATGCAATATATGCCACTTAGCACAATTTTTACACGCCTCCAATCCGGCCCTGCATTCATTTTGACCGCTCAAAGTAAACAGTTCTTTATGTTTGATCCGGGTTCATTACGGCCTAGTCAAGAATAATTTTGGCGTCATTAACATGGGTCAGAGATGATTACTGAGTTGGTAGTTATTGGATTTGTGCGAGCGCGACTGGCTTTTGTTGGTGGAGTTTCCCTTCTATTCTGTTCTCTGTACATAACTTCAAGGAAAATTATATAACTTGAAGGTTTTGAATTGAGGTGCTTCGAGTCTCTCTCTCTCGATTGCAAACTTATTGAAGAATCTCATTTATTCCGCACCCTGAAGCTAGGAAACTCGAGGAATTTAAATATTTAGTTCATTTGGAGTTGGGGTGGGGGTAATATATACTTACTGTCAATTGTGAATTGATAAAATAACAACAAGATTTTACCATGCCTTCAATGATTTGTGAAATAGCAGTGTCCCCAAATCATCGCAAATTTACATCACTAATTTCGAAAAAAATTCCTTCCTCATTCTTCCAACCTTTTCTTCTAGCCGATTTCAGATTTTTTTTACAGTTTAATGTTTATCTCACGTCCTTAAGTAATGTTGAATAAATAGTTACCAATTGTAAGACAAATTTTTTTTACCTTGCATTTAAAAAAGATACTTTGAAAAAGGAAAAAAAAAAAAAAAACTGTTAACCTTCTCTTACTAGCATCTAACGGTAGTAAAAATACGCATTATCTTACTATATCGAAGTATAATAAAAGTAAAAGGTAATACTAAGCTTAATTTTCACATTATATGATAAACTGTTGTATTAGGGGAATTTATGTTTAGAATGTTTAACTCTCATCTATGTATTTGAGAGGGTATACTCAAAACTATGTTGTTTAAATCCATACGAAATATTATTGACAAATTATATTCTGTAATGTTAAACGGTATAAAATTCTCAAACGTTTACATTTTTTTATGTAAATTAAGCAGACCCTAATATTCACACACCCCTGCTGAATTCTCCTTCTTCGGGATCTAATCAACCAATTCTAAATTACATAGCTAGGAGCCTTTTTTTACTCTTGTTGTGAAAATGAGTATTATATATGTTTTATAAATAGCTACACATGGGGGTTTTATCAGTTCTTTGTATCGGTATTTAATCTCTAATTATGAAACATTTTGAGTTTTTAAGTTTCTTTCCATATACTTTATTGAAGAATTTTAAATTGAAAGGTTTAATTGTACGATGAAAACTGACTCCAGTAAGATGAAAACTAACCAAAGATATAACATTAGTAATAGAAAAAAATAACACAATTAAATTCTGTTTTGCACTACCAACAAATGTATAATCTATCTTTTAACCTTTTTGTTTTTTAATTAAAGTTACAGTGCCCTACAGCTTACCTTTAAACTTATTTTTAATAAACTTTATTCAAAGAATAAAATGTGTAAAGAGCCAATGTCAAAATAATTGAACGAAATACGTCCACTATTTTTAAGTAACAAACTTTTTAATATCAGGCTATCTATTAATAAGTTTTATTATTTTGATGTATGGTAGATAAAATTTCATTCATCAGCTTTAGACACCAACCACCCAGCTACCAAAGTAAAATATGTATGTTTCAATGCAGATAAGTATTATTTTTAAATTTAAACATAGGTCAGTATTGTGTGCTCTGTATGTATAAAACACCTCTAGAATAAAACTTCTATCTCTAGTTTGTATCGCGGAATTGTATATTTCTATTATTGCAAACAAAATTATAAGCATAATGAGAGGTTAATTTTTTAGAATAACTCATGTGGTTGACCACTATAAGAAAACTACTATAAGAAACTATAAGACTATACTATAAGTGTACTATAAGAAAAAACTAACTTAAGTTCAACTCTTTCAGATAAGAAAAAGAACCCCAAAATAACCAGGAAGACAATAACAATTCAAACTGTCAAATTCGAATGAACTTTATTTTGGTTAATCTAATTTTCCTAGATGCTATTAAATTTATTTAAGTTAGTTTGATATTCGTGTCTTCTTAAATGAACAAGAGGTTACGTTACAATAAACAAATCAGCTAGGTAAAAACCACTTGACCATTCGAAGATTTCTTGTTTAAATATCATACACAAGCTAAAAAGATGTTATAATTCAATGATTGGTATGTTTACAGAATGAGTATTGAACACTTAGCTTGTAAGTAAAAGTACCAAAATTAGGCGTTGAAATACAAAAACCAGACAAGAGAAATATTATTAAAATATAATTATGGATATCTTTTGGACTTATTTGTTTGAGCTGTATCTTAATTTGATAATTATAGCATACACTATGTAATCCCAGGAACTAATGTGAAATAAATAAGTGCCTTTCACTGTAATTCAGATTAAGATGAAAAAAGTTTTATTTTTGGAAAAAATGTTAATCTTTCGCCTGCCTGGTTTTAGCATATTGTTGTTTCATTGACAATGCTCCTGTTCCTTCCCCAAATTCGCATTTTACCACACCAAGATCATCTTCTTTCTCTTCAATTAAAGAAGGACTTAGAATCTAATGCAGCGTAAGACTTCAATTATACAAGCAAGCAGGCAAACCGTTTAAAGCTTGATTCATCAGACCACATTTCACGTTTCAATTGCTGTGCGATCAGTCACGTCTTTCACGACAGCTCTGCAGGCATGCCCGTAACTTAAAGAAGGCTTTCTGGCGACATGGTCTGAAGTTGGGAGGGTAGATATGTGTAATTCTATACACCATTGGAACTGTACCTGCAATACAGTTTTTTAAGATTTCTAGATAGTGACAAATGCGAACTAAATAAAGCAGAGTTTGTGTTTTGAGAAAAAAATGGAATTCGTAGAAAGCAAAGACAGTAAAAGAAGGTAGATGCGTGTAATTCGAGCATTGTTGGAGGTATGAATTATATCTTTGTAATGGGCGAAGTGTACTGATTGCTACATAAAGAAATGCGAACTAAGTGTGAATAAAACAGATTTTGTGTTTTTTGAAGATATGACTTTCCTGTTAAAAAGTAATCGTTGAGTTTCAGGGGGATCAATAGGCAAAAAATTTCAAAATTATTGATTTTGTGATTTTTGCATATATTTAAACTTCAAACTAATTTGCTTCTTTTAACGTATAAGTTTGGCCTGTACTCCTTCAAGTGTAGCTGTTCAGGAAAAAAAAATAGCTTTAAAAATATATATACAAAGGTTTCCCATTCCACACAATTTCACATAAAAATGCACTTATCTCAAAATGTCATTTTTCAAACTTCGATATACCTTTTTGAGAAAAAAAAACGGGTACTAGCTTCTTTATGAAATTTTTAGGTATATATTTGCCTTATATCCGATATTAACCTAAGGTTAATTTTTTAGCAAAATTTTGGTTATTTTTTAAAAAATTATTTTGTTTTAAAAAAGTGTGATATTTGGAGACTTTTGGTGTTTTATCATTTGAGATTTTTTTTTAAACCAGACCATAATACTCTCCAAATATTAACCTCATGTTATTAAAAAAGGTTTTAAAAATGTTCAAGAAAAAATGAATTCTAAATTATCCTTCCAGATAAAATATTTTGAACATTTTTAAACCACAAAGGAAAAGGAAACAAACCGCCAACACTTACAGTGTTATAAATGTTAATTTACTTGTTTCCGATAATGCTTTTTAAAGCAAATACCTAAAATATGTTAATATTATTATTTTGCATTTTGGAGTAGACAAAATTAAAACCAGTCGTTTAGGACATTGGCTCTTCTTTTATCAAAGTACGTAATTAAGGATTATGTCAATAAACATATTTTGCATTTTTTTCTGTTTACTGTATTTTGAAAACGAGATTCGCACTACTATTATGTGTAATTTTTTATAAAATTAAATTAATGTTAGAAAAGCATACGATTATGTCAGAATGAATAACACATTATCTTTGGGATATTTAAGTTCCTTAAAATTAACTCCGTAAGGCCTAATGTCCCTTCCCAATAATCACGATTAAAATAAAGTATAAAATACGACATCAAACTGGATTTTAGTTATTCAACGAAATACTACTTTTTGGAAATCGTGATAACACATCTGACACTGCCAGTTTCAGATTTGAATACAAACCCCGAATTTACGTGATGCTGCTCAACCTGTTTCTAAAGGTATGACTGAAAAAAATAAAAAATAAAAAAACAGGAGGAAAAGAAAACAAATCTTTGAGATAGCTATGCGGTGTTGCAGCAGACTTTCAAAACAAAACCAATGAAGGGCTAATTCTTCCAAAGAAGAATGCAGATACACGGTCATAAATTCATCCCTAAAATTATACGGCAACGTTTTGAATTCCATATCCCGAAGAAGGGGCGGAAATCTTGCGTTTGTTATGCGTTTTGATGGCCTTGGAAGTAAAGATTAGGCTTCAGTGAAATCTTTCAAAGGCCCAGCCCTGTAGCAAGTAGATAGGCCTAGTCATCTACGGATTTTTTTCTTAACCTTTGTGTTTGGAAAGATTATTTATATAAGCCTAGGCATCGCCCACTTTTTAAAAATATGTATTAGGGTTGTCGAAATTCCAAAAAGGGATAATGTTTTTATATACGGTGTTGACTCTACCAATTCCTTTGTTTTGATTAGAAACATTAGAGAAGAAAACAAATAATAAAAAATACATGAACACAATTTAAAACTACATGTTAAAAGATATTTTTTTCCTATTAGTTAATTTTTGTGGGAAATTTAAAGCAAAAAAAAAAAAAATTATATTTATCTTGAGTGAAAATATTTCGAATCATGATAAACCAAACATGTAACACTGATCAACTCAGCCAACAATAGATATGCTTTAATAATAAGATAATATTAGTCTGAATTGATCTTGTGACCAACTTGGATTGACTACAAAGAATGTGAAACATCCAGCTGTTATATATATTTAATATACTCAACTATATATATGTTTTTTCTACCAAATTATAATTATTTTTTTAAAAGAAATAAAGTAAAATATGCTTCTTTTAAATGTTATTTTCGGAATTCGGTTTTTTAAAAAACATCATTTTTAAGTTATTGTCAATACTTTTTTTAAATATTAATATCCATAAATATTGGGATAGCTTATTTATGTTTAAAATCTTACGTAAAAATAAATAGCATTTTAATAGCAAAACACTGTCAAACCTGTTTTCTCTCTCATCTTTTGTAAAACTAATTTTCAAAGTTAAGCAACAGTTATTGATTATTAGCAGTGTGGCCCCCAAAGCTGGGGACCCGTTGAAAGACATAGAGGTTTACATTTAAGAAAAAGTGGAACAGAAGTAGTAAAGGGTATTTTGAGATTTTTTTCATTTAAAGATTAGAAAAAATCGCAAAAATCAAAAACACGGTAACTAAAAGAAAACTAAAATATAAAT
The DNA here is from genome assembly GCA_963978545.1 of Linyphia triangularis. Classification (NCBI taxonomy): domain Eukaryota; kingdom Metazoa; phylum Arthropoda; class Arachnida; order Araneae; family Linyphiidae; genus Linyphia; species Linyphia triangularis. The sequence goes on from OZ021721.1 coordinate 51,875,950, forward strand.
AATAACAAAATCAAGTTAACGGTATAGTGGTTAGCGTGCTGGCTTCTAAACCGCGAGGTTGCGGGTTCGAGTCCCGTGTAGGCATGGGTGTTTGTAAATGTATGTTGGTTTGTTAAAATGACGAAATGTTTCGGCGCATTATAGCCCTCGTGTTGCTGACGGCGCCAGATAATCTGAATACAACCAACCAACAAAATCAAGTTAAAATATAAATATTAAAGGTACTCTTCCGTTAGGAGGTTACCAGTTGGCGCCAAACCTGAAGGTTTACTCGTATGAATGGCACATAAGTATATCGCCATTTCTAAAGATAGAAATTTTAAATTATTTGAAAGTTCTTAGTTTAGATTATTTAGGGCTTCTTTTTGGTGATTTTCTTTGGCTGGTAACCGGCAAAAGTTAAAATATAAATAATTATAAAACTAAAATATGGCTGAAAATAAAAATCATTGCGAGAAACCACATTTATCTGTAAAAAAGCAGCAAATAAAATCGCACCAAAAAAACACCTTATAGTACATTTGAACCAAAAAAGTTCTTCAAATTTTTTTGTAATCCCATGCCTGGCCCCTAACCAATTTCATAATCAAGACCAAAGTAAAACACCAAAGAAATAAAATCACAAATGAAATATTACGTTTCTGGTGTAAATAATAAAACACGTATGATACAAAAAATATATTCAAATCTAGATTAAATAATTTGGAACTTGGGTACACATTACAAAAAAAAAAAAAAAAAAAAAAAAAAAAAAAGAAGGAATTTTGGTATTCAGTTTAAAGGAAACGAATAAATATTTACCTGGAAATTGAAAATTTTCAGTGAATTTCAATAATTTGTTTACCTTTCAGATTATTAGCATTACGCTAAAACTGACCATGCGCAGAGCGCCAATTTATAGTAAATATATTGAAATATTATAATAAAATTCGAACCGTTGATAGTACAGTCGACTGCAATACATAAAAATAATCAGAAAAATAAGGATAGCACATTAAAATAACTTTCGATTTTATTCTGTTGTAATAAAAAATATCGTTGCCATTCCAAGATTTTTTTTTCGTGTCATTAATTTTAAATGAAAGCAATTTTTAATCAGATTTAAAAGTTGTTCTCTACAATCTCCATGTACTAAACCTTCTATGTACCAAATTTCGTACCTCTAGGTGCAAAACTGGATTTGTATAAGAGTCAGACGTACAGACAACTCACTTTTATATGTATAGATTATTTTTTATCAAACAAATATTTTTATTTTCATTTAAAAACGCATTTACAAAATAATTAATTTTATAAAAGTAATGAACTATTTTTTTTTAAATATCGAATTTGCATCAGGTACTATTTTAAACAGCTGAAGTTTTTAAAGCTGGCCTTTCAGGCAGCTTCCAGCATTTCCACGAGTACTACACGAATGAGCTTGTCGTTGGTTCAATTCTATGTGAACTTGTAATTAGAGATAAGGAGATACTAAGAATGTCAAATTTAGCAACAATTAGCGACAAAAATCCTCTCAATCAACATTTAGAAAAATATAGACATTTTTTTTATAGATATTTATGACACCGAGTTACCGACAATCTAATCCAGTTGCAACCTGTAACCACATTTCTGAATCAATGCTAATTTTCCGCAGAATTAGCATAGAAACAATCTTTCTTAATTAACATTAAACTTGGATATTATGTAGACCTGTAAATCTTGAGAAAGGTTTCTAATTCAAGCAATTCTGTAACATTGGTAAGTTTCGGCTGTAAGAGCATTTAATAGATTTCCGGTTCCTATTTCCTGTACTTCCGGTTGAATTTTAGTAAGGAAATTCGTTTCAACCTAACTTCACATAGCCATATTGAACATGACTGTAGGATTTGCAAGTTTGGCTGAGAATGTTTACTTCAGACAGACGGATACGGACAAGCCCTTTGTTTTATTTTCTATTTGTTATTGTAGGATAGAAGCATAAGGGACGAGACGTTTGATAGGGTAAAACAATAAATATGTACCTTTGTAGACGGGATTGTTTAAAATGAGTGAATGAAATTTTGTCTACAAAATAATTAAACATTATACAAACCATGAATGATAACCTAGCATTGTTTATAATGTGTATATTTTTGAAGCCGTAGACATTCTTTTTTGGTCATTGGCCTTTCTGCTAAGGCCCAAAAATCTTTGTGCACCCTACTTTCTTTTTAAGAATAATCTTTTATTTTTGGCGAAGAATTTGATAATAAATAGTGCGCAAAACACCCTGCATATTAACATGAACATTCCCATTCAAAGAAGACAAAAGTTAAAAGGTTTTGTTGCTCAAATCATCTCAAAATGGTTGTATAAAGCAACCTCAGACAACTCTAGCTATGCAATTCATCTTACAATACATTCCATTTCAGACAATAAATGTCTACTGCGCGTACCAAAGAACAGGGAACCGGATTTAGCTCTCCAAAATCCTTTTATTACAAAAAGAAAACTAAAAAGGCCAGAGGATGCAAATGCAGGTTGGTCTGTTTTTGCTCGGAAAGACCTGGCAGAAGCAGAAAAATAAACTCGACAAAGAAAAAAGAAATAAGAGTTCATTCCGTAAAGGGCGTCTACATTACAGCTAAGACTCAAATGGAATATTACACCTATTTGTGTCTATTTACTGAGTAAAAGCGAGAATACGAAGCTATAGGCCGATCCATCAAAGCCTTCCCATTCCTTATCATTCTTCGTTAATTGCAATCAATTCATCATTGTTTTGGCCGCAAGTGTTAATTAGTATAGAGAGCCTAGGCGTAGAAATATTCAACGAAGCATCTTTTCTCAGGGCTAAGGGGTTCTCGAAGGTTATTAGCACCGTTAAAATACGCTGGAGAGGCGCTTAAGACACATTCCTTTATATGAGTTCAAAATTTTATTTTGATTGTCATCTATAATCGAGTTTGAAATCAATAGCGTGAAGTATACATTTTCTATTCTGTCGTTTATTATAGTCAAACTTTTGTCTATGTCACTCTATTCTCCCTGTCGCTTATTATTGACACATTTTTTCTCTGATTATATCCCAGTTTAAGATGAGTTATAATCAAGATATCGTACTTAAATGCAACTGTTGCATGTTAGGCTTACAGTTTTAACTGATTATGTTCCATTTTAAAATGAGAAATAAGTAAGTCATCGCACTTTGCTTTCTCTGCCGTATGTTAAGGTTACAATTTTCTCTAATTATGCTACATTTTAAGATGACTAAAAACCAAGCAATGAAATTTTTCTCTTCTGTCTCATATTAGGATTAAATAAGCTTCTGATTATGACCCATTTTAAGATGAGTAATAATTAAAGCTTTACACTTTAGTTTAATCCCTCTGTTGTTAGATATTTGGGTTAAATTTTTGATCATGTTTTATTTAAAGATAAATAAAAATGTTACTTATGCCTACGTATATTTTTCAAAGATATAACAAGTAGTCTGGTCCAAAGAAAGCTAAAACGCACTTTATTTGTTCTTTCCTATGAGAGCCAGGTAACCAATGTAAACAATAAAAATGTTAAGTTAGAGTTAGAAAACTTTAGTTGATAACAAAAAAATGATGTGTTTGTTCAAAAATGGAGTTTCCAAATTTTAATATTTTTTTTTTTAAACTGATCTTCTGCATTATTTAATATTTATGATTTTTTACTAAAAATTTCCTTATTGGGATAGCTTGTACAGGTGTCTTTAACAGGATTTGATGAGGATTTAATTCCTGACATATGGATAATTAAGCAAAATGAAAATCGAATCAAATTAAATACATAAATAAGTTTGTCTATATTGTGAGCCACGAAAGATGAAGCAACAATGTAAGTCATTGACTTTTTAATAATATTTTTTTATTTTTTTCAAGCATGGAGCGAGATTGGCTAAGATCCGTACATCTCTACAACGGTCCACATCGGGATCGGCCTATGTCGAGCGGTATTGGCCGGCGTATTTGTGCTACTGAGGAAGTGTTATAAAAGCATGGATGTGTGTGAAATTTCTCAATAATATTAGAGCGTTTTATTTGTTACCAATTTCTAACAATTCTGTGAGCCAATAATATGGAAATCATGAAATGAAACATATTGTATCTAACGTCACGCTGGATAAACAGAAATTTGAAGTATTTCCTAGTCTATTATGTTATAGAAATGGACACTGACTGTTGACCAGGATCTTATTACCCTGGGTCTTATGCCCAGGGGTATCATTTCTATTGGTAAAAAGTGTGGTCAGGTATCAGTCCCCACTTAATGTTTGTGAATGCGCAGGAAAAGCATTATGTAGGCATGCGCCTGCTCCACCTGCTTGCATAAAAAGAGATATATGCTGATGTTCATAAGTTGTATTGATATATCAATGTTTTATTTAAAAAAAAAAAAAAAAAAAAAAAAAAAAAAAAAAAAAATTTGCAATATGTTTGGCCCAGGACAAACTGTACATCGGTCCAAAATTGTATTTATCTTTGTATTTTTTTATTAAATTGACTAGCTGTTCCTGGCCGCGCGTTGCTGTGGCTCAGTCTTGCTTAGATTTATTTCGCTTAGGGAAGATTGCAATAAAATTGGGTCTTAAAAATTATTTTTGTAGCATAGTATGGTAAGGTACAATAGTTTTTCCTTCAAAAAGATATATTACAGTTTTTAAAGTTACAGATTATTGCATGTCAAGGAATAAAATAATAAAAACAAATCTTTTGAATAATGCCAGTCATTTACTCAAATAAGTAAAGATTGTACAGTACAAAGATATATTTATCTTCGATTACTAATCACTCAATTATAAAAGAAATGTTTTCTATTCTTTTTAAGTTAAAATGTGATTTATATGCAAAACATTTCTTCATGAATATTCCTTTAAAACTTTTGAGGCCACAACTGAATTATTGTACCACAAACCACTAAAACAAATTTCAGCTAAAAACAAATACTAGCATCTTCTGTGGATATTAGGCTCAGCTAATAAATCTTGCTACAAGTTATTCACTTCATTTGGGGAAAAAAAGACTTTGAAAACATATATTCAACTTCATTACAGTTAATTATAAATGCCGCTTGGCATATTAGAACACAAAGCTGGAGGACTGATATGAACAACCAAAATAAGTAAATATTTCTCAAACTTTTCAGGAGAATTTCTACCAATTCTCCCACCCCTCAACCGTTCTATCGTTTGTCTCATTACAACCCCGCTATTCCTTCCCTTTGCAGCATTCCTCCGAGGGGGTCAACCTCCCCCCCCCCCTTTGCAGGTAAATCCCCGGACCCCCGAGGGTTCGGAATGGAACGCAAACTATTTCTGGTCAGACGTGTTGTGCAGGTGGATTCGGATAAACAGCCAAAAGCCATTCCAAAGATTGTTTCTCGAGTTACTCGCAAGTTGAAGCTGCATGCTACTCTCACAATATAAAAATATTATTTTTTTTTTTATTTCTCTTGTTAATGAGGCATACAAATTTGAATAGTAAATAACGAATACATTGTTTTAGTATTGACTAGTTTTGAAAATTTCATATGAAGAAACCAGTGTGTCCGAGTTACATCCATGTATTTATTTTATAACTTGTGTCTCGCTCTTATTTTTGTATTAAACATCCAATTAATATTTTGCACGTTACATGCTTAAAAATTGTAACTATTTTTTTCTTTGAAAAATTTCTTTATTCTGGCATGGGTGAGTTGGATTATTTAAATTTAGGTACTTGTGCCATTTTCACAAGCACAGCGATCGGCTTAAATACATGGCACTCTAATCAAAGATATATCATTATGAATCACAGTGATAAATGAAAAACTCGTCAGAATAAGTTTTTAGTCGGGAGAATGAAGTATCACTAAATCGCAGTCTGCAAAAAAATAAGAAACTTGAAAATTTAGTGTTTAATAGGGATATGAATTCCTAAGAGTAAGAGTTCATGCAAAGCTGAAATGAATTTCGAGATAATGTTTCTTTATCTCAAGTGAGACTTAGAAAACCCACTCCACTTTTCTTGCAAAAATTGGTAGATACAATGGTGATTGTGCTAAAATGTTTTAATTGTGAGAAATGTCTCAACTTTTTCTCAATTAAAATATTTATAGAAAATGTTTCAACATTTTTCTATGTCTCATTCCATTCAAAGCACACATATAAGATCGTATCCCCCTTCAAATACTTAATAAAGTAATATTTTCAAATAAAGTGGTACCAGTCAGTAATAAGTTGACGAATACTATCTCTCTTAAATATGTTCTATTTCAAAATGCGGGCTTGTCAGTATTGAAGGAGCAACTGACTTTCCAATCTCTTTTTAATATACTTTCCTGTAATTTGTCAAAGTATGTGTGAGCGTCTTTGTTTTACTGAATAATATATTCACAACAAAGAACATTATTTCCTTTTTTTCTAATTTTATAAGTTGGCGCACTATGACCGTCGCGAAGCTTTTGTACCATTAAACCTCATCCAACCAACCAACCAACCTAATTTTACAAGAGAGGTATCAAAGTTAAGAAACTGCTATTCTCTTGATGCTATTGCTGCTCTTTAAGAAAAGAATATCTTCGTTATAAAGCTTGTATGAGATAATGTTGTAAATCTCTTGAGAGAACACGAAACACTCACAATATTGTAATTATAACCTAAAAATGAAAAGTAAAATGTCGATTGTTTCCTATATTTCTAAAGTACAGATATTTTGCATACTTCTTATATTTAAATAATTTGATAATTTTGATTTTTTGAAATTTGATAATAATTTAAATAATTTGACACTAGAGATGTAAGGAAAAATTAGTTCAAAGCGTTTAGGGAAAAATAATCGTAGCTCTTAAAGACAACAGCAATTCAAGCTAAACAGAAACTGCTGTACATATATGGATAGTCATATTCTGCAATGAATACAGATATTTTTTTCAACACAGAATCATTGTTCAAACCAAAGAAAGGCATTTGAAAATAAAGAGAAAAAGCAAACTAAAAAAAGCACACGAAGGAGGAATAAACTGAGCTTGAAGAAAAGACGCCGGGAATAATAATGCTACACCCTCCAAAGAATTTGCAAAATGAAGAATACAATTCCTTTCAGCAATTATCTGCAAAAGCACAAATAATAGCCGATGTCTATACAAGATGCAGAACCTAATTACACAAACCAGAAAACCTGCAATTTTACCCACTCGGTTAGAAATTAATGCAGTCTTTAGCGACCAGCTTCTAATAATGATTGCTCAGCCTACACCCACAAGAGCTCGACCTTAATCACTAAGGCAAGTAATTTGTGGACTTGGCTTTGAAAAGAGATTTCCGAAAGCTTTTGTATGCGTGTGGGGTAGGGGAGGGGGAGGGAGAAACCACCTACCATTAAGGTTACTCAACAACACAAAAATTGTCTCATAACTTCTTTTCTCTTGTTTAAAGTACATTGCACCAACTTCCGTACGACCAACAACTCATACTCTTGGACATTTTGTCCAATTTCCATAAGTGTTGGAAACGAGCATTCAAGCCTCCATTTTTACTTAAAGTTAAGCCTATTACAGCGAGCTCTTTTTTTCCAAATTTGAACTCTCAAACGGCATTTTTCCAAAAAATGGGAATGAAATATATTTAAGTGATATTTTAAAATAAATATTGGCAGAAATTTCCTGGGTTTTATCCTATTCGAGACTCAAATGAGGGGAATCTCTCTTTGAAAGACCACCCTGAAGATATTTACCTATAACATTTGTACTACTGTAAGTAACTTCACTTGAGTGACGCATGACCAATGGTTCTTTGTATTCGTAAATGTATTTTGTGACGTCATTATGGACGGAAAGTTATGATCCACCCTTTTCTTTCATATTCAAACCTTGCCTTATCAAAGGTATATATAATGCACCGGGAACAGAATAACATACCTTCATTGGGTTCCAGGTAAATACGAAAATTTTCTTTTGAAGATGAATAAAAAGAAACGCTGAATAAATATAAAATGGGTATTGTTAAAGTTCAGCTTTGTTCATATCACGCGAGTTTATTATTCGTAGGATTTTGGGTGCTTTAGAAAATTCAGTATACAAGAAATGGGGGGGGGGGGGTACCAAGGTTATACCGAAATGTGATGTCTTTGGGTTTAAATATAGATTCTGAATGCTGAGAGTTTGAGTTTGTTTATTAATTATATATCTGAAAGGATGAAGGACACAGTTCGTGACTTGAGATGAATAGAATGAAGATTAAAAAAGTTTTATTTTTCTAAAAGTACCTCTGTAAAATTACCTCACTATTTAATTTTAATGCACAAATGCACTTAGATAAGATGACTTATTCGTTATTTTTGCGATTTAATTTTAATTTGCTATATTATTATATATATTTTTGTGATCTAATTTTAATTTGCTATATTATTACATATATTTTTGTGATTTAGTTTTAATTTGCTTTATTATTATATAGACCCTTTTCAACTTCAGCAAGATGATACATATTATTTAAAACAGAGGTATGTTAAAAGCTGATACTATGATATTTAAAATGAATTTATAAAACAGTATGATGCAATTTATTTTTAGAACATGCCGATTCAGGGCTGTTGGAAAAGCATTTAATTGTATAAACAGGGTGGCCACAAAATTCAGAAAAAAAAATTTCCCTGACAGATATCTAAAAAATTCCTTGATTTTAGGGCAAACTTTTTTCAAAATTTCATCAATTTTCTTAGGTTTTCCAGATGTCTAGACACCCTGATCAAATAGAATATGCATTCTAAAGAGAGAATATGCAATTTTTAAAAAAATAGTTTTGCTGGTAATGAAAAGTTTAAATTATTCTGTAACATTAAACTTCTAATGGCTTACCAATACAAATCTCCATGTAAATAGCGCCAAAATATGGATGAACGTGCCTTAAATAATACAAAATTTCCCTGATTTTAATGAAATTTTAAAAAGTTCCCAGACATTTCCCTGATTTTTTCCTCAATCAGAAAGCTCCCTGACACTTCCTGATTTCCAGGTTTTCCCGGTTCTGTGGCCACTCTGATAAATGTCTACATTTGAAAAATAACTTTTAAATCAATTGCCCAAACATTAACATGGGTAATATCTCTTACGAATTGCAAAAGATATTATAATCACTATCCATGAATAAAATTTTAATAAAAGCTTCTGTTTTTATAATTTAAAACAGCAATGTATTAACTTTGAATTTACAAAATTTTGTTAATCTTGTTATAATTGAAAATTTCTAAAGGAAAATACAGACATGCACGTTTTTTCTAATATGAAGATATAAACATTAAAAATAATAAATATCTAAAACATTTATAATATTAAAAACGTAATATTTCCTGAAATTAAACCACTATTTGTTAAGGGTTTATATTTTGACTATGAAATCTCTACATCCAAAAGCATGTATTGGACTATAAATATAATATAATAGAAAAATTGACTATAGTAAAGGAAAATTAATAATTTATTCATCAGGTGTATCATTCATCAGGTGGAATCAGGTGTATTTTTTAAACTGTTTTCAAGACAAAGCTTTGTAATTACTTCTCAAATAACATTTATTTGCAGTTTCAAATTTTAATGATAAGTGCATATCAAAGCACACTTCTAGTGATTTTCGAATATTCCGAATTTTATTTTATATTAGTCGTAGCTGGTAGTTTTGTAATTCAGGAATTAAAATTTTTTAATAATTTAATAAAATAATTACGTTAACAATAAGGATGATATTATTGTTAAAGACATAATTTTATTTCAAATTAAACAAAAACCTCTATGGAAAACATAATGATTGACTATAGGGATATATATAATAATATGATATTTCACATATTTTAAATCCTATGAATTAAGAGATGAACCTCCTTTTGCATTTCCATCACTGCTCGAAGGTGTAGTAATAGTAGAGTAATTGTTAATGTTAGATACACCTGAGTGCAATATTCCTTATTTTTTTTAAATGTTAAGGAAGGGATTTCTTATGCTTTTGTATTAATTTTTTTTTATAACTAAAGGCTTTATTGATTTTGTCGTCATGCATGATATGCCGCGGTCATTATTTTGAAAATAATCAAAAAGTGATTTTTGCCAAGAAAAAATGTGTCGTTAGTCCATTCAAAAGTAAATTATTTTATTGGTGGAGATTTATAAATTGACGCTGTTTAGAGCAGCCTAGTAGAGCCTGAAGAAATCCTGAGATATTCGTAAAACTTTATATGCGTATTGGAATAATACTCATATAAAGTTTTTTTATATATATATATATATATATATATATATATATATATATATATATATATATATATATATATATATATATATATATATATATATATATATATATATATATATATATATATATATATATATATATATATATATATATATATATATATATATATATATATATATATATATGATTCGGCAGGGGGTGCAAAAGTTGTATTTTGCATTTTTAAATAGATATGGCACCGACTTATTTTAAATTTAATTGATATCTTCTGGTGCCCCGAGGCACTTTAAGTCTCAGAAAATGGACATTTTTCTGCAAATTTTATTTAAAAGTTTAAAAGTAATTAGCAATAAAAAATATTGGCAGGGGGTGCAAAACATATAATTTAAGTTTGTTAATATACATGCTAAATTATTTCAATTTTAAATAATATCTTCCGATGCCCCCCCCCCCCCTCCAAAAAAAACCCCACCTGAAAACTGTCCAAAAGTCAAATTTTATGCAAATTCTGTCTCTAAATAAACAGATCATATAGTGTAAAAAGAAGGTAACGATATGTGTATTTTATACGTTATGACTTTCCTAAACATAATTTTATTTCACTGCTTGTATATAAAGTGACACATGGAGATTAAGTTATTAAAGATATTTAATTTTTCCAAAAACGTAAATTTTCATTCTAAGCCATTCAAAATGAAATACAATCGTAAAAGAGAGAAACCGTAAAAGAGAAAAACCAGAAAGAGAGAAACCGTAAACATTAGAATTTTTCAAGTGCCAAAACTTAACTTCAAATCAGAGGATTACACTGAACTTATTAATTGGCAAACAGTTGGTCCCTACAATCCTCCTATAATGAGTAATATCCCAACACATGAAATTGAGAGTGCAGTGAATAGCAGGAAAGCAGTGGAAGGGGCGACATATCCTTGTCCACACTCAAGCAGCTCAACGTGGAGTCCGACTTGTCTCTGAAGCATTAGAAAGTGTATGCGGAGAAATGAAGAGTCATGGTTTCATATTAAATAGACTAAAATTAAGATCCTTAGTAAAAAGTCTTAACACTAAGCCAGCATATAAGATTTCAAATGAACTTTAATTTCAATTAACTAGTAATGAATCTTTCATTAATGATGATGGTAATAAGCTTAAGTTGAACCCAAGTAAATAATTAAGCACTAAAGATGTTAGAAATGTAAATATCTTTCCCAGATGGATTATTATAATAAAATCTAGTAAGTTTTTATAGTATTAGATTTTAATATTATATTCTTCGAACTTGGAAATACTTAAAAAATTAAAAAAAAAAAAAAAAAAAAAAAAATGATTTTTGGCTTGATTTCAGAAGGCTTGGGGTACTGCAAAATATGAAGCAAATTTAAAATACTTTTTTCTATATTTAAGTACATCTAAATTATATTATTTAAGTATCTGGCTGATTCTGTAATTTTTTTTACGAAATGTTTCCTTTAGGATACTTTTTGTTAAAAATCACTTTTCAGCAAATTTTCAGGGGGCTAGGGGCACCGGAAGATATTAACGGACTTTAATCAAACTTTTACGATAATATCATGAACCCAAAATACAACTTTTGCACCCCACTGCTGATTGGAATTTCGAAAAAAAGAGAGTTTTTTTCTCTCCAACCTAATGATCAATTCATGGAAGATGTTAAAATTATAACTCTGTTGTGTGATTTCCCTAAAGAAAGTAAGTTATTTGATCAAATCCCTGAGCTGATTTAGTGAAAAGATGAAATAAACAAATCAGGATCCAAGAGTTAGTCCTACCTAAGAATCTTAAGTACAAAAGAATTCCTCTTTTCATTGAACCATTAAACGATCACCTTACAAAGCTTTAGTTGGAACAGAACCAAAAAACAGGTCTCCTATCTAGTTAAAATTCAAAAGAGTTTTGTTTGAAAAATTTGATATTCAAGAGGACTTGGATCTACTTCTTAATAAGCAGGACACCAGATTTTTTAACACCAGAAGACTTACCAGTACCTTCCTGAGAGAACAACAAAGATGTTTCAACTTTAAAAGATCTACCAGCATCTGAATAAATTGGTTACAATGTTTCAACTTCAAATGATCTCTCAATAGTTAAATCAACCAACAATAACACTTCAATGTAGCACGATCTACCGGCAGCTGATTTTTCACCAAAAAGGCTTTAAATTAAGAGAATCTACCAGAAATTTATTGAATCAATTTCTCTATCGACAATAAGACAACTCGATCCAGTTAGCAACTCTACTTCAACTCCTGCATGTGACATTTGTAAAAATCCTGTGCACTCAATATGTGGAAATAGAGTAGGAATGGAAGGATATGGATCGAAAATTCGATGCTATTTATACCAAAAAGAAGAGAGCATTAAAGATCAAAATGAAAGTGCTGCAAAATACCTGAAAAGATCAGTTGACAAAATTAAAGAAGTTTCTTTGAAGAAATTTAAAGATGTGTAAATGGGTTCCACAGTTTTGGTTGATGTACCTTAGGTAAATAGAGACTCATTAGATAGAAATAACATTGTGGGGACCATATTAGATATAAAAAAAATGATTTATACCAAATTGGAACGTCAGCTGGAATTATAAAAAATTGGCTACATAGAAGCACTCTTCAAATAGCTACTACAACATTTAGCGAAACAGTTCCACAAACTAACCTAAGTCTGCGTGAGATGGCAGGAAAATTATCCTTATTTAGAGGTCAAGAATTTTAGAATTGTTCATGTGAACAATCGGCAATGCAAAACAAAAAGATGTGTCTGTAAAAATGTAGTGTACTTTGTAACTCGAGATGCCACAAATCAACTAAGTGTTCTAATAAAAAAATGAATAAAAATTATTATTTATTAATTACATTCACTAAAATTTTTTAAAATTTCTCCAAAAATATTCTTTTTGTTTTTAAAAATATCCAAACAATATTATTTTATCTTTTCACTAAAACACTTCAGGGATTTGATCAAATCACTTACTTTCTTTAGGGAAATCCCCCAACAGAGTTGTAATTTTAACATCTTCCTCGAATTGATCATCTACCATAGGGATTTGATAAAATCTCGGTTTTTATCATCTCCCTGAGACACATACACCAAATGCCATGAATATATGTTCATTAAAAGAAGCTCTAGAAGGCTCTAAATACGGGGAATTTAATTGCGACCAATCTGTAGAAGGGATAATAATACGAATCCGATTTTTCGACTTTCCACATTTGCTTACACGTTTGCGGTGGTTAAAGGCCCAAGAGGCTCACAACATCCTGACTAAGGAAGAACAGTTTAATTATGTTACTCCTGGATATGGGTAGAGACTAAGATAGGTCTGTAAGCATCTAATAACAAATTCCACAACCAGCAACCACCATGATATGAATCTAGGACGATTGCGTAGAAATGCATGCCTTATCTCTGAGTCACATAACGAGCGAAACTTCATACTTGAACTTACTATGTACTAGCGATTCTTTTAAGAATAATATATGAATATATCTGTAGCTTGGTAGATTGCCAATGACCAAGATTGGTGAATTAAGTATTGCCCACCACCGACTCTCTTCAAAATAACAATCAAACTGAAAGTAAAACTTTATTTTGAAGTTGGTGGAATATTTCATTTAAGTGGTTTTGAATGAGGACTTTTCTTCACCCAAAAGAAGAAATACAGTATGAATTCAAAATATTTGGTATATAATACACATTTTACAGCTCCCTACATTTCAGCAATAAAAGCTGAACTTTCAGGATGAGGTAATTTTGAATATTAACATCAATCTAAATAACCGAAATCCATATCAATAAAAGCGGAAATCCGCTTTACAGGCATGTGGTATAAGTAGTTTATCACATCCTTTTCGTAGCACATTAACTTCTGATTTTGGAAATAAGGTTTAATGTTCCACCATCAGACGGAGAAAAGGTGTGAAGAAAAGTAGAAGCTAAACGATTAAACTGAGAAAAAAGAAGAATCCAAATAAAGTATCAAAAGATTATATTCTAAAGGCCAAGCAGAGACCAGCATTGTTCACATTCAGAAAGAAGCTATTAAGAAAGCGAGTAAATGTTGTAATTAACATAAGATGATTGATGAAGGTTTGTGTGGTGTTACAGAGAGCATCAATGTTGAAGTAACTTTTCAAGATCATTAGCAAGCCACCATCACTAACCAGTTCATTCATAAGAAGAACTTCCGAATGAATATTAAGCTGCTGCATGATGCGATGCATAGCAATCAATAGAATTGTCGATTTCAAATAATTCAAAACACCAATATGATATTTTTCTTTTAAGTATAAAAAGCACATGGGTGAAGTTATGATGCTTTTCTATTATAAAAAATTATTTATGACGCGTTCCATTTTTAGAGGCATGATTATCAATGGAACACTGTTATTGATTATAAATTACTCAAATCATACTATAAATTACTCAAATCATACTATAAATTTTTGTGCATTGCACAATATAAGCTGAATGCGATTTTCGAGAATACTTCTTTATATTCTAAGTAATATGGTTGGATAAGTTATGGTGTCTTTTTCCGTCATTTTAATCTATTAAAAAAAAAAAAAAACAGAAGATAGGATTAAAACTATAATCAAATATACATGGAGGTTTGTTACGACCGTTTGTCCTTTCTACATTTTGCAAGCTCTCTTTAAATAAAAGAAGAACATATACTATTTTCAGTGAATTTGTCAAGTGTACGTCTCAATTTGCTCTTACTTAACTTTACCTCCATAAGCTAACGTATTTCAGTTACTTCGCTTCCCTATACAGAGTTCTACTTTTCTGTTTTGTAAAGGGAAAGCGTCATTTCTGCCATAGCCATTTACAAGTTCCTTTATCCCAAACTTTTGAAAGAAAATCGATATTCCAAAGTTACGAAGTTTACCCTAAACATGACAGAAAAATAATTTTATACATTTTTACAAAATCATTTTAAGCTTTACGTTAAAAACGCACAATAAACTGGCCATAAAAACATCATAAACATAAAAACACATGGTAAACTTTATATTAAAATAGTTTCAATTTTACAGCAGCAATTTATAACTTACCCGTTAGATCGAGCTTCAGTATACTGACGCATCGTGCTACCACTTCCGATATTCCAGCATTTGTTACCAATGCACATCCTCTTATTTCCAGAGTTTTGAGCTCAGGACACTTTCTGGCAATTGTAAAGAGTCCTTTATCCGTCAGTTTGGAACAACCACTGAGCGAGATCCTTTCAACTGTTAAACATACAGTTGGAGAGTCCCTACACAACAAGCGAAACAGAGTCTTGAGTCCCCTGTCTACATGGATCTTCTCATTGCTGAGGCAGACTGAAGTCCATAGTTGCGGTTCCCATGCTAAGAAATACCATCGTCTACACACTCTGGCACACACACATAGATAGTTACTGGATAAAAAGGAAAATATCTTTAGTATCAGGTCGTCCGACAAGCGGTCAAAATGAGAATTTTTGTGAGACTTTTTCCCTTTGAAAGTTGTTACTAGAGGAGATGAAAGTGGATGGGAGGAACTCTTCAACCCAGAAGACCTGAAAAGTGGTAATAATTTTGCATTGTTAATTTACATGAGACAGAAAATTATAAACACATTGACGTCAAAAGCACAATTATTGTATGTCTATTTTTTTTTTACCAAAATGTGTTATTGGTATCTGCGGAGTCTTTCCTTCAGCACAATCTTTGTAAGTCCATTCTAAATAGTAATTCTGTGGTGGTGGTTAAAATAAAATCTGTATGCGTAATTTTCCATAAGTTCAAAACCTTCTTGAGTTTTTTTTAAAGTTTACTGAAGTGGACTTGGTAATGATTGTGCTTTTGGCCATCGGTATCATATTAGTTTAAATGTAGTTTTTTACTTAAAAAATTACAGTAAAGAACATATTGAATTTTTAGAAGAAGAATATCTTTACAAAAAACTTCAATAATTTACATGACATATTTTTAAATATTTTAAGTTCCGGTTAAAATACTTTTGCTTTAAAACAACTTATGATTTCATGTTTAACGTAAAAACTAAAATAAAGCCGCCGTTTCTCATAAAAAGCTGCTGAAATAAACGTTTTAGACACGAATAAAATGGTTTTATCATGACAGTCTTTTTTGAACAAAAGATATGAAATTTTTAACAAACTCCTCTCCATTGGATTGAAGTTTATTGAAAGGTGTCGAAAAATGAGGTCCACATTACCCCAATTTTTTTCAGTATACTTTAATATCTTTTTATCTTGTAGAAAGCCTAACTTTTTTTATAAATGCATATTCCTTTTACATATATCAGTAATACAATCTACTGTCCAAAAAGAACTATTTATGTATCACTTTCTTAAAAGCATATTGATTAAAAAATAAAACAATTAAAAATTATACATTTTAAACTTTTCAAGTGAGTGCTAAATAAAAGAAAACGTTTGTTTGGAGATTAACTCTATTTTCTACCAAAGTGCAGAATATATTATATACCTATATTTTATATCAGATGGAGAAATACCTCTTATTAGTTAATCTTTTGCAATACCTTTTACGGTAAGTACAATAATCAAATAATAGTTGTGGCACTTGAGACGAAATACCCGGTCCAAGGTCACGGAATCGGAGATCAGCACGGCACAGATTTTAACTTCTTAGACGGAAGAAACTTCACTTATTGTCCAAAAATATGTTGTTGCAGCCAATCTTAGACTATGACCCATTTGTCTGGACTAGGTATTTATTGTTGAAATACCTGATCTTTATTCATGCAAACTCTCTAAAAACGGTATTTTTATACGTAATAATAATAATAGCACAACTCACATAAATAATCAGAATGTAGCGAAATAATCATAAAAAAAATATTTAAATACCTTACAGTAGCCCTCATAATACATAGAAATTTGAATGTCTTACATTTTTTATTTGAAATTCCTTACAACAACGTGTATAGATTTTAGAATACCGCATTTCAAAACATGTCACGTAAAAATATGGAGTCATAATCGAATATGGAAATTTTAGAACAACCTTTTTCTTGAAAAATATAAAACTAAAACGTTGTTTATACTTTCTTTGTTAGATTTAATACGTATCCGAAAACTTATACTTCATCAAGAAATTATTTATTCCCAAACTCTTCGTAACAGATCAACACTAGTGATGAATTTAATGGCAAATATCTGTATATATTGATTTGTTTTAAAAATCAACTTATTTATAAGTTTAAAATAAATGGATTATTTTTATATATACTTCCTATTATATTTGCATATAATCTAAAAGCAGTTTTGAAACTTTGCATCTAATTTGTTTTTACGTTCGAAATATTTAAATGCATGGTTTTTATGAAAACTTGATTGGCTACAGCACTGGATAACTATAATTAAACTGCACCAGTTTAGCACAGATCTGCATAAAACTTTGTATGTGTACTACTTAGATAAGGAAAGGAAAAGAAAAAAAGAAACAAGCAAATAAAATCGCTTTAATGCTATTACTAAGATTTTATTATTCAGTTTCAGTTATTTTAGGTTTGAAACAGTAAAAGAAATATATTTGAGTTGTATACTTTTTTTTTGAATGAGCAAAATTCCAATTTTAAAGACGCTGTCTTTAATTTCGGGGGAAAAAAGAAATTAGACTATGCAGCTTTTCAGAAACAAAACTTCGGCGATTACTGCAATTATAGTTTGAATTCTACTCTGATAAATTAATTCTGCCTCTCTAATAAATAAACTCAAGGGAAAAGTGTAGTCTAAAGAGTAAAAATTGTTTTGTGTCGTATTAAACCCAAGCAGAAGTGAAGATTATAAATCTTTAATTAAAAATTAAAATTAAAATTTTCTCTTTTTGTACATCGTAGAAATATAATCCATGACCAAAACTGATGAGTTAAGTCTTCTTTATCACTTATTTCAAAATAATGAAAGTTATAGTTAACTCAGTTTCTTCATTTTATGAAATTAATTGTGCAAAATATCCACAATCCATTTTGAACACTAGCATTTCTATTAAGATACGTATTTGAGGAGTCCATTGGAAAAACGATGAGGGTAAATTTTTTTGAAAATGAAATTTCAGTTCCATCTGTTAAATTTTTAGGAGTGCTACGTTTGTTACTAAGGTTAAGTAGCAAACATGATGGGATTTATCTATAACAAATAAATGAAAATAGACAGTGCTGGGGACAAAAGGAGAAATTGTAAATTCCTTTTTCGTTTTCTAAAAGTTTTCAATTTGGCACTCTCATTGTTTTTCAAATAAACCCTTTATTTATAAGATGTTAGAATGATTAACTCGGAGCCTGGATCGTAGAGATATATATAAGATTTATTAACACAGGAATGTATTTATATACAAAGAACGAAATGAAAGTAGAAGTAGTTAAGAGGTTCGATCAAAGTCGTGGTTAACTCGCATTGTGCGATTACTTCCAACATAAGATAAATTTGTACACTGGGTGATAAAAGACTACTTTTGCACTTAAGTCTAAGTAATTGGTTATAGTTATATTTATTATTATACATAGTTATTATAGTATTAGTAGTTATTATAGTACAGTAGTATTATTAGAGTTATTATAGTATTTATTATAGTTATATTGGCTATAGTTATATTTTAGTTTTGATTGCATTTTAGTTACTGTGTTTTTGATTTTGGCGACTTTTCTGATCGCAATATGAAAACATTGCCAAGTCTTTAAAAAAAAGTCATTTTAAAACTTTTTCTCAAATGCATGCTTCTTCAGAGGGTTCCCAGCAACTCAGAACCACGCAGCTAATGAACTATGTTAAGAAGTAAAGTTTCACTTAGATGTAGACATAGGCGTAACTAGGGTTGATGAATGGAGAAGGGGGGGGGGGGGGAGGTAAATCTCGAAAAACATGGACTCGCTACACCAGCGGAAAAGGGGGAGGGGAGAGTGGAGAAAAAAGAAAAAGTTAATCTCGCTGAAAAAAGGTCAAATTATTTGAGAAGTACAATTTTCCGAACATACAGGATAAGAAAAATTTCTTAAGATTTCTTTTCTTCAAAAAGAAAAAAAAAAAGCAGCAAACAAGATTGGGCTAGTGGTAAATCCCTCAAAATATTTCAAACATACTCTGTCAAGAAAAATCTTTAAAGAAACTTTCATAAACATTGAAGTATATATTTTTTCTAAATAGATGTATTTCTTAATCTTGATATTGAACTCTTCCATATTTTCCTTTCTGAATTTGCCCTTACCATAACACCCAATACAGACACATTATCTCTTTATTAAAATATTTGCTATTATTTATTATAATTAAACATTTTTTGAATTTTTTTTTTATAAATCATGTATTTATTAACAGTTTGAAATCATAAAAATTATTTTTTAATTTTCGTTCTTCAATTTTTGGTTCCAACCATAAGTATTCCTTACTGGTTGCCCTCCGTGAGACTGTCAGAACCGGCTCCTGTAAGAACTACCCATAACTTAAAAAAATTATACTATCTTGTAAATAGTTTTTATAAGCTAAACATTTTTCAAATGAAGTAATTCTGGTTATATCGATTTAATTTACCTTTTTTTTAAAGAAAAGTAAATTTATCTTGTTTTTTTCCCCCATGACACCAATATCGTCCGCGACTGTAAATCTGCGGATAAAATTGTTGTTTTTTCTCCTTTATCAACTAAGCTATCTATTGATTCTTTCTCAATTTGAACAGTAATTTCACCACATTCTTCATCCTTTCGTTTTCTTCTTTTGAAAATCAAAACATTGTGTCACTTCAAGGTTTGTGTGTGCTACCAGCATTTATTTTGATTTATATTCAGCTATTGTTACTTTCAAACTTTTATATTTGTTACTTTTTTATTTGTTAACATAGAATAATGAAAGTATTGTTTTCGGTCAAAAAAATTCCTTTTTTTTTTTTTTTTTTTTTTTTTTTTGCATTTCTCCACGTTTTGGAACATCTTGATTTCAAAAAAGTGGTCTAGAAAAAAATGTCTATCTGTGTGTATGTGGTCAGCATAACTCCCGAACGAATTGACCTACGTAGTTCAATTTTGGTTTACGGGTTACTGGTGGAACTAATTCCCAATAATGAAATTTAACTGCTAATTTGGGTCATTAACAACAAAGTGTTGGTTGGGGGGAAAAACGCAGTATATTCGCGTAATTTTTCTCAACCTAATGTGGGGGAAGGGGGGGGGTGAACCCCCAATCCCCCCTCGTTACGCCTATGAATGGAGGCGAAATGTAGGCATACCAAATTATCCTACTACTTCTTAATACCCAAAGTTCAAGTGTAATTAATTTTTAATTAAATAATGTCACACATGTAGAAAAGAAAAACGAATAGGTTAAATTATCAACCTTTACAAAATGTAATACTTTTAAATGTTACGAATTTAAAAATTAAAATCAATTAATCTATTTCTGAATAGGAGTCTAACTTCAAACCCCAAATATTCGAAGATATTTTTAAGATCATAATCCACAATTATAGTTACAAAAGTATCAAAATTTAAACTGACAACAATCAAAACATGTTTCCTTGACAAAACATACAAGTACAATATACTTCAGAGACAAATAAAAAAGTATCGGGAAATTTATAGCAAGCAAAAAAGTCAGCATCCACCCCCTTCCCCTATTTCTAAGGAACTCTAAGGAATACACTAAGTCAAATGTAATATCAGACAGTCAGTTGAACTCGTGATCTTTTTCTCAAAACTGTAAAGACGGTTGTCTTCTTTATACATATTATTTCATTCAAATGTCCGATATAAACACTTTATAATAAACAAGACCTACACAGTAAGCACATTACCAATCCGCTAATAATAAAATAGGAGTCATGACAGGACATGCAATTATCAAAAGTTCGTAAAAACCATGATTAACGATGACATGTCATTGCATTAATAATAGCCATTAACAGAATAGCATCGTTCTTTAAAATATAAGTTGAATAACATAAAAAGAGTTATTTTAAAGTCCATCTTCTGTCTAAAATATAATGATGTGAAAGAATATTTGTAAAATGATTTACAACCATGTCTTACAAAAACATAGTGTATTAGAATATTTGTCTGTCATCCCTTACAAATTAGTCATTTTTGAATCAGAATGAATAGTAAAAGAAACATTTCTTTCTGATGCAATCACAGCGACTTTTAACTTTTCTTAAAAAGATTTAAAATATTTCTGGTATAAAGCCGCTTTTTGCAAGGTTTAGGGTGGATTTGCTGGAGCAGTTTTATTAAAGAATAAATATTAGGAATTTATAAGTTTCATAATTAAAAACAAGGCTGAAACAAATTGTATTTTTGTGTCAAACCATAGTGTATTTCTGTGTCCGGAGTCTCCTGGTCCATTTACTTAATATATATATATATATATATATATATATATTTTTTTTTATTGCGATGTTTTCAAAATTCAGTAGTTTGGTACCTACCCCTCCCACATTTCCCTTTTGGCACTTTTTTCATCCATTTGCCGTCACTGTGTGAAAGTAAAAGATAATACCCCCCCCCCTCTCTCCAAATAAAAACCCAATTAGATGTTGTAAAAAGAAATCGATGTAAAATTGTCAGTCAGAAAAGTTATGAAATCTAGTGTTTGCCGTCAAACTGCTGTGTCTAATTTCTTTGGGGTACTGGAACACAATGAACTATATTAGGATTTTAGGGAAGAAAATCCAAATGCATTCAATGCTTGGCAGACTAGAGTTATTTCGGAATAATATCATTTCATATGTTTGAGCTACTTTGTACCCATTGCATTGAATTGATATTAATTCAGAGTGGCCACAAAATTCAGGAAAAAAAGTTCCCTGATAATTCCCTGAAAGAGTTCTAAAAAATTTCGTGATTTTACAGCAAACTTTTTTTTTTAATTTCTCTGATTTTTTCAGGTTTTTCAGATATGTAGACACTCTGATAAAATAGAACAAGTACGCTAAAGAGATAATAGGTGCATTTTCTTAAAAATAGTTTTAGCGGTAATGAAAAGTTTAAATTATTGCGTAACATTAAACTTCTAACGATTATCATTACAATTCTCCGGGTAAATGGCGTCAAAATAGGGATGAACGGAAAAACGTGCCTTAAGCAATAACAGAAAATGTCCCTGATTTTGCGAAACTTAAAAAAATTCTCTGGTATTTCTATGACTTTTTTCAGAATTAGAAAGTTTCCTGACATTTCCAGGTTTTTCAGGTTCTGTGGCCACTCTGTTTGATTTATAAAAACTCTAGCCTGTCAAGTACTGGTTACCTATGGGGATTCCTTCCAATAATCCAATTTAGTTTTATAACTTTTTCTGGTTGAACATTTTGGCGGTTCTTTTTACAACATCTAATTTTTTTTGGGGGGATAACAAGTATTTTTTTGCGTTTGCTATGTTCTAAATGAGTAAGATACGGTTGAAGGATTTTTTTAAGCATGAATTATTATAACGGTGCTCTAAGTGCAAAATGTCGTAAGCTGCAACAAAGTTAGATTCACGTGACTCTTTATATTGAGAGCGACAATAAGTATCACACTTATCATACCAACAAAAATTGTTGTTCACAATTAAGAATATGTAGCTACTAGTTTTAACATGAGTACAACATGCAAATACATACTAAAAATCAGTAATAATAAAAAATATGGGTTAAAACTTCATTTTGAAATTAAAGTGGTTTTCCAACTCAAAGTTGAAACACGTGTTTTCAGAGCTTTGATGAGCATGTAATTTAATTGAAAAATAAGTTACATGGGGGGAGGGGGAGGAAGAGGGTACAAACCCCTCGTACGCATTAATTTATAGAAAAGGCTCTTCCTCTAATCAACCTGAGAGGAATAAAACAGAATGACCAGAATATATCAACGCGTTCAAGCTGTAGACTTGGCTAAAATTCATAATAATCTGGGAAGTTTTCCGAAAGTGTAAAGAAACTCGTTATCATCAAATCATACAAAAGTCATTTCCTCTAATCAATCTAAGAAGAATAAAAAAAGAATGGCCAAAAATCATAAAATAATTTTGGCTGTAGCCCTGCCTAAAGTTTCGGTCACAACCAGAAGAACAAAATTGAATTCGGTCAACGTAATATACTCTTGCATGTCTGCGGCTTTGACATCGGACTTGGCGGCGTAACACTGCCGCTTTTCTGGATATATGGAAGAATTTTTATACTATAACTTTAGGAATTGAGTAAGGTACTCAAATCGGGTATGATACGCGTAGACGATTGGTGAGGGGAAGGGGCTAAACGCATTCTATTTGTGACTTAATTGTAGCTTGTTTTAAAAATAATTTGGGGGATGGGGCAACTTACATGATCCTCCGAATGTCCACCCACGTTGCTACAGTTATTTGTATATACTCTGTATAAATTTCAGAAAGATAAACGATGATACTCCTAAATCTGTTGTCACTTGGAGATTATTTAACAACACTAAAACAACTCACCTAGAAGTTGTGCCCGTAGAAGTTGATGAGGATGCAGTGTGATTGCGAGGGGGAGGCGTCATCATATCTGAAGATCTCGGATATGGGGAAGTGTTACATATTGGCGAAGGCACATCACTCCACCTAAATGACGAGGACGAACAACTAAGCATATCTAACGTCCTTCGAGATGCTGTGGGTGTATGGGTTGGCGTTGGAGTGATACTGTCTCTGGTTAAAAGCGTATGGTATCCTAGATCATGACCAGGGGAAGCTCTTCCAGCTATCCCTCCATATGGTGACATTGAATCATATTTAGGTTTGTACAGTGATCCCCTGTGATCCATATGTGCTTTAGAGGTGGATGATACTGAGAAGGTATCGCTGGTATCCGTGGTCAATTCCCCACTTCGACTTTCATTGAAGTAGAATTCCATTGTTGGCTTTGGTACAGCCATGGTTTGGTTTTTGCATCCACTTGTGAGTGTGAGGAAAGATGGTCAAGTGATCTTTGCGTTGCTGGCTATCATGGTTATGGCCAGAGTGGTATCAGGATCTGGAAGTAAATTAGAAAACTCCAGACTTTCCATTCATCCATTACAAGTTTTAGTCGGGACCTAGAAAAATGAGTATGATATTAGCACATGACAATTATAAAAAGATTTGAGAACATTTCATAAAATTTTGATTCAGACGGCTGTAACTAAATGCTGTGCTCGAACAATAAAACACTCAGTAATTAATGAAATTTGTTCTGTATTGTATAAAGCAAATACGGGCTACAGTATTCAGTTTAAATGCTTATGGCATCTTACTTGCTTGTGAAATTAGGTGTTAAACATTCATCATTTGAAAAAGTCACAGAACAGTATTTTTAATTGCTAAGTTTCGCGAATCGCATAGAGCCCAGAAACAAAAGTGCATGGAACAAATCTACTCAGTAGCTTAAGAAAAACAGTCATGTACAGCAAGAATTTAATTTGTTATGACAAGTACAAACTCCAAAACCAGTTTAGAAATGTAGCCAGTCTATTTCAGTAACTGACTCTAAGAAATGCTTATTTTCATGGATCACGTAACTTTTGGCCTGGTATTTCTTTACGTAACACATAGTAAAATTGTTATACTTTGATTCTACCTTAGAAAGTATCGAACGCAGTTTATCAAAATGCATACGGCACTTTTTCATGGCTATTTATAAGACATTGCTATTGAATTTGTTTGTTATATTTACATTAGTTCTCATCAGCCATTTGCCACAAGGCGTTACAAGGGATAAAGTAGTGAACTACCTCATTTGGTACAACAGTGTTGACGAGGTTTCACATTACACAATAATCACAATTTCCTTCTTTTATTCACGTTATCGCTATTATAACCCGTTTCAGAAACCACATTCATATGAACGCGTAAAATTCTCTGCCTTATGCGAAACCGGACCTTTTCTTCAACAAAATCCTTGTACTATAACTAAACTAACAACAACAAAGGGTAACTTTTTATGTTTTGAAATAATTCCCATTTTAAGAGTTTATGGGTGTGGCATAAAAAGTTTAAAAACGTGTCACCTTTTATTCAAAGATATTTTAGTGCGTATGGTAATCATACCAAACAGTAGGTTTCCACATTTGTATAAACATTGGCAATTTTGATAGCTTTTTTATTACCACAAACTTTAGAAAAAATCTTTTGAACAAAGCACACAGTAAAATTTCAAGTATAAATGTGCGTACATGTATTTTTTTTTTTTATGTTTTTTAATTAAAACTTAAATATTATCATAAAAAATGA
The DNA here is from genome assembly GCA_963978545.1 of Linyphia triangularis. Taxonomy (NCBI): domain Eukaryota; kingdom Metazoa; phylum Arthropoda; class Arachnida; order Araneae; family Linyphiidae; genus Linyphia; species Linyphia triangularis. The sequence continues at coordinate 51,901,374 of OZ021721.1, forward strand.
CGAGGATAAGCCGATGCGTAAAAAACTTCATGTTTTTATACTTAAAAACTAAAAATAAATAAGTTTAATCTATTTTGGACTTGAAGAATTTTTTCTAGCCTGCTAGAAATTAAGAACATTTAGAGCAGCCATTGAATTGGTTAAAGCTGATCAATTCTTTCGCAACAGTCAATGTTGCGGGATCTCTTAAAGCAATAATTATACAGAAAGCCGACGTTCTTTGGGAACAACCATTTAGCCGATCCATCATAGCCAGGCATTTTGTAAACGAAATTTTTTTGGGTGGATTGTAACCCTAGGAAGTTACGGCCACAGATGAGTAGAATTTCAACAGGAAGGGAACTTCTAGATATTACTAAAGTTTCTTTAAGGTATGCTTCAAGCTTCATATATTTCGAATAGCAATGATACTTGGAGAAGCACTTCAGCAGTCTGACTCAGCAGCATGCGAAATAATACAACCCTCAATTGCAAGCAGCAAAAGCTAGTACTTTAGTTAATATATAGAGAGTAGGCAAAACAAATTCAAGCGATGACTCTATTTTCGATTGAAAAAGTTTTTACATAAGCTGTTTACACCCATATGTCTCGTATCTGATTTTTTTTTAGTTCTGTATAAAAATTTAGTTCTTAAGAGGTCGTTTCCTAGTTTATTCGTGCAAAGTCTTGTAAAACTCCAATGCAAACCTAATTTTTTAATCATGTCATTTAGAATGAATACATCACGTAAAATAAATATTAAATTTCACTACTATGTAATAGACAAAAAAAGGTTACCATATGTTCAATTAACGTGCATAATTATACATAAAAAAACAACACAGGCCTAATTATTTATAGAATGCAATATTTTACATAGCTTAAACAAAGGTATTGAATAATTTATAACGAAATTTATTCAAAAGTAAGAGTGTAAAACATTGAAAGAAATAATAATAATAAAAAAAAATAAAAAAATTAGGGTAAATGTTTTGCCAAAAGTGCTCTACAGTGTTTAAAGAAAGATATCCGTGGTTTATGAAGTAGTTGAGACACTTGATTAAAACAAATTCTCTATAGTTCCAAGTAGTGTCCTAGGATCAGAGCCTACTATAGTGAAATTGGTGAAGGTAAAAAAAAAAAAGCATATGGTTTTATGAAACCATATACTTTTTTTTTACATGAAGTATATGGTTATACATGAAATTTAAAAAATATTTTATTAATTAGTAATTAAAATAACAAATGTTGCATGCTATTTGTGTTTAGGTTTTATCAAACTATTGTTTGGAATAAAAATTAATAAAATTTATTGAGCATTTAGCCATTTATACATAAAAATATCCCTAACAAACAGATTTTTCGTTTTAATATGAATCTGTCCTTACCCTGTCAGTAATAAACTATTGAACCACTCAATTATGAAGTGATATTATATGTTATTTTGGGTACTAAATTCGATTATTGAATAATATTATGGTTATTGAACATTTAAAGTTAGATTCCATTTAATATCTAGATGGCCCCTTTTGACAATAAAAAGAAGAAACGTTAATGATTTTAAATAATATGTTGTGTACTCATAGTATTAAAATAATTATTTATTATTACATAAATTTAATTAAGTAATGTGTATTACTAAAAATAATTTTTTTTATAAAATAATCGTGGTGTTTAAGTTTTTAAGGTTTGCTCGTGTAAATGTGTAGATGACACTTAAGACAAAAAAAAATTATATGTACATTCATAAGCAATTTCCATGGATTGCAATGGCACCTTTCTTTCTATAATTCATAAATCAGAACAAAAGATATAGCCAACGCAGAGATATTCGGCTGTATGATAACACAAAACACGTTTCTCAATTTCAGGAAGGCTTTTTTTCAAATAATACATATTTTCAACCAAGAATATCTCTGCCAATTTTACTACAGATAACGAAACCTCCGGTTTGTCACATTATTGTGAAATTTTTTCTAATTTAAGTTTTTTGCCTATCTTTCTTTTTTTTAGTTATTTTTTGCAACTTCTGTAAATCGATTACTAGATGAAGTGCCCGGTGTTGCCCGGTAAAACCCAGTTTGAACAATTTTTAATTGTAAGCTATAAGCAGCTGCCTTTCTATCTTCGATTTCACCACTTTAATTATAAAACGTTGGAATCAAATTGTATTACCGATAATTTGGATTAGTCAAGTTACCTATGGAAAAAGATACTAGGTTAAAATTGGTTTAGCAGATATGAAGTTATTATCATACCCCTTAAGGGGTGAATTAGGAGGAGGGTTTTTGAAATTTCAAATAGCCAAAAATCTTCCTCTTGTTTCGAAGATTAACTGTACAAAATGTCATCAAGATCGGAATAAAACGGTACATTCTTATGAATACATATACACATACTTCAAGTCACCCTTGTTTATATATGTAGAAAAAAGTGTGAGGAATATTTTAATATTGGTATTTTAGTTTCTCCAATAAGTTAATGTAATTGAAAAATCTTATGATATCATCTATTAGCAATTGATATAATTATTTCACGTTTGTAATCAAGTTTTATTTGGTGCATTGGTTTTAGCTCCATTATTATGCATAATTTTTCCATATGTCTGAAAGAAATTAGGTAGTACAACTGTGCAAAATATTATTCAAATCGGTCATAAGGAAAAGGAGAGTATTGGGGTATAACAAACTTTCCACTTATATATGAATCGTTTCATGTAAAACGAAGACGGATATTTTTGAGTTTAATGGCACAGGAATCGGAGTTGACCAAACTTAAAGGGAGATTTAAAGTCATTGCCGTAAGACAGGTTCCAAACTCTCTGAGATTGGACGCGATTTTTTAGCATTTTTTTTGGAAACAGAAAGCTTTGTAGTTCGAGCAGAATGAAAACAATAGAGATGACAAAGAAGTTGGCTGAAGATGCTGAAACCAATGTCGATGAAAGCTCTAGAAACAACACGAGAAGGCAAGGTACTAAATTTATGGGATACGTATTGCAAGTAATGAGAAAATGTTGGCAGGATACAATTTTTAGTTACTAAAATGGTCGATGGACAAACGTTTGGCATGTTGGCTTTGAATATGAAACATGATTTACCAATAGAAAGTATTCGTTCCAACTGAAGCCAAAACTATAAACATCTTGTTTTTCAAAAAAAAGTTTCTCAAAACTTTAAAAGTAATTTTACTCTTAATTTCAAATATCTTGAACATATTTGAATAAATCTTTTCAAATCAATTAAAAAGTACGCATATTTTAACAGCAATTTGTTAACGGAAATTAATCACTTGACGTTACTCTTTTTGACTTAGGAAAAAAAGAATCACGGGAAGTGTCACAACTTTAACGCTTCTACAGTCCATTTCAAAAGTTTTAGCGCAGAGGAAATATAGCATTAAAATGAAAAAGAAAAGAAGCACCTCTTACATTTAACACTATATAACTAAACTATATTCAAAGTTAAATAAAAATATGTATTTAATACATTACTTATAACACTGAATAGTCATTAAAAATCCGAGCCTCTAGTGAATTTCGATTAAATTTACGGTCTCAAAAGTTTAACCATTATATGTAAAAAAATTTAAATACTAGATTACTTTTTGCTCGTTTTACCCTTAAGACATGTTTTGTGTTGACATCATTTGTTGTTTTCGACTATTACAAGTCTTTGCACTTGTCAAATAAAGACGTCTATACCTAGATTTTGTACTTAAATTCGGAACTCATAAAATGCTTAAATACCAACTGCGTATATATAATTGCATTGTTTTTTTATAGATTTAAAATGATAGTAATTTCTCTTCAAAATCTCGAGGTTCCTCAAATGCAAAAACTTCTGTATTTTGAAATATGGCTGAAAATTAGCTTCTTACTTTTCTACTACTCAAAGAAAATTTAACTCAGCAATTGTGTATTATAAAATTTAGCTTGAAAAGCATAAACTTTTAAGATAGTGAATTTCTTTGAAATTAAAAAAAATAACTATTTAATGAGTATTTAATGCTGTAAATGATGTAGATTATTATTATTATTATTATTATTATTAATAATAATAATGATATTAAACAAGATGATGATGCTATTGCTAATAATAATAACAAAGCGGAAAGAATTCTTCAATAATTATATTACTAGTCCTAATTTGAAAACGATATTTTTTCTTTTAATTACTGTCCTTGTAATCGAGAATCGACTTTTGTATAAATAAAAAAAATAAGAAATGTACATAAGTGAAGTGTCTGCATTTTTGAAGAAAACTCCGTATTATGCAAACACTGAAAAGTTAAATATAAAACTGATAGATTTTTATCTAATTGGTCACCCGCAATTGTGGTTTATAATTATTTCACGGTCCCCAAATAATGCGGATCACTTTGACAGCAATCGGGGAAAGAGGGCATCACTTGACTTTTCTTATTGCTCAATCAACCTATACTTCGCCATTGCCAGCTCATTGGTATTCCATGCACAAATCTCTGCTCTTTTTTACGGATTCCTATCAGCGTGTGGAGACCTGTGACATGTGCCTTTGTTTCAAGAGTAGAGGATTTGACGTCGAACAGAAGCAGCAACAACATATTTCTATAAACTTATTATTTTAATTTATTTTTATGTTCTTCGTGTTTCATTTCAGTTCTCCTGCCACTATAATTTGATAAGCAAGCTAAATGGTATATATAACTGTTATGTTTTACGGCAAGGGATTTTATGAAGGTTAAAAAAATGATTATATAAAAAGTAAGCTTGCGAAAAGAAACAGAATATTATTTAAAGAAAACTATTTTTAAATTCATTAAAACGGTTGTGTTCTTTAGTGTATTTTAGTTCTATTCTTATCCGTATTAATAAGGACGTGAGATAATATATCGTCAGCTTCTGTTTTCAAACATACCAAAACGTGATTTGAGACCATATGTGGGGTTATATTTTCATTCGAAGTCAGGAATATAGAAGCAATTCTCTGCGGTAAATATTCCATTGTTAGTATATCAAAAGAAAATCAATTTCTAAAACACATAATTCTATGATTCAATTTTCATCGTTTAGCTTATCCGGTTATTTCAGTTTTAGTTCAAATCGCATTCTGTTACACGTCATGAAAATTTACAACAGAAAATATGAATCAAAGGGAAATAGATTCATCAACAAAACAAAATGTCTTTTTATAAAGTTTTATTAGGTAAAATTTATTTAGTTCTTTCAACTAGGAAAAGTTTTGGTTGCATCTGTGTTACATGATTGATAATAAGAGCCATTTCAATGATCTTCAAGAAAACTTAAAAATGGAAAAATTTATTGCAGTAAGTTTAAAGTATAACCTTCTCTTTAATATAAGCATTAGCTTTGATAAACTCGTTTGGTTTAATACTAATGGTTATTTTTTTTATATTAATTCATAATCCATTATCATGTGGAAAATGTCAAGCAAATTAAAAAATAACTGTAATCTTCTATGAAACGAACGAAAGAAGCAAAAAAAAAAAAAAAAAAAAAAAAATAATAATTAAGTATATTTTAAAAGACTTTTTAATTAAATTTACTTTTCTTTTTACCGGAACTCGTTTACTTCTTTCAGTTTTATCCTAATTTTTGATACAGTTGATTGATCAGTTGTTAAGAAAAGTCAATGATAGTAATCTTCCGGGGAAAGTAAGTTACTGTCACATCAGGCGAATATACTTAGAAATGAAAGAATGACTTAAGTTTTAACAGGCATATTTTATTTATTTGTTCGTTCATTAATTTACTTGCTCTTTCCTTCAATTATTTATTCATTCATTTTTTCATTAATTCATTTGTTCATTAATTAATTCATTCATTTGTTCATTCATTCGTCTAATGTGCGCCAACCGTATTTAAAAGTTTACTATACTTATGACAACTAAGTAGGGAGAACGATTTTTGAAGAAAACAACATATTTTGTAAACAAGTAAGTTGTACTTCTAGAATTTTAAATTAATACGTAAGTTTGTGAAGTTTTGCAAAATACTAAAATTTTTAGGTGTCATAATTGTGTATGTTTAGTAATATTAATATAATCCGATTTTTGGATCGGTACGATTTTCTTTCCATTTACCAGTTTGGATTTGTATTTCTACAAGCGATTAAATACATACATAACATTATTTTTTCTCTAATTCTTCATGAAATCCTTTTTAGTGAAAGTTCATTTTATTAGAAATTAAAAATGTAGTTCATGTTTGAGCTTCAAAGAGAAACCATCACAAAGGAAAAATAATGTTTAAAAATTACTTAAAAGATTTGAAAAAAAAAAAAAAAAAACCAAAGAAAACAACTTTATAAATGAAATGTCTTTAAGAAGCAAAATAATCTTAAAGGAAATAACTTTAAGACAATCAAATAATGAGTAAATCAAAGGAATGAAACCTGCTAACCACATTCCATTCTCAGCAAACTTTATAGGTTCTACCTTTCATTTTTTTTATTTTACGTCCCGGCTCCCACTTTTTGCAATTAGAATCACCATATTCCGTCACCCCTCCCAGTTTTATAATGATATTACACGATCAAAGCATTCCAACCTCTGGATAACGATGTCAACTAAAGCAACGCTCAGCTAAGCCATAATGTGAGAAATCGTTCAATCAGGGTCTGGAAGACAGATTATACGATTTAATTTAATGATCATCAAATCATCACCACTGACCTTCTAGACACGCTTGCGACCCCAGGAGCACTGGTAAATTTTTCACGTTCTTCGAGGACCCATAAATAAGTCACTTAGACTAGCTACTGCTATAGAAAGAAATATAAAAAAAAAAATAATAAAAAAATACTTACCTCATCTCCCCGGAAAGTAGAATTATTACCTTAGCGAAAGCCTAATCCGGAGGCTTTATGCGAAACAAGGAGATTCAATTTTATGAGTTCGAAACAAAGCAGAAATATTTTGAAACTCTATGGCGTAGTCAGAAGTTTATTTTAGTGGGAGTTTAATCGGACGAGTTGGATTTAAGACGCTTTCAATGTAGTTGCGCTTCTAATTCTTTTATACACAGTGTACCATTTTGATGGATGGACCAGGAGATAGGGAAAAAGTCGATCAAAATTTTGATTGACGATTCCGTCAAGAAGAAAAAGTAGAACAGATGAATGTGAAAAAGACAGAGGCCGAGCAATGGAGAAAGCAATCGTCTTGAGAGCAGAATAGGTAACAAATTCAGGTAGAACGTACAGCAGAACTACACGGATAGCATGTATAGTATAGCATTGGCCCTAGCTTTTAAAATAAGGAGATAATATGAGTAGTATAAAACACATTTAACATCATATCTAATACATAATATCAGTTTTTGAACAAAGCCCTGTTACAATGAATAATAAAGTGAACTACTTAAATATCGTTATTATCGGATTTTATCGTGTATTAAAAAAATTGTGAATATCATAACAAACTATCACCAGTTAGCGCCAACAATCATATAAAAAAATTTCTCACCAGGGAAAAAACTTTTTTCAACTTAATGGTCTAACCATAAGTAATTTTTAATAATCAAAATTAGATAAATGTTAAATAGATTTTTGTTGTTGTTAAGTTAAGGTGGAAAAGTGATATAGTCACCATAAAGTTTTAACATTTACTATAGTTTTAATTCAATAAGATAGACTATTCTAGATACTTTTAATCATCTAAGAAAATGAAAGGGTTAATATCTTAATATTTTGAAGTACAATAAAAAAATATTACGAGAATCATATTTTCTAGTTAACTGTGAAGTATTTGAATTAGGGAAATTTATATTACGACTGTTAAATTTAATAGTGTTTATTATTTTGGTACTCCTAACTTGTAACTTTTGAACGAATTCCTAGAATTTTGACGGGTAGTTTTCCAAAATTTGATGCAGTAATGTTATTTGAACTAATATAACTCAAAATAATTCAAAATCTATTATTTTGTTCTTTGTATTCTTTAAGTGTTTGCAAGATTGTAACATTGAATAATATTCCTAAATAACGCTGAAGAATACTCACTCAAATTTGATTACAGCTTAGAAAACTTAGGAAAGCTCATGTTTAAATTATACTTCAATGTAAAAAATATAAGTAAAAGCTTAACAAGTTTAAATTATGAGTTATCAACTGGACGGTATGGATTTGACAAAAACTAGACGTATTTTAATATTGTGAAAAGTGAAAAAGTAATTATTAGGAATATTGTACAATTGTATTCTTAAATAACAGGAATTTTGAAGATTCCCAAATTATGTTTTAAAACTAATCTTTATAAAACTATTTTGTAAAGCTTGTTTAAACAAAGCATTTTACAAAATAAAATATCTTAAAATAGCATTGAAGGTAAAGTACGAGTATGTTTTTTAAGTATAAGTGCATTCTTATAAGAATCCTTTTCATTAACTTAAGTTAACCTTTTGATTACTTAGGTTATTATACAGAAGAGTGAAACTTTTAAATTTTGAAGCTATTTAAAAAATAAAAACCCATCAAAACAAGATTTATAAGTAAGTCCTAACCTAAAATTTCCATTGGTCCATTAATCAATTCCGTAAACACGCAAATATAGCTTCGATATGTTAAACATAACTTGTTGTCAAATGCAATGATGTTGCTATTATTTATTGATGCGAAAATTTTGGACAATGCAATAAGAACATGCAGGAATGTAATAAATTACCTTCCAGCACCATTGTATCTTGAGAATTAAATTTATTACAATACGTTAGCCTGCGTGATACTATTTCGCCACTTAGAAAATGCGAAATTAAAAGTATAATAAAATTCTGTTTACGATGTTTCTAATGAAGAAACAAGAAGGACGAAAAGACTAAATTGCCTCTGGTCGCTCCCAAGAAACATTTGAAGCTGTCATAAATAAAAAATTTTGCTCCTTTCGATAGGTTTATCCAGAAGAACCATAACTCACTCAAATATAATTTACTTCATTTTGAAAGTGCCAGTAGTTCCCCAAAGGGAATTGTCTTAGGCTTTAGGAAATACCCACCGGTCACCAGACAAGTGCTCAAAGTGAATAATGGCATATCATATTGTATCTGCCATTTCCCAATTGAACGTAGTATTCGCCAAACTATTCCAACGTTAAGTGTTTATCTTTTTAGCAAAGCGTGGGGTGACCTTTTTTGTAGTCCCTCCCCCAGCAAATGACAAATAATACATTTGCGAGTGATGATGAACGATTCTTTCAATTTATCCATTTGAATCAGCAGAGGTCAATGATATTTCGTTCCTATTCGAGCCTGACATTTCTGACATCGATGAAAAATTAGGTGTTGCAAGGGTTCGACTCGCAACGCAAAGCCCAGAGCTGAAGCAAATGCAACTAAGCATGAAATCATTAACAGCCAAAGGTACAAATAGATATTTATTGTATTGAACTAAGCCTGATCGAAAACCTTCATATAAGGCATTCAAAAGGGCGTAGTAGAAATTGTATCTGTTGATCTGAATATTGGATTGAAATACCGCGGGTCAAATCTGTGACATTTTGATGAGAGAAATCGAAAGAAAGAAATTAATCATGTTTACGATAAGATGGAGTAATTAATGTGGTTTGATCACTTGGTAAATTAAGGTATTATTTGTTAATGAGAGAAATTTACTTTAGATTTAGCCTAAGGATGAATTTCAGTAATTGGGAAAGTCACTTTTCAAGGAAAAGTGAGCTATCAGAAAAATTGCAAGTATTTCTACATCCGTGCTCTTTAACTTATCATTATTCATTCTTAAACTCATTCCTGAGGAAGAGAACAAGGTCTAAATCAGAATATATATATTTGTTATTCTTGACAAATTTATAGTAAAAAATATTCCATTATTAGTTGATATATTCACATACATTTAAAATTTAGTTTTAAAATGCAACCATTTATACAGGTCAGTTTGTAAAAACCAAAATTTTCAATGTAGATTTGTGCACTTTTTTCTTTCAAGATGTTTTCCGATGTTTATGCAACATAACTTCAATAAAACATAACTGCAATAAAATACATATAATATAAAGATCCGATTTCAACAAGTTGTAAATTATAAGAGTCAAAACCAAAAGAACTCATAAAATTTATATTTTTTTTGGGGAATATACTCAAGTGAACAAACATTATTTATTACATTTAGAGAAAATAGGAAAATGGTTAAACCAATAAAAATATAATTTTTCTACGATATTTAAAAATGATTTCTGGAATTGCAATGTCTAGAATTCAGTTTGTCTTGATCTTCATGAAATAAGAATACATTAATGAATTTCGCAATCGATGGAATTGCATTTTTAATCAATATTTTTACCACATCATTATTTTCGATTTTTACATAACAGTATAAGAAGTCTCATTTATCAAGAATGCTGAAAAGGTGCGCAAGGTCAAATCAATAGTCATTTTTGTAGGACAAGAATTTTTGACTGATGGTGTCTATCGGTTGAAAATCTTTCAGGAGAGGATTGACCCGAAAGGGTTAAGACTCCATCATAAAGTATTAACTTTCAGCTCCAAAGTAGCAGGTCTAATCAACGCCTAAATTTTTTGGATAACTTTATTAAGTCGATTTGATGGATGATTCACACACACAGCTCATAATAGGAAACTTCTTTAAAACGAGATTATTGGGGTATCGCAATCAGACGATAAAAAAAAAAAAAAAAAAAAAAAAAAAAAATGACTTTAGAAAAGAAAATATTTTAACACTGTGAAGAGTAAGAAGATATGTTATAATTATTTCTAGCAGCTAATGATGCGTAAAAAATATGTTTATAAAAATGTTAGATACATTTAAAATTGGACTTTGACATGTGTACGAATTTTCTGAAACAAACTAGTGCTTTAAATTAAAGATTCTAAATTTAATGAAAGAATAGTCAGCATTAAAACTTATGAGCTAAATATCCTTCTGAGAATTACGGATTTTGGGTGTGTACAGAATTTTTGTTTTACGCAATATTTTAAGTAAAAACTACATTTTTTAAAGTTGTTTGCTTAAATATTATGGAACTAGTTATACGGCTTCATTTTCTAAATATCTCTCTAATGAAAACAATAATTCGTTTTCAGATTCGTAAATTTCTTTGATACTGTTAGTAAATAAAATTCTTATTACTTTTTCAATTACATGTCTTATTCTTGCATAATTTTATTAAAACCTATAATACTATAGTTTGAAAAAAATATGAAAGCATTTTTTTGACAAAATGGTAGAAGATGTAAAAAAGAAACTTGATGTTATTTCGAAATATCGTCTTAATTTGCATTAAATGATAAAAAACAAATAACTTTTTTATTCTAATCAAAAGTTTAATTAATTACTCAACTTGGTTGCATTTAAAACAATATCTAACACAATACAATAACATGCTCGATTGCCATATATTATTAAAGAAATAAGAAATGCAAGTTTTATGTATGAGACAACTGGACAATTTGGTAACAATAAACTTTAAACAACGAGTTAGTAATTGACTAGTGGTATGGGAGCAAACATTTTTTTAGACAAACTGCAACTTTAGAGCATTTTTCTTACATTTTTCTATTTTAAATCCAAACCAACCTCAGGATTAAGAGAGATCGTCAAACTGTCTCTGCTTCATGAGACTTCAAATCTTTTCCGAGAGTAATAAAAACCACAATCCATTATTTTCCTTTAAAATTTTATTAATGTTCTTTTATTCTTCTTGTGATGCGTTATGTAAAAATTCATGTGTTTAAAAGCAAAACTATGGCAGGTATTATGGCCAAAAAATGAAGCATTAGGTCTAATGACTGGGGCAAGCTGACGATTTCTTTTAAGTGAAAAAAAAAAACCCGACATACATTCTGCAAAAAATACTTTAGAAATACCACTCTGCTTAACCTTTAACTGCTGTGAGCGGTCTGACAGACTGCGAGTCCTTTTTTTAAAATGCTTCCACCCCTAAAATATTTCACCTTTGACTTTTATATTAATTTTTCAGATACTATGTTTCTTAAATTTTAAATTGATGCTCACCAATTTGTTTGGCGCAGTATGGAGCTCTTGTTTCCCTTACGCCAAAAATGTCAAACCGCCCCAACCACAGCAGTTAAAGGTTAAAAACTACAAAGGGAATGAAAGGGCTAAATGCCATTTTTATTTGTTACTTCTTTATACTTTATACACTTCTTTATAATTCAATTTCCAAAATACAGTTTGAAAGACAGAAAAAAAATACTTTTTCAAAACAGCTTGAATAAAACAAGTAAATTACTGGGCTCAAATGAGTGATCTCTTCCGAACTTCCTTTCTTTACTTCTTATTCAAATTACCAGTGACCTAAAATGCCCGTCACCGGTTAACAGCGTGTAAGTCATGGACATGGCAAGAAACAATTGTGGAGGCGCCAACTTTCTTTCATAAGAAAATGCCATCAAGAAACTTAACACGGAGTCCAATTAGTTTGGCCTACGCCACAAGGCTTCGTTTTCTGTGTTCCAAGGCCTCATTTAAGATGCTGGACGACACATAAATTTTACATTCTAACTGAAGTGTTACTGAGATTTTTTTATGCGGTTATCAATCTATTATCAGTATTCGGCTAATGACACGTGGTCTAAAGGGTTTGTATTAAAAGTAAATTGTTTCAATATTTAGTAGTTTACTTTTTTTTAAATGGTTTGAAATTTCTACCAATAATGATTCCTAGTTTTTGTATATTAGATTTTAATTTAATTCATTTTATTTATACGCTATAAAAATTAAACAGTGAAATATTTTTCCTTTAGTAAACTCTCTTTTCTTTGGTTCCTTATACTTTCAAAGTATTTCCAAAAAAGAAAGACTTAAGGAGGGATCGCTAGAATATGCCTGCCATATATCTGATGCTTTAATTTTTGGCCATTAAAACATAATTTTTTACACCAGTTATAATAAAAGTAATAAAATATCCTTTACGAAATTTGAAGGTAAAACAACAATAGTGTATCTTTCTCTATTAATTTTTTTTAAGTTTTTGTTAGCAGACTTATAAATGTTTTTAAAATGTTATAAAATCTCTAAGTTATATTTTTTTCAATTTTTTTTCCATTATCTTTTATTACCTGGTGCAAAACTTCATATGTTTTAACCTCTAATGCATAATTTTTCCCCCTTTATTTTGCAACTAGCGGTCGTAAGTGTTTATTACAAAGAGTATATTATTAAAAATACTTTTTTTAGGTATAAATAATCTTAATGTGACTGATATAATAATTGCGACTCGAGGGTTAAAGCAATACTTCTTCAGATATTATTGCCGATAGGCATATGGTGAAGGGACAGTTGACGGTCCTTTTTAATTTTCATGATATTCTAAATGCTTAACAAGCTTGCAGTAAACGATATTCTACCATGAAAAAAATTAAATATAATTTCTTTTGTATAATTACATATACACAAATGCGTAAATAAAGCTTTGTCCAGCAACCAAAAATTTTAATTTTAAAATGCTAGCAAACTTTAAAATTGAAATGATAGACCACATTTCATTCGCTCGTTTTGATTAGACCATTTTACCAATATCCAGATACGTTACGTTGCTTTTACAAATACCGTAGTTTTCTTTTGACAGTAAATATGAAGGCGTAAAAGAAGATTACTGCAAATAGTTTCATTCCAAAGACCCCAAAACAAGTGTCCGCCACACCTCTTCTGGCCTCGTTTTCAAAAAATGACCATGACTTCACTCCTAAGCACAGATGAAGACGCAACACTTCCTAGAATGGCTTAAAACACGTTTCAGGAATTTTTTTTCTTCAGGAAGTATTTGTAATTGAATAAGCCGTGCATTAATGCTTCAGTGGAACATATGCTGGGGTTTGTGGCGAATGTTCTTTTCTAATCCATTTGAGGATGAGGAATAACTATTGCAATAGTGATCAGTAAAAAGGGTCTGACACCATATTTTATCAATTTTAATGGCTTAAAAATATGAGAAGATAAATGATCGTTTATTAATGTGGCTATTATATAGTGAAAAACAGACACCTCGTCAAAACGTTAATATCTCGGAAACGAGCTGATTTTCTTTAAATAATTCCAAAACTTTTATTGTTATTATAAGAAGTTTTAAAATTAGAATAATTCTTTAGTCAATTTTCTGTTTTAAAAAATTATCTTTGTGACTGATACAAATTCTTTTGTATATTAGTAATCACCGGAGTACAATTAAAGGAAAAAAGGTAATTTGGTGCTAAGTTTTTCTATGGTAATTAATTTTTATAAGCATAACTGTCGTTTTAAAAATCTTAATATTCAAATACCCAACTTTAGTTTTTAAAAAATATTAAGATAATTGACAACAATTTTCTTTTGAAAGAATAAACGTAGGACATCTGAGTGTATTTGGAGGAATCATTATCACATTAGGCCAGAAAAATTGGTTAATTGAATTTAAACTGTTTTTGGTTAAGAGATGAACAATCGATATCAACCCAACAATAAAATTTAAACCCTTTAACCACACCACGATTTTTTTTAAATTTATAAGTGTTATATTAGAGGTAAACTTTCACTCAATGTCTCTTCATTTAGGGTTTGCAATTAAACTGCATAGCAGCAACTTCTCAGATTTTTTACGCTGACATCATATGAATTTGTAAAAAGAAAAGTAAAAGTATCAATTTGTGACTCAACTCAAGAAAACAATTTATACAACAATCAATTAAAAATATGTTTGCATAGATTACAAAATCAAAATTCATAAGTGATCAACACCAACATTAAAATGATAATTTGTGAGGGAACCCGAAAGGAGTGGTCCAATGAATGTCGCACGTTTCTTACTATTCGACCTACTAATGTAGATTCAACGAACTGTGCAAAGTGCTTTGATGTCTGTACATCCTTACTTTTGATTAGGTTATTATTATTTCTTCCTATTTGTTCGTAAGAGTTTCGTTTTTAAATGGATGTAGCCAGCTGCAGAGTAATAACCCCAGAAATGGCCTTGAAATGTTCTCATCTGGTCTTATCCTCACCTATGCGGCATGACTTAAGGGTAAATGAAAAAGACTTTTTTCTTCTCTGGTCATTAATTAACGTTAGCTTGATCATTTTGTCCTTTAGAGAGAAGTGAGGAGGCACGCACGTTTTGACAATGATGTTAACATTTTGCATTCTTTCGATGTCTCGGAAGAATACGTCAAAAATAAGAGAAGAATTGGCATAGTGAAGACGTTAAAATAACCGATGTAAATAGAAGAAAACTATGAAATTCATTCAATAAATCATTGAAGCTAGTGTGTTGTTGCTTTCATGATATTTTGAGGTCACAAAAGACTAGAGAATTAAGAAAGGATTGTCTTGGGAATCATCTGTTTTTATCAAAACTATAAATATTGGGTCTTTTTATTGTTCAAGCAACGACTAACAAGCATTTTAAGAAAACAAATACTAATAGACATAGATTTAAGATTTTTTTTAAATGTTTGTGGTAGCAAATCGTTGACACTTTTAATTTCAGAAATCATTTTATGCTAATAGCAGGGGAAAGGATGGCACATATCTAATATATATATATATATATATATATATATATATATATATATATATATATATATATATATATATATATATATATATATATATATATATATATATATATATAATTTACTCTCTTTTGACTAAATTCCTTTCCCCCCCCCTTTTTTTCTTTTTCTTTTGTTAGAATGAAATGTTGAGAAGATTGCAAATTTTTACCACAGTTCGCCATCATAACTATAATTCCAAATATTGATAGCCTTTCAAGGGGAACCTATTTTTATTGAATTTAATTCCTACCTTGGAAACTCTTTTAACGGGATATGGGGCACTTTTCGACAACTGAATATCAGCTTCTCTTATTATGATAAACATTTAATTGATTTTAGATAACTTATTCATTAAAAACACAAAATATTGAATAATATTTGCTATACTGCAATTTACTAAGGTAGAAACCTTAATAGTGAATAAGAAGGCGAATACAGAATTAGTTAATATATAAATTTGATACTCATGGCTACCGATATTAAGTTAAATTGTGTAAACTGGATACATAACAGTAACATTTGCTATAAGTTCACCACAGTTATATAATCATTAAATTATTAAAAAAAAAAATATTTATATACATAATGAGATTGATAGTGTTATAGATTTTATATGTATTTCTCTTAGCATAATAAGTAATTATTACTTTATAATACGCCAGTAAATAGACATTAACTTTTTCTAATTTTTGTTTTTCATCTTTCCAAACGTTTATTTAAGCAGAAATATTTTCGAACAATCATAATTTTAGAAATCTACTAATTATTACAGTTCTGCGAAAATCATAAATTAAACCATTTTATTAAGCTTTAAGTGAAATTATAAGAACGTTTAATACTTATTTAACATTCTATAAAGACCAGCAATAAAGTGTCATGGTTAACATATCTACATAAAGCAAACTTATTGATAAATATATCTACGACATTGAGTATGATTAAACGTTTTATTTTAACACCATCGATCTTTTCACAACAAGGATATTTAATTATCCAATCATTTTAGGATTTTTAAACTGACCTTCATAAACAACTTTAGATTCAACAGAAATTCACGCTCAAAATAATGTCGCAAAAAGAGTATCTGTCATTACCGAGCAGGCTTAATTCAGAAAGAACACTCGTTATTAAGAAATGTAGGTCATTTTAATCACACACATACACTTTTAGACTACTTAAAAGTAGTACATAGCATGTACATCAAAACCGAGCAGGTGATTTTATTTAAAACCAGCACGTGTTATCAAGGAATATAGTTCGTTTAAATCATCTTCATCAACCTTCAAATTACTTGAATGTAGCAGACAGTACACGCTGCCAAAACCATGGGAATGGTTAATTTAGAACGGAAACTTCCTAGCATAGAATGTAGATAATTTGTATCACCCACATTGATTTACAGAGCACATAGGTGTAGAAATAGTTTAGAAGGAAACAAACACTTCTTATTATAGAATGTAGATCATTTGAATCCTCCTTATTGAGTTTCAGATCACTTAGACTCAACATCATATAAATGTAGCAGCAGTTTACGTGAATAAACACTCCTAATCATGGAATGTAGAACATTTGAATCACCCACATTGATTTCCAGGCTACTTAGGCGCAGCTTAAGTTTAACAGGAAAAACAAATTATATGGCAACACCAAACACGGTTAGCAATCCAAACAAGTAAATTTCTTAATTCAAAGGGAATACTTTTCCTTTTAACGAAATCTTCGAGAACTGTCTCGTGGATCGCCTAGATCTACTTTCAGAGGCTACTTTAGTTTCATAATTTTTTCTTCAGTCCTTTCAATCAGAGTCTGATGAGGAAAACAAGTTTCAATTAGCGACCATCGGATGACGGACTCAGGGAGAGAAATCGGTCATGAACCCTAAAAAGGGGAGAAAAGAATGCGACTCTACGAAGGAGTGGCTCTGGCCTCCATTTTCATTTAAATCTCTTACAGCTAGACCCCGTTTTATGATTAAAGATCATAACAACGGCATCCCAGCTATTCCGCATCGTTTTGTAAACGCATGCATGCCGGTTGAATGTAAGCGTATCACGTGAAATCAGTGTTCTTCTATTCAATTCTGTCTAGGGTTTTATTCACCACAAATGTAAATTTTGAGAAATATTTTTTTTAAATCAAATTATAAAGCCCTTTTCAAGTTTTAGTCAAATTTTTGACAGAATTTAATACAAACCTAATTGTTATAGGCAGAAGCATGAAGAGTAACAGTAACTTCAGTTATCCCAGGAGCTTAATATAACGCAGCAAACTTATAAAATGTGTTTCCGACAAAACTAAGGTATTCATCTTTTTAATGTTTTGTACATCTTTACATATAAGATATTCTAATTTTATGTCGATTCCTTTTCCTCTCCTCTCCTCTTTTCTATTCAAAATTACATACAAGGTAAGTTGGATTTTTATTTTCAGAAAAATAAATTATCGAATTTTAGTCATAATTTAATGTTTTCAAAGCTAAGAATTATTATTTTTAATTATTTGAAGATTTCAGCACAGATTCCAAAAGGAAAATGCGGAATTTGTAGAACCACGTTAACACGCATAATTGTTAGCCTTGACGTATTCTCACATTATCTTCAGAGAGTAAATTATTTCCCTCATCCGAAGTAAACTATTCTATAACAAAAAAGTAATTATTTTATAAGATATATTTCAAGAAATATTGTTTTAAGTTCATGTAGTTAGGAAATACTGTCGTCGTAAGTTAAATTCCCTAAATCCGAAAAAAAAAAAGGGGGGGGGGGGAGGCATATTTTAACGCTTTTACGTTCCTCCTTTGAAATTACACATTTTTTATTGTTGTATAGGTTTGTATGACCTAAGAACTTGAGTAATTCGATGAAATAAGAAGATTATTTTCTAAAGATTAATTAGAAAGTGTAAAAATATGCGCTTGATTTTTTTTTTTTTTTTTTTTAATTTAGGGCCTTTCAGCTTATGATGGCAGAATAATGATTTATTATACAACATGAAATTTCTCGGGTAAAGTACGATGTCCGTGACAGTTTATTTAATTAGATTAAGAACTATAATATAAAAATTTTAAGATTTAATAGTTGATATCGTGTATCCAATTTAACAGATATTTTTTAGTCATTTCATTCCAGTAGGAAATTTTTTGGAATTAAATTTATTGCGTTGTCATATTCGCTACTCACTGTGCCGATAAAACTTGAAACTGGATATGCTCAGAACGTCATTATTTCCTTTCACACAAATGCACCGTCATTATTTATCACGTCATTTATTAAAATAAAATTATTGAAATGGCATGTAAGTTTTGAATGTTCAGATTTCTTAGTCATATTTAAAAACTTATTCAGATTGTATCTTTTTGGCATTATTATAATCAAAATATAATAGATCTAAGTTGTAAAACTTAAATTTTACGATAAATTTACTTGCGATGTATTCCAGCTTTGTTGAAAAGTGAAACATAAAAACATTACTTCTATGGAAGCTTCCCAATTTCAACCCCCGTAGGGTTAATATATCTTTGGGTACACCCCGTTTTATAACTGAGTACTACAGCAAAGATATACATATTATTTTTAATTGCGTTTAGGAACTAATATTCTAGCCGTTTTTAGAAGTTTGAATTTTATGAAATTTGTTAAATAAAAATCTGATTGTGTAAAAATATTTATAGAATACTATTTGCTAATACTACTGCATTAAAAGCTGAAACACATTCTACATTGCATTAGCATCTTTTTTAAGAAAACAAATTCTTTCAAAATAATAGCTTCTCATATTTTCTTTTTTGAGACACCTTAAGAAAAAATCAACGAATGGTATTACAACATTAAAACTTGAAATTATGAATTTTAATCAAAAAGAAATTATCTTTCCTTCCAAGCCATTAATGTGACCTTGGATATGGAAAATAATATGCCTGAACAAATGCTGAATATTTAAATTCTTCTTTAAGTCACGCCATAATATGATTTAAGCTCTTTCATGACTTGAACCATATCAATCATAAATTTGATTGTTTTTACAACAGCGTTTATTTCTTGGAATTAAAAGTGTTCTAAAAATACAGACACGTCTTTTCCACTCATTAGTCGGTCAATTTGTCGAATAATACAGTTAGCATTAGTATTATTTACGAGAAATTCAAAATAACTGGCTAAGTACTTTTCCAAATAAGCATAACTTATGTCAGAGAATCTATTATTAAGAAAGAGTGCTTTCGAAAATAATAATAGTTTAATCATTATGTATATGATCCATATAATTTAGGATGGATTCAAAGAAAAAATCTACCCAGTATTTTTTTATCAAATAATGAAACGATAATTATTATTACAGGTCCCTCTCAGATTGTACTAAAAACAATTGTTATTCACTTTCCCTGCATTTTTTTATTTCATTTGGATATCATTTGAATATTTTCAATTTAAGTTACCAAATTTATACAATTCAAATCATAAATATTTCAAGTAATAAATAAATTTGTATAAATGATTTTAAATAAATTTAGCATTTGCTTAGAGGTGTATGACTTCATACTTTAAAGATAGATTGAAAACTAAAAGTGTTTCAATAATTGGAAAAGTATGCACCTACCAGCTGCAGAGTGTTCTCAAAAGGACTGACACATTTGAAAAATGAAGTATAATAATAATAAAAACGAAGACAAGATAAATATACTGTTTGTGATATTTCTACTCGTTCACTACTGAATTTGATCCATCAATTTTTAAAAGTAATTGAAAAGTTCACCAACAGATGGCGCTGTTGAATGCAAAATTTAAAAAAAAAAAAAAAAAAAAAAAAAAAAACTGTTTGAACATGTTGCAAAACCTACAAAATGATGTTTCAATAGCACCGTGTTATTGCTGGAACGATGGTTATTTTGAAAACTTCATTTTGTAGTTTGTGCAACATGTTCAGTTTTTTTTTTAATATAGCTTTTTTATCAACAGTGCCATCTGCTGGTGAACTTTGTAGCTATTTATGAAAATTGATGGGATAAAATTTCCTAGTTTCCAAGTAGAATCCAGCAAACGGTAAAAATTTTCGTGTTACGTTTTTTTATTCATTTTTCAAATATGCCAATTCTTTTTGTGACGCTTTATAAATATTCATGCTTTGCGACGGAGTTAAATATTTAGAAAAATATGTAAAAAGGAGCTTTCATCCCCAGCTCAACTGCCTAAGAAGCTGTTACATAGTACATCTAACTCGGTATATTTATATAATGTATAATTTTAGTTATTATTTTCGGCGCTAAATGTAATGCAATAAATTCCATTTCAATCTTGAAATGGATTTTTTTCTTAGGTGTTCATGAAACAAGTAGCTCATTTCTGTAATGGAAAAGAATAATTACACAAATGTGGTGCATACGCATATTAGAGTGTCTCGAATTTTTCGATTTAGATAAATGTCTGATTTTGTAAACGCTTGACTTTCCAAAAATTTCCTTTTAGGAATATAAAATAATTTTTTTTTTCGGAAATTGAACAATTTTTAAATATACCACACCAGCCTCGAAATTTCCACTACTATAATTTTTTTTGTCAAATAGCTAGATTTTATTTTGCATGACAGTTTTTCGAATTTGAAGACACCTGGCTTCTCAAATGTTTCCTTTAAAGACAATGAACATGGAATTTAAAAAAAAAAAAAAAAAAATCGTTTAGACAAATTTTAAATATCCCACACTCACTTCGATATTTCCAATTTTAAAAAATTTCGACCTAAAACTTGATATATATATAGACTTATACTACCAGCAAATTTCCAATAGATAAGAGTAATGAATATTTTGCTTTTTGATTTGCATTTCGTCAAAAAAATTTGAAAGGAAAACAGAAACCTTTTGTTCGCATTATTATAGAGGGTATGCCCTTATACACGCAGAAAAACGCCAAAGAAATCCTCTTTCAACTAAAAGTCCTTTATTTCGATGACAGGAAGAATTTTTCATTGACTATTTAGAAATGAGAAGGAATTGAATAATATTAACTAACAGTTATTTAACAGTATAATTTTACATCATGTTGGTAGAACCGAGGTCAACATACATTGACCACGTGACACCTGTTACGGGGCATTCGACTTGCTTTACTTCAAGTGTTATCGATTACCAGGTAGAAGAAATTAGCATGGAGGACCTAGTAGCATTTGGATGCGGCGGAACATCAGTTAACACAGGGGTGTAATTAGAATGCGTGAGAAATATGTCAATAGGTCTTTGCACGGTTTGTGGGACAACTCCATGCACAAACGAGTTCCGGGCGTTAGTGGTTTATAAATTTATTTTTGACGTATTTTAAATAATTATTTTTCCATATAACTTTGCCGCCAATTACTATTATTTATAAAAAACATAACTACTAGATTGATCATACTTTTACAATTAAGTTGTTTACGATTAGAAAAAGATTACTAGATTCATCATACTTTTACAATTAAGTTGTTTACGATTAGAAAAAGATCCAAAATGTCTCATGTGTCATCTAGGGAATATCTTAAACTTGTAATCAAGTGTGAGCTATTAAAAACACATCAAAATTGAAAAGTTTGCTTTTTTCCATTATCATAGTCTAAAAAGAAAACTTTTGAAGGTTAAGGCATTTTCAAATTCGAATAACTGTTTTCAACAACAAAATTTAAAAAAAAATATCGAAGTGATTGTGGGATATTTAAAAATTGTGTAATTACAGAAATTTTAAACTCTATTCAGGGTCCTAATAAAAAACTTTTGAAGGGATCAGACAGTTTCGGATTCGAAAACTTGTCTAAATAGGAGAATTTGGGGCACTCTAATACATGTATTAAAAATAACTGGAATGTTAAGGAAATCTATATTTAGATCATACCAATATATTATAACCCTTTAATGAGGTTTTGCAATTGTGACCTACTCGTAATTTTATGGACAATATACTTATAGTGAATTAACTAGGGAGGTGTTTAAATTATGTTTCGGAGCATCACAGTCCTAGTGCAGCTCTTTCGGCAAGAAATGCTTAAATAAACCAACCCAGTGAGAGGTGAATAAAATTTGAATTAAAGTGCATGGGATTCTTCTCCACCAGAGGCCAACACATAAACCCTTGGAATTATCCAACAACAAATGCAGTCTTTCTAAATTTAGAAACGTATTTTCAAAACTCGAAGTTCCACTTTACAGCGACTGAAATTCGTGAAATAGAGACAGTATTTTAATGCAAATCAATTCTTAAAAAAGTGGTGGAAATGTTAAAAACTTGAGTTTTTATATCAAGTCGACGTTTTCATTCTTTTTATCGAAGCTTAGTTTAAACAAGAAAAGCCAACACACTGCCATACTGTTTTTCATATCAGTAAGAATAATGCATATTTATTTTTAGACTTTTTAACAATATAATGAATCCATTGAATGAATACATCTTATTTTGCAAAAGTTGTAAAAATAAGCAGTACATTTTGAATGCAGTGTTTCTTAGTAGTGTATGAGATGACGATATAGAAATAGATGCAATAGAGGCATGTGAAAAATTAAAATTACATTTCGATCCATTTAACCCTTAAACAGTTGGCGTGGGTGGGGTGAGGAGCGTGACATTTCCAAACGCAAATTCACTCGTGGCCGGAATGATCCAGTCAATTTCTTGTGCATACAGTGAGCTATAGAAATCAAGGAAAACAATGAATACTTTTTGTCTTGCCTTTCAACTTTATACCTATATCTGAACAATACCACAGGGTTAACGGAGCGCAATGTTAGTTAAGATGGGCAATTTTATGGATTTTTCTGATAATCATCAGCTCGGATATTATTTCGTTTTCCTTTTTAAACTGTTTTGTTACAGTTTGAATAGGCTACTGTTTCTTTTGCGAGGTAGTATTCCTTTCTGAAGTAAGTCTTGCACAGAAAGCGTTTTCTCAGTACGCCTACGGAAGAATCTTCAAATCCCTCATATTGGCACAACCCAGTTGTGATAAATTATAATTTATGGTCAATGTTCTATTTTGATATTTTATTAACGAATTACAAAAATTTCTTTAAAATATGTTCAATGGTTTCAGAAAAAACTAACAAACTTTCATATTTATATATTTGTACTGGTACTGATATAAAAGGGAAGCCAATGTAAAAAAATAGTGAGATTAATTTTGCATTCCACTTTCTCCAACATAATAAAGTATATAATAACTATAATTTAATAAACAATCCAGTAAGGGGTAAAACTGTTATTTTTTTAATCGGATTTTGAATTTAATTTCAACTTTTTTCTAGGTTTATGGTGAACGTGATCTCATTAAATGACATCATTAGCATTGCTCTTTCACATAAATAAATAAAAAAGGCTATAAGTAAGCTTATAGCCCTTTTTATTTATTTATGTGAAAGAGCAATGCTAATGATGTCTTTTAATGAGATCACGTTCACCATAAATCTAGAAAAAAAGTTGAAATTAAATTCAAAATCCGATTAAAAAAAGTAACAGTTTTATATCAATTTATTTAACAGCTTATATCAGTCTGTGACTAAATATAACTAATTACCAAGAAAATATAACAAGTTTGTTAAGAATTAGTCCCGATTATAACTCAATTGGGATGTGTATAGTATGTATTAGGAAATAATGCCACCAAAGGTGTGACTGGAAGTACCTTTGAACTCTTCTCACACGACAGCAATTTTAAGTGTTGCTAAATGCCCTACACGTGTAACATTACAATAGAAAAAGAAACCAGCAATTAGTTTGATGACTCCAATTTAATCAACTTAATTGGGACCTTTTCTGACCTCGATCATATGAGTGGATTCTACGTGTAATTTATGTGTTTTCTTCAATTTCTTCCCAATTATTAGCCAACTGCTTTTCTTACTTTTTAAAGATTTTTAAAAAGGCAACCCCAATTTTACACATTTTTTTTTAATTAATGGCGTTTAATATTGCACTGGAAGCAATTCCATTTTTTGTAAATTATATTGCAGATTATATTTATATAAATGTGATAATACTAAGTATATTAGGGGTAGTTAAAGACCTGTACAGTATACTTCTAAAATATATAACTAGTGGACTCGTGCGCAGCCTGCGCAAGTAGGAATGGATAGAGATATTACTCTTTTGTAAGTTCATCAAAGTTAGATATTGCTGAGAGGTTCCTTAAAATTCCTCAATTTGCTTAAATTACGATGTTTTTATTTTTATAGTGCCGCTATATACATATGCTCATTTACACCTTTATTGCCAGGGCCAATTTGTAAACAGTAAATTTGAGGTGACATGTTAAATAAATCTTGGGAATAAAGTGATATAAGTTCAAGAAATTTTTAGAAATAAAATAACTTGTTATTAATAAGCCAAAGTCAGTTACAAAGAATCAAAGATTCGCACTTACATCAGTTTTCGTGTACATAAGTTCTTTGTACCAAATATTGTGCGGTACAGATGACCACATACTCGTATGTTTTAGAGTTATCTTTGAAATAATTTTAACTGCATTTATTCGATATTTTGGCTCAATTATTTTAATATATAAAACTTGTGAACCGAAAGTAGTGAAGACTGTATTAATGCTCATCAGAATGTTTAGAAAACAAGAACAGCTAACTCAGAAAAAGTTATATATAGTTCAAAGCTGTTTACGCATTTCCACGATATTGAATCTAAAGATTTCCATTTTCCCCTTAGATCAGAACTTGAAAAAACGTTATTTTGGTGCAGTAAAACCCTCGTATAGCTTTTGCGTCAAAATATATCCAATACAACTAATTTTTTATAAGAAAAGGCTTTAACTGATTTTTCAGCATCTGATATACTAATTAATATAATAAAATTGGTTTTTAAATAAAATATAACCATATAGTAACAGAAAAAAACAATTATTAATCTAACACATTTAAAGTTTAATATTTTTTTTTGGGTGAATCAATTTTCTGTTTTCGCTTTGAGAAAAAAAAGCAAATATTAAAAGCTGAAAAATATGAATTTTAAATGAAGCCTATTGGGTTCTAAAGGTTTTGATTCAATAGGTGGGCTTAGAATTATTGCAAATTATTAGTCACACGATAAGATAGAAACCATGGCAGTGCTGTTAGAGCAAAGATTATGAAGTCACCATCAATTCCGAAAAAGGAAAAAAAAAAAAAAAAAAAGAAGAAAGTTAGGTGTTTAAAAAAATCTTTTTTTAAATGTAGGAGGCACCTATATTTATATACCTCAACTGAAGTGCAATATAATTTGTATTGAAAAAATATAATAATTCAATAAAATAGAAATTTTTAGTACACCCTAAAAATTTCATTAAAATTCGTTTAGTTCTTTAAAGTTCATTTGTAAAAAAATAACTCATAGTTTTTTTATATTCGTATGCATTTTCTAGATGTGAATAATGAAAACTTCACAGAAATCGTTTAATTCATCTTATCACAACCAATTCAATTATATATAATGGAGAAATGCATATTGTTGAGCTCTACGATCAGCCACCGGGATGAATTTGCATTTCTACCACAATCGCGCTTAGATTAGCCACGGTATACATTTGCAGTTCTCCTATCACTCAAGTTTTGTAATTTTAACCCAATTTCACAAACACTCAACAATCGCATTGAAATTGCGAGAGCAATTAAATTAACATAGATTTCAATAAAAGTGGTAGTAGAGGATTTCGTTATTTTTGGACTATTTCCGAATTTTATTTACTTCGTTTTTCAAATAATAACACAATATGCAATTGTTAATAAACTATTTGTCAGAAACGGATGTCATAGCCTTTAAATTGGCATATCGTTTATCAATTTTGGTTTTTTCTAAATGAAGGAAGGAAAAAAAAAAAAAAGAAAAAAAAAAAAATTCTAATTACAATCTATTTTTAACAAAGCCTAAAAATAGCAGTAAAATCCATGTGTTTATTAAAGTTTTTGTTTTAATTTTACTCTCTTTTTGATCATAAAATATAAATATTTAAGTTGGGTGAAACACATTAAGGGGAAATACAATTTTTAAAATATTTTTGCTTCTATTATGATGCAACCAATTTTTTGTGGTGAACATATAATGAACTTGTATACATATTTTGAAAATTTTAGAGCACAATATTTATTTGGTTAGTTTATATAAAATTTTTCAAAACTTTAGGCATCTTTTTTTATTAAACTACTGTAAATAAAAGCATTCGATTTTCTGCATGAAAATTTAGGACATATATTCTAATTATGGAACCAAAAACATATTTTTATTTGATAATAGATAGATTTTTATAAATAAACTTTAAAATTTCCCCCTAAAAAAATGATGCTTTTGATAATAATTAAAAATTCAACTAAACATAGTAATGGAAATGGAAATTTTTGAGGTTCCAACTTGTTGTTACAAGTTGGAACCTCAATATTCATTTATAGAAATAAAAATTAAGTGGACAGCATATATAGTTTTCAAACAATTCGTACTTCTATTGGTTAAAATAGTGAAAACAATAAGCTGAGAAAAACGTGTTTCAAGAATATTTTTAGTATTTGTAATACATAGAAGGCATGATTAGAAACTAAAATTTAAGTTCGTTCTAGTGATCCTATTAATACATATGACGCATCCTTGTTTTCATAAATGTTTTTATCAAGAAAAAAATTTTGAAGAAAAAGAGTACCCTGCTTTCTTAAGTAAAGGTAAAAATGTCCCAAGTTTGTCACTAAAAAATATCGAGTTTTAAAACTGCCGATGGTTGTAGTTACGGTGCAGCTATTATACATAACAAATATCTGCAGTGTTCAACGACTAGGTGATCAAAAGGAGGTTTGAAACAGTTTAAAAAACATTGTAATCGAGTCACAACAGCGATCAAGTGCACAATTAACCTCTGGCCTCATAATCGATCCCCTGCTATATTATCATTTCTCTGAAGGTGTTTCGCACTTGTATTATAGGGTGGTAAAGGGAACGAAGAGGGGTGGTTTGAAAAAGAAAACATTGGATAAAGAATGCAGGAACTTTTTGGAAATCTTATATTGAGGAAGAGTAAACTGGTGGATTTTAAGAAGTACTATAAATAGAATCCCCAGAAATGTGGAACAAAAGACGTATTTCAGTTTCAAAAACAAAAAGGTTTTAAACAGAAATCCATTTAGACATTTTTCTGAATATAAAAACATGATTAAAAATGTGGTGAAGGAATAATGCAAAGTTATGACTTTTATATTTAATTTTTCCATACTTTTTACTTTAAAATAAACAGTTACTATACAATATACTTTATTATTAGAGCAAATCTATTCATTATTTTATATCAAACCATTTTTAAAAGTTTATGCTACCAAGGAAAACCAGTTTTGAAATAAAAGTATAATAAACAAGTTTCACATTTTTATATATTAAGGGATTGAATAAGTCTATAAATGATGAAAGGAGCTGTAAACGTTCAAAGATAGAATAAATATGAGATTTGAAGGATAAATAAGTAAAAAATAGCATATTAAACACATTTTTCTCATCTACATGTATACAATAAATCCCTTTTTAATCTTAAATATACTCAATAGTTTCAATATTCACGATTCGGGAATAGAATAACTTTACACTTTTAAATTTTAAACCATATATTAAATCCCCAAATCAAAATTATAAAAGAGAATGCTACTCATGATATTCTTATCATAACACAAATACAATATCATAGGAAAAATCAAATATCAGTTTTAAAAGGCAATATAAAGAAAATATATAATTTTTTTTATGATTTAATAACTGAAAATATGTAGTAAGATTTTAGCGTTTGTCTAAAACAATTCATGAGAAAAAAATTGTGTAGTATATACCTGACAGGAAAAAACACTAAAAGTTGTATTTAAGATAAGTATTTTTTTCATATTTGTACAAAAATGTCTTTTTTATACGAAATACATTTAAACGATTTGAGAAATGGCGCTTATCTTTACTTCAAGTTCTTTAGGTTTTCATCAGGTATACGTGATTGAAAAAATAAAATTTTGTTTTTCAGAAAGTAATTTGTATAAATTATAGCAAAACTTTTCAAAAACAATAAAAGATCAATATTTTGAATAAGCTTTCAAGGCAAATGAAACTCTTCTTCTGTATTGAGAAAATTGTCTGCGCATAAATTTTCATCAATCTACCATTTTTGAAATATTTTACAAAAATATAAAACATTCTTTTAAATGTCTAATATAAACTAACTAAACATATATAATGATGCATATGTTGTTGTTAATTATTTGTTATGTTATTACAGTTAAAGATTAGAGTTATGTTAATTGTAGAATAAGTCAATTGGAATAACATTATGGCGTTGATTCAAAATGCTTTAGTTAAGATACATTTGGAAACAAATGTAATACAAAAATCATTTGCATTTAATTGCGTTTGTTTCGAAAAATTATATTAGCATAAATTTTAGCTTATGTGTTATTTGCGGAGCAATTTGCGTAAATTATTTCCGGATTTGTTTGATGCTAAGCATGGAGCTTATTGATATACATTTTTCTATTCTATTTTAGCAATTTTAAAACAGATATTTACAAATAGGCTTTTTGATTAATATGTTTACATAATCGTTACGCTGATACATTTCGTTGCGAACAAGGCCTCAATTTTTTAAAAATAAACTTAGGGTAATTATGGAATAGGATAAAAAGTTTGCGTGACACACAACGTAAATTTTAGGATACATACATAAGTAATAATTAAATTTTAAGATGTTAAATAAATTTGGATTAAAAAAAAAAGGAAGTAAAAATATTAGATTTTTTTGTTTTTATCAGCTAACCTTTTATAAAACTTTTCCTTTTTCTTCTTTTTTTGCGAAATCATTTCTTTAAGAATATACTTTATATAACTCCCGCACCCATGTTGTAACATAAAGCTATGCCAAAACCAAAGGAGTTTTATTCTTTGTTTTATCCTCTTCAAATTTGGTAAATTCGCGTCCGAACACATACTTAAAATTAGATTTAAATACAACTATCTTTGTTTTTTTTATAGAACTTCTACCATATAAGAGTAAGTCAGGATTCTTTTATATCCTATTAGAAAGATGTCGCGTTCGAACTTCATTATGAGCGTCTATTACATTTTAATTATAGGAGAATGGAAAACATAATATTTTAGAATTTTCAGGTAAGTAAAAATGATTGCAATTGCATCTGAAATTCGAATGTAGGTAGTAGAGATTGTAATATTTCCCCAAGATTATCCAATTTTCAAAATGAAAAATGTATTCTGCTTTTACTTCAAAACATTAACCTTATACTTTTAAAGAGGTAAAAAAATAAAATGGTTTGATTCAGAAAACCATGAATACAATTTTATTGAAAGAGATTAACTAACAGCAAGCACAGCTAATAGTTAAAAAATACATTATATTTCAAGTTTAATGATGTATGCTTTTAGTTTCATTCCTTCCTATGCACTTCATATGCGCTTAATTTAAATAAGTAGACAAAACCACCAAAGAATTGTAGCTTATTACTTTAACACAGTGAATAAAACAATATGATTTTATTTCTTCCCAGTTATATAATTGCCCGATTATTTATTGTTTTTAAAACTTACGAAAGTTTCCAGACATAGTTTTAGTAAATATATATACAAATAACAAATATATATTCTTCATGTATCTCTATAAATGTAATTGAAAAATAACAAATTCAAGCAGAGTATCACATACGTATAATTCTGATTTGGAGTCTTTTTAATTTTTTCCATAAATTTACTTTTGCATTTATGTTGTAAAAAGATGGCCAACCTTATTTCCAGGATATAGGGAAGAAACCAGACAAATAATGTACTATAAAACTCTAAAATTATCCTGTTTCTGTTTTAAAAATAAGAACAGTTACGTATATTAAATTACAATAATACAAATGAGACAATGGTGTTCAGTACACAACAACCGCATTTTGAGTAGAGTATATAAACCGACAACAATTGATTAACTTTGACATCGTTAGATATTCTTTTTCACGTAGATTATTAACATTTCTACTGTCAGAGTCTGCAATAAGGAGTTAAAAAAAACTTAAAACATTCTAATTCCACTTTACAAACTATTAAAACTTTATTATAATTTTACATTCACACATGCTAAACAAATAAGATTTAGGCCAAAATTTTTTTAAATAAAGTCTTCAGAAAAATAAATCCTTCAATTATAAATAAATTTGAAAAATAGCTTATGCATATTTCCATTATTATCGTGTTAGTGAAAAGCCGAAAAGAAACAAATGTGCAATTCAAAACATCCAATTCTCTCAGTAATGTAAACAAGGCCAAGGTAGCTCATTAATTCCTATTTTCATATCCTACCAAAGGATTATTACCAAAGCAATGTTCATAGCATAAATTTCTTAATAAAAATCTGACTCGATCATTCATATTCGTGCATACACTTTTTTTTCCATATAATCTTATTTTATTCAACAACTGAACAAATAATATACAAAAGTCAAACTCAAACATACGATTTCTACCTCAAACTGTGACTGAAACAAGGCCACTATCATTTTCTATATCATGTCATATTTCGGGCCAATGATATCGAAAACAAAGATTCTAAACTGAATAAAAAGAGCTAAAAAATTCTTATCTTATTGTTCCCCCACATATTTTCTTTCGCATTTCCCAAGTCAAAATTCCTCAGTGCCCACTTCACAACATCCCATTTCCACGGGACCAAAAAACATCAGTTTATTCAACTCCGATAGCAAAAACAAACTGTCCTTACCTTCAAATGTAATATCCAGTTACGGCAAAAGAATTTCACAGTTGCGGCGCAAGGAAAGTTTTACCACAGACATGTTGATAGTTGCGCCGAACCGGCGCCGTGCATTGCAAAAAGTTGATTTTAGTTCCTCCCTGATAGCTCATCAGCGATCAACTGAACTGAACTTCGGAGCTACAGGTCTACTCGCCATATATTACCTGCGCACGGCTCTGGCGGGCTACAAGTGAACTGAAAGTTTCTTCCAGCAGTGACTTGGAGTCCTCCCCTCTTTTAGGCCTCTTATTCGATCTCTTTTTTTTTTTTTTTTCTTCTTTACGACAATTCTTGCCACTTCTTATTCTACGCGAGTTTTTTTTTTTACTGGGAGAGGTGGGAGGGGGGCAAACAACTATACGTTGACTAGGAAGGGAGTTTTTTTTTGTAATCGCACGGAATGAAGGATGCGATCTGAATTATAAATAAATAATAATTGCGAAAAATATTAATAAGAAGGATAATGAAATCGCGTTTTCTTCTCGAATTTCTTTTACGAATTTGTTAGTGTTTTGTTGTGGGAAGCGAGGATTGTGCGATAGTTTTACGCTTGAAAATGATAAAAAGAAAACGGATTTTTATTTTGGGTAATTGTTCACTGAATTTTTTTAAGAGGATTTTGTTATTTTTGGGCGGTATTAACTTTTTTTTCTGAAAATTGCTATTTCAAATTAAATAAGTTATAATAGTGAATAAAGTTCATAATAAACAACTTATGCGGTGAAATTGAATTATTTACCTCACACCTAAATTTTTAAGAATTTATTTATTTCGGAATGTAGAAAAAGGCCACAAATAACTATATTCTGAATTGGAGGAGAGCTTCTTTTATGTAACTATAAATTATAGTTAAGGTAAGTTTTTCAATATAGACATGCAAAAATTTGAAAATTCTTGACTAATTGTACTAAGAATATTTTGGTTAAAAATTTCCTGAGTGGCTCACATATTTAGGTAAATGACAATCAACTTAAACTGATATCTCAAATTGTTTTTGTGAATGTATTTAAAAATAAAATATGTATAGCCTAAATTTCTGCTGAATGTATCAATATTATACAAAAAAATATACATAGAAATTTCAAAATTTGTGACATAATTTTTTCTTTAAATAAAAAAAATCTTTTTACAAGAATGTTTTCATTAAAGCCATTTTTTTTTATGAAGCACTCTTACTCCAATAGCAAGAGTTGAATAAAATTATTGAAGTTGCGTTCATTTCAAACAATTTGTCATGGCTTCGTAGAAATTTCGGTATCATTTTAAGGAATGTCAACGCAACTGTTGTTAAAACATACATTCGGGAATTTTTCCTTTTTTAAAATATAATGCTACTTTTTTGCTTAAATTAACATCTTTGGTGTACAGCGGTAGACCATTTATTTCATTTAAACCAATAAATTAGAAAGTGTAAAGTCAATTGTGGGCCTGAGAAGCAAAGTGGTCCAAGTGACTTTTCTTAACTTTTGAGAAAATAGACTTTAAAGTTTCTTATTTATTTTAAATTTGTATGAAAATTATTTGTTGTTCAAATACT
The DNA here is from genome assembly GCA_963978545.1 of Linyphia triangularis. Taxonomy (NCBI): domain Eukaryota; kingdom Metazoa; phylum Arthropoda; class Arachnida; order Araneae; family Linyphiidae; genus Linyphia; species Linyphia triangularis. Next base: position 51,934,154 of record OZ021721.1, read on the forward strand.
AACCTCTGGAAACTATCACTATTTTTCATAGAATTTATTATAAATAATAAACTTTAAAGTGTATTTTCTCAAAAGTTAAGAAAAGTCACTTAGATCCCTTTGCTTCTGAGGCCCTCAATTCTGTATTAAAGACAAGAGTTGAAATGTGCATTTTTAATTCCCGTGACTCCCCATAATTTAATATGATTCTTCATTTGCTCACAGGCTAATGTTTCAAGTAATATAAGGCGATCCACAACTAGAGACCAGTGTACTTTTTGATAAAAGGGTCGACGACCTTAAGATAATTAGTTTATACATTTCACTTTATAAAAAAAAAATTAGAGGGAATATTGAATCATGTACATTTCTTTAAAAAAAAACAAAAAAACATGATTTGATTTTAAGATAACGATTCCGATTACAGTTCATGTAAAACGTTTCCTCAATAATTACGATTATGTAATAATTATTATTTATTATTTCTAGTTATGAAAAAAATACGGTTTTATTCTTACTTATCTGTATCAATTCATGAAAATTATGATGCATAAATATTTGAGTAATAATTTTTGAATCAGGGGCTGTTTAGAAAATAAAGTAAGTATTTGTTATTTAAAATAAAATTGACCTATTCTTCCTTTAAAATGATAAAGTATATGCTAAGGTGTTTTATAAAACTTTTATTTTGAAATAAGGGGTAGGCTAAACTGAAATAGTTTGAAGTTTGGTTCCACATTGTTTTTCATAGTGAAATTACGTTTTTAACTTTTAAATATAGTGTTATTTAATTCGAGATGTATTTTTGTGAATTTAGATATATATATTTAGCATATTCACCTGAAAAACAAATTTCTTAAAAGCGCTAAGTATTTCCAAACTTAAAAGAGGAGATGATACTAGACAAATATTTCTTCCATTCAACGGTTATAATTCAATTTTATTGAATATTAAACGTACAATCGGTTTCAAACGGTCCACAATGAAAGAGAAAACAAATTTCATTCAATGTTTAAAAAATTGTCATACTGTTCCCCGGATTCTTCAATATTATATCACATCGTGTTCTTTCTGTGACGATCTTATTTTATATCTTTATAATAAACCGAAATTGATAAATGTTATACCATTACCTAAGAATTCTGTTTCTGACGAATAGATTATTAACAACTGCACATTGTGTTATTTGTTTAAAAATCAAAGTTAAAAGATTTATTTTTGTATTCTTTGAGAGAAAACTATATTTTGAGGATATTATGGTACTTTATGAGAGGGTATAATATACCATTACTTGAGATATGCCATTAACTAAGACCTCTGTTTTTGACGAGTAGATTATTAACAATTGCACATTGTGTTATTTGTTTTAAAATCAAAGTTAAAAGATTTATTTTTGTATTCTTTCAGAGCGAACCATATTTTGAGGATATTATGGTACTCTATGAGTGGGGATAATGTACCATTACTTGAGATATATCATTAGCTAAGACCTCTGTTTCTGACGAATAGATTATTAACAATTGCACATTGTGTATATGTTTGTAAATCAAAGTTAAAAGATTTATTTTTGTATTCTTTCAGAGCGAACTATATTTTGAGGATATTATGGTACTCTATGAGTGGGGATAATGTACCATTACTTGAGATATACCATTAACTAAGACCTCTGTTTCTGACGAATAGATTATTAACAATTGCACATTGTGTTATTTGTTTGAAAATCAAAGTTAAAAAATTTATTTTCGTATTCTTTGAGAGCGAACTCCATTTAGAGGATATTTTGGGACTTAATGAGAGGGGATTCTATATAAAGAGGACTCTATGTAGAAGACACTCTATGTAAAGAGGACTCTATGTAGAGGGCACCCTATTAGAGGGGACTCTATGTAAGAGATGAGTCTACTCGGCCCGGCAATGATCCCCTCTTCTCCTGTCATACTTTAAACAACAGTAAATAATTGTATTTTGCTATTTTAAAGTTTTTCTCTGCTTAAAACAATTCTCTTCACCATTTGTTGATAAAGCGAACTTAATTTTTAAAAAAAGTTCATTTGGATACTCTATCACGGATGTATTTAAAACCTACTATTTATCACATGACCGACCAGCTTCACAAGCTGTGTATTGCCGAAATCTGCTTTAAAAATCAAGTTTGATTATATCTCTCAGCAATAGAGCATAATATATAACTCTTCACAGCCCTCAATATAACATAATATCTAACAGTAAAACAACAAACAAATGCATCAATTTCTAAAAAGAAAATGTCTCTAAATGAACTTAAATGCATAGGCTGTGTAGGCGCGGGCTCCACTATAGTTGCACTTATAACTTTAAACATTCAAATAAATTTCTGAATGGTATTCAAAAGAGATGATTCCCCTTTGAATTAGTTAAATTAAATCGTAAAAATAAAACAGTCTTTTTTTATACATATATAGCTTCATGCTTTTCTCAGAAAGCATTGTAAGCCTTGTTATTCGAACAAACAAATATTGGAGCTGTTGAAACGATAAAATATCAAACGTATATTGAACCTGTAAATCGTCCGCAAAACAAACAATAACTTTCCTCCTTTCTCTATTTTTTTGTTTTCTTTTCCAAACAAGTGCATCATAATTAAAACTTCAATGTCAGCAATAGTTGGTATTGTTTCCTGAGGAAGGTATTGAAGTTACTGAACTTCCAGCCCATTCCACTCAGTAAGATATTAAAAACCGTAGTAATGCTTCAAGTTATCTTTTTCAGGGGATAGTTTCACACATTTAGTCTCCCTTTCTATCCAAGATCTGATAAAATAAATTACAGACATCTTTTTTCTTTCACTATCTACGATTAAGACTTCAAAATGGTCCACAACAGCATGCAAGCATCAATTAACTCATTTATCAAAATCAGACCTTTTGTTAAATGGTCTATTTCCTTGAGATGATTTTCACTGGTTCTTCGCAATTTTTGTGTTTTGATTAAATAAGTGATTTATTTTTATTTTTCTTTGACGACGAAATCTGTACATGGCACTAATTAATAAATTTTGGATTCAAAGTCAGAATTTCTTTTTATATTTGTCAGATAGAGTGAATAGATAGTTTTGAATTAATATTTCAATAATGTTAATTTAAAATGCTAAAAAACCAAAGCTAGGCTAAATTGAATTAAAAAAGTATAGAATAGATCTTCGAAAAAGCCAAAAGCAAAACTTAATTCTGTTTAATTAAAACAGTACATTTCCATATGATTTTGTAATTAGGATAATGTAATTATTTGTATATTAGTTCTATCAGACGCTATGTATTTTTTATTATTCCAAACTTTTTTTAACTATACATTTTAAAATAGTTCTTTTAACTTTCATGTCTATACTGATCTTTCATATATTAAGGATTGAGATAAGTAATTATGCTAACTTTTAATTTTTTTTTAACGATTTAATCAATATGTTTCATCCTGTTGAAATAACCCAGTAATGAGTTGCCCATGTTTGATGTTTTAATACACTATAGTCCTCTTGTAGCTGTTGCTAAAAAATCACATACAATCAATTCAGTTCAATACTTTCTCAACGAGACTAAAGTGCCCACTAACAGCAATAAATTTAAGTTAGTAGTTTATTTTATTAACTGAAATTTGTTATGATTTCGTTCTGATTACTGTGTTGTTTGATAAGAGTTTTCTGTATTTTCTCCCATTCCAGACGAAAATGCAGAGAACTTTCCCCTTGAAAGTCCTCCTGGGAGGCGCTTTAAATTTTGATATCTCTGAATTGTCCAAATGTTACACTATATCAATAAAGAGTAGCCCTCTTGCTAAAAAAAAAAAAAAAAAAAAAAAAAAAAAAATAATAATAATAATAAGAAGAAGAAGAAGAATTATAATAATCAAATACAATTTATACAATTCAGCACTTTCAGAAACGACTGCAGTGCCTCCTGTCGGTATCTTCTTTCAGCCTTCTGGGAGATCTTTCAAGGGAAACTATTAAAAAAAAATTTCAGTCTGTAGAATTAGAAAACTCAGAAAATGAACTCTTGGAGCCAAGTAATTAGCACAACACTATATGTTATGATCACTGCCGTGTCCACTCATTTTAAAGAAAGTCTGAAAAGCTTCGGCGAGATTCGATTGCGGGACCTTTTAATGCTGCCCAAACATTCTGCCTATGAACAACTTATTTAATTATAGTTAGTTAAGTTTCAACATGAATTTCCTACAACTGTTTCATATTTTATTAAAAAATCTTTTTTTATAGCACGAACGAAGATTATTAATTATACATTATCATTAAATGTCAAAATTATCTGCTATTTATAGCGACTGAAATTTCCAAATATAAATTATTTATTATGTAAAGTTAGAGTTTCCTAATGTGCATATGCTCACATGCAATGCAAACATTATCAGTTGTAAATATTTTGAAATCAACTGCTAGCCAATAGATGATGGGGAGAAAAGGGAAAAAAAAAACAAAAAAAAAAACAAAAAAAACTTCAAACTTTATTTTTTCTTGTTATTTGGTCAACCACGCCCACTTAAATATTTTTCCCCAATCAGGGAGCGATTAAAATTCTGGTAACCTCCAAACTGAAACAGACAAATCAAGAGCGTTTCCAGAAATGAATTGTAAGGATTTCATTGGTTAAAATTGATTGACTTTGATTGCCAATATCTCAATAAATATTGATTTGCAGACCCCACATCCACTTGCAAATATCATACATTTTTGCTCATAATTATGAAAATATATAGGACGTGCGATAGTTTCTGAACACCCTGTACTACTCTAACCCAACACTAAAGATTTCACTGAACCTTTCAACACATATTACTTTAGTCCTTGGTTAAAACAGTCTAAAACTAATATTTTATTGCTATTTAGTTCCGTATTACTGGGTAGCAATTCAATTTCCAATACAAAATAACTAATTTTTACTCTATCATGCTTTACCAACGCTTTTTTTTTAATTAAATGTTTATTTAAAAGCTGTTTCAATCACTTTTTCATCACTTTACAGTCCTTTTCTGACTGTCAATGAAGTTTTCTCGTTGAATGAGTTTACAATCGGGTTAACGGTTATATCAATTTCTTTGGTGTTGAAAGGGGTCACTTTCCCTGAAACACATTCATTTACCTTTTTTATTGAAATATTAAGATATCGATAGAATTTAAAAGCAGATCCATGTATCCTTTATTAGGGGTGTGGTAGCCTTGTTAAATTTTCGTTTGTTGTTGGTCTTCATTAGAAGCAATTCCCCCCCCCCCCCTTTTCCTGCTATAAAATCTTGAATCTGTCAGAAGTCCTCTTTTAATATCAAGCAATTTATGTATTACTAAAGGTAAATTCATAATTATGTTTCCGAATAAGATGGTTATTAATTCTGGAAAAGTCCTTTATCCTTTATAGAAGACTTCAGGTAAGTGTCCACGGGTGAGAAAACGCCCCAGAGTTTGATCCAAAACGGCTTCCCGCTCATGTACACACCCTTGCAAGTCCACTATTGGGAAGATTTAGTTATTTGTTGCAGCAAGACTTGCGCTGTCCGAAAATCCTCTCGAGGACTCCGTAAGATTTCCCCCTTGATTCCAGCCGTTTGGGAAATATTGTAGCTTCTTGCCGTGAGTTGACAGTCAAATCCTCAATCTTGGAGATGATTTTATTTAAATAATTCTTTTGAATTATTGGCACTGTATAGGACTTGTTATTATCGTACATGATTAAAGATGGACTTTTAAAAAAAAATTGCAAGATTTCAAATACAAACGCATGTTGATTTTCTACCTTTGAAAATCCGAATGACGCATTCATTTGTAAGTTTCAGAGTTTAAAAGAAATTGGTAAAATTATCTTTGATTAAGTAAAAATAGCATGGATTTGATTAATTAAAATACTAAGATACTTTCTTATCAAATATAAAGTTAAATATAGTTTTTAAAAAAAGCACAGTTTGATTCATTCTTCTCATGTAGCGAAACAATATCCTTTATGCGTTTTTTTTCGTATAATTTTCTTTATGCAGCGTTAGAAAATATACCATGAAGATGTTTTAACTAGATATATAATGAAAATTTATGTTTATTGCTCTCTAGTGCAAAATTTCATTTCATTTTAATTAAATAAATTGAAAAAATAACGTTGTACAATATTTATACTTCAACATTTTACTGTTCACCTAATGGTGTGGTGCGTAGAGTCTTCTTTTGCACGCGAAAGGTTCCTGGTTCGATTCCCGTGTATTTTTTTTTTTTTTTTTTTTTTTTTTTTTGTATTTTTTTTTTAGCATTCAATTTGGAACTTTTTATTATTATGTGGATTAAATTGATTTTATTGTTACAGTAGCGCGTAGTATCGTATTATTCTGGTTAACAATAAAATGGAAAATAACTATTGATTCTTATTTTGACTTTTTAGATTTATTTTACTCAACGTTCTCAAATTCCTATTCACTATTTAAACAGTTAATTACTTCTTCATAAGAGTTTTTATCCGGTCTCTACAGAATTACAGGACATTATTAATATAGGTTGCAAAATATCTTTTAAAACGTGCATTTTCAATATTTTGTTTCAGAAAAGGGATATTTCTTATAGAAAAAAAAAAAAAAAAAAAAAAACCTTTAGCATATAAAACTGTACTTTAAATCATTAAAATGTATATTAAAAAATAATTTGTACAATAATTATGTATAAAATAGATAAGATTACAATACCATTAAATTTCTAAATAACGATACTTTTCTTTTCCTAAAATTATTCTTTTTTTTAGACATAAAATCATAGAAAAAAACTATAATTGTCTTTAAAATTTACCTGTTCACAATAATTATTATTCTTGAAATAAATAAATTTATGTCTTGTAATAGGCTACCAGTTATATATTATACATGGTTAATAATTTAAATGATAATATAACATTTTTTATAAATGAACTGCCAATTAACTTTATACGGTGTATTTTTTTACCTAAAATCTTGTGTCCTAAATAAATTATTTTCATCCTACATATTCATTTAAAAGCCCTGAATAAATTTAAAAAAAATATCGCCTTTATTATTCAAAAGCAAAATTACTGCCGATTTTCCCCAGAGAATCCATTTCCTTCTCGCAGTTGCACACCGCCGTCGGCCCATTGTAATTTTCGTCAGCTCCCTGGAAATTGTATTGTTGAGACCTCAACTCGCCACATCTTACGTATTATTTCTGAACGGTTTTCTTTTGTGACGATCTTTTTTTCTTCCTTTAGGGATAACCAAAATTGACAATTGTTATACCATTTTAAAGGCTAAACCTCCATTTCGGACGAATAGTTTATTTACATTCGCTCATTGAGTTATTTTTTTGAAAATCGAAGTAAAAAAAATATATATATAAATAGCTAAACTATTTTGGGAAGCAATGATAGTATACAGTGGATAACTGCACTATAAAAAAGAGAAAATCGCAATAAAATCACTGAGGAAACCTTAGAAATCTTATATTTCTAAGCAACAGAAAGCAATATCTAACTTTGATCACCTTTCAAAAATTATTTCCGCTCAGTAATCTTAAATGAGCAGGCTGCGCATGGGTATATTAGTGAAAATAAAATTTAAGCTATTTTAAATTTATTATTTTAATTTTAATTCTTACAATTTCTTCTGCCACCACTGTCCATTTTACGGCTTTGGCTCTTTTGGACACCACAAATCACTAATTTTAGAGACCAGTATTTAAACATAGATACTAAATATCTCATCTTTCTTTGAAGAAATTATTTCCTTTTTCATTTTCTAACAATCGCCGAACCTGAAATGTGATTAGATCAAATCCTGACTGATCCTCATATTTTGCGCTTGATGACGCTGTAAAATGACCAATTCACTGACATCTATTTATTTACACAGTCAATTCCGATTCCTAAATAAACAACACTGAATTCGATTTGATGAGATATTTGATGAGATGCTAATACTTTACATAAGAACCCAGTAATGTTCGTCATAGACGTAGATGCGCGGTCATGTAAACAGCTATTTATGGCCAATGGACATTCTTTCTTATTTTGTGATTTCAACTCCTTACAAAAACTTGCTGTTGCATTAATCATTTAGGGTAAGAGAACTAAAATTGTTATCGTAAACTTTTCTCAAAAATTTATTTTTTCCTTGAAGTCGTAAAATTTTTAACTAAAGAAAGTTTCACATCTGATTCCCAGGAAGTAATGAGATTGGAATACTTGTCCATTCTTTTTTTTTTTTTTTTTTTGAAATACACAGCTATTTAAACCTAACAAAAAGATCTTAACAGCTCACTCATAGCAAGTATTGCATCTTATCTGAAGTTAGCTGCTCTAAATGAAAAAAGTATGCGGTTTGCGTTTTCAATATCCATCAACATTCCTTAGCTCAACAGCGTATCAACAACCTCACGAGTTAACGTTGTAACAATAAGTTTATCTATGTCGTTTATATATGAATATGCAATAAGTTTATACATGAATGTACAATAAGTATATACATGAATTGGAATGTTCATAAAAATAATCAATTCATGTATAAACTTATTTGCTGAAAGTTAAAATAATTAAATTACATTGAGAGACTTTTGAAATTTGTAAAAATGATTTAAAAAAAAATTACCAAAACTTAACATTCCAGCTTTTGACGGTTCGCGAAAAGGCTCGCTTAGTTTGCTGAAAGGTTTATTTCAATACCATACTCGCTTTTTGCGCTAACAGTTTCATTGCTTCGCAGACACCAGTGGCAGCTCGTGCACTACAGCCAGTACAGTCGGGCTGCATCTAAATTTATTAGTTATAAACTAACACTATATATTTTTTACCAATTTTCTAAAATGGAGATCCAATTTCTGAGGTAAGTAGGGGAAAAAAAAAACAAAAAAAAACACGCCGGCAATCTTCTTGCCTAAATAATTCAAACGGGAAAAAACCCGCTTCCAATTAAAGTGTTCTTCCTCCGAACAGTAGCCGTGTGTTACTGAAACGCGTTTTGGACTGCGATGCTGCAATGCGTTGCCATAGTAACCAACGGAAAGCAATAGAGCCTTCCCTCCACGTAATGTATAAGAGGGGCTGTCGATCAGGAATTTATTCTACCTTCGGCTGCCCTTGAGAATTCAATGAGCTGATTGGTTCTGCTTAAAAATCAGCTTGAATGAAAGAGGTAGAGGAAAGTAAACGGTCTCTAAAAGTGAACTGCCACTTTGAAACATTGAGGGGCGCAGACACCTTGTTTCAACCCTACATAAAAGCAAAAGCAAGGTATGAACTTTTTTGTGTTTATTTACAAACGTTGTTTATTGGCCATGTTTGATTTTGCTGGATATAGTGGATTAAACAAAAAGGTAGCTCTCTGATTAGACGCTTCCATGCAATTACTCATAAAATCAGTACTGTTTTTAAGTAAACAAGAACTTACATTTAGAGGCCGAAATGAGATATCTGTGTTTATCTTAAATCAAAACTATACAGAATGATTTGATTAATTATTTATATTTTTTAATGTTATGTTACAAATGTTAGTATTTTGTGCAAATTGAAACAAAGCTTCGATTTGAGTATTAAAGAATTTGCGTTTATTTTTTTGTGATGTACACACTTGAAATATCGCAAAAATATATGAAATTTGTTTATAGTTTTTCTGCTTTAAAATAATCTCTAGATGAAATGTTTGCAAGGTAATGGTATCACCTGAAGGCTAAAGAGTTATTTTATTAGTTTCAAGTACTATTTTGTTCTGAAAATAAATTTAAATATTTTAAACTCACTATCTAAAAAATCGTGTTTTTGGAACTTGAAACTTCCTTAAACAGTGATAACCGAAGTTTGATATAATCTTTTTGAAAAATGATTTGAAAATTAAAATCTGTATTAACTATTAGATGTTTTGAACTTTAGTCAAATTGATTGGAAAGGAAAATAAATTTTGCTAGACTTTTAAATTTATAAGTTTTTTGAAAAATTGCGATTTTTTCTACTTTCGATGTTAAAAAAATTCTATTATAACAATTTCCAATCATAATTTCTTTTCTTGACCCCATAAAACTCGAGTAATTGTTCAAAAATATGCTAATTATAACGAGTTAAATGTTAATTACTTAATTAATTTTCGATTAAAACTGATTTTTTTTTTCATGTATACATTATTACTAATTATGTACTTTTAAGTGCAAAAAAAATCCGTTTTTTAAAACTATAATTAAAAAAAAAAAAAGTTCAAGTGCGATAGTACATGATTGTGAAAAGTGTGCGTGGTATTGGGGAAGGGATGAAGGGAGGAGAGGGGTAATTGGGAAGTCGGATTTTTCCGGCTGCACTAACATTTCCGACCACGGGTCGCCACTGGCAGACACAAGCTTGCTTAGCTCTCTGAAAGGTTTATTGTTACGCAATCACAAGCTAAAGTTTCGCTTGCTGAAAGGTTCATTGCTAACCAAGCAAAAGTTCACTTCGCTCGCTAAAAGATTAATTGCTATGTAAGCATTTATAATTAGAACCCCTCTCTCAGTTGAGAAACAGAAATCTTTTCACCCTTAATATAATAATGCAACGCCTCTCACCTCTCTGAGAATATTTTAGCATTCTGTTTTCGAAAAGTAAACTTAGAAGGCCCAAACTACTTATGTTGAAAATTTTAGAACCCGGCCTACGGTTATTAGAAATCGCTTTGTAAAAAAATATTTTTTTAAAGAACTTTGTTAAAAAACCAATTTTAATATTTGTATCAATGTTCCGCCATTCTTCAATCATTACTGTCTTTAGTTGACTTTTCTTTTTAATGTCGTGTCTTCTTACTTTGGCCTCCAATTTTCCCCAAATCTGTTCTTTTGGGTTCAAAATCTGTTAACTGAGGAAGTGTTTTTAGATTTTGTGGGCAATTATAGAGGCTACAGAGGTGATAATTGAACGCTGTGTGCGCGGATCATTATCTTGATAAAAATGGTGTTATTAGTATGACCCACATTTTGGGTTGATATTTTTAATTTGTAATTTAAAATATTCTAATAGAGTTCATGATTCAGTATTCCATCATTGAACACCAATTTACCAAGCCCTAATGCTGACAAGCACCCATACGCAAGGATACTTCCCCCTCCATGGTTTACTGTTTCCACAAAGTTCTTGGGATTGAGATCAGCATTTTTTCTTATTCACACAACAATGCGGCCATCTAAACCAAAAATTTTATTTTTTTTTATCTTCAAATAAGACACGATTCCAATACGTTTCTGTGTTATTTATCATTAACTTTGTAAAGAAAAGGCGAAACTTTCTATTTTTAACATTTACAAAGTTTTTCTTTGGGCAGAATACCTATGTAGTCCAGCTTATCTGACTACTTTTAAAACAGTTTCAAGTGAAATTGAAGTCAAATTCTTTTCCTTACATTTTGAAGAAACTTTTGCAAGCCACAAACGTGGACTTTTCTCAAATTTTCTTACAATACACCCCTTTTTATTTACGTTCATATAACTGTATTGGACAATATCTTCTTGCCTGATTTTGAATTTTATTTCTTGTTTACAACGTTCTATTACATATTAAACAGTTAAATAGAATAAATTTAATACATTAGCACTTCATGGAACGCATTTACTACTACTACGATAAAACAAGATCAATTTTAGATTGCTGTTTGTTGAATCTTTACGACTGCGAACCATTTGAAAATATAAATAGATTATAATAAATAGAGAAGGAAAATATTACAGACAGTCGACTTTTTAAAACTCACCACAATGCAAAAATTTAAAAAAAAAAAAAAAAAAAAACTTTATTAATGAAATCATCAGAAAATGTTTTGGTGTACGAACACTTTAATGGAATTTTTTTTCTCTCGTTCTCTGAATTTATATTTTTATAGAAATAAAACTATTCAATACTTCTTTTAAAAATATCAGGTTTCATTTCGAATTAAATTAACATTCCATAAAAAAATATTGAATTTAATATTCAAACTACAGCAATTTTTCTAAAATGTTTAAAGTGTTCGAAGACTTTTGGAAGCCACTGTATATTTTTATACAAAGTAGTATAATATATTTTTATAATAGTATGATATATATACCTTTAATAGTTTTACATTTGAAAACTTTAAATCAGTTTTTATCAGTGTCACTAAATTCAAAGGTTAATGTTATTTTCTTTTAGTTGTTTTTAGACGGATTGAGTGGTTTTAAAAGTGTGGTGATGCATGGGCATTTTCTTTAAAAAATGGGAGAAGGGGGGGGGGGGGGCTTCATCCCCGTCTAGCCACATTTCTAGAACTGTTTACAGTTAAAATAATTTGGAAATGAAGTTTCCAATGTCAAATTATTTAATACACTTTTATAGTTTTGTATAATTAATGAAATAATAAAAAAAATTCATCTTTTTGTTTGAAAACGCATATTTTTTTATAAGAACATTGTTTGCGTTAACGATGAATAATTCCTAAAAAGCACTAGTCTTTTTTTTTAGTAAAAAACATCGAAACTGCTTTTGTTGTTAAAGGAAAATTACGAACGTTCCTGTCACCCAGTATTTTCGTAATATATAAATCTCAAGTTAATATGATTTAAGGTTTTTTTAAAATCTTCACCTCTTAGAGCTAAATAAAAAAATTATTCCAAGAACAGTTTTTTCAGCTTACTCTTCCTCTTCCATAGTGGCTTGAAATAGCTAAAGTCATTTTATATTGTGAGGCAAGTTTTTTCTTACGGCTAACGTAACTACAGTAACGCAAGTTTTTCCTTTTCAAAGCCCGTTAAATGATGTTGTTTACATTTATCTTTTCACACAAATAACTTCTAGTAGTGTCTCATCCCATTTGTAAATAACAAATTGTCTACTCAGTATAGTTTGTATACCTATTTGAAATAAATATTTGAAATAACAACAATAATGAAAGATAATTAGCAAAATTTGAAAGGGAAATAAGAGTATTGTTTTCACAATAATGTAAGACGTTTTTATCTAATTTATCAGTTCATTTACAAATATTTTTAAATATCAATAATTATTAAATCACTCAAGATTTTTCTTTCAAATGTTGGTAACGATCTCTTAGTATTGCTGTTATATCTGCTTTTAAAATGCAAATGTTTTGAAACAATACGATAAAGAATTCTTTCATCGTTTGCAGTTTTTTCAACTTATTGTCTCTCTGTGACATTACAACTTATTGTCTTGAATTATTCTTCTACATTATATAAAGTGACTGAAAGACTGAATGTATGTATACTACTATAAAATCATTTTATAGAAGTCAATAGTATAGGAATCTTACTTTCATCGCTCTAATATTACTGCACACAATTTGGCAAGAATATTCCGCAAAACCCATGAATTTTTAAATCCCTTATGTTAGCTACGATTTTATTTGTGTGCGAGCGGCTGCCGGGCAAATCTGGAAAGCCTAATTAATCCACTTGCAATTATCTGATCGAGTTAAAATTTGGCCAATAAATTCGATGTTCGTTGCCGAGGACAATGCATTCTATCATGTTTAGGGGGCTGTCACTGTCACTAAAATGCCGCTTTTACGCACGTTTCTATAATCGTTTTGGAATACTAAAAATTATACTTAACCTATCATTGTTGAAGTTCTTTCTTGTTGCCAAAAATGTTTTAACCAGAAAAAGTAAAAGATATTTGGAATTGAATGAATAAATTCACATTCATTTTTAATTAATAAATTTTGAAACGTAGTTTGCCGCATTTTGCTGAAAGAGAAGTTTTTATTATTTAAAATTCGATTCAAACATCAAGCACATACTGAAAACAGAATCAGCGCTATGTTAAAAAGTATAAAAATTGGCAATGCATATAAAGGATTTACATCAAAAACTTTGTTTTTATGGGTTATATTTTTTTACCAAATGATTAGGCATATAAAGCTTCTATACGATTTTAGATCGTTTGTTAATTCAACTCCTTAGCGTAAAACCTTGACATAAAAATTCCTTACACAACTGCAAAGACTTTGCAGTTGTTTTAAGAATAAAGGCCTTTTTTTGACGTCAAAGAGTAAATTTTCACAGATAAAATTCCTACTGTGGTCAGACGAAGCCAGAAAAATTCTCAGTCGTCAAGCATTTATTACACATGACAAGTCAAATCCTTTGAGGCTGATGAGGTCCTTTACCTTCTGTGTCATCGTGCTATCTGCGATGTTTGCAGTTCTTGGTTCTGAGCTGTGGGGGTTACCTAGTAGCTTCACATGCTTAGGGGAGAAAATAAGACGATGGACCAACCAGAAACTACTTTTGAAAGGAACCTGTTTCGACTGCTAGAGGAGTAAGAAGAAGGAAATACTTTCAGTTTTTACAGGGTTTTTGCAATGAAAGAAATTCATAAAAATTGAAATTGGTTGAAACGTTTGTAAATGGATAGAAATAGTCAATGCTTGATTTGGTGATTTTTGTGTTTTATTCATGGAAAATGTTTGCAAAAAAATTTCTGCTTTTTGTTCTGTTGATTGGGTGACAATATACATTAAATATAACTTTTTAAATATTTTCTTTGGGGTAAGCATAGTTCAAAATTGTCATTTTAGGTCAGTGGCCATGTTGTACATTTTTTACTGAGTATTTACTTACCATGTGTATTAACAGGATTACAAGGGCTAATTTTAATGGGAAATTCTGGGAGGGGGGGGGGGGAATGTGCAATTTGGACAAAGGTAAATCCTTTTGGATGCCTTCTAAACACAAAATCTCAAAGAAAATCTCACTAATAGATAATTTTCATATATTTTAGGTACACCTTAAAGATAAAATCAAAAACGAAATGTTTGAGATCTTATTATCGCTTAGCTTAAAATAATGAAAATTAAAATAGTGGTGAGTTTTGTCTCTACCTAAAAATTTAAAATTTTGCTAGTACACTGGACAAAATTAAAATAAATAGTTTTGACAAATTATCCCATCTGCCATTTCATAACACTCTACACATTCTTTACCGTTAAAATGATTTGAACATTACTTAAATACTTTTTTTAGTTTGCATCTTTTCACATTAAAAAAATAAGTATATTATTGTGTAAACTAGACATATATAAAATGTAGTCATTATTGAATGAGCATATTAATTTTTTTTTTAATGTAGTAAACCCAAAATACACAAAATTATAAAGCAGTTAAAAGCTTATATAGGTCAGGATGCTTTTTTTTGTTACGTTTTGCTACCATAAAAATCAGAATAAATTTACGTTGTGAATAGATATAAAAATATAAATATCCGTATGTAAAACGTAGGCAATTATTTGTTTCTCTAAATTGAGCGAAAGTTTTCTCTATTAATTTTTCTCACTCTACGTTTCATACAATATAATCGGGAAATAATCATGTTGAAATAGCAGATAGCTTAGACTCACTCTGCAATACAACCGAGGAACGTAAAAGTGAACTTTACTGAACAATGCAGTCTATAGTATTAATAAGACTGTTCCTAATATTTAAACTTTCCTTTCCTTAACTAATCATAATCAAGAATCAAGCCCAGTCTTCAAACTTTTGAAAGGAATTGTCCCATTGAGTGTAATTATAATGGCGGCAACCCACAATTACCCAACGATGCTCCAATTAAGCTGGTTTAAAACTAATTTTTTCTTCACTATTCTAATAGACTGCCATTAACGAGGTAGAAACAAATGGGACCAAAAAGCTGGATTGACTGTAATTTGAAACGATATTCCCTGAAGTAAAAACGCATATTTTAGGGAGCGGTGGTAGAGTTTTCAGCAGTTCCGGTCTGTAAACCACAATACCCTATCTCCTCTTACACGCATCCTAAGGTCACGGGTCGTTAAAACAGCTAACGTTGCTTCATTTACTTTCTTGGCTATGGATATCAGCTATGGATCTGATATAAATACTTAGCGCCGCACCCATCTTAGCAGGTGAAGTTTTTATCCCTGGTATTTATCCCCTCCCCGGAATTTAGAACTGTAAATGGTTAATATCGATGCAGGCATGTGAAAAGATTATGATTTTTCTAATTATGTGTTGAATGGAATGTATGGGTTTGGACCATATCTCGATGAATCTTGGTAATCTTGGATGAGTGCAGGTTTAGATAGTGCCAAGCCCTTAAATGTTTTTTCATCTTTCTTTGAGTGGGAATAAAATTAAGGAACTTTCTTTCTCTCAGATTATTTGATAATTATAGAATTTCACATATCTATATATTTTATGAATCAACCACCTTTAGAAATTTATTAGATGTTTGGCTAGTTGAATAATATACAACATACATATAATTGGAGACGATACTCGGAAAGATGAACATTTGGAATAAATGTCCGTATTAATATTTAAAGTAAAGTTTAAGATTAACTTATAAACTGCTGGAAGAATTTTAGTGAAACTGCACATGCATAATATTGAAATCCGTATTTCCAAATAGGCGTATTTCTCACAGAATATTAGATAATTATAGAACTTCACCTATCTAGGTTTTTAAGAATCAATCATCTTTAGAATTTTGTTAGATATTTGAATAGTTGAATTGTATACAACACATATATTGTTGGAGACGACAAGCGGGACATGTACATTAGGATGGTGCAAAATATTGAAGGTCAAAATTTTTTGAGGTCTACCCTCCTATTTTTTTCGAATGTAGCACAAATTAAATCAGACAAATTTGAAAACATTTCCAAGATATTAAGAGGTAGCTCAAAGCAGATGAAGTTTACACCATTGTCATATTGGGAGGTTGTTTTCAAAGGTACAAACTAAACACAAATGAGATTGTACATGTAGTTACAATTAACAGGAAATCGAAACACACTTTTTGTATAAAAAAATATTTCATGAAATATATTTTTAACTAACTTTTTCAACTGGGCCAGTAAATATCTCATGAGAAGTATAACTGCTAAAAAGAGCTTTAGATAGAAGTTTCCGATCGCAAGGCTTCAAAAAGAGCTAAGGTCACATGATCCTCTGACAAATACCAAAGACGATTAGTTAGCTTTTATGATGCTACTTTAGAAACTTCATCAAAATTTTATATTGCAATAGCGATAGTATCAAATTAAAATCATTCTATGGTGCATTTTGAGATGAAGAAGCTGTCATCCAAGCCTTTAGGTATACTTGTACCGAAAATATACATTTCTTTTGCAATCCCTTTTCATCTCTAAAAAACTGATGGTGAACTGGCAACTAATCATCTATATATTAAGAGCGTAATATTTTTGACATCCATCGAGCATGGTGCATTGCTCCAGGTTCCATAAATCTGATTACTCAAGATGGGGTTTTACCTAGAAATATTGAAATCAGTTTGAGAAATTCTAGGTAATCATCTTTTGACTGGGTTTCATCCAATAATTTTTCATGAAATCTTTTTTAGTCGAAATTTCCTTATTATCGACAATCCAAATAAAGTAGCTTCATGTTCATTAGTAATAAGACACAGGTACATTTCCTTTCTCCAGTATTGATACTTTTTGTGTTAAAGTACATAGCATATACTTTGTAATCGAAGGCCCCAATCCTGTAACGTTACTTAAATTACAGTTACTTTGACTTTCTCCGGTTAGTAATGGCAGTTTGGCCACTCAAAGTAATTGATGGATTCTTTTCAGATACGATAACAGGGATGGATTTTTCTTTTCCAGTAAAATTTTGTAATAGTTTACCGTTCTGTTGATTTAGCACGCTGTTCTCGAAATCCAGTTTTGAGCAACCCATACAAATTAGGTAGGTGTTTCATTCTTTCTCGACAAATGGAACGTCTACTTACAGTAACGTCACACAAATTACAACCCTAACTCCTAGCTATTTCGGCAGCAACAACCAACAATCAAGTGCCTCACTACCAGAAAAGAATTATGTTAAAGGCTTTGAAAGAAGTTAGTAGAAGAAATAATCCTGCAAAAGCGTCCTGATATTAAGCTCAAAATGTTTATGAACACGAAATTTGCGGATTTGGTGACAAAACAGTCGGCCTTGTTATTTGAAAGAATGATTCTACCAAATTCATTTCTTGAAGTAGATCCAGAAATCTGGGAGGCTCAGGAGGGTTATAAAAAAGTATTAAAAATTGCACAAATGAAGTCAGTGATCAGGGGGAAAAGAGCTACAGCCTTCATTAAAGAGTTTAATGAGAAAATAACACACAATGAGAACCAACTAATTTTGCCACATTTGGTGAAAGAATATTGCCAAATTTATCCTGACTTTAGCAGACTTTAGAAGGCACATCCTCTGCTACTTAAATATCCTTGTTCTATTATTGTTATATTGTTTTATAACTATTTTTAACTCACAAAATGCTATAAATTTCCACAAAACTAAAATGTAATATTTTCCTGAATTTTTTTACTTTCTGCAGTATAAAATACCCAAACTCAAAACTTGTGGGGTGTTGAGCTATCCCTAAGTATTAAATTTTGGGGCTCAAAATTTACAATATTTATTTTTTACATAAAAGGAACAAATTAAGAGGGTAAGCACCATTAAAAATGTTTAAAAAAATAAAATCAACCTTTTTTGGACCACCCTATGTACATGTGCATGAAAGCTATATGCATGAAATGTGGATGAAATATATTTATTGGTATTTAAATGAAGTTTCAGAGTAATGTGTAAACTTCTGGTAGAATTTTAACGAAATTGTACATACATAATTTGTGAATTCTATTACCATATAGGCATGAGATATTGTAGTGCTATGGTTAAGAGAGTAACAAAATAATTATTTTTCATTATACATTTAACACTTGAATAATGCTTCCCCTTTAGATAATTTTGATTTAAAATAGTTTAATAAATTAAAAAATGCTTTGTATTAAAATGTGTTATTAATTAAAAATGATTTGAAAACGATTGTAAGTCAAATCAGTAAAACATTACAATTTAAACTCATTAACGAAAATAAAAATATAAGGTTCATAAGAAAAGTTTTTTAAATTAATTAACAGCTTGCCTCGCTTTATTCCTCCCTTTCAATCCAAAAAGAAATTTGCTTACAGCCTGAAGTATAGCACTACTAAATAATATTTTAAACTATAGAGGTTTAGCGTTCCTATAAAGTGAAAAACATCAACGCAGCCATTAATATACTTATAAAAAAATGAGCTTTTTTTTAAAAGGAATACAGTATAGATGCACAGGGGCAAAAAGTAAAGATATTTGTTAAATTTTTTCTTTTTAAATTTCCATCATCTTAAACTTCGAAATTCCCTATATATATATATATATATATATATATATATATATATATATATATATATATATATATATATATATATATATATAAACCTCGGCAAATCTTTTCAAGTAGATGCTAAATTAATTTTAAAATAATATTAATTTCACAAATTTATAACCCTTTTTCTGAAATAAATTCTTTAATGGCAAAACTAATTTTTAATTAAAAAGATTGATTGATAATTAAGTTTCTAATAACAAACGTGATAAAAAATAATTCAATTATATTTAGTTATATCATATCAAAGAATCTGTGAAAGAAAACAAGTTCGTATTAAATCTTAAATTAATAGATTGAATTTATAAAGTTTGTTCTTTAAAATGTGAGGGGGGAGGGGTTTGAGAATTTGTTCTTGTAATAGTAGGACCAATATCTGAAACAGATGTAGAACAATGATACATTGCAATGTTACACATTTATATATAGAGAGACAAAGATACATAAATGACAATAGAAAAAAATGAAGTTACAAATTTTTAAATCAAAAACATGAAAGTAAAAGAAATATAACAAATTACCAGCGCATAAGCTGCGAGGTTAAAAAGTTTCATACAATAATAATACAAACAAAACAAAATGTAATGAAAACGGCATAAATTTGGAATTTCATCAGGGAATTGGAGCAAATTTCCCAAACCGTTTAAATCCAAGAGCTTTTTCTGTAGACATTCTTTCGAATGCCCCAACCCCAAAACTCAAGAGAAGAAAGAAATAAAAATAAAAATAAATAATATTCTTTACTGGCAAAACTAATTTTTATTTGAAAAGAGTAGGAAAAAGAATTTGGAATACAATAAAGACCTTCAAAGAGAGCCGCCGCGAAGAAATTCGATTGTGGAAATATCCAAGATATCCTTTTAAAAAACTGAAATCATAGTAATTCAGGTAAAAAAGTAGAAAATGGCAGTTACTGTGTAACCAATCGTGGATTAATTTGAATACATTATAAATTGAGAATTATGTTTTATTTAATTGTGAATTAATTTTTACTTGACAGTTAATTATTTATATATAAATAAAAATAATGTAATATAACTGGCACAGACCTTTCTATGGTAGTTTTAAAGATATTGTGTATTGCACTATTTTTCATATGAAGACAATGTCAATATATTTGTTTTGATAATGAAATTAATTACGCATTCTTGTTAGCTAAGTAATCAACAAAAATGCAGGGGAATGGAGAAGTTTTCTAGAAACAACTTAAGTAAATATGCGGAAAAGAAACGTTACCTTAAAGAGAATTCGGAGTTGATGACCTGCCTTTTTTATTTTCTTTGAAATAATACCAGGAAACAAAACTTATGTTCAAACCAAATGCATCTCTGAGAACGAAATAATTTACTCATTTTCTTCGAGAGTAAACAGTTAATGGATGCTGCCAGAGAAGTACTCAGGCTAGAAATGTAGCGAGGGTTCTTAATGGGTTCTTTAAAAATTATTTGTGTTCTACTCATTTTAGTTGTTTTAATGGAACAATCATGGTAATTTTGAAATTTTCCCCCTTGTTAATGGCACCCATTATTTATAAATTATTTCACTATGTAGTTGCGAGTAAAAAAATAATGGCGTTGTGAAAATGTCTTAAAATATGTCCATTTTTGAATTTTAGACAACACCTTTATATCAGTTTACAAGGTAGCACAAAAAATATTCATATTATTGAATTGTTAGGAACTGTTACGTTATGAAACGCTCTCTCGATGAATTGTCGTCCAGCTATATTAGCATTTTCTATTATTCAGAAATAGTTTAAGCAAATCGTTCTATAATTAATTTTTTTTGAAAATGCTCATTCAGTATTTGTCTTCCCCCCTTCCCTTCTTCACTACGGGCCCGTAGGTAATGTTACTGTGTGGCGACCTATTTTCAGTTTACCTCAGCAAAAGTAAGCTATATCGACTTGGCTAGTATTTATACACTAAGAAGCTTTCAGTGAAGGTATCATTCATCTCTTAATTTAATGTCCCTGCAGAAAAAATACTAATCCAATCCAAAATTGACAACTTTGTCAACTTAGATTGCACTGTGATCAGGAATTAGTACAATTTGGCGATTTTAATTACTTTTTTAAAAACTTTTTTCCATTTAATACGTTGTCTCCATAACTATGCATTTTTTTTTTAAATTGAGTGAAATTTGGGAAATTTACCGACTGCTGCCATTTAAAAAAATTTGCGGGGAGAGGAGGGGGAACGGGAGACATAGAAGAGGTCTATCGTTATATTTGTTTTTGCAATTCATCAATGTCAGCGGGGAAAAATCCCATATAATACTCTTTAAAAGTACAATATTGCCAATTTGAGAAATTCAGGTTTGCGCTGTATTCCGGTATTTTTAATACTTACTTTAATTTTTTCTTCATTCAATTCAATTTCATTGTGGAATGGCTCTTTTAAAAAAAAAAAAAAAAAAAAAAAAAAAAAAACCTCAACAAAATTTCGAAAATTTGCTGACTGTTCAACTTACTAAAGGGAGTACTTACTTAAGGGGGTGGGTGGAAAAACAAGAATGGCTCCCGCCACTTTATCTAGCGTTGTCTGTTGTCGTGGAAACACAACAGGACTAGCCCCATTTTCTACGGGGGATTACAGACGAATAACAATTTGTCGTACTGTAACCTTTTGGAAGTCAATATCCTGCATGCATTATTTCTATTCTAGATCGACGAGTCTTATTTTTATAGGCACTGCTACCTCCTAGATTATCTGGTGGAATCTTTTCTTTTAATAGACAGATAGTGCTTCGAGCGGGCATGATTTTTATTCTTTTATAGAAATATAGTTTATTTGTGTCATTTTAGAGAAATTTTCTTATACCAAGATAAAAATACAGAGATGATCAAATTAAACTATTCCAGTTTGGAAAACAAGAGTCTGGAGAGACTGTCAATGAACATAGCATTCCAAAATTAAGAAATTGGTTGGGAATAAAAATTTATTTAAAAAATAGCCTACATGTAGTAATGTGGCACTTCAAACAAAATTTATTCAACATGCAGACATTAAACATCACCTGTGAGATCATTTTGAAACAGCAAGTGACCTCATGGTCATATTTTCACATGACGGAAATATTTGGTCCTATGAATTTTTAGTGCTCAAAATAATTTCCGGTGGTCTATAAAGCATACACTGAAATGGTGTGTTTAATCGTGGTGATATCTGTGAATGAATTTAAAGCATGGAACTTCATATTAAAAACTACATATGTAATATGAATTCATTAATTAACACAATAAAAAAAAATTGCTGTTAACAGCACTATCCAAATAAATGTGATTAATATAAGAACAAACAAAGAGTTTATTATCTGTTTAAAAATGGTGTCCAAGGCTGTGTTTCATATCTTGTCCGTGCTGTAGATTCAACAAATGATACGGTGCACAACTTGGCTCTTTAACACTAGTGTAGTGTTATCCTTTCCACCCTAGAAATGCTCGCAGTCTATATTTTTACAAATATACAATTTTTGAAGCTATAAATGTTTATTGTTCAGCTAGTTTTCTCTCTTCCCAAATATAAAGTTGCTAAATCCAGGTATAGTAACTTTTGTCCCTGATTGCTACTGACAGGGTAACTTTTATATAATTACCCTGCATATTAATTTTTATTCTAGATTCATTATGAGACACGATTATACACACGATTATGATACTGATTTTTCAGACAGAATAGAGCATACATACTTTATCTGCAATAACGATTTCATTCAATATCATTGCCATTCGCAACTTGAAGTTATTTTTCAGTGCATGCTTTACGAAAACATTGCTCTCATTTAAATCAAATGCCTTAAGAAAGGTTTTTAAGCTAACAGAATAATCCTTCAACGCCCGTCTATTTTCATGTCAATCAAGTAAGAAAATAATACGATAGTTTTCATTCTTAAACGAATAAAGTTGATTGCGATTTTCAAGAGCGATAGGTGTTTTTCTAAGAAACAGATTTGAATTCATTAAAGTTCCCCATCTCCTTTCTTAGAGAGTTGTATTAAAAACAATTGGGCATTAACAACGACCGCCTTCTTCTATTACCTCTAACTATTCATTCGACGAATTAAATAAACGGAAAAAGGATTCTTGTCTGAACTGGCACGAGCATTCTAATCCATCAGCTTGGAGGCATACAAATACCGAATTCGAATCCTTCTCATATAGTGTGAGGCCTAACCTATCTTTTCGCTCATTTCTAAAACACAAAGCTTGCAATAATAGCTGTAATTTAGTCTCTGACGAAGAACGATTGTCCCTTTAGAGTCCAAATTAGCTATTAGAGAAGTACGAGAGATTGCGTCGCTCCAAGTCTTAATAGCTAAGGGGTCTGCCTTAAAGATCATAGAGGTACCTTGTTATCTTTTTTTTTTTGCGTGCCCACCCCCACAGCCACTAGTATGTGATGACCTTAGAAGAAACCTTGTCCGAAGATTGCTAAAGTTGAAGCCAGAGGTGGGTTATCAGCTGCACTTTTTGAGGAATCAACCAACTCATTTCATCTTAAGGGCCATTGACCGTACAATTCGCTATGTCTCTAAAGGTGGCCAAGAGATTATTTTACTGCCAAAAAAGAATTTATTCCGATAACATAGCCAGATGTATCTTCATTTGTAATTACGTGTTCTTTTGCTTGACTTATGAAGCTGTAAAACCACTGCTGTTCAATTTAAATGATTATGGAGGTATGGTAAAAGACACTTTTCAAAAGTATTTTGACATTTATGTTTCAAAGTAATGAGTTATGATGGATAGTATCTTTCTCTTGCCGCACGTTTAAATGTTTTAACTTGGTAAAATTACCATGTTCGGTTAATGAATTCAATTTCAGTTGCGAAAAGGTTAGCTTGAATCTTCTGCGAGGAATGATAATGAGATGAGTCTCATTTTATATAAGATGCTTGTGAATTTGTTCATAGTATTTGTAAAATATAGATCTGACGATGGGCGCCGGAAGGATTATTTGCAGGTTGGTTTAAATCGCATACATAGGGGCTGCAAGCGGCTAAAGGTTTTGCTCAAATCTTGATTTTTCACAAATGATAATTGGATTTCATGCTGAAATATTAATTATATATAGTCTTTAATACTCATTTTAAATAAATAAATTAAAATCCATATTATACGCATTGTTCCTGTGACCACTTTTCGGCATTTTATTTAATTTCTTTTAACTCCAGGGCCTGCAAATGACCACCATTGACTCTCCTCCCTGGCCGTGGTTATGGATCTGTATTTTGGTAGAAAAAGTATCAATGCTGAAAATAATCTGTGATCTTTTAAAAATGATGAGCCCCCAAAATACATTTGTGCTTCTAGGAATGTTAATCGAGAATTTATTCCGTCCTTATACCAATAAATATATTCATTTATAAATACGCCTTTTCTCGCTCGACTTCTTGAAGGTTATGATTTCAATTTATTTTATAATTAGTTATATAATTTAGCTACGAGATTTTAACATTCTATGAGGCAGTTGTTTGTGGCCATCGTTATTTTTCCAATGCGTCTATCAAGGAATAATCCTGCTGTTGGTTGCAATTCCACTGTCACGCGTGAAATAGAATGATTGTTTTCTATTTACAAAGAGCCAACAACTGCAACAATCCATTGAATAATAATTACGTCACCAGTTGGTGGTCACTGGAGAACATGGTTGTGGTATTGACTCACCATAAAATGGATTTTTTTTACTTACTGGAGTTGCCAGCTACTGGCAAAAAAGGGACAAACTGACTTCTCCAGTGACTATATTGAAGAATGTACACGTTTTTCACTATTATCTAGTGAGGGGTGACATCTACTGGAACGCCGACTGATAACGTTTAAATTAGCCTTTAAGATAGATGTGGGGAGTTGAGATTAGAAGAGTATAATTTCCAGTGACCTTTCAAAATTAAAATGTATAATAGTTTCCTATTTTGAGGACTAGTTGAATACTAGCGCTTTGTTACGAAAATTTACCAAAAAAGCATGCAAAGCTTTTAGTTGGTTGGTTTGTGCGCTCAACGACCTATTTTTCTGCACAATAACGGCTAATCAGACCGAGAAATACAGCTTAACATTGATTCCGAACCCCAACGAACATCCATACCTAACCCAAGATTCGAACCCGGTACCTTAGGTGTGCGAGGCCAGAATGCTAAGTACACAGGCCTCAGGGCAAGGCTTTTAGACTTTAAAAATGTGTTTAGTTTGATCATGTAAAATTAGATCTTTCCCTTCAAAAATGCTACAACGAATGAATTACGATAAAAAAATAGTAAAGGTACGGTACAAAATTAGATTTTTTCCTTTAAAATTATCTTGCACGACCGAATATCCTGGTCATGGAACATAATTTTAAAGGAATTTCCCCAAGCAGTCTAAGATCAATTTAGGGCAATCAACTCTAACCAAATACTTTCCCATGTTTTTCTAGAAGCATGGTAAGTATTTGTTAAGCAAAAAATCCAAGTCTCTCTTTTCCCTTTAACGTTAATCTGGCTTTCAAGAAGAGATAAGCATCCTAGCATATTTACGGCGGGGATGTTTATTTTAAGTCTACAGAAAAGGAATGTCTGGAATGATCGAAGGGGGTTAAAGCTGTCAATGTTTGTAAGTGGAGGCTCCCCCTATTTTCACGCCCCCCTGGGATATCCTATAACAAGATTAGCAGACGTTCTACTCGACATCTGGAATTTCCCCATCTCTCCGTCCTGGAAGAGCAGTGGTTTTATTCACAACTCATAGCTTGGTTTGAACATTAGAATGTTTCTTTACTTCCTTTGTTACGGCTTTTGTGAATCTTTTATTCCAGTTAAGGTAAGAATAAAATGTTACCATTTGTACACTAAAATGGAATTGGGATCAGGATTTATGAAAAGCCTTTCCGTCTTCCTCGCCCAGCTGTTCTTTATGGAACAATCAAGCACGCGCTTTGAACGACTTTCCAATATCAGTAAGAACATTTCCGGGAATTGAATATTGTTCGAAGTTACATGTACATTGTTAAGTAAAAAGTGTTTTTGTCGGTTTCATATAATAAATTACTTGACGCTTTCACAGCTGAAAAGCATGGGAAAATATAGAGTTCATTGCTTTAGGGATGGAGAAATTTTGTGATCCTTTGAATGACGAAAGCTTGCACATTGTGAGCTTGTTGTGAAAGAACTTAACTTGTGGAATCCGAAGCACACATTCGCGCTTTGAATGGACAAATTAAATTTCTCATTTAGTATCTCCTACATAAGAAAGTGCTTACATTTGTAAAAATAAATGTTTATTTGAATATTATGAAAATTTTGTATATGGAGGGTAAGTGTGTAGATAATTTTGCTGTAGGATGGATGACATGTCTATGGAATATTCATTTTATGTTCCGTGCAACAAAGTTGCTACACTCAATATGTGAAGACTTTCCACAAATGTAGTCTCACGGGGAAGATATGTCTGATAACACCGCACACATCTTATTTTATTTATATCAATCAAAGTTAGTGAAAGACCAAACAGAACAGTTCTTATGACACGAAAAATGTGACATCTTCTTGTGACACTTGTTAGACACGCAAAAAATTCCTATATTTATTTATTCTTATTCTTCAGTTTATTCTTTCTGTTCTTTTCATTTATCCGTTCAACTATCAGTGTTGTGAATATAATAGCTCACCTTAAATTAAACTTAAATCTCCGGGAGAAATAACGACATCGATTACGGGAGAATTTTCTTATAAGTATTTAATTACTAAATGCATTGAGAGCAGCAGAGCTGATATCTGCTCTCTGCCAAGGTTACATCTCTTCTCCTCCTCTTTTCATCGAGTGTTTCTTCTTATACATTCGGCCCAAAACTCTTTTCCCACCAAATCTTTAACTTGAATTCGTATTTAGCATGAAATATCATGTTCCCACCTTTCTACAGATCCTCTGATGTTCAATATTACTCATGAGACCCCATAAATTATTTTCAGTAAGCAGTATCTGGTATTAAAAAGATTTGGTCTTTGGGTGCAATATGTTGAATTGGTTTAATAAGCCCCTCAAGAGCACAAAAGATAATTAAATTTGACTCTTTTATTGTAGTTATGTTTACTTGATTTAGACAAGCCTTTAATGGTGAAATATCGGTTTCTAAATTGTGTTTATTGATACTTATGGCAAATTTTATTCCACTTTTACCTTGGAAAAAAGATTAAAAATATGAATATTGCCCATATAAGCAAGCCAGATCACTACTCTAATACAAATTTCATTAAGTTTGTGTGGGACGCTTCTACGATATGCATTGTGTAAAGATTTAATGAATTGGAAACTTTGCATCACTTGCAAACGGTTTGAAAAGTGGGACGAAAAATTTAGACACTAGAATTTATCAAGTAACTCATGTTAAATATGAGAATACAGTGCCTAGTAAACGCTGATAACAGGGAAGATCATATCTCACACTAAAAGTCAACTCCATAAATTGCGTGATTATTAATGTAAATGCACTCTAATGGTAACTGTACTCTAATGGTACTCCATTATTTTGTTTATGCCCCCACTGTGCACTTTGCATTTCAATTTGCGAGGGAGTTGTTAATTTTTAGATATGTTACATAAAGATGTCTCTTTGATGAGAATTGCATGTGTCGATGCTGCTCCACTGAGAAGATATCCTCAATTGCAAGGGTGTCCAAATGCTTATTGGTAGATAGTGCATATAACTCGGAGATAGGAATTTAGAGCAAAGTTTGTTTCTGGTTTTAATTCAAATTAGAACGTTAATCGCATTTTCCTCCCTTAGTTGTTTACATGATAACATTTTTTGTTTACTATGTCTCTTTTCCATCCTAACTGTAAAAAAATGTGATTTACAGTTACAACCTCTAATTAGTTGGCATTAACTTACAAAGAAGCATAAAGGTGGAAAAAGCTGTTTGTTAAAGTGAATTGGAAATGGCTTTGGTAATATTTTAATTACGTTGGCAAAGCATTCAGTTTGTGAGCCAATCACGAAGCGAAGCATTTGTATTTAGCTAGCTTTTATTGTATATAAAAGTAGAACTTTTTTATATATTGGATTGTTACCAATTCTTACTAAGACATCTGAACGGATTTTCATAAATTTTGTAAGATTTGTTACTTATATCCTGGCGTAAGACGTATAAGGCATATGTTTGGTTTGGTTTGTAGCTCAACGACCTATTTTTAAGCACAAAGACGGCTGATACGGCTGATAAAGCGGGGATGAAGCAAACACTTTGTGTGCTTCAAGACGTAATCTATTACACGGTCCCTTAAAGTGAGCTTTTTTACATTTTTGCTAACATATTGAGAATCAAAAGTTAAAATGGAATGAAAAAAATTCTGGAGGGGTTTTCGACCATGATAATTCTAATAGAAGGGAAAAAAATACATGTTTCTATTTCAAAAAAATAAAACTTGTTTATTAATTAATAATTTGTTATTAAAAACTGTTTAATACAAAAGTTGCATGTCATTTATGTCTGGCCTTTTATAAACTATCGTTTGAAATGAAAATTTTTAAAACATATTAGCTATTTAAGTATTTTTGGATAAAAAACGAATTTTCTTTTTAACATTTATTTACCATTTTTTTAACATCATTTAAATTACTAACCACTCATTGGAAAATTATGAAATTTGGTATTTAGACGATTTTTAGGATTCTAAATCTAAATATGGTATGTATGGTATGAACGCTTTAAAGTTTGGTTTAGTTTTAATATGTAGATGACCCCTCGTGATAAAATATATATATATATACAATTAATACAGACCTTCCACGATTTACAACGGTACTTGACCTTTGTTATTTCATTAATTAGAATACAAGATAAAGTCATCGTTCGGATTTTTTTTTGCGTACTGGACCACTCCCCCCCCCCCTCAATTAATGCATCTTGAAATTCGAGGTTAATGTGGCACATGCGAAACCATCTGTAAACAAAACGTTCTCGATGAATAATAACTTCATCGGGTTGACGGTTAAATATTTAAAGCGATTGTCTAGTAGCGTTTCCGTGCGAGATATGTGGCCGTTGAGGGAAAATAATCCTATATCCACAGTATAGGAGACTCCTAAATAATCTGAATAGAATTTTGCAAAGAAGTTCTTTGACACCCTGAAGTCTATAAGGAGCTCGAGGTTGAGGAGGGGAGGGGGGGGGGAGGAAAGGGAGGGGAAGGTTTTTATTTCCTTACACTGCCAAATATAATAGGGAATAATGAATCACTGTTGCTCATGAACCTTAAAAAATTCCATTGATTTTTTGAGAAGCACGATTGTTTAGCTGGTGGAATCATTAGTATCAGTGATGAATTTATTTGTTAGTTTTGATATTTCTTCAAAGTTACGTTTTCGTTTTTTAGCGTTTGAATCCATTAAATGGTGGAGAAGAAAAACGAAAGGAACAGTTAACACTATCATATTCTATTCTTGCTTGATATTTTGACTATTTTAAAACTGCAGAAAGTAATATTCATTTATACATAGTTGCAGGAAAGGGGGGGTGGGGGAGAAGGTGCGATGTTTTCCCGTGTGTATCCCCTTAAGCAAGCCTATTTTAAAAGGGTTAATTTTCGAGTCAAAACTTGTAGACATAAAAAGTTATCCGTTATATCTGACCAAATGATTAATATCTCTATCGAGAGACATAAACCGCTCAATGATTCAATGTAATCAGAAGAGATTTTATACAATTTTACACAAATATAAAATCATAGGAAATACTTTACAAAAAAAAAAAAACAAAAAAAAAAAACAAAACACCCTTAATATTGAATGAAAATTTAAAGAGACTGTTGTTCAAAGGGGTCAAAAATACAGTCAAAGAAAAGATTTTGTAAAAAATTATAAGTGGAAAAGTTTACAGTATTAAATTCTCATTCTGCAAATAACATTAATTTTGACACAACAGCTACAACAAAGCAGACAAAATTTTTTAAATATCGTAACAACGTTTGGACTACTGTTCGATAGGGAATGCCTTTGGGAAGATCTTCTAAGGTGAATTGTAGAGATTTAAGGAGTTTTATATCCCCCCTTAATGGATTGCAGCTGTATAAGATTTCTTCATAACATTAAAATCATTCATGTAATTTTTTTATTCATCAAAACTCACAAATTGTATTAATAATAGAATATCTCTCTTAAAACGAAGAATTAAAATTTACAAAGTTTACCATCACAATCAATGAAAATATTTTTTTTTGTTATAACTTCCATCGAAAAATCTCCTTAATCCTCTATTGATAACTATAGTTAATTGAAATATACATTAATCATCGTACAATCATCCGGTTCTGACAGGTTAGCAAGGGGGATCATCTGGATAGATTAGTCTTATCACCACGAATCTTAGTATATTTTCTAATCCCACAAAGAATGCATTTCTCCTATTCTACCCCAGGAGACGCAGGTGACAACTGAGAAATGAAACCGGACTTAGAATCTATAAAGAAAAGTAATTAGCTAGACTGGAACTTGTGACACTTCCACAATCAGCATTGAATATCTCATTTGCCTTTAACTATGTCCTTGATGTTACGCTTCGAAAATTGGCTTTTCGGAAATTAAAATTAGTTGTCTGTCCTAGAAATTCTGGAAACTGGAACTATAATTCAATTTTCTTTTCACGGAATATAGAAAAGTTCAAATAGACGATAAAATTATAGTATTAATATTATTATTTCTATTAAATAGATCATTAAATGGGATGTTACTAAATTCCTACTAAACTGTGGATTTCTCTTTCACAACCCCAGGAGACTGGAGGCCTCAACTGAGAAATCCAACCTGACTTTTGTCATATAAAGGCAATTACTTAGCTAGAGTGGAACTTGTGACACTTTTACCATCAGCAATGAATATCTCATTTGACTTTTTTAGTATTTGCACTTCGAAAACTGGCTATTTGAAAATTAAAATTAGTTATTTGTTCTAGCGATTACTATCAAGTATAACTATTCTTCATGCTTATTTTTTGGGTTGTTTAGACTTTTCATGTTGTAAGACCTACACGAAAGTCATACTGAAACGTCATCGCAAAATCGAACAACTTAGAGTAACCCAAATGACAAAAAATGAAACAACTTACAGGAGGTCTTTAAAGAGAGACTGCTTCACATTTAATTCAGGAATGGAATAAAAACCGGATAGTCGGAGAGGATAAACCAGAAATTCGGTGCAGGAATTTTTGAAATCAAAGGTTGAAGCTAAGGAAGACTAACATTAACAAAATGAAGAGCCCAAGACCTAAACCGGTATTAAAAATAGAAAATACGAATGTTAATATATTTAATAAATAGATCATTAAATAGAATATTACTAAATTATATGTTGTTTAATTTTACATTGTTTTTATTAATTTTTATTTTATTTTACTTCCCTATCTTGTACGTTTAATCATCAACATTTTTTTGGATTACATCATTAGAAGCAAGTTTCGTATTAAGCAAAGCTAATTAATTAAACAAGAATTTCCTCCACAATTCTTATCAGCTATGAACGTCAGTTCTCATTTGTCTTATTAATCTTCCTCTGATCTTGATTGTTGAAATTGCTCGTTTCAAAAGTTCAAATCAGCTGTATATTTTTATAATGACTAGAAGTATGGAGTTTTATTTATGCAAATACTTGAATGTTTTCTTTACAGAATTCATATTAAATTTATTTATAAAAAATCCGCATGCTTATTTTAAATGAGTAATTGGATTAAATGTGTTAAGTTAAATGTGTTATGTTACTTCAACTAATTAGATAGGTATTTGTTTAAGAAATAAATTTATAATTAAAATATTTAAAATAATTAAATTTTAAAGCAAAATGTGGCAAAACGTTCAAATAAAATATCACATAAAATTTGGAAATCAAATGTATGAAAAAAAAAACTTAACATAAATTTTAAAATTCAATTCAACATAAAAATTAAAATTAAAATGTAACATACATATAAAAAAAAATCTCCCATAAAGTTTTAAAATATAATTAAACACAAAAAAATTTAAAATAAAATGTGACATAAGATTTCTGAAATTCTAAAAACAAATCTGCAACAGTTTGATGTTTTTAATTGAAAATTTTATTAAAAAGTTCAATTTTGCACCCCATTTGTAATTCATTCAATAATTCTTCCAAACTTTTTTAAGAGTAATCGTTAGCTTAATTTTACCACTTATGCCCAATAAAATACTTTTAAATCCCATTGCCTGCTACATTATTGTTTCCTTTTGTAAGTATAATATTGCTATGAGGCATATGAACTGCTACGAGGCATACAATATACGAGGCATACAACATACAAAATACGAGGCATTTGCTATTGCCATATTATTATACATATATTACCATATTTAATAACAATAATAGCTGATTCATAAAAATTAATGTGATAGTAAAAATTGAATTTTTTTTTACTATATTAACCCATTGGTGTTGGGATGATTGAACTTGCCGTTATATCCACTGATCCCTAACTGTAACTTCTGGATAGTGCATATTTGTTAAAGTGTTGAAGCAGAAGAAGCCTTCGCAATCACCATAGTAATATATATTAGTACCTCTCCCCCAAACTAGCTATTGTGTGTTGGTAACCGAGGGCAACTTATTACAGAGCATTACATATGATACAGTATGGCTGTAATTGAATTAGCTTCATCTGCATTCCCTTGCCAACTGCATAAATTAAAATTTGACTTGTTATTTTCCTGACCACATAAAACCGAGATTTCTCAGGGCTCGTCGGCAATGCCTTTTAACATATCAAAATAATATTCTTAATGTTTTCCTTATTTTCAACTATTTCTCCAAATGGACATTAATAAAAAACATGATATTTTTTCAATTTATTCTCGAAAAAAAATTATTTTCCATTTCACAGACTGATTTAATTAAAGTTCAAACTGTTAAAAAAGAAATACTTGTCGGAACAACGTGAATATACGTGATAAAGAGGAAAATGATATGACCTAAGAAAGCAAAAATAGTTCGAAATATTTTTTTCTTCTTAAGTCATACCATTTCTCTCTTCTTCGCTTACATTAAGGCCAAACTTCTTGTCATTTTGAACAGTGTTTCTTTTTTTATAGCTTTTTTAAAGTTGAACTTTAAATATAATCATCCTGTATATAAATTGGCATTAAAATCTTATGCGTAACTAATCTTGTGTCAGATAAAATTTTCTTATGTTTCGAAGCAATAAAAAATATAGAAATGAGAAACTCTTATATCAGAATATGGAGGGGAATGAAATATTATATTGAAGTCGTAAAACATTTTTTTTTTTTCATTTCTTTGGATTCAATCTTATATTTCAAACCGAAGTAAGAAATGAAAAGAAATCCAACCTTTTCTATCATTAATTTCACGAAACCAAGTTTACCACTGATATTTTTATAGACATCATATTCGAAAGAATGATTAAATTTTCTTAATTAGTTGAGCCCATCAGTATTGATTAATTATGAGTAAAGTGTTATTTTTAATGCTACAAAAACACCTTACTCTTCGTGTATGTGGAGTTGAATACGAAAGACGAGTCTTAATGTTATTTCCGGTCTTAACAAGAAATGATAAATGATAATTCACGAACGTAATATGAAAAAAGAATGCTTGTGAAAGGTAATTTATTGATTTAAAGCTTGTCATCTATATACAAGGAAAATTAATGGCTTTACAAACTAGGATGCTTAAATGTGCTCATAGTTGTATTAAATTATTTTTAGTATTTATTCTTTTTATTAACATTTTGATAGACATGTTAGTATGGTTGCAGACTTTAAAAGCACAACTTAATTAATCAAATTGAATAGTTCTGTTCTTTTAAGAGTTTCAAACTAATTAAATTTTTTTTTATCATTGCAGTTTCTAGGCAATGAAGATTCTAAGTACATAGTTCTTTTTTCGATAAATGTTATTTTATCAAACAGTCAAGTACTAACCAATAAGACAATCATGGTGCAAACATTATACGTCATTGAAATGAAAGGGTTGGTATTAATTTTCATGATTTCTAACATAAACAGTCAATTACTGACCGATAAGGTAATCATGGCGTGAACATCATACTTTACTAAAATGAAGGGTTAAAATTATTTTTTAGTATTGATTTCTAATCTTGAAAATTTTGACTTTCAAATTACTTGAAATAACTTTTAACGTACGTAACTTGGAAACTTTTTTGTTATGTACATTTTGGTAGCCAATTTCTTGCATGTATCACCCTTATAAGAGATCGACGAATCTTGTTTTTATAGTGACACTCACCATCCAGTCTACCTGGCGGGTTCTATTCTTCTGATAGAAAGACAGTAAAAAATTTTAATTACAACTTTATAATATGTTTGTTTGTATGTATGTATAGTTTCATAAGATTTCACATTGAGCTGTTTCTATTATACAGGATGGCTATAATGAACTGTCCCCTCTTAGAAAATCTCTTGATGAACTCTGGATGGAAATATTTTTATTTTAAAGCATATAGGAGTTTAACCATGCCTGTGCACCGTGCGTGATGAATAGCACCCGGTGCTCTCCAATGAATTTTCTCTGGTATATTATCCTAAACGAATAATATTAACCCAATTATCTCTTTATAAATCATCTCTAATTATCACAGATTTATCCATAGATGAAAGAAATACTACAAGTTCCTCATAAACTTAAAGGTCCTAAATCCAAATTAAATTCTCATGCATGTTTTGATGCTTTTGCGTTCGATCTTTGAAAAAATATATAATTTTTACTGTGGCATATGTTTGTATAACCTAATAACTTGAGTCATTCAATGAAATAAAAAGATTGTTTTCTAAATTAAGGATTAATCAGAGAGTGTCAAAATATATGTAAGCATTTAATTTTATTTAGATTTATGGCTTTTTAACTTATCTCGGCAGTACAGTTGACACTTTAAACGCTTTAGCGTCTTCTTTCACTTCTAAACCACGCAAGTTTATTTATTCAATTCTTTTCCAAGCGGTTTTAAATTTGTTGAAGAGGGGAACCACTAGGGATCATAATGGTCTAAAGCACAATTCAAATAACTTTTCCAATATTAATTCCATAACATGGTGCCGACAGGGCAGCCACAATAGTTCACATTCAATTTTTTTTCTCCAAATTCATGCTTGTCCCTTGTACACAACCAATATTTACTCTCGTAGTTTCAAAACTTAAAACCAGAATGTTTTTCTCTAGTCCCTATTACTTTACTAGCATAAAAATAGTTTTTACAATACTTTTCGATGTCCCTCCGCCACTCAACGTTGGGACATACAAAGTTTTTCGATACCATCTCTGGAAACATATACAGGCAAGCGATCAACCTTTCTTAATCCAAAGGATTCTGTCAGAAGTTTTCCGTCTCAATGAAGGACTTAGAGTACAATCTCGCTTGAAGTTAATCATTGCTGATTCAACATACTTTTTTTTAGCTTTTTTTCTTGATCATTGAGTGGTACTTCTTGAAAGAGAAAGCGTTCGAGGATCATGTCCCAAAGCTGCGATTACTGGAACTATCAAACGCAGTGCTTCGCGATCAGATATTTTGTTACGATCTAAAGCACCAGTAACATGAGATGTTCTGTAATAGACATGTTACAGGGATCTTTTTGACATTATGATAAGGACTCTTACGACATATGTTCTCATCAGCATATAACTTGAAAATAAGACAACATTCCTAAAAAAGTGTAAAAATGATAGGTCATTGATCTTAATCTTCATGTAGGAGTAAGAAGGTGAAATTATAGGAGAATAATTCTATGAGTAAATGAAAAAAAAAATTATTTGATATCTTGGTTTTTAGCAGATTTTTTTTTTAACTACCTTAGTGTGCATGTTTGATATTGGCGTACAAAAAGGCTACTAAACTGCAAAATTTAGACGCCTCTTCCTGGAATTCACCGTGAAAAACGGGCCGACTCTTGTTTCCACATCACTAGACTTTGTGGCGATTCTTGTGATTGACAAAGTGTTAATGGAAGTTAAGTTTACAAAATGAACCTTATCGGTAAAGTTATGAAAGATGCTTTAGGCAAAAAAAAGAAAACAATCTCCACACGAAGTTTTGAATATTTTTTTGTACAGTAGTTGTTTTAGTAAAAATGTGAACTTTTTTTAATTTTAGTTAAGACATTTTTTAGATATTATTTTATTATTTTTCATGCTCTCAATACAAACTTCGAAAGATCTGTTGATTTCCAAAAGCAATCTCTAAACAATGATAGTTATTTGTAGCCACTATACATAAATTCACTTTTAAGCACCGATATTTATTTGTTACTGATTATGAGCTTATTTCAACATCAGGCACGATTAAAAACCAGTTTTTTATGCTTGTGGTTGCAACATTTCCATCGTTTCCATTTCCGCACCTTCCAAAATAAATGTACCCCCGACCTCCATTCTGGTAATTCCTCATTCTATTATTAATTATGCAGGTTTTTCTATAACTTCCGATAAAATACGTCGATTTTTTCAGTGTGTAAGATTGATTTAAGTTGAAGCATTGTTAATTCAAATATAGAATATCAAAATTGATTGCTTCATTTTATGAATTAATAGTATCATTAAATTGACTTCAAAAATATCTCATTGAATATTAATAGAATTTCTACATTAATTCTGAAAATATATTATCCCTATAAATGTGTCTAATTACATAAAGCAGAATATTTGTTGCTCCTGCTTCTAATAGAAATATCTAAATTTATTACTGCATTTATATACTATTATTACTGCAATGTTCCTTCGAAAATATTTCGCCTTTATAAATGTGTCGGTGTAAAATTGAAGCATCGGCTTTCTCAATGGAAATATCAATCAGCGTTGATTAAGTTCCTATCGGAAATTTATTTAATAACTCCCTAGTATTTTTTTTTTTTAAGATACTACTTGATGAAACACATGTCTATATTTATGAATGTGTCTGATTGTTTGAAGTTGAAACATTGTTGCATTTTGCATTTCAGATCTTATCAAGGTTGATTTTCACCTGCGAATATCCTTGAGTAGTGACGATTAAATACACAGATACACTACTAGGATGACATTTGATGTCGGCGACCCATTACCTAATCGAAGACACCGGAAAAGAAAAGTTGGTTTGGAATGTGACTTGAATTTAAAGGTACTACTGTCTCGTTTTTTGTGTGTACATAACCAAACTAATCCGCCTTGTCTGTTAGTTTTAACCTAACCAAACCACTCTTGATGAATCTGATAAGACTGTTATTTGCTTCTTGATTTGTCTGGGTATGCAAATTTGGAATTCTAACTACAGCTGCACGTCTTAAGGTATATACTATTTTGCTTTGGCTTGTGACACATACCATAGAGATTTAATGTACGACCAAGATAACAGTGTATGATTGCAAAGATATTTAATCTCAGGAAAGACAGCTATATTTTAAAGCAATAGCCCGACTACAAAATATTCACTTCTAAATGTCATGTACTTGCACACCTGTTTAAATTACGTCGTAATAAAAGAATTCTTGTCAGGAAAGGTAATTCAAGTCTAGAAATTTGAATCTCGAGAGATAAGATCTTGACTTTGAAAAAAGGAAATGGTCTGATTTATACCATCTGCCGTTTGTTATTTAAAGGCCCATTATATTATTCATATCCTGTTTGCATTTATTTTATAGTTTGCTTTAGTAAACTACTTAATAACTCGCTCTTAATTAAATGGCAGTATATTTTTTCAGTTTGCCCCAAAACTTTTTTTTTATCTGATGCCATTAAAAAATTTATTATGAAATAATAATTTGATTATCATTACAAATGGATTTTTGAATTTTATACTAGAAAGCTAAATTTCAATTATCACAATTTGCTAATTGTATACGCTGTTCATTGTAGTTTTATGTATAAAATAGAATTTATAGTAGCTTATTGAAAGTTCATAAGCTGTAAAAATACGTTTCACTTCTTTTTACTCATCGAAGTGTAAGAGGTAGAACCTCCTCATGTGCTTTGTTTTTAAAGTGTCACAGAAAATGTCTGTAAATTCGGTGTAGAACAGTGCAGAAGTTTTCAAATTTTATATTTTAACTAATTCACCTAATGACGCAACTGTGAAAACTGGAAAAATCTAAATGGGGGGGGGGGGGGGGGGAAAGATCGAAAACGAAAATTCTAAAAAACTGGAAAAGCAAAAATCTTAATTGATTTCACTATAAACTTAGTGACACCGTTCAACTTGGAACAGGTGTAATATTGTTGCAAATAAGTGTTATAGTTCCGTATTTTTTCCCCTCGATGCGGTAGGTATTTCTTGACACAATAGAGACCTAAACTTCGTTTTGATAAATTTTGCAGTTGAATCATTGTTTCACCAGAGCAACGAATTGTGTTATGTCTAGAGTATTAACGAACATTAAAATTAAATTGAGTAGGAGGAATATTCATTATGTATCCATCCTTACTAATACGTAAAATGTTTTGTCGTTTTTTTTGGTATGTGACTAAGAATCCTTTAAAACGACTATCCGAATTTCAATGAAGTTTTCAGGATTTTTAGTTACATTCTGAAATAGAATGGTCTATAAATTAAAATAAATTTCACCTGGGAAGAAAAATTATGTTGGTATGTTTAATTGTGAATAAAATAAGTAATTTCTTGACTAGCATTTTTTTCAAAATCGATTTTGATTTAAATACCTTTGCAGCTTTAGTGTTGGTACACTGACTTTGATAAATTCTTTCTTTGTAAAAGGGCTGAAAGGACGGGTATACTATGGCGACTCGCGCATGTTCTCCAGTGCATTAGGGTTAGTTTTCTTCAGCAACCTATTGGCGCCGTTGCGTTCCGACTGCGCCAAATAAAATTAACTGAAACCAACCAACGTCTTAGGAATTATACTGTAGAAATATCGACTTCTACTGAGCTACATACGAAAATATGATTTTTAAGACCATAGGAATTATAAAATAGAAATATAATTCATAAGGTAATATGTTTTTTGAAATTGATTTATATTTTTGCCCCAAAATTTGATACAATATATTCTCATCGACAATGAGTCTGTATGCCAAGTGGCTTAGTTATCCCTTTGAAGATAATCCAACCCCAAAAACACACAAATACAAGCACACAAAATCGAAGTTAATAGAAAAGATTTTTTTTAAAAATAAGTATGAATTTCTAAAACATCGAAATGTACAGCAAATTTGACTTGAATACTCTTCGAAACCCTGCAAATAGTTATACATCATATATATAAATT
Source organism: Linyphia triangularis (assembly GCA_963978545.1). NCBI lineage: Eukaryota > Metazoa > Arthropoda > Arachnida > Araneae > Linyphiidae > Linyphia > Linyphia triangularis. Next base: position 51,973,535 of record OZ021721.1, read on the forward strand.
GTCGTTCCTATTATACATCTTCATTAAAGGATGACCTGGGGCGGTGCGATTTGAAAGGGCGATTTTGACGAAAACTTGAATGGTAGGTCTTTGGGCCATCACCAACCTGCTCACCAAATTTGACCGTCGTAGATCAATTTGCTCGGGAGTTATGCTGACCACGTACACAAAGACACACAGACAGACAGACATTTTTTCTAGATCACTTTTTTGAGATCAGTATGTTCCAAAACGTAGAGAAATGCAAAAAAAAAAAAAAAAGCAAAAAAAAAAAAAATTTTTTTTTTTTGGACCGAATCCTATACTTTCATTACCCTATGTATTACATATGGGTAATTGAAAGTAAAAAGAGGGACAGACGGGATGGATAAGTAATCTAGATTAATAATATAGAAAGATATCAGTATGCTACGAAAAATTAGTTAGAAAAATTATTAGATCAGACTAAAATTTATGCATATTAAACGTTAAAAGTTTAAAAGGAAATTTAAAAATTTTTGTTCTGCCTTTCCTGGATTCATTATTGAATAATAGACTATACATTTATTTATTGTTTAATACTACTCGCCAGAGTGGAAAACTGTGTATGTTTTGATGGTGATAATTTTCATATTGTCATGATTCTTTCATCTATATCAGAAAAAAGAAAAAAAAAAAAAAAACAACTTTAAAGTAATTTCTTTCCTCTAACCGTAAGTTTCCGTTTTGTAGATGAAAAGAATTTACTTCGCAGCAAGAGTTTCCTTTTGTTGGATGCCCCATTTGCTTAGGTAAATTTTGCTTGGAATTTCATTTAAGATGATCCGAAGAATTTGACATCGAAAAAGAAGTCAAAGAATAAAATCGCTATTTTTTTTATAAAATTAAACCTACCCAATATTTCGCAAACTGAACTGGAACAGATTATAATTATAGCCCAACTATTGTATGTATAAAAAGTAAATTTACTAACAATTTATTGTAAAGAGCTAATTCCCTTCAAAAGCACATACAGTTGTCGATCTTGACTAGCAATGCACTTTGTTGGTATTGAAGATCTGTTCAGAAACGAGTCTTTGAAAATACAAGTTATAAGACAAAAAAAACTTCAGCATATTCCAAAAGCATTCATTTCAAACTGTACACAACTCAAGCTTGTAAAAGTTCAAGGGCGAAATAAGTAGACATTTTTTATGGCAAATCTTTTGCATAGCTTATCAAACAATCTTCCTCAATGTTCGCTTCGTATATTGCCAGAGGCTCAATCATAAATAGAAGAAAAACCTAACATCGCTTTCAAACTCCCAGGTTAAAGGATGAAAAAGCGATATTACCCAAGAACCTTTCTCTATGAACCGCCCTACGATATTTCACATCAACGCGCCATCAAAATTGACGTATTTTAATTAATTTTAGCATCTAACCTTTCCACCCATAAGCTTATAATATCTTTAACCCAAAGCAAAGACACATCTAACCAAAACATAGTCAAAAGCTACTTCGCTTTGAAGATTACTAAAAGTTGATAATCTCTATTATGAATAATGAAGTTCATTACCTTTGAACTGATAATCTCGAAACAGCCATTAAAATATGTGATTTTTTTCCGATATATATATTGAACCCGATTTCGTTTTTTATACGATGCAATAACCCCAAACCTTCGGACATTCACCATTTTTTAATAATTGTAACACCTCGGACATTTTTACACGTGTACCTAAATTAATAAATAATTTGCATATAAATCTTTTCTCTTACCAACGCGAGTTATCATTTGTGTCACGTACTATTGCATTGAATTAAACGTAAATTGCTAATTACTACTTAAATTACAATAGTGTGATTAATTGGTTAACACGATTTTTATGAGTATTTATTGCGATTGGCTTGATTAGTTTTACACTTCGTTTCTGAAATTAGATGCGTGGCTAATTTAAAGTTTTCGTATTCGCAATATTTTCATTTATTGAAAAAGATTGTAATCGAAGCCATTCTTTAAGCTAATATGCGTTGTGTCACACTCACTAATTCTACATAAAACTTATTTCTTTTATTTATATTCATTATATTTTTTAAAAATACTTCTTTTGAAATTAAAATGCTCTTTTTCTCTAAATTTCTGCAGAATAAAATATCACAGGTATCAAAGAAATTTGTTTTGGAAGAGATCTTTTTCCTTAAAAAGAAACGGAATGAATATTTAAAATTAAGCAGATCCCCATATTTGAACACCATAGCAAAAATATATTGTAATTTATATGGTAATGTATTCCTATGGTATCTCATTAAGTTATCCCGGAAATTTCATTAAAATCCCATAAGTTGTTATTGTGTGTAAAAAAACTCAACACAGTCTCAATTCAATATATTAAGAAGGATTTTCAAATGCAAGGGGAGTGAGGGGGAAGCTCAAATACATCTCTGGTGGCGCCTGTTTTCTCTTCTTGGTCATCTTTTCTTTTGGTTTCTCTTTCAAGCAGAATCAAATTTATGGTTGATGAATCAATATAAAGGTAATATATGAAATAAAATCGAACTTTACAAATAATTTTGGTAACAATTCGATCAATTTTACAATTCATTAAATTTGTTGATAAGAATATTTTAGAATAATAAGAATTTTTTAAATATATCATGCCTATCAATATTCTATTCCATTAAGAGCATTTGTAACTCATATTTTGGCATTTTATATGCATTTATTCTTAAATAACTATTGATCTCTACACGTTTTCTCTAGAAATGGTTGAGGAATCAAATAAATATCCATAAAAAGTCTTGTTTGAAACGAAGTAAAAATCTATTTATAATTTATCTGGTTTTGACAGTTGGCTTGGAAAACGTCCTACTTCAAAAACAACCACTTTAGAGTTATATACGCTATGTAATTTAAAATAATGAGATATAATAAAAATGAAGTATTTTAATACATTCCTAGGTTGAATAACCGACGGAAATTTGCCTCTATTTTGTGATACCTCATTATCTATAATTAATTGGGATTGTTTAGGATTTTGACTTCTCTCACCACAATGATAAAAATTAAATTCAATTGATCAAAATTGTTCCATGACATTTTGTTTCTATAATTTTAGAGAGAAATTAAAAATAAAAATGCAATTATTATTTGAATCTTGGTAGGAGAGTCACAACTTTTTGGATACTTTTTTTTCACCATCAGGAAATTAAAAATAAACTACACTATGGGCTTTACAAATTTAATAATTATTTTGAAGTATTTTATCCTTATTTTAGATGTTGCCTTGCATTTATATTTGACAAAATTTTTGCTATTGTATAAAACAAAAGGGCAAATGTCCCAAATTTTGAAAAGAAGTTTTACTTACCATTTCTATGTAATAAAACGTATTGTTATTTTTCATAAAACATATGGATAAGTAAAAAGACAATTGAAAATCGATAATCATCCAACAGTTAAGAGCTGGAAGACGTAGTTTTTATTGAAACATCTATTTTTTTCCACCAAAATAAAACAATTATCCTTATTTTATCAACACATGGCACTTCACATAAAAGTCACAAGGATTAGCATCGCACAGTCTCTTATATACATAACACTTGGAATTTTCTCTCAGATACACACAGAGCCATCTTTTGATGAAAGATAATTTTTTGTGGACAAAAATAGTTTCTTAACTTTTTTTTAGAATATTCTTTCTGCGTGTTTCGGTGAAACGCATCGTCTTTTTCTCAAATGTTTGTGAATTATAAATTTTTCAAATGCATTGCTACATTTCGGTCTAACTATGTTCTAAACATTACCACGATATCAAGGGACAGCAACATTTTGATTACGATTCAATTGTTTAAAATTATTATTACTAATCAAAGTACTGCATTCAGTAAGAAATTCGAATTTTTTTTTTCATTTCTAAACGTTTTGGAATGTCCTTAGTCCCAAAAACGTTTATATCGAAAACTTTTCTGTGTGTCTGCCTGGACAATCTACATAACTTACGAATGTGCATTGAGGTACGATACTTTTGTATAAGGTGGTTACCATGAGACCTGTCATTTCGGTTTTTAAAATAACGCATGTAGATAATGTAGCTGCCATTAAAAAATGTATATCTTTTCAGCAATTGCCAAACAACGACTTTAACGATTTGGATCAAAATCGCCTTTTAAAATGTTCTAAGCCTTCCCACCCTTGAGATTACCGATAAAGTTGTAAAAAGTTGAAATCCGAACGTTTTTAATACATACAGTTCTTTTCCCTTGAGTTTTTGCCATAAATGACCGTTCCTCTTCCTTTTCATTTACCCAATAATAATAATTACTATTCCCAAAAATATCACCATTTTAATGACGTTTTTATATATTTTTTTTTAACTTTTTGCCCAACATAACAGAACATAGTCAACATAACAGAAAGTGAAACTGCTTTCCCTTCCCTCGTGAAAGTTCACAAAATAATTGCGGTGCAACTTTAGTCACAATTTAAATTGACCATCGTATAAAATTATTTATTTTCTCTTACAAAAAGGAATTAGTTATTTTGATAAACAATTCTCTTGAAAACTTACCCACAATCACTGTATGTAAAGCTCCAACAAAGGTAGCAATGTATGGTGATGTTCCGTTTGAGCCACGGACTTGGCATTTCATGTGTATCACGTCTCAAAATACTTTTATTTGAAAATGGTTATTAAATAAAATATTTATATTTTAATAAATTAAGGATTTTGTTGGAACAAACTTGATAGGTCTTGTGCTTGTAGTTGGTCGTTATTTGTGTATTTGTATTATTTGTATGTAAGTAATTATTATAAAAAATATCACTAAAGTGACCAATTTTGAATTAATGAAAACATAAAAACAAAAATGGTAAATTACACCAATCCATGTCAAATTCAAATCAGTGAGCAGTATTATAGTGTAATGGAAAGTTGTGAGATGTTCCACACTCCTAGTTTTAAAATGCATTCACTGTATTTGTAAACTTTCAATCGTACCTTGTGTCTTTCTGGTCATAATTGAGCCAACAACAAGACCAGAAAATAATCTCTAGTAAAATATAAATGATCACTTTACAGAAATGTACATGATTTAGTGGATCACGTCACTTATTGACAAACGAACTAATTAGCGAAGGGCGGATTGATTAATTCCAGTTACACCCCTACGACTGGCGCCACTGCAATCTCATTCAAATAAAAGTTTATTTGTGGCGACCACAAAAATCAATCACAGCAGTTATAGTGGGATTCATTACCATGCTATTAATACGTGAGAACAATACCTCTCATCTAAGTAGGACAAGGCCGATGCCTAGCAAAGGTAAAATGAACTCATTGTGATCATCTTGGCGCCATACTGATAGCTCTGATAACTAGAATTTAAAAGTAGGATTTGAAGACAAAAAGAAGATTGAAAAGCAATTCATGTTTCCTGCCGCCATGCCTCGAGCTTAAAAACGGAGTAGGATTTAAACTAAACGTCCGCCGTAGCAACAAGTCGGGAAGTTAAATGATTTTTCGAAATGCTTTTCGCATTTTGTTTATGAGCGAAGGTAGAATTTTGGGTAATAAATTTAAACCGAACTTCTACCTACTGCTTCACATCACGTGTTTTTATATTAGAAGGCTATTTATTCTACACACGCTTTGCAGAAGTATTCGAGGTTAGGACGTAACGAATTGCATTTGGTCTGGAGCGGTTTGTACGTATTTGGTCAGACTCGTAATCAATTTGAGGAATGTAGTCGTCATCAAAACTTTTACGAACATTTTATGTAAATTTCAACAAGATTTTTATCTCTTAAGGCGTTTTTGTTTGCATTGTGAAATACTAAGAAGCGTTTGGACGAAGAACAAGAACTTAATTAAGAATCCCAACATTTGAATGATTGAATGAATGACTTTCAAGCAGTTTGAATTAATGTCGATTGCAACAAACGCTCCATCTTTTGATTTTTTTTTTGTTTGGCAAAATAAGGGAAGCAATATAACAAAGTTTTATAAGAGGAAGATTAGATGGTCAAAATAATTATAATTCCTTATCAATTTAAGTACCAGCGTACGCACAGTAAAATATTTGTTTTATATATTTTATCGCTTAAATCAAAACAATTGCATTATTTTTTACTGTCGTTCTTCAAAATTCACATCATTCTCATAAAGCACACATTTAAATATTTCACAGCGTAGTTTCAGTAACGACCTAATTATGTTCTTTAACAGGAAACTTACGACTTACTGCTTCCTCCATTAAGACGACAGTCCGATTCATCATAGCCCATGCTACTGAAATCACCAATTTTTCATTATACTCTTCGCTTTGCACCAAAGGAAAAGAAAATATAGATTTATAGCTTATAAATTGTTCAATAAGTTAGTTTCACTGTTTAGGCCCCTCTGTTGACACAAGACAAACTTCTGTTCCGGGAAGGAAATTTCAAATAAAGTAACAGGTTTCAGATTGCACTTGCCAATCGCCGCTTTCGCAACTTTCAATACATAATTAACTTACAATACATAATTAAAGTTCCCTAACTTAGAGTTGTCTTGATCCTGTTGTAATCAACAGGTTTTTTAAAAATATTATATCTAATGCAGTGAAATGGTTTCTAAAAATATTTTTTTGTTTTGTTTTAAATAAAAAAAATTTAAAATTCATTCACTTATAAATTTCCCGGAAAGTTTCAGCCAGTAAAGTTAACTTCCACGTAAGTCCTAAATTGTCACATTCCCGTCTGATGGTGACTATTTTAATTGTTTTTTCTTTAAAAATCCTTTTTCCATGATTTCAATAGTATGAAATTTAATAAATTGTGAAATACTACAGGCTTCAGGGAGCCCCGAACAAAAAAGATGTAATTATGAATACCCTGTATTTCGATTTGAAATATTTTTAAATTTAAATAGTTGAACTAAAGCAAAGGAAATGTACTAAAAGTTAAAATCTGTACCTTGGTAGAATAAAGGCTAATGTCCCAAACCGGATTTTATGAGTTTTGCCTTCCACTATTTAGTTAAAAATAATATAAAAAACAAAAGCCAGCGTTTAAATTCTATTGTTTTCAAGTAAATGATTGGCTGAATTTCAACTACCTATTTCGGACGTTGGCCCTTCTACCCAGATACAGGATTGTATTTTTTGTGTTTTCCTCAAAACAATTTCATGAACACAATCTTAAAGAAATTATATAATGAAAATCTTTTTTATACTATTTCGTATTTCTCATATCAATAATTTTTGAATAAATTACCACTTGGATATATATTTAGGATTATACTACGTTCCTTAAAAGATAATAATGAAATTGGTACTCTTACTGGAAAAAAAATTGAACTCATTTTCACTTTTAATGTATAGATTTTTTTTCAGACGGATTTAAAATGTTTTAAACATTTTTATTCCATAGTTTGTTGATGGTATAGATTTTTTTTCTGAAAATGAAAATTTGACGAAGATTAGGAATATTAATTAAACGACACGTATTCTTCCGACCATGTTTTTTATATAACTTAAGAAGCAATAGCCTCTTTTTAATAATGCATTTCAAGAACACTGATGTCCATAAATTAAGAGAAAGATACATACTAATTTCTGTCCATGGAAAGTGGCATTCCTAATAGAAAACCAATGATTATACCAATAAATAGATTAGTTGATAATAAGACCTAATAGTTAAACATAATAAATTTTTAGTTGAGTGACAGCACTCAATTACTGCAAGTTAAAATCTCTAGCTAGTGGGGATTTACAAATGTCAAATTTCGATGATTGATGTTGGTCATTCGTTGTTATGGTTGGTGACATTACAAATACATATTGATGATTTTTCAGTTTAATGGTTGTTGGGAAATAGGAATAATGTTCTTTCCTATATTCAAGAATGATGGATTCATGAGCCAATGAGCTAAGAGTCTGCAGATAGATATCTGCCATCCTTCAGTTGACTAGAACGGAGACAGTTTGCCATAATCACCATCACGATACCTATTTTCGGATAGCATTTTTTAACTGTGCTTTTTATTTGAAGGATTGGTCAGAAGTAGGCAGGAGGACTTCAAAGCAATCCATTAGATAATGAGCTAAGAGTCGGCAGATATTCGACTTGTATAATGGGTATATCTGCCATCCGTCAGTTGACTAGAGTGGAGAGTCACCATCACGTCAATCATTTTCGGAAACAAGCTTAAGCGTCAACGCGCACTGAGAATACAAATCCTAGACTATCGAGTGATGAACTAAGTTATAGGGAAGGAGAAGTTAGAGAAGAAATTATACCTGAATATGAAATGTTGCTCGTTAAATCATAGAGCTTTTTGAAAAGAAAAAAAAAATATCCTCAATATTATGATTCTTAATTGATATTGAACAAACATGAAAATTATGAACAAAAGTCAAACAAATACCATATCATACCATATCACATGGAATAGTGAAAATCGTACATTGGAATATACAAAAATAAAAAAAAAAGTTGAACATAGATCTTTATAAAAATTAAAACCATATTTATAATTATACTGTTTCTTGTTAACGATCAATCCTTATATTACTGCCTACGAGTTACGCAAGTATTTGCTTTTTTACAGTTATATTTTTTCTGTTTAAATATTTAAAATTCGTTTAGATGGGGAAAAAGCACAAAATTAATGACTAAACTTCTTAAACAACAATATAACTAAAACTTAATATGAATAACAAAAAATTCGGAATTTTCTAAAGTTTAGTGTATTATTATTCCTAAGTACAGTTGCACTAGTTACCGCATTACAGATAACCATGTTTAATTACTATTATAACCTTTAACCCCCTAAATGCATAGCAATATAGATCTGCATCGTATGCTTAAAACCTAATATCTCTTTACGTATAAACCTTTGCACAGTGTTTTTTTTTTTTTTTTAATTTTAATTTAATCAAAACTATTTTATCGTTTCCGAATGCAACTAGAATCTTTGACAGTTTATTTCTTTGGGACAATAATTTTCATTGTTGGGGCGCTGTTGGTTGAGTACAATTTCATTTCAGTGGGTGTTACGAATTACGATTTACAAGGTAAGAGTAACGAATAATATTTATATTTTTGCATACACTGATAAATTTATGCAAGAAAAATGTCATTTTTTTTGTGATGTAAAAATACATCAATATGCAAAATTTTTATGGTTTTTTTTTGTATTTTTCCCATGAACTACACCCATTTTCCTGTTGATTTCAAATTTATTTATTAAAAATAAAAATTCATGCATTTATGGGTTAACAGACATCACCATAAATCATATTAAATGCGTCATTATGGATGAGATAACATTTAACAAAGTCTACATCGTTATGAGATGAGATTCGCAAGTAAATAAATGTTCATTTAGGTGAAATACTGCGACGTTCTCTGCATACAATAGTGTCTTTAAAGGGGATTCCTAATATCCTTTTAAGCCCTTTAAATTTTAAACGGGGTCTCGTATAGTCAAGGAATTAACGTACAATATTATAGTAAAGTAACTATGCTAAATATATTGAGACTGCTTACAGAACCCTTACCGGTGAAAGTTACAAAAAGTAATTAAAAAACTAAAGGAGATAGGCAAAAACCCCAATTAGAAAAGTGTTCACAATAATATGTCTAAACCAAAAAAAAAAAAAAAAAGTTTCATAAAGTTATCTGTAAAATTGGCGTAGATAGTTTTATTACAATAATTTTCTTCCTTATCTTAGACCATGCCCTTAAAAAAAAGCCGAGTGAATTAAAAATAGGAGTACTACTCACTTTCCAAAAAAATCGTAAGAAAACCGACTTGTAGTGAATTTTTATGAAAAACGTGATTCTTCTGGGATGTTATCGTGTACAAATAACATATACAACTCCTGGGCACTGGATATCTCTATTGTATAGAGGTTAGAGCGTCACTCATCTGATCAAGGAGACCAGGGATCAACTCTCCGTGACTGCAGTACATCTTTTCTTCCATCTACTTAGTTCAAGAAGGTATTACTTTGCTTGTCGGTATTTTTATTATATCTATTGCTAGAAGGTTTTTTTTATTTCCCTACCTGAACTTTATTTAGAATGTACTTGCTTAATGAACCGTCTTCACGTTTTTGTTTCAGTGATTGTAAATTTAAATACATTTTATTTACTATACGTATTCAAATACGCAATATATGCATGTACAAAAGACAAACCCGATATTTGGATTTGTTCGAGTATTTGCAAACTTTCTTTTCACGTGAGTTGCGAACGACGTATGTGTTCACAAACTAATTTATCTGGAAAGTAGCACACAGCTATGTCTCATACATCATAGCTTAAACAATTGAACAGATAATCGTGATGAAATAACAAATAAGGGTAAAAAAAAAAGGATTAGTTCATGATTTTTTTTAATTATGTTTACGGTATACATCAAAGAAAGCGTACTGGATATGTGTTCTAAGATTGTAGTGACGACTTTATATATATGGAAATAATTATGGCATAATTCGGCCAGTTTTTGCGTTAATAGACAATTTTAAGTTTCAGACAAAATTTTGTATTCAAGTCATTGTATTTCGAAATAGCTATGTATTTTCTAATTTAACGGATTTACCGGATGAATTGGATCTACCATGAAAAACTATATTAATCTTTTCTAGACATTTAAAACATATATCTCCGGAAATACACATACAGGATGTTTTCAAAAGGACAGGACAAATTTTAAATGGTAGTAGTACCCACCAAAACAAATAAATTTTTATCAGATAATGCATTGTGCGTTTGGAAACGCCCGTTTCGCAAACATTAAACGTCCTCTTGTGTGTTACCGGGAAACATCATATGAAACTACCATAATTCCGCATGCGCATGTAACTTTTGAGAAACTTTTGTAAATCTTTGTCGTCGAACTTGCTTTTTCATCTTATACAGGGTGGATCTCTAGTTAAAATTGAACTGACGGTACTCAGAGGCTCGTAGCTCCGATTCTACTGAACGGATCCGAGTGAAACTTCCAAGTATATGTTATGGTAGATCATGCGGCAGAGGTTTCCGTCTATAAAAAAAATAGTCAATTTTTTTTCCAACATTCAGCGCTGTAATGAAGTAAAAAGAATTACAACAGTAAAAAACAAAGAATAAAAGCTTATTTTATTTATTTGCACACTTATATGCTCATGTGCATACCTTGTCGGTGAACAATATGTTGAAACATATCACCGTGTTATGAAAGGCTGCATGCAACATATCCATTAATGGCTGTGTGCTTAGAGCTCTGGCATCGCATGCCAAAGGTACAGGGTTCGAATCCTAGGTTAGGTTTGGATTCCGAAATACAATGAACATCTATGCCTAACCATATGTGACCAGATTTTTCCATCTCTAAAAACTTTATCAGTTATCTACCTACTCTATTAGTTTTCAAGTTCTGAAGACATTTTTGTTTTGTTTAGAAGGACTTTGGGGGAGACTCTGTAATTGGAAAGAGGGACGATTGGGGGGTACATTCGATCAGCGCGCCAAAATCGGGGGAAGTCTGGTCACATTAGCCTAACCCTGGATTCAAACCATCAGGTGGGCAACAATCATTATATCAATAAGAGAAAGGGAGACATGTCGGGCGATGCTGGTTTTTAAACCCCCTTCATAAGTTACACGTCCTTGTTAACCTTTAACTGCTGTATGCGGTCTGACAGACCACGAGTCATTTTTTGTAGAATGCTTCCAATCACCTAAACTATTTAATCTTTGACTTGTATATTAATATTTCCAATTCTTTGTTTCTGAAATTTTAAATTGATCTTCACCAATTTTTTTGGTGCATTATGAACCACGTGTTACCCTTGCGCCAAAATGATCAAAACACCCAACCACAGCAGTTTAAGGTTAAACGGGATTTTTGAGAAAACCCCACAGTTAGAAGTCACAAGGGTTTATGCGCACGGTTGCCCAAGGAATGTTCAGTGCTCGTGCTATTGAATGACCACTTACAGTGACATTTGTTTGAGGAACTTGAAGAAGCTTCCAGCTGTTGCAATTGCAACTTCCTTTACAATCACCGGCTCAGTTGCTTGTCGTCTTCTTACCGGTGCAACGTCCAGAGAACCGATTTTTTCAAACTTATGAATCCTGCCTTTAACTGCATTTATGGACATTGGTACTCTAGTTTTTCACCCGTCGATAAGCACGGAGAGCATTTCTCTCATTCTGTTAAAATTTTACAATTAATGCGCGTTCTTTCTTGTTCAGTGACATATTCATTGCGGGAAATTGATTCTTTCGACTAATACCTATCGCTTTTATAGAGAAAATTACAAGAACTACTCATTTGCATATGATTTTACCAGTACGGAGCCATCTATTGGCAACATTTCAAGCTAATGTTTTTACGACGGAAATCTCGACCGCATGATCTACTTAATATATATTTCAAATTTCATTCGGGTCCGTTCAGTAGAACCGGAGCTAGAAGTCTCTGAGTACCGTCAGTTTAATTTTAATCACCCTGTACCTCACTTTTGTGCTTTCTCTTTATATCCTCGGATTCACCATCGAGCTGAATGGCATTTTGCGTGATCTGGCGTAGTTAGTTTTATTAGAAGTGGAAAACTAGGGCAACACGCATGTGAAAATGAAAAGCCAAGAATTATACTGATACGGTAACATTTGTTGGCACTGCCAGTACAGTGGACATTTAAGTCACGTCTGTGAAGTAATTTTGAATTAAACTAACAAAAGTAGCACTTTGATTCTCACTGGAAAATTCTAAATGCAACCTAAGACCTTTTTACTTTCAACTTCCTATATTTTTATATAAGGTAATGAAAGTATTTTATTTTACGATTTATTTTTTGCATTTCTACACGTTTTGGAACATTCTCATTTCAAAACAGTGGACATTTAAGTCACGTCTGTGAAGTAATTTTGAATTAAACTAACAAAAGTAGCACTTTGATTCTCACTGGAAAATTCTAAATGCAACCTAAGACCTTTTTACTTTCAACTTCCTATATTTTTATATAAGGTAATGAAAGTATTTTATTTTAAGATTTATTTTTTGCATTTCTACGCGTTTTGGAACATCCTCATTTCAAAAAAGTGGTATAGGAAAAATGTCTGTCTGTGTGTACGTAGTCCGAATAACTCCCAAACCAATTGACCTACGATGTTCAAATTTGGTGTGCCAGTAAGTGATGTTCATCGGACCTACCATTAAGGTTTTCGTCAAAATCGCACATGCGCATAAGGATGAAATCATGAAAACATAAGAAACTCCTGCTTTTCAGCAACTTTTAAAGAACGGCTCAAACGTTTGATTAAAATCTCTGTGATTATGCCTCTTAAGGTGTTTTAATAGTCCCCATATACGAAATTACCGTAGAAATGCGATAAAAGAGTAAAAAGTTGAAAAACGAGTGCATTTAACACATAACTCTCTGCCCTTGAGCATAGCCCATCAACGATTGATATTTTTTCTGTTTCACGCACAAGAAAGTAAAATGTAATGTTTATCAAATAGCATCGCCAATTTAGCCATTTTGGTGATATTTTTTACCCATGCAAAAATTATTGCCAAAACTATCACCAAACTGGCTATTTTCATTTAAATGAGGGAAAATATGAAAGCGGTAAATAACACTCTATCAAATTTGAATGCGATGACCAATATTATACAGTGCTCCACAAAAGTATAGGTCCATCTCATAACTTTCATTTATTTTGTAATTCTGAAACGCAAAAACATTTTTGCTTGTCCGATAGGAGTACGCATCAAAGAAAAAAGATATACAAGTTGACTGGTGCATTTTGATTGCACGTGCGATTGGAAGATCTCATAACGTTGTTTGAAATTTCTAGCGAAAAAAATCTGAGTATGGCAAGAATAAAAGTTCTGGACGTCCTTCAGTACTTTCTAAAAGAGGCAAACGAATAATTTAAAAAAAGCATCTAATTCGATGGTCTATGCACATGAAATACGAAATGATTGCAACCTTAATGTTTTATCTGAAACTGTTTGACGTGTAATAAAGACTTGTCCATATATTGTTCATGCAAAACTGAAGAAGTCACCTCATCTGACCAGTAAACACAAGGTTAAAAGGCTAGAATTTGCCCGGAAGAACATGGACAGAGATTGGGGCAAGGTAGGATTGTCAATTCTTTTTCTATCCTTAAATAAATATCACATGTTTATCAAATTTATCCTTATTTTCATTTAAATATATTAAAGTCATCTTCAGTGATGAGAAAAAATGTAAACTGGACAGCCTAGATGGGTTAATTTCTTACTGGCATGACGCCGACCAAACGGTATGGTGGTTAGCGTGGTAGCTTCTAGACCGCGAGGCTGCGGGTTCGAGTCCGTGTTAGGCATGGGTGTTTGTAAATGTGTGTTGGTTTGTCTAATGACGAATGTTTCGGCGCATTATAGCCCTCGTGTTGCTGACGGCGCCAGATAATCTGAATACAACCAACCAACCTACTGGCATGACCTCAGGAAAGAGAAGAAATACTTCCCAAAGAGGAATTTTGGAGGGGGTAACTGTATGGTGCGGGGAGCCATTAGTGCCTGAGGAACTGTCTCATTGAATTTCGTGTCATCTAAAATGGATAGCAAGGTATATGAAATCGTGCTCGAAAAAAAAAAAATCTCTTTTGCCATATTTACGTTAGTTTTGTCTTCCAACAAGATAATGCATCAGTACATGCGAGTAAAAGCACGAAGCAATGGTTGTCTGCTAAAAAAGTGAATGGAATCGATTGGTCAGCATGCTCACCTTACTACAATACAATTGAATATGTTTGGGGCCTTCTTGTGTGCAAAATTTATGCGAAAAACATAATTTACCAATCGGTTGCTCAATTAAAGCAAGCTATTAAGAGTGCTTGGGAGAATTTGCATAAAAATTCGCTTAAAACCCTTGGCGATGGCATGACAGACCGAATTTTTTCTATAATTCGTAAAAATGGTGGCCCAATCAATTAATAAAATTACATGGACCTATAATTTTGGGCAAGGTAAAGTGATTTTTTTTTTGTATTTCTTGTTTTTTTCGCTTTATAATTCGATTACAAATAAAATGTGTATTTGTATTTGGCATTTTATCCTCATTTCATTTGAATTTGTGTTGTTTTCGTATATAGTTATCAATAATTAATTTCAGGATATGATTTTCTGAAAAGGACCTATAGTTTTGAGGAGCACTTTAGTGTAATTGAAGGTTGTGCAATGTTCCGTATCCCTAGCTTTGTTTACTAAGCAAATGTATTAAACTAAATTGAAGACAAATTGCCAAGCGACTAAACAATTTAAATGAGTGTTTATTTGTGCTGTTTGGGTTTTTCTGAGATTTTTCAGAGGGCAATCAGGGATCTACGATGTTTAATTGTAAAAAGGGGTCATGTTCATATGAGACTTTACTCGCTCGTCTTAAAAAAATAAATTCAAAATCCTGCTTTAGGACTTCAATAAGATATTCCACAGATAATATAATGAATTTTTTTGGGGAAAATGTATTAGTAAAGTTTTGTATGTATTAGTAAAGTTTTGTATGTATTAGTAAAATTAAAATGTATTAGTAAAGAAAATGTGTTAGTATGTTTTTTGTCTCCTGAAAATTTAATAAAATGTAAAATGATTCCTTTTTTACATTTAGAGATTTATATGAGGGATTTAAAGTCATCGCATTTTCAATAATTCTGACTTAAGTCCAGAAATACAATCTAGTAGTGCTAACCGGTTGAAAGAAAAAGTGAGCTAAGTCACAACATCAATAGTTCGCCACTAGATTAGAGCACAAAACGAGTATTTGAACAAAACAGGTGGTTTGTAAAAAAAATAAAACCTTTTGTTCCACACACACACAAAATAAAGGTAAATCGACTTACATCACTCTGATTTTAGTCCACTCACAGGTTTGCAAAATATCGACGATGTTAAATTAGATGTTAATTATAATGTTAAAATTTGCTATTACTCTAAAGCTTAATGAAATACTTAAAGATCTACTTCCAACTTTTAGAACTTTTGAAACATTCCAAACAATTTTTTTTTTAAACCTTTCTGCTCTTTTCGATATTTTTGCATCAAATTTTGAAGGAAAGTACTCTTAGACCCTAAAGTCTCAGCACATGGGGTATTATCCTCTTACGAATCTACAACAATGCCATAGAAGGCATGATAGTGTCATGGAACGATGAACAGATTTTTAGCTAGTGGTTAAAAAAACCTGAATTATAATTATCTTTTTTAAAAACATTAGTTTTAATTAATTATAGCAACAGAGTTAGCATATTTGACAACAATGAAAAAATAATAATAATAATAATAATAATTAAAAAATGAATATTTTCAGGCCCACCCCTTCTCCTCCGAAAAGGTAAGACTATATGTTAGTATATAAGAAGTAAATTACTATTTATTTCATTTTAATATACAGAACTATTTAGAGTATATAATTTAAATATATGTTCATAAATTATACGACTAAAGTTAAATATTAACAATGAGTAAAGCTGTTCCCTTTGAGATTAAAACAATTCCAACATATCACTTTATTCAAACTTCTAGCTCTACTACCAGATAACAAGTCCTTACACTGTTGAACATTTTACCACATATAGCTTAATTGGAAAAGCGATATGTCCTCTGGCATATTGATAAAAGAGGTAATTTAAGAAAGTAGAAGAAGGCATCAAACCTATTCGTTTAATTTCATTGTCCCCTAATGAGAAATAAAGGGACTTTTTACTGATAAGTTTTTACGCTTCTGATTTAGAGTTGAACTATTTGGTATATTAAGATTATTTATAATATACGAGTGTTATTTGTTGCAAACAAAAAGATTATTTTGTGAAACGTACAGAAGAGACTTCATTTGTGAAGCGTTTGTTGTTCAAGTCGGTGGCATGATGTTTTGCCAGGAATAGCGAATATTTATGTTGCAGTGTTATTTTGCTTAAGAGTCATATTCTCATGCTATTGAAAAGTTTAATAATTCAAAGGTGACATGATTAGTTCACCGCTTCTGGACAGCTGGATCAGTAGCTGATATGAAAAGAGCCGGTAAGGCCTCAATTTGAACGATGAAAAACTGAGAGAAGTTTAAACGAAGTTTCTGAGTTCGCCGAGCAGTCCACATACAATTGCTGAACTGACAACGAACATTGCAACATCCATGTCCAGCACCAAAACTTATATGCTTCTCAGAGTTTCACGAAATCTGGCAAAATGAATACGCTTTTGTATTTGTGAAAGCAGACATCGTTTAAAATATATATTGAAAAATTTAAAGTTTGTCCGCTAAAAACAAAAGCCAATATTTCATCTAATCCCTTTGAGAATTTACTTTAATTTAAATTCTCAAACTGGTCCTTTTACGGGCAGGTAAACTGTCGAGTACAAAACTGAAACTCACCCTGTCTTTCTTCGTAAAACTTTAAAATAATGATAAAGAAGTACTTTGTGCCATAGCAAATTCCATTTAGTTTGGGATGAAACTGAAAGTTTAATTTCAAAATTTGAAATAAATTAAATGTTGAAGAATCGGTCTTTTGTATGATATAATATCTTTAAAGTCTGAAATACATAGGATATATACTTAAGAAATGTTTACAGTTCTTAAAATGTAAATTCATTCATTAGCCTCTTGACTCTAATTTGGCTCGACTTCTTATTTTTATAGAAACAGACAGACACATGAGGAAGTGGTAACATAACTGTCCCTTGGGATACGATGCAATCTAATTAGTAATATTTTTACTTTTCGAAATATGTGTAAGCGATTATAAATTAAAAAATCATACTTGTTTAGATGAAGATAATCATATACTAGGGTACCAACATGTGCATCCCTAAGGCCTAATAAGAACAGTTTACAGCAATATGAAAGGTAATTGTGTAGGCACAAACAGCTTAATTACTCAGTGATTAAGGACATGGATAAAATAAATTAATCCTACTTTTCTGGTAATGATGAAAGATTTCTTTCATTAGAGAAAATATCTGATATCTTTCTCAAGATATTCCATATTAAATACCTTTTCATTTGTTGGTAATGTTGTAATTTACCTGAGGTTTCAGCTACAGGCAATACCATGCAAAACTTGATTCCAATTTCCTTATTTGCTGTAACAACTAGTTTACATCTGAAAAGGATCAAACATGGTTTTTAGGTCAGCCGCCATATGTAAGCTGAAGCAGGAAGAACAATTAAAATGTGTTGCTCACACATATGGATGAGAAATGGGTGAACTTAACAGGAATGAAACTGGACTCAGCGCACTTATATTAGTTTAATTTTCTGTAATTAAAGACTTCAGGAGAACTGTTTATCTTTTGAAAACATATTTAACCATTGAACATGTTGAGAAATGGGGACAATGAGACTTTAATTTGAATTGAGGAAACAACAGGTTTCCTTTAAAAAAAAAGTTCATGAGGACAATATGCACATTCTGTATCTTTCTATTATGTATATTAATACAAAAAGGAACAATGACCTAAAATGAGAGAGTATGAGTGTAATTTTGTTTAACATTTACTCTAAAGTAAATAAAAGTTCCGATTGTGCGATCGATTTTATTTTATGCTTCTTATTTAAGTAATTGACAAAATGTACCTCAATATTTGGGTAAACATTTTTTTTTAGCATACTAATGTCAGTGCATAATTTCTGCTCGGGCAGAAGGTAAACCTACTCAGTATTTTACCTTTTCTGAGGTTAATTTTTTCATTATTACAAGTGTTTGTTTATAATTTATCGCATGACTATACTCACGCCTCTACTCTCTCATGACTATTTTCAAACTGATGCAAACACGAGTGTACGGAGCATATTAGTAGTATAGGATTATTAGTTAGTATAGGAGTATATATTATAGGAGCATTTGACTATCTCAAGTATTTTTTATGCAGTTTTTAACATTGTGTAGCAAATTTCATTTTAGAAAAAATAACTAGATGTAGCCATATGAAAAGTAAAGTAATCGAATCACCTTCATTAACTATATAAATAATAAAAAAATAATAATAGAACATTACCGAAAATATATAAATGATAACATTAGAATTTTTGCTATATATATATTTGTGTGTGTGGTTAATACCTTATTTTATAATTAGAAATTCATTATTTACGTTTTTACTAGTAATTTTTCATTACTTTCCTTATTTCTCTTTATTCGCAAGTTCACTGTTAGTTCTTTTTCCTGCAATTGTTCTCTCCATAGTTTCACATCAACTGCATGTAAAAAGCTTAAGTGGGTAAACGTTTCTTTGAATATTTTTTTTTTTTTGCGTTTTTTTAAAAATTATTGAAAGAGAGCACATTCTTGGCATGGTGGCATTTGAAATGCGTGATATATGCATATGCATCAGCATTAACAGATTTAAATATGTTATTGAAATGACAATGACTTTTTTCAACTAATTCATTATGCTCGCCATTAACTTGTCTGAAGTCCTCTTCAGTCATATCAGTCATATATTTTTACCTATGAAAACAGCAATTACATTACAATCTGGATTGAAAAGGTGCACTAAAGTCATTTAAGAACTAAAGAAAAACCAATTTTGAAAAGATTCAAATCGCTTTTCAACTAACACGGATCTAATTTGAGTGCGTTTTAAAGTTCATTTTAGATAGAAAATAGAGATATTCATTTTCTGAAAAAAAGGACACCAAACTCTTTTCATTCGTCTTAAGCGATAATAATACGGGATTAAATGGTTTGCTGAGAGATAAATATCGGAGGATAATTTCAGAGCTAAACAGTTCTTTTTATTCACCTAATCAATCTTCTATAATTCACTCTGTTCATTCTACATTCGCAAATGAATGCATAAAAGTGAAATATATGATAACAAATTTTCCAAATAAAAACGGTTTGAACTAAATTATACCAACAAGTTGTTAATCTTTTGAAATAAATTTTTGTTCGCGAGAATGACTATTCGAAAATAAATTGGGTTGGAAGAGTTAAAGATTAAAAAGTAAAATACGTTTTGTTTTAAAAAGATGAGTCATTGATGTCTTAGCGAGTTTGTTTTAAATTCAATTATTTTAGGCGTTTTATTATTAAAAAATTTAAGATTAAATTTTTTTAATGTGCATGAAGTTTTAGCTACTGCTTACTTCAAACTAATGCATTTTAGGAAACAAATAGTGAAGTTTAACTAATATAACTATTGTATTTTTACTAGGTTCGTTAAATTTTTACTAAGATAAATTGCTAAAATGTAAGTTATTATAAGCAAATAAATTAAGTAATTTTTTTCACAATTTGGACATTTCCTGTGTCCAAATTTACATAATTTATTTACTTATAATAACTTAGATTTACAAGTTAACTTATAAACTGTATAATAAATATTCTCTTGAATTAAAAAGTCTGTCTTCGTGGAATATCAATTATTAACGATTATTATATTTTATACGGATGCCGCCAGTGACGATCAAAGGAGTGTACTTACCTTGTAAAAACTGGAACTTGAAAATTAAGGAAACTGGAATTTGAAAACGTAAGGAAAAGTGGTAAAATTTCCTTTAAAAGATGATTATGATATGGGTTCTAGTTTATTTATTTGAAAATAAATTATTAATGAAAAATCAAGGTTGGAACATAAACTTACCCTCCTTGATTGTAGTGTTTCATATTATCTAACAAAGTTCTAAGCCTTGAGTACTAGGCATACAACAGTAAAAATTTATGAGTATTTATAAACTGTATAATAAATATTCTCTTGAATTAAAAAGTCTGTCTCCGTGGAATATCAATTATTAACGATTATTATATTTTATACGGATGCCGCCAGTGACGATCAAAGGAGTGTACTTACCTTGTAAAAACTGGAACTTGAAAATTAAGGAAACTGGAATTTGAAAACGTAAGGAAAAGTGGTAAAATTTCCTTTAAAAGATGATTATGATATGGGTTCTAGTTTATTTATTTGAAAATAAATTATTAATGAAAAATCAAGGTTGGAACATAAACTTACCCTCCTTGATTGTAGTGTTTCATATTATCTAACAAAGTTCTAAGCCTTGAGTACTAGGCATACAACAGTAAAAATTTATGAGTATTTATAAACTGTATAATAAATATTCTCTTGAATTAAAAAGTCTGTCTCCGTGGAATATCAATTATTAACGATTATTATATTTTATACGGATGCCGCCAGTGACGATCAAAGGAGTGTACTTACCTTGTAAAAACTGGAACTTGAAAATTAAGGAAACTGGAATTTGAAAACGTAAGGAAAAGTGGTAAAATTTCCTTTAAAAGATGATTATGATATGGGTTCTAGTTTATTTATTTGAAAATAAATTATTAATGAAAAATCAAGGTTGGAACATAAACTTACCCTCCTTGATTGTAGTGTTTCATATTATCTAACAAAGTTCTAAGCCTTGAGTACTAGGCATACAACAGTAAAAATTTATGAGTAATGGTTGCTTCAGCTGTTAATTTTACCAGGAAGTCACTCTTCAACAACTTTAAGTAAATTACTTGATATTATACTCTTTTTGTTCTGTAATACAGCATGTAAACAAAAATTAGTTTAAAGGTTAGTTATTTGTCTCAATTGAATATTAAAAAAAAATAAAAAAGACAACCTCACCTCTGCATTTTAGGATGAGAGTTAAGTTTATATCTGTGATCCCCATGACGATTCATCATTTTAAACTGCACATTTTTATTAATTTTTTCACTTGTCTAGGTTTCTTTTTTTAGCAAAAATAGCTATGCCACCCAACTAAAAAAAGAAACACGCTCTGCTTATGACATTTTTTCGCCGCATTATAGTCAGAGTGTTGCTTTTGTGCTGTAAACTTCAAACAATACAAAAATAATTTTTATTACTCTCAAAGTATTCTAACAGCACAATATTCTCATATTTATTCTGCGATACTTTCAATTGATTAGGATTTTGCTTTGAATTTGATCAACTTGCCACTAAATCACATTTTAAGCAAAATTGGACAATATACGGTCTACTTGATCGCCCTTCAACTATTACTATTAGCATACCCTTTTTAGAATTTTAAGATTTACTACGGTACTTTTAAGAATTACAAATTTATAAACAAATCATTAGAAAGAATAGCCTTAAATGGAATTTTTCCAAATTTTAAACGGTTGCAAGCAAATCATGAGGCAGTATAATATGAAGTAGGAATATTTTATATATTAAAAATTTACAAACATACCGTAGGACACGAGGATGGAAATTATTTAATTTAAAATTTTACAGACATATTAGAAGGGTGATAGCTGGAAGTGGATAACTGTATTATATCAATATTTACAAATAAATTCAAGGGGTAAATCCTCTGAGATAGTAATTGTTTATGATACCAAGCAGGCTTTGTCATGAGAGTTTCTATCCATCCATTTAAGCTCAGAATACTTTTGGGTATTTTTTGAGATTGAGATGGGCTAATGAGTTGAAGTGGTTATTAATATATTTGGATGCCATGTAATTTTTAGATCAGGCTCATTTTCGTTACCATTTAAAAAGTTATTATTTATCATCTACTAACACGTAATGCTTTAAAACTAAAATATTTTATAAATTAGTATTGAAGTTAATATATTTTCTAACACAATTTATAAACAGGGTCTTCATACTTAAAGTTTCACTTTTAAATGGCCTTATAAGAAAAACTACTGTACCGAATGTTATCAAAACTTGATGAAAGTTTACATGAGGTCATAGTATTTAAATTTTCGTAAAAATAAACAAACAAACAAACAAACATGTTCAAAAACCACCACAGTGGAAAATGGTATCCAGTAGTTTTTCTTTTATGGTCATTTCAAAATGGAACTTTAATTGTAAAGAGCCATTTAGTAGAGCGGCTAGGCGCCAAAATACAGCCAAAAACTGTATTTCGTGAAACAAGTCTGTAATTTGTCACATTGATAGGATATGTCCTGATCATTTTAAGAAATGGAACCAGTCGGATTTCACCTCCAGTCGAGGTTTTATACTAGTTCAAAGTTAGGCCGTTTTTGTCAATAAAAATAGTTGTATGTGGGGTCACAGCCGAAATCATGAACTTTATAGAGTAATATGTTAAATTATTAGAATTAGATGAAAGATTAAAAAAAAAAAAAAATGGTAAAAAAATGTTTACCTGGAGGTGATTTGCATTTTGACCGGAAGTCTATCTATAACAGTCAAAAACCACATACAACAGCTTGAACTACATGTATGAAACATTTACTATCAATTAAAAGGGAATGTTGGTTATACTTTACAATGAATAAAAATTAAAAAGCGACTTCCGGTCGAGGAAATATGCTCTACTTTAAATTTTACCACCTTCATATAAAGAGTCACAATTAAAAACTATTAATACTACATGTTTCTACATCAACATCAAATTATAAGGATGGATATAAAATGGTAAATTTCAACCGGAAGTGACTGGAATTTCAACCTGAACTCTGCTTATAAGTGACTGGTGCTTATACCAATACATATATGTATCGCGGTGATACAGTCTCAGCCGGTAGATTTCAATTAATGTTTAAAAAAAAAAAAAAAAAAAAAGATGATCATGCTGAATATAAAATGATAAATTTGGACCGGATAACTGAAATTCCGACCGGAAGTCTGTTCGTGAGCACTGAATTTTTTTCAATACAATTCAGATATGACTAAAATATAAGTGTAACTAAGCGACATCCTCTCAAACATAGGCTACGGCGAAATTATTTTCAAGGGGGAGCAGATCCCACACTATTTGAGACAAGGTGGTTCATTTTTGTTCAAATTCTGATTTTTTTTCAGGCGATTTCCTAATTAAATGTTAAAAAATAGTTATATAACGAATTTTTGTTCCATTAAATATAAAATCTCTTTCAAATTTTAGTATCTTAGCAGTATCAGTTCCTTATTAGCAGATTTCCGGTTGGAATTTCAGTCACTTCCGCTAGAAATTTTCCATTTTATATCAAGCATATCCAACCTTAAAGTTTGATGTTGATGTAATAACATTTAGTATTAATAGTTTTTAAATTTTGACCCTTTATATGAAGGTGGTAAAATTTGAAGAAGCGCATTTTTAGTCTAAAGAAGTCTAAATCCTCGATCGGAAGTCACTTTTTAATTTTAGTTCATCATAAAATATCATCGAAATTTCCTTTTTAATGATACCATCAATTCCATTCATGTAGTTTAAGCTGTTATAGATAGACTTCCGGTTGAAATGCTCATCACTACCGGTTGAACTTTTTTTTACCATTTTTTTTTAATCTTTCACCTAAGCCTGAAAATTTAACATATTACACGTGTCTATAGAGTTCAGGATTTTGGTTGCGAACCCAAATATAACTATTTTTATTGATAAAAACGAACATTGTATGCCTAACTTTGAACTAGTATATAAACTCGACCGAAATTGAAATCCAAGTGGTTCCACATCTTAAAATGATCAGGATGACATATTGTATTAATGTGCGACTTGTTAAAGACTTGTTTCACGAAATGCAGTTTTTTTTCCTTCTCGTCGCTCTATTATTTGCAAAAAGGAAGACTAATAAAAATGGATAGTTTAAGTTTTAATCAATAACTTATTTCAAAATGAGGACTATTTCAATACAGGATTTTTTTCCTACCTTATGAATTTTTATTTTATTTTAAAGTCATGTGACTGGTACAAAATTCCAACCGGTCATTTTGTTGAATATGCACTTTCACCGAGGTTTGATAAAAAGTAATTAGAGAATTTAAATATTATACGTAAGTATAACATTTCATATTTTTTTAACCAGCCATAATTGGTTTTCGATAGGGACACGAATTATGATGGAGCATGCTGATATCAGGTGTTGCTGAGGGCTAAAAAGCGTCTGGGGGGTAGGAGGGGAGTGAAAATTTGTGGCGATACCACCGTCTTAAATCGCTAATGGTTGATAAGGCTGTGAGAGGAGCACTGACCCCCCCCCCCACCCCACTCTTAATAGCTACCACTTAACATACCAAATACAAATTTCAAGAAATGTAGATATGGCATAATTTCATGACAGAAGGAACCTCTTTCCTCGCAACTCTACAATCAAATAGTTCTACCCATAGGACTAAATTCAAATCACGCAAAACAATCTTTACAATTCCCCGCGTTTCGTATTTTAATTTGCATGTGTGGGCAACTTTGTCATTCCCCATACGGGTTCAGTATGAGTATGTAGCCCCCCCCCCCCCTTCCCCATCTACCTCAAAACTCGCTGCGAGCTTTCATAATTGCGACCTTTGCTCTCAAGTCGTCTATGGGGGATGGTCAAGGTGACAAAGCTATCCGGATCTCTCAAGACGGATTGTTTTCAAGTCCATTTGTAAGCGGCGTTTGTGGAATATATCACGTTTTGCAGTTATATAATCAAAGCCAAGCCGTTGGAAAAGGTTATGAAGGTCCGCTCCCATGTTGAAACTGGGGTCACTGAGTGGTGCTTATTGCGGGCGCTATTTCTATAATGTGTCGTTAAGATGCGATATGTTATGATGGTTGACGGTAACTGCGTTATTAAAGACGAACGTGAATTGTCAAGGGTGACCTATGGGGATATTATGTTATATTTGGGTGGATTCTTGATTTTGCTTGTATTTCTATTCGGGAATGTTTCTTTGAAGTTCGTTCAGAAGTTCAACTTTTGTTAAGTGTTTGGATTGGGATAAAGAATATGATTGAACGATGTGTTGAATCTTTTTTTTTTGTGTTGCTTCATTTATAATTCTACTCCATAACTATCACAGTCCTGTTTCCTTTATTCCTTAATTATTTACCATAGTGTTAGACAAATTAATGTCAAAATAAAAGCACACTTTTTTTATTGCTTAGATAATTTTTCATATTCTAAAGTAAGTGGTGTGCAAAACTTAATTCACTCAGTTTGTACTACTAAGGTACAGATTTTGTAATAAAATGGATAGTAAAAATGGATAATAAAATGGATAATAAAAATGGATAGTTTAAGTTTTAATCAATAACTTATTTCAAAATGAGGACTATTTCAATACAGGATTTTTTTCCTACCTTATGAATTTTTATTTTATTTTAAAGTCATGTGACTGGTACAAAATTCCAACCGGTCATTTTGTTGAATATGCACTTTCACCGAGGATTGATAAAAAGTAATTAGAGAATTTAAATATTATACGTAAGTATAACATTTCATATTTTTTTAACCAGCCATAATTGGTTTTCGATAGGGACACGAATTATGATGGAGCATGCTGAATTTTGAAATAAAGTACAGATTTTGTAATAAAGAACAACTAAGGAGCATATTATTTTGTAATATAAAAGTGGCAATCTTTTGGGATTTCATTGCAAATGTGAAATTAGAAAAAACGAGTTGTTATATGAATTACTTAGAAATTAAGTTTAATTAAATTTTTCAGCATATAGTTAGTTTTATATAAAAATGTTCTATAAAAACTTTTTGAGTATAAAATAAATCTCATATAATGTTTAGGTCATAACTTATTTAATTTGAATTTGCAGCATTTATAGCATATTTTTAATTTGTCGTTTCTTCTTTTGATAATTAGGTAAATACATTTATCTTCTTATTTATCTGTATTGAGATTCAGCTCTTCAAGATGATAGTATAGTTTTTATATGTTATTATTTTATTGTATAATTTTTATAGATTACTCCTTAAGGTATGGATGCACTGCAAATCATTCATTAAAACAAGAAATATTCTTTATTTAAAAGGTAATGCGTAAGTAATTTAAGGATGCGATATTGGCGATTTTACAATAAGCCGAAATTAAGCAAAATTATAAAAAATTTAGGACACTTAGATGTCAGTACATTCATTTAGTAATAATTAGATTGAAATGTTTTATGGTGTTGATTGGGAATATCAGTTGATTTTTACTAGTAATTTTAATTATATACAGTGAGATATAGAAGTACAGTACGCAAAAATAAAATCTGAACGATTGCTATATCTTGTATTCCAATTGATGAAATAAAGAAAGATAAGTATCGTTGTAAATCGTGGAAGGTCTTTAAAAATTGTATATAATTTTTTTTATCATAAGGGATCATCTACATATTATAAAACTAAATCAAACTTTAAAAAATTCAATGACAACCCCCGAAAATATTATACCATATTTAGATGTAGCCTTAAAAAAAAAAAAAAAACGATTATATACAAAATTTCATAACTTTCCAATCAGTGGTAATTATTTTTAAGTAATGTAAAAAAAGAGTAATTTTAAAAAGAAAATTTGATTTTTTAACCATAAATTGTTAAATAATAAATATATTTTCGTAATTCTAGTTTCAAACGATAGTTTGTTGAAGTCCAAACATAAATAACAAGCAACTTTGCATTAAACAACTTTTTAATAATTAATTAATAATTTTTTTTAACTTTTAAGTATAAACTTATTTATTTTTTCACTTTTACTGGATTTATCATGGTCGACCCCCCCCCCCCCTCTTCTTCTCACAGATAATTTTTTCTTTACCTTTTGACGTTTGGCTTTCAATATTTTTGCAAAAATGTAAAAAAAAAAGCTTACTTCTAGGGATACTAGATTACACTTGAAATTAAGTAAGGTTTAATTGAAAAAAAACAAACAACAGAATTCTGTGTAAAAATTTTAAATATTTATTTCATCTTTTTAAACATGGGTGGTAAATTTTTAGATTTTTGACTAGATAATCACGAACAAATATTGAAAAGTGCTGTACATTTTACCATTCGAAAGCTTTGGGAGGTATGCATCAAATTCATTCCTTTACAAATTATATCTAGAGAGCGTTCTAAACTTCTGGATCAGAAGCAACATACGCCCCTAGCATGTGATACAACTCTGATTCAATACACAGCAACGGCACTTCGTAATTTATGTTTTCAAATACATGTAGACAACAAGCATTGTGTGTTCTGAGCTCTCAATTGAAGGCTTTTGCTATTAGGTGCTTGAAATGAAAAGAAAACCCCTTTCAAAGACCATTCTCTAAGGTATTATTTGAATGAAATTTATAGTATAACTGTTTAGATGTTACAAAATTTGGCTCAGTGTAATCTATATTTATATATTTTGGCACCATGAAAGCCGAAGAAGAAGAAAAAAAAATAACGATGCAACTAAACTGTGTTCGAGACCATGATTATAAAAATGTCACTTCATAGGTCGCTGTGAAGTTTATGGACATTTCAGAAAGACGCCAAAACCCACATATTAAACAATTATTTAATAGGTAATAAGTAAAACATATAGCGAATGTCCATAACGATCGGATTTGATGGATGGGTCTGGATCGCAGTACCTTTAGAATTTTATCGTAGGCGACAGTCACCTCATCACTATATATTCAAATACTGCATCGACGTAGAGCAATAAACGAAATCTAGGAATATATACAACAGTTCCAGGTTCATGCGAAACGATGCCCTCCAGTATTTGGTTTTCTTGAAGAACATTTCAGTAATATAGAGTTCTAACTCTTGTTTTAGAAATTTCTTAGGAATAGATAATGATGATGGATTGGTATCTCCATGAACCAGATCTGAAAGCATATTATTTTATCACCCTGGGGTGTCAGTAATTTTGGGTTTCAATTTCAACCCTTGTGGGACACCCAGGTGTGATTCTCTGAATTTAAAAAAGGATATTTCGGAAACTTTTACTCTCCAGGGATAGTAGCTACGTGTATGTTTTTTTAATAGTCAGTTTAATCCAGAAAAACAAATAAAATATCAAACGCATTTAATTCAATTTGTCATATGTTGAGAGAGATAAAATGGCTTGAAAAAGGTACTAAATTGGTATTTTCTGATCAGACTTTTTTTTAATTGAAAGGTGGAAAATCTTGTGCGTAGTCAGTGAAGAAAGATAGACAGATATTTTGCAAAAATGATCAATATTCGTTTCAGCAATGAAGTTTTGTTGTCCTGACCCACAAACCATGCACTTTCAAATGGGACACATAAAATTGCTAATTCATCATCCATTCCTATTCCAACGGAAATACAAAAACAAGAGCATGATTTTTGTAACTAAAATATTCATCAAGAGGATAACTAGACGGTTTTGAGTAGATCGGGTTACACCTTACATGGGCCACGAACGCAGAGGATCGGAGTATGCTGTATTCAAATATTTATATACTAGCTAAATACCCGTGCTTCAATTTTAACATGTGCAATATTTTAGCTAGCTGTGAGGCCTCGCGTTGCGGAAATCTGTCCTTCGTGTATAAGACCCAGTTTTTGGCGCTTCGCTCGCAGGAAGGTTCATCGCTACGCAAAATCGAGCTCGCTTCGTTCGCTGAAAAGTTGATGGACACGTAAACACAGGCTTATTTCACTCGTTAAAAGGTTCATTGCTATGTAAGCATAGGCTCGCTTCGCTCTCTGAAAGGTTCATTGCTGCGTAAGCATAAGCTCGATTCGCTCTCTGAAAGGTTCATTGCTGCTTAAGCATTCAGCTAGCTTCACTCACTAAAATCTAATACTTACGTACTTAATATTGGAAGCCTTTCCCTTGTCAAGAAAACAAAATTCCCCGTTAATACAATAATACAACACCCCTTTAAGATTATTTTAACACGTGTTTGTGGAAAGCAAAGTTAGAGGCTAAAACTACTTATGTTGAAACTTTCAGAGATCTAGGCCTATTCGAAGTCGCTTTTTGTAAAAAAATTAATTGAACACACAGCTTGTTTTATTATATATATGTATATATATATATATAAAATAACGCTGACAGTATCCTTATTTTTTTAAATGATGCAACTTTAATTGATGTTAAAGAGAAGCATCGGGTTTTTAGGCAAAAATGATAAATATTTAATGTAGAGGAAGGTTGTAGTACCTCTGATCATATTTTTACTTTGATTTCCAAACCTTGCAGTGCTCTGTATCATCACTTTATGAAAATTAATGTAATTAGTGCATAGTTAATTCAATAGAGGACTTGTTCAAGTTGACTGTTGATTATTTTAACAATAGAATATTTTTATGAAATTTTCACAAAGGCAATGATGACGCAGATTTTTCAAATAAAAAATCTTTCGAAGGCTTACAAAACTTTACCCAACAACAGTAATCTCACTAATCAGCTTCAATAGGAGCTTTGATGCATGCAACTTCGAATATAGTGATAATGCAGGCACAATGAAAGTAAACAAAAGCTTCGATTCTTTCAAATTAGAGTGCAAAACACGACTGATACCTCGATTCTATACATTGGCTCTCTTTATAGCCTCGCGGAAGAAATTACTAGAATAATCCTGTCAACCAATCACGTGACGGAAAACATCTCGAAATTTTCCTATTGATTTAGATGTCGCCGCTTTTTTCTAATCTGTACTATCGCTGTTTACAAATAAAAAAATATATAACTTTAAAAGAAATACGTCACTATTTACAGTTATATACAGAAAATTTGTGTAACAATATACTTACTTGGAAAGACTTTCAAATTTAAATAATAATTTCGATTGATTATTTACAAATTTCAAGAGAGATAAATACAAGAAAATATTTCTTAGTAGGTCATTCCACGTAAAATTGACCAGAAAAAACGGATTTCGGCACCGACCCTCTCATATTTTTTTTGAAATTCGGTGTGAACGTTTATCTTATAGATTTTAGAATAATCTCGAATATTTATCTGATATTATTACTGGTTGAAATTTTACAGCACTTTAAAATTTATAAATTTGCCCAGTTTGGGATTTCCGAAATTTTCGAAAAACTAGAGGTGTGGAACATCGCAAAACTTTTATTTACACTATATTACTGATGTGGATTTGTGTCATTTATAGTTTTTATATTTTCATCATTCGCTGAGAAAAAATGGTCAGTTTGGCGATATTTTTTGCGATAATTCTTATATTATCCTTTCTTATATGTGAAATGGAGGAGAGCAGAAAAAACTATCATTAATGAGCTATGTTCAAGCAAAGAGAACTCTGTGTTGAAGTCATTCGTTTTTCAACTTTTTACGCCGTTAAACATTTTTACGGAAATTCCGGAGGTGGGGATGTTTAGAGCAACTTAAGAGGCATTACCACAGAGATTTTGATCAAAATCGTTAGAGGCGTTTTTTTAGCAATCATTGAAAAATATGACTTTTTTCAATGGTAGCTACCTTATGCGCTTGCGCGATTTTGACGAAAAGCTTAGTAGTAGGTCTCTGTGTCATCACCAATCCGCACACCAGATTTGAACATCGTAGGTCAATGCTGACCACAGACGCACACAGACAGATATTTTTTCTAGATCACTTTTTTGAAATCAGAATGTTCCAAAACGTGGATAAATAATTTTTTTTTTTTTGGACTGAATGCTGTGCTTTCATTACACTATGTATACAAATGGGTAATTAAAAGTAAAAAGGCACGCGTCAGAAAATATTTTTTTCTCAATAACTACATATTATATTTTTATGAATTTTTTTTGCAATTCATTAAAACTATGCAAAATTCACAAAAAATGCATTATTGCTCCTATAAATTTCCCCAAAAAACTATCAAATTGTTCATACTGGATTTTTTTTATCTTAAAAAAAAAATAAAAAAAATAATGTGTTAAAGGCCGCGTTGTAGCAGTAAAAATTTTCACTTTTACCAATTTTTCTCGATATAAACGTGCTTTTTTTAATATAAATTTGAATCATGCGAAAATTACTAAAACTAAAGATGTTAAACATGAAAATGACTGCGAATACATGCTTCGTGAAGAATAAAATTAAACGGATTTTACATCCTTGTATTTAAAATTTTCCTTGTATTTTAATTTGTTTCTTATTCACCAGGAAAGAAATTAAAATTTGGTAAATTTTAAAGTAAATTTCAAATGAAAACCACACTATCGATAATATCCTACCTTATTTTTTTGTTTTTGCAATTTATAGTTATTCCTTTTCCAAATAGTTAAAGAAATTAAACTCGTCATAATAATTTTGAGACTTCCGTTCTTTTGACGGAAAAGGGATTCAAGGATTTCAAAGGAAATCTTTGAAAAGTGATCGCTGCTTTGAAAATAGTTTGAGAATAAATATAATTGCTATAAATTTTTCTAAATTGTATCCATAGATTAAAACTAATGGGAAAATAAACAAGAATTTGATGTAGTTATATTTCGTTGTATTCATCACTCATGGTGATTACTCCAATAGCTGAGAAAAGTTCACAATATGATAGTAAGAACATTTTCCACATTTAATGTCGATTTCTAAAATAATAAATGTTACAAAATATGGCATCGTTGTTTTGTCCGAAAATTAGTACCAGCTGCGAATTAAAGACAGATGTTAGCAATATAAGAAAAACTCCACCCATCCTGATGTGTATCAAATCTTCAATTCATGTCTCCTTCCCTTGCGTATGCAAGGTAAGGTCAATCTATCCTTGAAAAAGATTGGCTGTCATCTCTAGGTATCTCTCTTGAAATATACTTTATTATCTCTTTGAAACTTCTATTCTTTTTGATTATCCATCAACAAAAAACAGATTTAAAAGACATTTGTATAAACGGAAAGGAATTGTAATCCAAGGTAGCTGTTGCTTCACTGTGAAAGAAAATACACTTTTGACCCGGAAAGAGACCTTTAGATTTAGAAATTACAATGGGTAAAGAATGTTTCATTAGAAAAAGAATCGGCAATATGAAATATGGAGTTTATTTCTTTGTCTAATATTCTTTCTAATGTAAATCGCTTAGCAAGTACGGCGTATTTTTCTTGAATTATACAGAACTAAACAGCTAAAACTAAGTTTGTAAAATATTTATAAAATTTAATGCAAATAATGCAAACTAGAATGAGTTTATGATTCTGAAAAGTGAAAAGAGGCGGATTAGTTTTTAATTTCATGGTGCCATTGTTCCTATTGTTAAATATTTGACTTTGAATTAAAACACAACGCCATAAAAAATAACTAAGAATCAAAGATACATGCGATTTGTAGATTAATATTCATTGGAATATGGGAATTTGTATGATTTAACAAAAAGAAGTTCAAAAATACCGACATTAGGTTAAGGCTGTTTCAAAGAAAAGAACGTTAATATGGACTAAATGCCTTACAGATGCAAGGGCACCATTCATTCAGAGCCACATTCCAGTACAGATTACAGTCGTAGTTTTTATGCCTGATATTGCATGGAACGGCATATCCACGAAAATTTCTGCTACATCCTGCCGTATGGAGTCCTTTGAATACTGGTAATGACAGAGGGATTTCTCCTATGGACCTGTGATTTTAGTAACCATACATCCAGATATCAGAGGTCTGACTTCATTATTTAATGAACATTTTTAATTTAAAACTAGGCACACAACACTTATTATGGAAATGAATTAAGAAGAAGGGAATGACACATCCGCTACCTCTGAGATGGGAGGCTGTCTGAATAAGTGCCTTTGCATGGCTGCCAGCTCTTGAGATCACCATTACGTTGACAGAACATGATTACTCATGTCCTATATACCTCTTCCCAATATCAAATGCACAATAAAAAATCAGGGAATATGATCCGACGTCCTGATAAGTTAGTGTCCGGCTAGTCATGAAAGGGTGACAGGTGGGGTGCTCGAAATGCTGTTGTCAAATTGCTGTGACGATGCATTGCATGACGACGCAGGCGACTGTTACTTCCCAGTCAGAGAAGATTACGATGAGGGAGAGATGAGAGTGGACGACAAATATCATCCAGAAACAAGGGATCTGTGATCCCGGCTAGGGCGTGCACCAGACACAGCATGTAGAGTAGCAAGTAGATAGAGTGCGTGGACCACAAGTAGTTGCAGGTCTTTTTTCTGGATGCGTTAGAGGGGGGTGAACACGAACAATACTATATACAAACGTAAGCATGGAAGCAGCATTATTTGGAGCTAAAGGGATGGATATCTGAAGAACTATAAAATACAAATTATACTGGAAAGAAACAGCGATTTCAAAAGAGGCGATAGTCGAGAAGACTAATAGGACTGATGAGACTCTTTTCGGTTTTTGAGGTGAAAGGTGAGTTGAGATGCTTTGTAGGTAGGAGGAAGATCGGTGATCCTCCGTGTTGGGAAGAACGAGAAACTGTACAGCAGGTGTCGACCGATGTCTATGGCTATGGTGTAGACAAAGTCGGTGTCAAGGTACTGCCAGAATCTTCGATGTACTGTTTCAGAGAAGGGTATAAACCATTAAAAATTTTGTAGAAAATACAGCTGGACAATTTTCCATGAAATATTACATGAATCATAAAAAAAATGCTTACAAAAACATTTTCACCTTTCCCAACTTTAGATCAAATACTTAACCCATTAACCGCTGGCGTTGCGTTCACGCAACGCTTAGAAAACATAACTATAAAAAATATTTAATCAATTTTAAACTAATATTTGGAGGTTTATGTTCATTGGTAAGGTTACACACTTTAATTTCGAACAATAAAAATTATTCTAAACCTTATTGTTTTCTCGTAGTAATAACTTAAACTTTTCCGAAATTCGTTAAGTTAGACTGACATTTCTAAATCGATTCCGAAAAATAAAAGAAAGGGAAATAATTTTTCGACATAACATTTCATATCTCCATAGTTCACTTGAAGGTCACATGCAAATAAAAAATGTTTTGATGAATTCATCTTCGAGCTACGATGTTGGAAATACTAGTGTTGCGCTTGCGCATCGTCAGCGGAAAAGAGGATCAAAATTTTCTGAACTTTTTTCTCACCGCGTGTTATTACAACTGCTTCAGTTTGATTTGAAATATCTCGAAAGCACTATTTTACGCTTAGTGAAACTCTGGATACTTTTTACACCATTGATTCAGATGACAATAAAACGGACATTGTTATTATTTCACCAGAATTTGGCAAAGTTACTAACAAGGAAGAAGGGGACAATACAGTAATAAGTGATTCGAACGTTTTACCTAATGACATTTCTGGTGAGGTTGAATTACATTCAAATAGGAAATATAAGGACCAAAATAATATGGATAATACAAAGACAAAGAAAAAAAATTTGAGCCTTTGAAATGGAAGAAAATAGATCCTATTTATAAATCGATACCAAAAAATGAAGAAACATCATCAAGTTGAAAAACTGAAAAGAGAATTAGAAAATTTAAGTTGTGAGGAAATTTTCGTAAAGTTTTTTGACTCTGAAATTTATGCATTGCTCATTAATCAAACTAATATATATTCTCAGCAAAATAATCGGACTGACTTTTTTGCTTCTGAGAGTTATCTAAAAAGGTTTTTTGGTTTGCTTCTTCTTACTGGATACCATACATTGCCACAAGAAGTAATGTATTGGTCAATAGATAAAGATGTATCGGTCCCGTTTGTTAGAGAGTCAATGTCACGTATTCAGTACAGGAATATAAAACAAAATTTGCATATGGCAGATATCAATATTGACAAAAATGACAAATTGTACAAAGTGAGAGTACAACCGTGAAATTTGTTGAATAAGAAATTTTAATAATTTCAAATATTTGCACACTACCTAAGTATAGACGAACAAATGATTACTTATAGAGGAAAACATTCTGCAAAAATGTTCCTAAAAGAAAAACTTGTATGATTCGGTTATAAAACTTGGACCCTTGCACCACATGAAGGACAATAAAAGACTAAAAGACTTCCCAGTAAACATTGTCACAGTAAAATTGTGTATCGCTGTAATGGTTGTGAAGTGGCTTTACATCAAGAATGTAGTCAAGATTTTCATACAAAATAAGTCATATTAAATAAATGTATGTACTTACATAATACTAAAAGTTTATATTTTTGAAAAGAAGCTTTCAAATATCGCCAACGGTTAATTACAGTCGTTGAATATTCAACATTAACGGAATACGAAATTTTTGAAAACCGCCGATTTTAACTCGGTTTTACGCTGACGTTGCGCCAACGCAACAGTCATTTTCTCTAAAGATAAGTAAAATATTCCAACTTTTTCTTTAAATATGTTATATATGACCCTAAAACCACAAATGTTATAAATACTGACCATGTTTTTTAAGGATTTCGAGTTTTGGCGTTTAATGGGTTAAATAAAGAATTTTATAAGATTTTAAACTAATTTATGTAAATTATTTTAAAGAAGTTGGTATTGTTCCCAATATTTCAGTCAATGATACTTCTTTAATTAATTCACGCAAAATTATTTTGGCTTAACACTAGAACTAATGAAAAATTTCATTAACTTTGTAAGTGTAATATTTACAAATTTGAAGTCGAAGTCAAAAGGTATTTTTATGTTGACTAGTTCACCAGTTTTAAATTAAATTACTTAATTTCTTCGAACAGTAATATATTCGAATAGCAATATGTATCGGATATTTGTTAGCATAAGATATACGAGAGAGTTATACTGCACTGAAACATCGTTAGTTCTTATATTAGTTCGCCTATCAAGGGGAAAACATATTCCCCTTGAAAAATGGCATCTCAAATTTGAGGTATCTCATGTCTACTCACTTTCAAAACAGTCTGCCGAGAGCTCGATGGAGCTCGATTTGGTGACGATTCACACGATAATTCCATATATTGCCACTGGTCAATGAGTGTGGACATAGCGATATTTAAAAATAAGTGTTTGGCAATGATTCTTTATATTTCGAAAAGAAGTTGTATAATTATGGAGCTCGCTTTAAACTTTTAATTTATTTATTTGTCACAGAATTTGTTCGAAAATTATATCCTCTCCTTTTCATATATACTAGCTGTAAGATTAAACGTCATTTCTGTAATTTTAAAAATGTACAAACTTTATTTGACGTTTTCAAATTGTTTGTATGATTTGCTTTTGAAAAGGTGTATAGGTTGTATAGGTTCACGATTCAGATTCCGTATTACATATTTATGAAGATTTGTTCTAGGAACAGTAAGTAGGTTTGCTTTATCTACATTTTACAAGACTATTTGGAAAAAAGAAAAGAAGGTTCGACTATTCAATAGCCGCGACGTTCATCTTTTTGAAAACATCATCCAATGGCTTGATTGTAGTTAAAGCAATTATTTTGAGAAGAATAAATTTTTTAATTGTCTGTATAGAAATTCTTCTTCTAAAGGAATCGGAGAATGAGTTACGTTTATTATTGAATGCGATCCAAGTAAAAACAGATCATCAGGGCCAGCACTGGACGACTGACTGTGGCCATCACCTGAACTGTTGGACCATTAGAGGATGGCCTTTACTTTTCAGTGCATAAAAGTGACCATTTTGCCTACCCTAGGACCAGCAATGAGGGCCGGCAGTTGGCCGTTTATGTCTGGCCAGCTTTCACTTACCCACTACTTTCCCTGCATGAACTACTGGCCAAACAGCAATTGGACAGCAGTCTCAGCCCCCACTAATCTGTCCACCACCAGAAGCCACCAGTTATGTTACAAAAGTGCTGGATGTTCATCAACGGACAAAAAGAGGTTGAACTTGAAAAAATAAGCTGATGGTATCACAGTAACGAACCGCGAGTGTGCCATTGATGGCATTATGTTACCATCACCCATCCAGTACTGCCGGAATCTAGCCGTGAAGTGGCCATCGTTCGATTTTTTTACTGGGATATCAAATATCAGTGTTAGAGGTAAGAAAAATCATCACTCTTCCGATAATTTAGACGACATTCTGAGTATTTAAATACCCGGGGAAAAATTATATATCTAAACAAAAAAAAATTACGGAGAATATCGAATTCATACATTTTGCAAAATAAATTGGAAAATTAAAAAAAAAAAAAAAACATCTTAGATAGGATATTTATCATTGGCAATTCCCTCATACCCTTGCACTAGAATCATGCTTGTCTCTGGAACTCTTGGCCATTCCACTTCAAGGATTCCACCCCTGAATGGAGCTATCAGGGGTGTTTTAGTAATTTGAAATCCATGGCATGACAAAATCCCCAAATCCAACTAGGACATCACGTAAAAGTATCAACGTTATGCGATCTTCTTATCTATGACCTCTAGTTTCAAATGCAAGGCCATCCGAAGAAGGGGTCATTTTGTTGTTGTTCTCCTAGAGAAATATTGCTCCCCACAATAGTTAATGGTTGTAAGGCTAATGTCAGCTTAATTAGTTGCAAGCTTATTTTAATGTTATATTAAAGTAATTCCCCAATAAAACAATATAATCAAGCATATTATAAGTGAGGCCAGGGTTAAAAATGCCAGAGTTAAAAAAAGTGAGGGGGTTAGCCCCCCCCCCCCCTCTCCTGCCTTCCTGCACCAGCCGCCACTGCACGTTATAATAAAAAAAATTCCTTAGAACGTATGAGGTGTTGCGGATACGAAGGGCGAATGAAACATCTGGGATTTTTTTTCGTCATCCAAATCTAGACCATTCATAGATTCTTCAGGTAAATTTTTCATGTTGAGTTAGCCTTTCTTTCCCTCTGGAAATACGCAGAGAATGACGTCAATCATGGAAAAATCTATTAATGGAAAACTTTTCAAACGCGTTTTTCTGACAACCACCTTTTGTTGAATTCGCCCTTCGTATCCGCAACGCCTCATACTATAAGAACAATCCGATAATAAATTTATTCACAGGTAACACTATACTGAATTATTGTACAATATCTTTAGATTGATATACGTTACTTGAGTTCGAAACAGCTGTTAAAGGAAAATTTAATTTAGAAAAAAGTGGCCGAAAAGAGCATGGTCAAGGGAAAATTATTTATTTTTACTGGAAACTAAATTGCCCCACAGTAATCCAGAACCTCAGAATATTAATTTTAGATTGTGTCTTAATCAGGAATAAAAGTAATGTGCTCTGAAAGTTTCATTGATATCTGTTGTGCTGGGTTTCACTGGCATTTTATAAAACAAATAATTTTTCACTCTAGAATATTTAAGTAATGTGCTGCCAAAGTAGGGTATGTGATTAATATAAACAGGTATTACAATTTCTTTGAAATTTTGCCTCCTTTTTATCGTGAATCGAGAATAAACCTGAAAGTATATGACTTTCCCACTTTTAAAAGTTTTGAAAACGTAGAATATTTTCAAACATAAGTTTTAATAGTGTAGAAGACGGAAGGCATCTACACGGTGCAGGCGTGAAAAAGGTTTTAAAAGATATGCATTTAGAACATTTTATCCAATTTTCATCTCTAATCACGGAAGGAGAGGTAGGGGGGGGGGGATATAATCACCTGTATTGATTTTATCCCACAAAAAAGCACTTTTGAAAAGTAGAAGAACCACCAACCTCAAAAACACAAAAAACTTTCTTGCAATAAAAAATCATAAACATGATGAAAATTTTCAGCCGCAAACACAGTGATATAAAAAATGGCCAACCTCTGACTACAACTCTCGGTTGTGACTCGCTTACGAATATATATGCTTACTTAGTTTATTTTTAAAATTTAAGTTCCACTCCCATAAAAATTTACGCTGCTTGAGGTTGGCGCCCGTCATAGGATAATTAACAATGCTTGCGTTTAAACTAATTTATGGATGTTTGCACGAATGTTCGATTTTATTATTTCATTTGGATGGGTAGGAAATACAAAGTGGTGTAAATATTCATGTTCGTGTAATTTTCAAAATGATATAGAGAAACTGTGCTCAAAACGCTTGCATTTGAATCGTTATTAAGAATTTTTTAAGTAGGAAACTAAAGTGTTTCTGGTAAGCTTTTGTTTGGTTGATACATACATTTTGGAAAGTTTTTATTGTGTAGGGGGTTTTAAAGGTTAGTAATTAAGACAGGCGCCAACCTCAAGCAGCGTAAATTTTTATGGGAGCGGAACTTAAATTTTACAAATAAACTAAGTAAGCATATATATTCGTAAGCGAGTCACAACCGAGAGTTGTAATCAGAGGTTGGCCATTTTTTATATCACTGTGTTTGCGGCTGAAAATTTTCATCATGTTTATGATTTTTTTATTGCAAGAAAGTTTTTTGTGTTTTTGAGGTTGGTGGTTCTTCTACTTTTCAAAAGTGCTTTTTTGTGGGATATCAGAACTTTTTTTTAAACACTGGCGACTTCAATTTTTTGAATTTGTCCGTTTCATCATTTTTCTATTTATCACCTATGGTACACCTGGTACCAGGAATATTCATAATTCTTCAAACTGAGTTCGACGATACCTTACATGCAATAATTATCATTAAAATTGATAAACCGGAAGTGGTACCAATAGCATACCTGGTACTATAAACATTCATAATTCGTCAAAACCAAAGTCCAACATGCCATATTTATCTTGGAAATTGATTAACCGAAAATGGTACTACCTATGCTATACCTGATACCTTAAACATTCATAGTTTTTCAAGACCATATTTATCAATATGCCATATTTATCTTCAAAATCGATAAACTAGAAGTAGTACCACCTATGGTACACCTGGTACCGTGAATATTCATAATTCTTCAAGTTGAGTTCAATGATATCTTACATGCCAATATCTACTTGAAAATTGACAAATTGGTTGAATGCGGACGGCAGTTACCATCAAAATCTACCACGAACGAGTACTAGAAACTTGTGTTTGGCAACTCAACTCCCAAAACTTAAAGAAATACGTTGCCATTGAAAAAGAGCCTGTCTGCCAAGTTTCAGCTCGATTGGTTAGTTTGTACGCACAACGACCTATTTTAGTGCATAATAACGACTAATCAGTCCGGGATCCGCAGTTTAAAGTGGATTCCGAATCACAACGAACATCCACACCTAACCCAGGAATCAAATCCTGCACCTTTAACATACAAGGGCCAGAACGTTCATCCGGTTCATCCCATTGAAAGTTTATTCTAATAAATTGTTACAAATAAATATTACAAGTTTTTTACAGTCTAAATATTGCAGTATAAATTATTTTTATTATACCAAGCATTATTTTGGTTCACATAATAACCCATTGATATTTGACAAAATTTAAAATATTTTCTTAACAGCAATTTTAAAATTCACTATGAAATTACAATTTTGATGATATATGATTCTACGATTTCATTTTACAGCCGAAAATAAACAAAATCAACACATCTTTAAAAACGAATGACATTTTTGCAAATTCCATTAGCCAATCGCAATGCGCGGTTCATTTAGTCCTCTATAATGAATTGACTGTGACGTCAGCTCGCATAACCTCCACATTTATACTTTGTATTCAGCCCATAGTATCTTGCAACAAAATGTGATTGTTTTCATTTTTCAATGGAGATTTCCCGAAATTAAAATGTTTTTGAAAGTTAACTCACTCTAAATTATCATACAGTTCAAATAACACCATGCACCTTAAAGAACAAATATTTCTCTTTAATTCTGTCTCTTCAAAAATTAAATTATTTAAATTTTAAAGATGTTATAAGCCATATAATTATAGTCCAATTCGTTCTGCCTATACTTTAACATTAAGTTCATTCTCACTTAAGCCTAACATGTCGGAAAAACTGACTTCAAAATTATAGCAAACCTATTTGGCATCTTTTGGCATATATATCTGAACCTCAATTACAAGCTGATCGCCTTTATCTGTCGCCAAATTATGAAATGAAAAAAAGTGGTTTTAAATTAATTAAAAATAGAAAGAATTATTTAATGAAGTTCAAACCAGCGTAGGATTTTAAGTTGAAACATTCCGCATCCTATAATTCAATCCGTTTGAAGATCTATAGCTTAGTTAGGGCTGAACGTTTGTCTAAATTTTTAAATCAAAATCGGGCTAGAACTCGTTTTTTTATTTCGTTTTGGAAATTTCAATATTTTTTTTCTTCGTTGTTTTTTATCCTAGGTACTCAAATTTTTTTTTCTTTGAAAGATATCACCTAGACGAATCGATGGCAGTTTTTGTATAATTATGTGAAGTTTCGTAAGCGCGCTAGAAAATAGTCAATTTTGGCTTTTTCGCTGGAAGTTGTGCAGAGAATAGATACTTACTGTCGTTTCTGCCTTTTTTAAGGTTGGCGGCGAAACGACCGTTTCGTCTGATGGCGTCTCTGAAAGAGAGTGCAAGCTAAGTTTTATGCATATAAGAGGTATATAAGTCTCCAGAAAAGAATAGCGTTTTTGTTTTACTATAAAGTCATTACTGAACAACTGTTCAGTAAAAACTTATTAACTTTACATATTGTTCTTTGCAATTCACTAAGGAGGACATGTGGAAAATAAGTTCATTATTTTTTAGTACATGGTTGAAAAATCTTAAATGTTTCGAACATTAAATCTTTTTACTTACTACTAATTGTAAAAGATACATTTTGGCAGTTTTAAAAAAATAAAATTATTTTTTGGTTCTGTGATTTATGTCAAAATTATCCATCACATTTCGCTCAAAATTATAAGTATTATTTATTAATACCTTGTTAACAATTATAATTATAATTCCGAAATAAGGAGTGGTTGAGAAAATTTTCGCTGATTGTTTTTGATAACGATGCCTAAAAATATACACATTTAATTTGTTTACGTCACTCCTTTCTCCTTTTATTGCACTATAATTTGTTACTATTTGAAACAAAAGTGTGCTCACATAAAAATCGCTTGTCTTGAAACTAAAATATTTGTATGATAAAAGCTCATTAGAGAACTTGATTCAATACTAGCCATATTTTTTTTTTATATTTATGCATAGTAATATAACATTCAAAACTGATTACAAGCAAATGTACTTACTTAAAACGAAAAACGTATGGCGAAAGAATCAGCAAGGGAACAAATAATAATAGAATAAGGCTCCTTTCACATTATCCGATCCGCAAAAGTAGGAAGACAATTTCGGTAGCACCTGCTTTCACACTAGACTCCTTTCACACTATCCGATTTCCGTCGGACGAAAAAAGTTGAGTGAAGCAAAGCGTTCCCACTATATGCACGTTTTTTCCATTACAAGTTCAGTTTGTATTTGAGTGGTTATTATAGAGCTTACGAAATTTAATTTACAAAGAATCACAAAAAAATAAAAAAAAATATTGCATTATGGTTTTATAATCGCCGCTGAAAGAGGCAATAAGGTAAACAACGTGTTTGGGTGCATCCTATCAATGAAAGAAGAGAGGAAGTGGGTTTATTTTATACTTTGTTTGAGGATTTACGAGAAGAGGAAAATAAGTCATTTTCACGTAAATTATAAAAAATTTTCAATTATTTTCGAATGTCCATTGCCTCTTTTGATGAGCTACATCAGCGTTTGCCAATAACTTTTAGAGGCTGGCCGTATAGATTTAGGCTGAAGCTTTTCGAGGTCCGGATACACCAATATATATGTATTTTTAATTATTATTGATTTAACATTATATAGCATTACTGACAACTGAAAAAAAATATTGATTTTTTTTATCTTAATAAAATAGCAATCAGTAATTAATTATTTTTTTCAAATAATTAAAAAATAGTTATTATCGTTATTAGTAATTTAAAGTCTAAAAAAGAAGTGAATCTTTTGTTCCAACGTAACAATGGGACTTTGTCTAACTTTTAAACTAAAAGTATTTAAACTGTGCTTCCAGTTTACTCACTCTGTTTTAACCAATATCAATAGTGAGACGATGGTGATCGAAATCGTTCAGTTTATTTTAAAATAGAGAAGATGGGGGGGGGGGGGGTCTGTTGCAGTATTTGTAGCAGTCAGTCTTAACTGAATCTCATTTTGCCAATTTATTAAGTTATTCCTGTAATTTATTCTTGTTGGAAACCATCTTGCTGAAAGCTTCTTTATGTAGATTCTTCGGAAACATAGTGGAAAACTCTGTTCTACATAATTAACGCATGCTATTTCGGGAAATTTACAGTTATGTAAAAAGAAGTCCACAACGTGAAATTTTATTTTTTAATCCCCTGTGGTGTCGACGGGCCACATAAAAATCTGTTGCGGGCCGCGTAAGCTACAACTAAGTAAGCTAAGTAACGCTGAGCTACATGAAAAACTCAAGGATGCCCTTCAGCGACAAAACACACAATTTAGGAATTGCATACAAACAATTGAGATGCTGGCTATTACATTGAGGTAAATATAAATAGTAGCAGTGTTATAGTATAATATAAATATAATATACATATAATATGCTGCATTCGTAGAGGATGTCCATTAAAAGACCGACCCATAGTGAACTTAAATACTAGAACACAATTTTGAAATAAAAATTAAGGTACATTCCTATTTCGATTCTTATTTTATTCAAGTTTTAAAATGTAAGGGGGGGGGGGGGGACAGTCCAGTCATTTACACTCTGTATTTACTTGTACTACACTCGTGAAATATGTTAAGACGTTGGAAATCGAAAGAAAAATAACTCAATGTGGTCAATTTTTTTAAATATTGAATTAACATATAATTAGTAATTTATACCAAAATCAATATTGTCTGCCAAACACATTTTTATTATTGACATCAAAAGCATTAAATTTAGGGTGTAGTTCAACGCAAACTTCATGTCAAGCATCTTTCGTAGCATTTCTCTCTTTGTTGGCGTCAAGAAATTTGTCCCACATCCCATGTCCGGCTTCAAACAGCGTAATCAAAACTTCCAAATCAATATCTTCTATTATTTTATTAAAAAGAATTAGTCTGTTTTTATGTGCGTAATTATGTAAAAGTTATTAGTATTTCTTATTTATTAATAATTGATGAATAACCAAACTAATAAGTAATCAAAATGCAATATCAGTGGCTCA
The DNA here is from genome assembly GCA_963978545.1 of Linyphia triangularis. Lineage (NCBI taxonomy): Eukaryota > Metazoa > Arthropoda > Arachnida > Araneae > Linyphiidae > Linyphia > Linyphia triangularis. The sequence goes on from OZ021721.1 coordinate 52,018,095, forward strand.
AGGCCAACTCGTAATCCGACATAAGTCGGCTAATGTGAAAGCGCCCATTTGGTTACGTGGTCTACTGAATCATCCGCAGACGGTCTGACGCCGGACATTTCAGTGGCACCCGACGGCGGCAAACACGCGTTCTTCCGACTTTTTGACTCTGACGGATAATGTGAAAGGAGCAATTCACTTCTTCACCCCACTAAAAGAATTTCGTCTTCCTACTTTTTGCGGATCGACAAAAGTCGGATAATGTGAAAGGAGCCTAAGTCCACATCAGCGCCAAAGCAGCTCAATAGTAGAACTTATAATCAGTAAATTACAAAAATTATGTATTAAATATGGAACTGGAGGTCCCGACTGGTTTCTCATCAGGGGGTTCAACCAACCGGAAACCTCCAGGAGGCGTTTCTTAAACGAGTACGGCCAAAAAGGCACAAAACCTAACTCTTGAACCCGACGCCTCCACACCAGAAGAATGAGGAAATCAAAGAAATTCATTAAAATGAGTATGAAATAATGCAATGAAATGAGTAAATTCAAAATTATCCAGAGCACTTACACCTTTGAATAAAACCTAATAGTACAGTAACAAAGTTTGTAGTTTAGGACAACACCTGAAAAACTGTCCCGCAGAAAGAACTATTCCGCAGAAAAATAATCACGTTATTCCAAAATATTCAAGTTAATAGCGCCATCTGTATAACAAAATATAAATTGAAGATTCAAAAGAAAAAAGAAAAAAATCTTTTTAAACTACAAACTTTTTTGCTGTATTATTGGGATTTATTCAAAGGTTTAAGTGCTCTGAACAATTTTGTATTTACCCATTTCATTGCATTGTATACTCATTTTACTGTATTTCTTTGATTTCCTCATTGTTCTGGTGTGGAGGTGTCAGGGTTCAAGAGTTACATTTAGTGCCTTTTTGGCCGTACTCTTTCATGAAACGCCTCCTAGAGGTTTCCGGCTGGTTGAACCCTTTGATGAGAAACCAGTCGGGACCTCCAGTACCATATTTAATATTTAATTTTTGTAATTCAAATCTGATGTGATATGTAATCACCTCGTTACTTGAAATTAATGAAAATTTCAATAATTATTAATTTTTAAAGTTTCGATTCAAGTGATCATTGGAATTGTCACTAATATGAGGCTTTTAAGTTCACTTTTATAACGGGCAATTATTAAATAAATGTCATATTTAATACAATATTTCCAGTTTTTCTGAAGAACCAAATTGCTTCACGTTCAAAAGAAACATCCAACTTTTCTTCAAAAATATCACCATGCAACGAACAATTATTCCCATGGCCAACATCCATACCTCACATCCTTAGATGTACGCCTTCTCCCACCCACATCACCTAGAATACAAATTGCCTACTGAAGTCCCGATTTTTGCGCAGTGCGAATTGAAAAACGAACTTTCTTATCAAATAACGACTAAGCAACAGAATGTGGAACGTGAAAAACGACGTCACGTAGAGAGCCTCCTTCTGTGATCTCACACATTGACAAATGGCATGTGAATAATTCAACGAAATTCATGCTGGGACCATCCAGCTTCTAGCACTAAGTAAAAAAATTACGGGTAAATTCTCCCAAATTCCAAATTATGAGATCTCAAAGCATAATTTAACATTGTAAAACATTGTTATTGTAATAGAATGTTACGTGGCTCTTATGAATTCGTTGCTTAAGAATTATACCACTAGTTTAGTTGGAGAGTAGAATGAAGCAAAACAATACTTTCAACTGTATTTTCTTCACGAAGATACAAAAGTTATTTACCTGTCTAGGAAGAAAGGCCAATGATTGAAACGGGTAAATAAATATCTACCACTTACTTACTGAAAGTCTATCAAGAGAAGAGCTTCAGCTAAATAATATAGATAGTGGCTATAGAAACATGGCTCGTTGATTAAGAAAAGGGGTTCTGTATGCAAGAAATTCATAGTCTAAAAGGTTATAATAGGGCATTCGTCTTGGTGATAAGAAATCATTTACTTAAATAAATATATTTTGTTAATCTATATATGAAAAATCGCCAATAGATCATCATGGCATTCAGAATGCCAATGTTGATGTTTTTTAATCGAATCGCCAATAAAAAATGTGACTAGTCTTGTTTCATGGCAACTGACAACGCTAAACAGCTTAACCGGACTTATTTTTATGATAGAGAGACAGTAACTCTTTTCGTACTAGCAATGTCAAATGGCATCAACAAATTTTTCATTACTTTTTACCATCTAAATTTTAACTTTAAATGCGCTTTGAAAATTGTATTTGGAAGCAAGAAAAAGCTTTTGAAAAGCGTCTTTTTCTGTAACGAGAAACATTATTTAATAGTTTTTATGCAAAATAATTGCTGATAACCTAACTTGCGAAAAACTATTCTCGGACCTGAAATGGTTAAGAAATAAAAACTATAAGTCTTGTATTGCTTTAAAAAGCAAATTATGCTGATGTAATTTGTGGTATAAATGTCATTCACTCTTATTAAACATAGACCCATCTTCATCCATGTTACACTGTCTTATGTGTTACAAAGTTAAAAATAGAAATATCATATTCCTATACATTACTTCTGGACGCTAATTTTTTTTGTGACGATCTTTTTTCTCTCTCTGTATATTGTACAGTGTGTTAATTGTTTGAAAATAGAAACTAAAAATTTATTTTTGTCTAAAGAGGGAATACCAAGTAGAGAATATTTTGGTAATCTATAAAGGGAGAAGGTGAGGGGGGGGGGGGGGGAGACTTGATGTTTAGAATGGACTACGTACTACGTATTGAATGCGTCAGCTCGGCCCTATAATGTTTCTCTCTTTTCTCGTTCTACTTTAAGTCACACTAAAGGCTTTTGTGTGAATATGTATTATTTGCTTTAAACAATATTATCTTCATTATGAGTTTATAAATCGAAACTAAATGTTAAAAAGTCCATTTGGATACTCTATCAGGGATACACGGGATACGATTTATCAAATTTGCTTGCCGTGTCGAAATTGCTTTCCAAATCAAGTTTCATAATATTTCTCAGCAATAAAATACAATAACTAACTTCAACAAATTTCCAAAAACAGAATTTCTGCAAGCAATCTTAAATGAGCTGACACATTGTCTAAAATATATTCAGTGAGAATTCCATCTGAAAAAATTGTGAATTATAAATAAAAAATTTCTTATATTATTAATACAATTTAGGTTAAGGAACATTTCATAAATGTTTCTGGAATGTCTGGTGTAAGAATAACTGTATTATACGTTTTATATTTACAAGTTTTAAATTGATGTTTTGCATTTATTAAATTTTAAGTTTATATAAAGCCTACGTACGACTAACATGACACCAGATTACATAGCAGTAATAATTACATTCGTTACAATAATCGAAATATAGGTAGTTTTGTTGTTTTAACTAGGCGTAATATACTATTCTAAAAATTTAGAACAAGCATATTGTTAAAAATAAAGTGTAAGTAGATGTATGACAAGTAACATTTTGAAGATAATTATATTATGATTTCTATTTAGACGAAATGGTTAAACCATATCAAGTTTTTTAAACTCTATAACTTTCTTTTGATAGAATCCTAAAGTTATACTAAATTGCTCTGTACTGATACTAAGAAAGATAATAAATTACTGATGCTGTAAGTTAATACCATAAGACAAATGGTTGAAGAAATTATTGAAAAAAGTTTTATCTACCTTCTCTATTATAAGAATAAAACATGTTACTTGAAATGCTACTATTATTTCAAGATTTATGATTCCCAAATACAATGCAGCGCTTAAATACACCCTTTTTTTCTATCGTGGGCGAAATGTGGACGCACCAGCGTAAAATAAACTGCAGTGGGTGTAACTTTAAATGCAGAAGTTGAAATGTGGTTGAATGGCTGGATTGTGTGTTGCTCAAATCCTGTACCTCAGAAGTAAATTATCGTAAGTGCAATGTTGAACCAGTTGCACGATAGTTTACTTCTGAGGTACTGAATGATATCTACGCTAGGTTGACTGCATTGCACATTTTTAGTGAGCATCAATTCGACTGTAAACGACTCGCTGATTTCTGTAAATTTCGTAAGAAGTTGAAATATACTTGAGCGGCTAATTATGTGCTGCTCAATTATATCTACACTAGATTGACTGCATTCTACTCTTATAGGGAAGCGTCAATGCGACTGGAAAAGATAAAAGCTAATTTCTGTTAATTTCATAATGCAGAAGTTGAAATGCACATGAACGGCTGGATTGTGTTTAGCTTAAGTTTATCTATGCTAGGTTGACGTCAGTTGACTACATTGTACATTTGTAGTGAAGCGTCAATTCGACTTGAAACGACACGTTAATTTCTGTTAGGTTCGTAATGCTGAAGTTGAAATACACTTGAATGTCTAGATTTATGTTCAATTATATATACGTTAGGTTGACTTTGATTGACAACAATGTATGTCCAAAGAGAGTGCCACTTCCGTTAAGTTAATTCCATTGAAAAAGGACCATCACGCCCAAAAGCGTGAATGTAGTACACGTCCCTTAAAAATGAACATTTTATCAGTGATATGCTATGCAAACTATTATTATTTATTACTTAAAAGATAAAAATAATTGGAAACTTTTAATATACAGTGGTCCTTTATAGACAGTGGCCCTTCTACTTCTAAGGTGCGGGAATATTCTCTTGAGTTATTGCCTTTTTGCACTCTGAAAAACGTAGTACACGTCCATTATAAACATTACACATTATCAATGATGTGATGTGCTATGTAACTATTATAACTTAATAGGTAAAACTAATTACATTTTTCTTGTTTACAGTGGTCCGTCTCCAACCAATGATCTTTTGAGTTTTCACCCTTTAGAACTCTCTCTGAAATCAATCTAAAAAGTCACATGCGTTAAAAACACATTTCTAGTTTTTCGAAATGTTACCATATTTTACTTTGAAAATACAATCTGGTTTTCATGAATATTTTCTGGAAAATGTTAATATGATAGTCGTTCAATTTTTTTAAATCGTTTCTGCATAAAAATAAGCACCAATCTATCTTCAGTCTTGCACATAATCAAACGCAAACATATCATTTAGGTATAGCTAAATACGTTAAACATTTAACTGTCGAACATACATAATTTAAAATTAAGTTTTATTTGAAGTGATTTATTCCTCTTAAGAGTAATATGAAAATGATTCACGTTTATGTAGGTTGAATTCAACCTTAAGGTCTTCAACTAATAGCAAAAGACCACCTATACTGTTTATATCATTGAAAAATAATCGTCTAAAGGTAAATAAATTATCATTTAAAGAAAAATTAATGTTCCATAACTTTAAAATCCGCTTACGTTGCTATATGTTTATATTGCACGTCATCTTTTTTTGCGATCCATAACTCACCAAATAATCTCTGTTATTACAATACCTATTTGTAATGATAAGGAAAATAAAAATTTCTCTCTTGCGTTCGTATTTATGCTACTTGTAGAAACTACAGTTAATATGCGTTTAGTTGATTTACTATCCAAATAGTCTACATCACATTTATTTTATACAGAAAAACAGACATGACAGCGTTTGCCTTTCACTCACTGTCGGAAGGTCAATTTATTTCTTTGGCGTGTAGTCTAAGTTTTTTATATTCCAGAGGGAAGAACTACTGAAAATTATGACCTATACTATCCTCCACATGACGCCTTCGTTTCTTCTCAGTGGACAGAAAAAAACAATGTAATAAAGAATGTGGTAAGCTATTTTTTTAAAACTCAAACGATTTGAGAGAAACAAAAGCAAAGGAAAGAAACTCAATAGGGCAACGAAATAATGTCTCTAATGCAAGCTTTGGTACCTTATTTTAAATGCCACATCAAGAAGTTTTCCAAGAAAGTATGGTTGGTGGTATTGGATATTTTTTGACGTAAGAACTACACGAGAATTATACTAAACCGAAACAACACCATGCTATGCAGTTATGTCTATTGTCCTACGAACCAGGCTCGCTTGATAAAACGATAGACGCATTCAAAATACGTCGTAGCATAAAAATGTTTTTGTGTCATAAACAATAGAAAAGCACAAAAGTTTAACTTCATCGTATGCATTCACTTTTTTTGTATTCACTTACCTGTTCTCCAGTAAAGGGTGCCAAAAAAAAAAAAAAATCATGCATAGGAATGTAGAGGAATGTAGTGAGTTCTTCAACAGCAATATTCCCCATGCAAGCTAGGCTGTTTCTACGTTAGCCTCAGTATTTTGTCTTCCGGAACTTTCATCTATTCTCACACTGTGTCCTTTTTCTTTTTAAATGCTGCGGCAGCTCGACAGTTAATCATTTCGATTCAAACGTTCACCAACCGTCGAATCCCAAATGTAAACAAATGGCCAGTGTTTCCAATCCGCATTTACAAATGCGGTCTTTTTTAGACACGCGAAAGAGAATTTTATAGATAGATTCATGATGTTAATAAGGTCATCAGAGTTTTCGAGGTGTTAGATTGCAATTGAAATGAGATTTGGAAATTGCGACAAAAGTGTAAATATTAGAAATGTCAGTACTTTGTCAGCAACAGGACTGATAAAAAGTTGATTTTTCTATTGCATATCACATAAAGTTTTTATTACTCTAATGAGTTACAACTTTCATAACTTAAAAGGAAGCTCGTTGGACAAAATTTCGCTCAACTTTTTAAAGATAAGTTCATTAACATTTCCATGAGGCAAAATAGAAAGAAACAATGCACTTTTAGAATAAATTTAACAGATTGTGAGTATAATAATGTTTTTCTTTAATGGAAATTTGATAAATCCATGATTTCAGGATGTCCCAAAAAGGATCGACACATCTGAAAAATGAGTAAAAAAAGACAAGAACGGAAGACGATAGAAATGTACCGTTTGCTACATTCTACTAGGTAAATTACTAAATTTTATTCATTACCTTTCAAAAATAAATGTAAAGTTCACCGACATGTGACTATTTTCAGCAACAGCATGACGCAATTAAAACATCGTTTTGAAGTTTTTGAACATGCTTAGACCATTTTTTTTTTCGAATTTATTTTCTAACTTTATTTTTCAATGCTTATCAATCAACAGCGCATTTTTTAGTGAACTTTGCGATAATTTTTGAACATTGATGGGATAAAACTCTTTAGTTTCCCAAGTAGATTACAGCAAACGGTACATTTCTATCGTGATAATTTTTTAAATTCGCTTTCCAAATGTGATCGTCCTTTTTGGAACATCCTGAATGAACAACTGTCCTTTTTCTACTACGAAACAGATTTTGATATAGCATTCTTTCAAAATATATATAATGAATAGAAACATAACAATCTTGTCACAAAAAATACCTTTAATCGCACGATCTCTTCCAGAATGAGTCGACTTCATTGACATATCTGCCACTCCTAACTCCTAGTGATATTTAATGAACCTGTGGTAAAACAAACCCCTCGCAGAGAATTCTTCCATATCCTTATCTGCGACTGTCATCTGAATACAAGAAACATGCCTTTTCGGATATGGAATCCATCTCCATCGAAGACAAGCTACGGGAAGTCGTCTTTGTACGGGGGTAGGGACAGACAGCCTGCCTTGTCTACGTTGTCATTGCTTGGCGAATCGCCGGAGGTATGTCTGTGGAATTTGTGGGACAAGATATTCACCTTGGTGTAGACCTTTGCTGAACTTCGATCGACATCGATCATGAAAAGCATTCGTTATGACTTTATTTATGGAAGAGATAGACACAAGTAATGTCAAACTTTCTGCGCAAGTTAATATAATTCCAGATTTATTCAGAAACTGTAATTAGTGTTGAATTTCAGTATTGTTATCATAAAACAGAGTGCAATCTTATTTAACATTAGGATACATGTTTTTTTTATCAAAATCCCTATTTCATAACATTTTTTAAAGCGAAATTGGCTATTGGGCTTAAAATATAAGCCAATAAGATATAGCAGTTTCGAATTCGGAATGCATACTCATAGTGAGCTTTGCCTGACCACCTTATTTCTTCCATTGGCTCTGGCATGGATCGACTACAGATATCCTCTCTGTACTCTAAACATATAACTGTATATAAAGCAGAAACGAATTTAATTTGAGAGTTGAGTTTTTGTCGTACAGCTGATTACAATTGAAGAATAAGGTAGAAGAATGATTTAAGTCACTTATAAGTGATTTTGAGAAAACATAATTTAAAGGTTTGAAAATGCATAGAATTGCGTTGAAATATTTCGACTTTTCTGTGAATTATATCTCGAACCAAATCGTTCTTCACCCTTTGTTGGCTTATTATTGGTAGCCACCACTATGAAAAAAATGATTATGTTATTTCAATTCGTATTCACTACAAATTTTTGTTAGTGTTTTAGCTTTTGCGTTCAATAGATATACATTTTAATTTCGTGTTAGTTTATTTAATTGCTAAGTGGTCTTTGTTTCAACTATTTAATATTTGGAATGATACTTTTCGAATTTTTTCAGGGTATCTGATTTGAAATAAATCTAGGATTTTAAACAAATTACGACTAAAATATATTAGAAAAATAGGGAAAACAGCTAGTCATTAGTAGATTACTTTTAAATATTACATTCCATAAAAAAGTTAGATCCATTGAAAAAAAATTTAATACTCTTTCTCAAAATCAAAAACATTAATTTGAGAAGCATTTTTTTTCCCAAATTTTTTCCAAACCCTTTCTCCTTGTATATGATATTTATATTATTACAAATCTCTTTATATCCTTGCATTTTAACTCTAGAAGGGTTAATAAACATTAAATAGAAACTCAGAACAAATGAATGAAACCATTCTTTTTTAAAAAACTTATCTCTCTATTTCTAAAGTCAGGATGGCAAACAGCACAGTAAAGGGTCAAGTCCATTCCTGAAAACCATATCTGCGGAAACCTGAAAGAAATTCAAGAAATTATGTCCGAGACAGACTAATTTAGTATAATCCGCATTTAAATATTCTTATATAGTTACTCCCCCATACTGTTTCTTAACATAGTTAGTGGCATTCATCCTCTAATAACCCTGCCAACCAGCAGCAAACCTCGAAATGGAAATTCTAATGAGTATTCTTAGCTGCGCTGGTTAGGTGTGGTGCTCTTGGAAGAAAAGCCATTTCGATAAATCAATCCTACTAAGAAATGCCACCAAAGTTGAATAAGAAATGTTATCTTTTAAAAAGCGAGATGACTTAACAGCTTGTTTCTGAGAAATTGTGGTGGAGAAAAACACGCCTTTTTAAAGAAAACTCGAAGATCTAGTGAAAAGAAAAGTATAACCTTTTCCCTCAAATCTTAAAGTTTCAAGGTAAAGGTCAGGGAGTTTTTTAGTGTAAATTCTGTAGAGAATATCACGAGGCGTGAGCAATGTTGATGTTGGCCTGACTTCAAAAGAAAAGATAAAGATGTGATATTATGTCATAAAAAGTGTTTTTATTTAATGAATCAATGTTTTATTTGCGTTCATCTGTTTCGTTGTATGTATGTTTTATAAGGAAGCATGTGCATACTTTTTTACTAGGAAATATGAAATGTACTGTTTATATATCAAGAGAATAGCTCTCGCCAGATAGTCTGATTGGTGGCAGTCGCTTTGGAAGCAATTAAAATAGGGGCGATACACGGCATAGATTAGCGTCAAATAGTTTTCAAAACAGCAAATGTAGATTTCTTCCATCTGGAATTCCGCGTGATTAATGAAGCTAGTCTTGTTTCCAGGACAACAGACAACGTTAAGCAATGTGGCAGGAGCTATTTTATTGTAATATTACGCATGTTTTATGTTTTACCGACCGAAGATGCAACAAATTAGTTTGTGGAGACTGCTAATGTCAAAACTTTTCTAATTTTAGTGGCGTTGCTCATAGTAATTTGTCGGAGGATAAAATTATCGATACAGACAGTATTATCAAATCTGTTTGATTCTAACCAGTCATAAAGTCGTAAATTCAATGAAATGAAAGAGCAAGCTTAAAGTTTTAGACAGTAAACGAAAGAGTTGATATGAGAAATTGTAGTTAATTTACAAGAAAGATCAAAGTCAATTTTCCAAACTTTCCTGAAATAGTTAATATTGCATTAAGTGTAAAAGATCGTTTAGGTAAAGGTTTAAGGTCTTTTTCATTGGACAATAAAAGGTCTGCAGAGTTTCTAAGAAGGGCAATATTTTCCTCACCCACTCTAGAAGCTGAAGAAAATTTCGTTTTTTATTTTCATTGGCAGAAATAATGCTTTGAAATAAATAATTTTTATCAATAAAAGTTTATATTTTTTATGTGTTTTGGGTTAGAGTTTTATGACGTAAGAGAAAAACGACTAAAAGCCATATTATGCACCGAAACGTCGCATCTGGACCACATCAAACATAGAGGATTCCGAAATTAAGAGATCTCCTCTTTTATCTGGAAGAACTTAAAAGAAGATCTGCCCTAATTAAGACATTTTTCAAGAAGAGTCTAAAAAATGATTATTAAAGTATTTTTGGTATAGTGAGCGCAATGCCGCGCAATACTCATTTGTCGTTTATACTTGGAAATAATTTTTCTTCTGAAAAATAAAGATCGTATTCTTTGTCGTCCAGTGACTTAACTAAATGATAGCTAGGGGACAAAGTTTTATTATTAGGAGTCTATGCTAAAAAAGCGTTGCAGCTGACCCCAAAAAAATTAGAAACAAAAATTTTAACACTTAAACTTGCGAACTTGCCGGATAGCTTGTGTGAGTAGATGTTAAATAAATTTTAATATTCAGTCTATGAGATCATGAAAAAGTTCTTTCTAGTGATGTTTCTTTAGGAAAGACAGAAATGAAGTAATTTTGTATATACTATTCCGTACAGTGGCGGCCCGTGGTCAAAAATGTTAGTGCAGCCGGAATAGTGACTCCCCCACCCACTTCCCACATTTATTCCTGAATGGAAATTTTGTATTCTTAATTACTCAAACTTAACTTTGTAAAACAATAAAAGACATGAGCTGCAAAATGTAATTGCAGACCATATAAAAACGTTTTTCACTTATAACTTGCCACAGCTTTCTCCTCTAAGATTTAAAATAGTTGCCAAAAGTTGGGTGTTGGCACTTACCCAAATGAGTAAAAAAACTTAGAACTTAACTTTATTAAATAACAGTGGGGTGGCCCTAGGTACACAAGTCTCCTCTCTCTCTGTATATATATATATATATATATATATTCACATTTATTTATGTAGTTCGTAGTTTTGGAGTGAAATAAAAAAAAAAAAAACTTATGCAGATTAACTTTAATGATTCTTGGTATTATATTTTGGAAATAGTACTTTTTACTTTTACTTTAAAATGTAAAAAGAAATGTTTATTACATTTTTTCCGCAAAGTTAATGTCTTACTTTTCACTGACCCCTTTTTCATGTCTTGGTTTATCATATTGGACCGACTACCTCTGCACGGCACGTAATTTATGTACGTCCCCTCTACACAAAAATAGATAAATTGTGTAAAGTGTAAAAAAAAAAAAAAAAAAAAAAAAAAAAACCACCTAGTCAATTCCCATTGTTCTTATTTAGAAGTTCGAAATTATATGATTGAGAAGTTTAATGTATGGGACATACATAAATATGCCCCGCTTGTAGGTGGCAGAGAGTCGGTTTGTCCAACGTGATGGATCTTGACATGGAGGGGGTATGGGGAAATTGCTAGCTTATCGTGACAATTTTACTTTTGCCGGACAAATTTAATTAGCACATTGTTTTTCAATTTAAAGCTTAAAAAATTTAGCTTCGGTCATTCAAGATCATTTTTACCAAGAGAGTTAATCATCAATAAATTGGGCTTAATTCTATCAGATTTTACTTAAAACTGCATAAATATAATTTTTTTTGAAATTTTTTAAATTAATTAAAAACCAATTAAATTAGTTCTGTAAAAGGAGATAAGGACAGAAATGTGACGTAATTTTAGGGGTAGGGGTCAGTCGAACATGATATGAGGGGGAGGGGTGTCGTAAAATTCAAAATAGGGTATTTGACAAATTTTCAAAATATGTTTTAAATAAAGCGTTTGCACAAAATAAAAGACACGTATTTTTTTCTTTTTTCAAAATAATGCCGCAAATTCGCCAAAAATCGCATTTTAAAATGCAAGCAGATGATCCGCCCATAAAATGCTGCTCAAAACCCCATCTGACTGTGTGACGTCACTACTGTGAAAACAGCATTGCGAATGGTAAACAACCATGAGTTTCAACTCATGGTTGTTTACCATTGTGTTACCTTAATGTGTTCTTTTCTTCTGATTTTGTACGAGGTTGGTTGGTTGGTTGGTTGTTTTCAGATTATCTGGCGCCGTCAGCAACACGAGGGGTATAATGCGCCGAAACATTCGTCATTAGACAAGCCAACATACATTTACAAACACCCATGCCAACACGGGACTCGAACCCGCAACCTCGCGGTCTAGAAGCTAGCACGCTAACCACTATACCGTGATTTTGTACGAGGAAATTCTTACTGGTATAGTGTTGTACCCCACTGTACACATATTTCAATTAAAACTCCAGACAAATTGTTCATACTTGTGTCTAGGAAAGCGGATATACGAAAAAAGTGTTTAAATATCTTGCAAGAAGATAATAAACTAAGTTTCCCCCATAGACTGCTGTTTACTTCTGTGAAGATCACTCTGTAAATAATACTTTAATGTTTTTAAATGTTTTAATTGCGCAATAATATGTTTAGGTACAGCTGCACTGATGGAAAATTGATTTTTTTTTTTTGTAAATTCGAAGCTAAAATAAGACAGCTGAACACTAATTTGGGTAAAACTTCCAATTACTGAATGGATTCTGCACCAAGAGTTGTTTACATAAAACCTCGACAAGGTATGGCGGATTTTTACTATAGCATTTTTTTTACGATAATGTTGTGTTCATATTCACTTTAATGCATTATTACTTGTTTTTTTCACTCTGTAAATGTTTATATAAGATCAGACATAAATTATAGCTACTGTTCCGATTCATCCCTTTCTGCGGGGTGAATCGGAGCACCATGTATAAAATCAAAATAAATGCGAGTCATATTTTTTCCAACGTTTTTGGGTTTGATCATCATATAAGAAGGTATGACCAGTGGCGGCCAGTGGTCGAAAATGTTAGTGCAGCGGGAAACATGCGACTTCCCAACAACCTCCCTCCCCCCCTCCTCAACCACACACACACTTTCCACTTTCCACAATCATGTACAATCACACTTGAACTTTATTTTTTTAAATTACAATTTTAAAAATTGCGGTTTTTTTTTTTTTTTTTTTTTTTACATTTAAAAGTACATAATAAGTAATGATGCTTAAATGAAAAAAATTTCAGATTTATTCAAAAAGTAATTAACTAATTAACATTTAACTCGGTATAATTAGCATATTTTTGAAAAGTGATTAATCGAGCTTTATAGGACTAAGAAAAGAAATTATGGCTGAAAATTGTTAGTAATATCATTCTTAACGTCATGAACCTCCATCTAGTTTCTATAATACATAGTTTTTTTTAATAGAATTTTTTTAACATTGAAAGTAGAAAAAATCGCAATTTTTCTAAAAACTTTTGCATTTAAAATTCTAGCAAAACTCATTTTCTTTTCCAATCAATTTGACTGAGGTTTAAAACATCTAATAGATAACGCAGATTTTAAATCTTAAATCATATTTCAAAAAGGTTACATCAAACTTCAGTTATCACTGTTTAAATGGAGTTTAACGTGCCAAAAACACGATTTTTTAGATAATGATTTAAAATATTCAAATTTATTTTCAAAACAAAATAGTATACTAAAATACCTCTCTAGTCTTCAGATGATACCATTATCTTGCAAAAATTCCATCTAGAGATTATTTTAAAGCAGAAATTCTCAAGGGCAGCCTTAGTCGGAAAATCGCTGATCTAGTTGCCTCGCTACACATTACGTAGAGGAAAAGCTATATTGGATTCCATTGGTTACGCGTTTGACTGTCCACTGAACACGTCCACTGAACGCGTTTCAGGAACACATGGCTGCCGTTCGGAGAAAGATCCCCTTGATTGGAAACGTTTTTTTTCCCCCTCGGGAATTGAGTATTGAGGCAAGAAGTTTTCTGTTCATCGGATTTTTCTATACATACCGAAGATATTGGATTTTCATTTTAGAAAATTGTAAAATACATAATTTTATTTTTGAACTAATAAATTTAAATGCAACCGGCTGCTCTGACAGTAGTGCACTAGTCGTCACTGGGTATGACACAAGTTTCAAAGCCAAAACTAGTTCGTCAACGATATTGTTACAGTGGATTTTTACTTTGAAAGTTAAAAAGGTTTCCGATTCACCCCGTTTTACAGTATTCGATCGATTATTTTAATCGCTAATAATTTTAATCTTATGTTTTTATAATTATTATAACTGTGAAAGTGTGTAGTTCTTGTTTTACAAATTATAATAGCTGGGAGATTTAGTTACAAATAAAAAGATGTTTTAACATATCTAAACACTGCTGAATAAAATTCTGGGCTTGACTTGAAAAAGAATCCCACCATCAATGCGTCTATTTTGGGAAAATTTAAACTGTCTGGATTTACGAAACTATCATACATTTTTAAATAAAGCTTCTTTAAATAAATATTTCCTAAAAGTCACCTACAATGGTCATAATTAATCATAAAGCATGAAAAAAGACGAACCAAGCTTAAAAATTAAACGTAGGAAGTTGTTTGTTCACAAACATCCACAGTAGTGACGTCACAATCTGGAGGAGCTTAAGCGATCGCTTCTGATCACATGACGATGAGCTAAGAAAACCATTTTTAAAATTTGATTTGTAAAAATTTGAGCAATTATCAAAAACCCTATTGTGCATGACATAAGTTATGCATGACTCCAAACCACTATAATATATAGTGGAAAATATTTAGATGGGGGGGGGGGGGAGGGCTCTAAACCCCTCTCCCATGTATACCGCATTTAGTTACGGTCTTGAACGTTTTTAATTCCTCAAATATATAATAAAACTTGCATATAATCATTATTTTACCCTACGATTAAAGAATAATACAATTGTTATTATTTTTTTTAAAATTAATTTGTCTTGATCTATAAGTTATGTATGACGATCCTTACGTTATGTAATTTCACAAGAGACACTGAATTCTTTCATAGTATTCTTACTGTATACTTATAGTCCGGGGAATAGAGACTGAAAAAGGGGTCTTACCTTGCAAAAGGTTATGTAGTTCTGATTTCTTAATATGTTATAAAGGCCGGTCCCGTGGTTTATAAACCAAGTTTTCGACCTCCTAACCCTTGTGCGTTCTACGTGGTGCACCAAAAACTGAGCCGTTTTTCAGTTTATACGTCATAACTCTTTACCAATACATCTTAGAAACAAACATTATATTCAAAAGTTGTAGAATATTAAATTATCTACAACTTTTGTATACTAAGTTTTTTTGTAGACCTATTATGTAAATAGTTATGTCGCATCAAAGTCAAAACTTTTTCGTAAAAATGCTTCTTTATTAAGATTTGTGTCAAGTTTTTTGATTATATCTTCATAATGGTACGTTTTAGAGAAAAAGTTTGGAATAAAAGTTGTAGAGAAATAAATTTCCTACAAGTTTTCTACATAAACTTATTTTCTAGGACTAATAACAAAGGAGTTACTCTGCTTTGTGTATTTTCCGTTGTGCACCACAAACAAATACGTTTTTCAGTTTATAGATCATAACTCTTTCGCAATGCATTTTAAAAACAAACATTAAGTTTAAAAGTTGTAGAATATTAAATTTTCTACATTTTTTGTGAACAATTTGCTTTTGTAAAGCTATTATGTAAAGAGTTACGTAGCATCAAAGTACACTTTTTCGTAAAAATGCTGCTTTTTTAAGTTTTTTGCCGAGTTTTTCAATTATATCTTCATAACAATAACTCGTAGGGAAAAATATATTATACAAAAGTTGTAGATCTATAAATTTGCCATAAGTTTTTACCAAAATTTACTATCCAGGACTAATAACTAAGGAGCTACTTTTCTTTGAAGGTTTACGAGATGATAACCTATAATATTTTACGTATGGGTAAGGGTTTAAAAATAGCTTCTTACTGCATAGTCAGACAATTTTAATATAAAAATAAAACAATATATTTATAATACTAATGATAATGTAAAATAAAAAGTGGAAATATATTAAATAATGTATATATCTATAGATAATAATAGTAATATAAAATTTACCATTTTGCCGTGATGCACCAAAAATTTCTGCATTCGGAAATAAAAATGAGAAATAGACTGCTTTCAAGTGGCTGATTCTAAACTACGTGGGGTACAGATCTTTTGAGATAGAATAGAAAAATCACAAGTCGGGTGGCATTAGTGACATCTAAAGGAATTCTTTTAAGGACTCAGTTTCCGCGAAAACACCATATACTGTTGATTGAGATTTGCCGCTGCCGAATTCAGGGTAGAAGATTAGAAGAACCGAAAAACCATTCTCAACCCTCCCCACCACTAACCATCCCGACAGAATATCAACCACTCAGTGTAGTTACTTAATATTGGAATACATGCGTAGTAATGTTGGCTGCTTCATCATATCCAATATTACAAGAATTTGCAAAGATCTTCCTAGATCCTAATGCCAGTGTTTCAAGCATCACCGAAGCAGTATCAAGCATTTTTGTTGCTCTCTTTGGTGGTCATAGGGCAACAACTTGAAATGCTTTGCGTTATAAGCAATTTTCAAAATCAACAACTGGGAGCAAGTTAAATCTGTCAAAACTACCTCCGACCCAAGAAGCTGCTATGCATCATGTCTTTCGCACATACCATCAAGTAAAGACATGGATGTGCCAATTGAAAAACCCTCTGGTCTGTGGGTGGAAGATGGACAGTAAAGGACTTCTTCCTATTACAACCACCAGGGATTCAGCTTCTCAATCAATTCTGACCTACATTTTCTGCCAGCGCAACATAGGACGCACTAAGGCCTGCGGTTGTAGAAAGGCCGGTCTCAAGTGCTCCATAATATGTAAAAACTGTCACGGACAAACCTGTGACAATACAGAGAACATCATAATTGATGACAACGATGAAGACGACCCATCAGAACTCTTAATTCAAGAAGTAGCGGAGGAACTAGCCGAGCCTTTGTGGCTAAACGAAACTAAATTTAAGAATTTATAAGTTTTCTAAATTGTAAGTTTTATTGATATTATTATATATATATACATTTTTATAATATTTATATTTTTTGATTTATAATACTATTATTTTAATATCTATATTGTTTTATTTTTTATTAAACTTGTCAGGCTTTACAGTAAGAAACTGTTTTTAATATTAGTTCTTACCAAGTAGCTCTTTTGTTATTAGTCCTATAAAATAACTTTGTATATAAAACGTAGCAAATTTAGAGTTCTACAATTTTTATGATATACTTTTATGGATATCATCTAAAAACTCGACAAGAATCTTAAAATGGTATTTTTACGAAAGAGTTTTTGCTTTGATGCTTTTCATACAATTTGTTTTTCATACAATAGTTCTACAAAACAAATTTTGCACATACATTAGTGGTAGAAAATTTAATACTCTACAACCTAAAATATAATTTTTTCCCCCTATAAAATGCAGTGGAAAAAGGATATGATCGGTATACTGAAAAAAGTTCAAATTTCAGAATTCAGAAGGTTTTTGGTAAACCATGGCAAAAATGGTAAATTGATATTACCGTTATTGTATATAGATATATACATTATTTAATATATTTCCACTTTTTATTTTACATTATCATTAGTATTATGTAAATATTGTTTTATTTTTTATTAAAATTGTCAGACTATGCTGTAAGAAGCTATTTTTAAACCCGTACCTATACATAATATATTATAGGTTATCATCTCGTAAACCTTCAAAGAAGAGTAGCTCCTTAGTTATTAGTCCTAGATAGTAACTTTTTGTATAAAACTTAGAGCAAATTTATAGATCTACATTTTTTGTTCAGTATATTTTTCCCTACGACTTATTGTTATGAAGATATAATTAAACAACTAGGCAAAAAACTTAAAAAAGCAGCATTTTTACGAAAAAGTGTTTACTTTGATACGACGTAACTCCTTACATAATAGCTTTACAAAAGCAAATTGTTCACAAAAGTTGTAGAACATTTAATATTCTACAACTTTTAAACTGAATGTTTGTTTTTAAAATGCATTGTGAAAGAGTTATGATCTATAAATTGAAAAACGTATTTTTTTGTGGTGCACCACGGAAAATACACAAAGCTGAGTAACTCCTTTGTTATTAGTCCTAGAAAATAAGTTTATATAGTAAACTTGTAGGAAATTTATTGCTCTACAACTTTTATTCCAAACTTTTATTCTAAAATGTACCATTATGAAGATATAATCTTAAAACTTGACACAAATCTTAAAAAAGTAACATTTTTACGAAAAAGTTTTGACTTTGATGCGACATAACTATTTACATAATAGGTCTACAAAAAAACTTAGTATACAAAAGTTGTAGATAATTTAATATTCTACAACTTTTGAATATAATGTGTGTTTCTAAAATGCATTGGCAAAGAGCTATGACGTATAAACTGAAAAACGGCTCAGTTTTTGGTGCACCACGGAGAAAGCACAAGGGTTAGGAGGTCGAAAACTTGGTTTATAAACCACGAGACCAACCTTTATAACATATTAAAGAATCAGAACTACATAACCTTTTGCAAGGCAAAATGTCTCTATTCCCTGGACTATTACTGGACAGGAACTTTAAATTCCATCAGGTTATTTCCTCCATTTAAATATTTGTGGGATGACTTTCCTTCGAGTAGTGGCGACATCTCTTTGGAAAGTTAAGCAATACAAGAATGTTTCATGACGCCATCTTTTGGCAGAGTTTGATGACATTTTTTGCAAAGCTCAAATGGGATTAGCATGTTTAATCCAAAATCATAAAGAATTCCTTTCAAAGGAATGTTTGAACAAAAAATCTCCAATAAAAAGCTTTACTACATCATAAACAATTGATTTATAATTACTGTTTTTTTCTTCCTACGATTTCAGAGGATAAGCTGTAGCTCTAAAATTAGAAGAGATGTCTCAAATTAGTCTCGTAAAATGCAGTGTGGTCATAAAGAAACTTTGCCGATGTATGGTTCTCTAGCAGCCATTCCGTTCAACAGATAGAGATGAGGTTTCAGGTATAGTTTCTCAGAGGTATGAGATCGAAATTCTGTCAATGGTAACAAAATGGCACTCACGGTTACGGTTATAGTTACAGAAACTCATAAATTTCGAATAGCAACACTTACTTTTTCTTATCGCAAAATGCTCAACTCATGCGAAAACCTAAAGAACTTTTGAACGGTACATGTATTACAAAAAACGGACGCTATGCATGGACGAAAAATAGCTCTGCGAATTTCCATCAGAAACACGATTGGGGCACACGGAGACCGCTGGTTGGTAGGTTGTTTTCATATTATCTGGCGCCGTCAGCAACACGAGGGCTATAATGCGCCGAAACTTTCGTCATTAGACAAGCCAACATACATTTACAAACACCCATGCCTAACACGGGACTCGAACCCGCAACATCGCGGTCTAGAGGCTAGCACGCTAACCACTATACCGTTTGGTCGGCACACGGAGACCGCTAGCCAGGTATTCAGCGTAGAAAACCGATAAAATTGCTTGTGATGGCATCCATGTGAACTTTGGCATTTGTCACATGCAAATTTCCACCGTACGCGCCCATATCGCGTTTTTGTTGGCTTTTCGCAGAGTTGATTTTTTTTGTGCGTGCATAAGACGTCCGTTTTTTTTTTGTGATACGTATACCGTTCCAATGTTCCTTAAGGTTTTCGCATGCGCAGAGCATTTTGCGACAGGAAAAAGTAGTTGTTGGTATTCGAAAACTTCCAGTTTCTGTAACTATAACCGTAACCGCCATTTTGTTGCCATTCACAGAATCTCGAGCTCATACCTCTGAATAACTATACCTGAAATCTCATCTCGATCTGTTCAACCAAACGGAAGCTAGAGGTCTATATATCAGCAAAGTTACTTTATGACCACCCAGATGGCAAACTTAATCAATGAAGTAACTGAACGAAAAATACGACAGGTATATATAAAATTTTATTCAATCAAGTTTTGTGATTGAGGAATTATATACGTTTTTAAAAAAATCATGTACAAAATTTATTCGAAAAAAATCTGGATGCAAGAACTATAATACCTTGAAAATGCATTTCTTATGTTATATTTCTTGCAATAAAAAAAAAATATGGACTATATTACTTAAACTATATCCACCTTTGGGTAAAAAAAAAAAAAAAAAAATCAAACGGATCCATTATATTGATTATTTCGTGCTTAGTTGTGTTTTGGCAGTTTTGTTGGAATTCATCAAATAAAACACAAAATAATATTTTTTTTCAATGTCGTTTATGAAAGTTGAAATAAGCCACTCTTTTTAACAATATTTTTGGACGTGGCAGTGTTTTGGGTCAGGTCTGTGCAGCTGAGATATAGAATTATTTTTACTGTCCTTTCTTGATTGAGTATGCATTCAATTTGACAGTGTTCTAACACGTGCACGCACGCAGTTGGTAGTGATTTTTTATATTTGTCCTCTGGAGAAAAGAACAAAACCAAATTGTTGAAGGATAAAATTACTTACTCATCCTTGATTTAGCTTTAACTTCTTGCCTTACAAAAAATTCTGATAATATCAGAATAAAAAGTAAGGCCATGCAATCTGTCAAGAATGCCATCGGGTCCTCCAGTTTCGAAAGCTGGTAGTTAAAAATTATCTGAAAAATGCGACTCACCTATACTTTATTTGCTCAATTTTCATTGAGTTATTGGATTATATTTCATTGAGTAATCTTCAGAGTTTTTAGAGATAAAATAATAAAACATTCACCTGTTTGAGTAATTTACTTTTACAAATATAAATAAATTGTCGCCTTTAAAATGTGTCGATCGAAACCTATTACACAGTTTTTAGTTCCATTATGTTCCAGTAGATGGCAACACCGTTTTATGTAGTTAAATTAGGCCAGGTTGGTTGGTTGTTTTCAGATTATCTGGCGCCGTCAGCAACACGAGGGCTATAATACGCCGAAACATTCGTCATTAGACAAGTCAACATACATTTACAAACACCCATGCCTAACACGGGACTCGAACCCGCAACCTCGCGGTCTAGTAGCTAGCACGCTAACCACTACACCGTTTGGTCGGCAAATTAGGCCAGGAATTTTATGAATTACTAAAAACTGATACAGATAACTGATAAAGATAAAAATAAACTGATGAGCGTTTGAGAATTATATACAGTGTTATTATAATTAAAGTTTAACATTCAAAAAGTAGCAAAGAAAAAAAATCATCCGAGGTCAGAATGACCTGAAATTTACTTGAATAAACTCGAAGAATGGAGAATGATATGGCATAAGCACAAATATTAATTTTTTATGCCACAGTATTTTACCCTTCGCATATATTCAGGTAAAATTACAGGTGATTATGACGAGTGGTTCTTTTTTAAAGATTTTTGAAGGTTGAACTTTAATTATAATCACTCCAGGGTGATAACAAACTAAAGTTAAAATACTTATAAATTTAAATATCTAATAGTCTACAATGCAAATATAAAGATTTTCAGCTTCGAGCTAAAGAGTAGTTTTGTTTCGCAAAGAACTTCAGAAAGAATGACGAAAAGGCTCTAAATAATTTTGAGTAGAGTTTTGTTAATAGTATAGGTCAGAAAATAAAGGGTAACATCCATTAAGGGTGAGAAATTAACAAAACTCTACTCATTGATATTGCTAATGAAATAAGTAATTTTTTTGCCTTGAAATTCTTTTTGCGTTGAGGTTTATATGTGGGACTCTAAGCTTTCTTTCAAATGATTTTTTGTGTGCAGGAAACTCATAATTTTAGATAAATATTGAACCAAATCAATAGTTTTGTTTGTTTTAAGCGAAACGTGAAAGTTGCACACTTCTATAAATAGTAAAATGGCTCACTATAACCCAGATCTCTCCACATTTCCCATTTTCAAAGATAATAATATTTGTTAAAATGAGAAAAAAAATAAATTGCTTTCAAAACAGTTCGCTATTCTGAGAAGAACTTCATGGGGAAATTACTTTTCCAATTCTGATATCTATTTGAAGTAAATCAATTTCTTCGTTGTCATTTATAAAGTATTTAAACTAGCTTACCCTAAAATGTGTTGCAATGGAACTTGGTGTTGTTTCGTAAAAGAATATACGTTAGAAATTGAAGGTCTAAAAGGGTATGTGAAATTTTTTCAAAATCTGAATTTTCGCAAAGAATGATGATGGAGTGCGTTGTAGGCTAACTTATGTGACATTTACCTCTGGATTTCTAAATTTCTTAGAGTCATATATTTTGATATTTTGATTAATAAAAAAAATCACGTTACCTACAAAAAAAAAAAAAAAAAAAAAAAATACAAGTAAATACTTTATGGGGGAATATCTCGAAAACTCGTTTTTGTTACACACATCCTTCAACCACTAACCTCTTCAATTGTAAAATTCAATTCAAAGTAACATATTTTTTTCAATCTACTACTCTTGGATGCAGGTTAATGTTGTTATCTAATGAAAAAAAAAATGTGCATCAATTTGGACTAATATTGCGAATGTCGGCCAAAACTGTAATTCATATTTTTCCATAAAGAAAAAAAAACAAAAACATTTCCATTTTCACCTTATACAAAACCGGGTTTATCGTAGTGTAGATATTTCTCTGATACTTTCGTAACATTTTGACTTCAAAAGAATCATTTAAACATTTTAATCTTTAAGAGTTTCCATCTCTTGCTTTGTTCTATAACTTATTTTTATTTTGAAATAGTAAACAAACAACAAATCGTAAGTATTAAGAAATTAAAAATTTTCTGCTCGAGCTTTTGAAATATATAATTAGGTACCAATTATAATAATGAATACTAATTAAAGTTTTCCCACCTTCCTGATCAGTTAAATTAGTATGAGGTTGGTTTTTACGATTAACGACTTATTTTTATGTACAATGACAGCTAATCATTGCTCAAATTGTGGGAAAAGTAATCGAGTTGTGAATAGAAGAAGTGCTATTTCAAGACATAGATACATTTATCTACCTACATTTTTTTTTAAACCTAGAAATTGAAACGCTTTCATCATTCATCCCACTAAAATCGTATAGTTTACGTGTTTGTTGTTGCCAAAATACTTCTTCAAGACCTTGTGAATACAACCGAATCTTCTTTCTGAAGATCAGTCATTGTCAGCTGCAGTCACTAGTGCTACACACACATTATCAAATACTGTCATTGTCAGAACAGAACCTTATGTTCCATCCGATGAAAAAACACTCTTTGAATTACGTGTCCGATAAACTTGGAGAGTTGATAACCAAGTATTCAAGCATTCCCATCTTTCGGAAGGCACAAATTGGTCCATTAATACCAATTGAATATGGAGGGATAAAATCTTATGGGATGTTTTCATGAGGACGTTTTTCCCGTACTGATTTTCTCCCAGGGATTTTCTCGTACTCCCCATTGGCATTAGAAACAGGAGTGTATTCAAGTTGTTGCCCCACCAGAAGTCCTTCAAATCTTCATACACTAGTTATCTGTAGTTTTCGTATTTTATATTTTGAAGTACCATATCTAAGTTCTTATAGGTCTTGTTCAAGCGTGCTGGCTGACCCACTGAGAAAGAAGCCACCGTTTTGGAGTAAAATCGCTTTTAGACTTCTGTTGGATGAGTTTATAATAATATAAACCATAAAAACGAAGTTTTTAATATAAATCCTTTATATGCATAGCCAATTTTTAGAGTCGTTAACACAGCGCTGATTCTGTAAACAGCGTGTTCTTGGTGTTTGCATCTAATTTAAAATATCAAAAACATTTCTATCAGCGAAATGTGAGGCAAATACGCTTCAAAATTTATTTATTAAAATTAACCTGAATTTATGCACTCACATCCAAATATCATTTATTTATTCTGATTAAAGTAATTTTATTATTTATTTATTAAAAAATATTGGCTACAGGAAAGAGTTGGTCGGATAAATGCTATTTTAGCGTGATTGGATCACGGAAAGTTCGTTTATTAGTATTCCGTAAAAGCGACCTTTTAGAGACAGTTGCAGACATCGAATCTATCTGCCAAGTTTCAGACAGATTGGATGACGGCATGGAGGTTAATTAGGCCTCAGCAGTATTGCTCACCATCGACACACAAAATTGAAATTAATATAAAGGATTCAGAAATCGAAGTCAGTATATAGAATTTTAAAAGACACCAGTCAGAGGAATGACCTTCAAATTTGAACTAACACACAAATCCTTCAACGTTCAGTAATAGACAAAAGTTGTTTTCTTGGAAAACTATGAATGTAGAACATCGCACTACTTTCAATTACACTATGATATTGGTCATTGAATTGAAATTTATCGTATTATTTACCGTTTTCAAGTTTTCACTGATTTAAATAAAAATGGCTAGTTCGGCGATATCTTTGCCAATAATTTTTCCTTTAAAAAAAAACAAAAAAACTCGCCTAGAACTCAATCAAGGGTTGAGAGCTCTGTATTAAAGACACTCGTTTTTCAACTTTTTACACTTTTGTAGTATTTCTATGGGAATTTTGAAGGTGGGGACGATTAGAACTCCTTAAGAGGCATTAGCACAGATATATTAATCAAAATCGTTAGAGCCGTTTTTTAGCAGTTGCTGAAAAACATGATTTTTCATGATTTCAACCTTATGCGCATTTGACGAAAACCTTAATGGTATGTCACATGGCCCCCACTAACCCGCACACAAAATGTGAATATCTTAGGTCAATTTGTTCGGGAGTTATGCTGACCACGTACACACAAAGATAAATTTTTTCTAGACCACTTTTTTGAAATCAGGATGTTCTAAAACGTGGAGAAATGCAAAAAATTTAAATTTGTTTTTTGACTGAATGTTATACTTTCGTATTACCCTTTGTAAACATATGAGTCATTGAAAGTAAAAATGGTTTGTACATATTGGCGGTCAACAGATGCTGAACTGTTATCAAATAGCTTCCGTCGATATATGTAAACATAATTGTCCAAGCGTTTATTTTAAAATCTCAGTTACCCTTTTCCTTAGACGGAATTTTAAAAGTATAAGGAATACTTTAATACTGGTCGTATAATTTCTTCAATAAGTTAATATTAATAAAAATTACTATAGTGCTACCTATTTGTTATTGACATAATTAGTTCACGTTTGCAATCAATTTTAGTTATATGCGAAGAATTTTAGCGCCATAATTGAACATCATGAACTCACCCACCTAAATGCTCTGTGCTATATTTCCATTACCCTATGTGAACATATCGATAATTGAAAGTAAAAATATTTATGGAATATGGTATTATGAAATTTTAACTGACACTGGTGGTGTCAAACAAACAAACAAACAAACAAACAAACAAACAAACAAACAAACAAACAAACAAACAAACAAACAAACAAACAAACAAACAAACAAACAAACAAACAAACAAACAAACAAACAAACAAACAAACAAACGTTATTGATGGCACAATATAGCCACAGTGAGGTTCTTGCACAATAAAAAATGCATATACCTAACCACACTGTCCTGTTATTTGGCTTAATAGACATTTTTTATCTATGATAAGATAATGGTATAATCTTTATAATATTAAAATTTTTAATTAAATGGAGCAGTCAAAATATCACCCTCCTGTTTAAACACTGATACTTATTTTCTACTAAAGTACAGATTTCATCACATTTCATAATATTGAATTAAACCCCTCTCTCTTAAATTTGAACATTTTCTGAATGACACTAACGGAACAAACTTCCTTTTTCTCTTATGAGACGATTACGTGCCATTCGGATTAGGACATAGATGTTTCAACCCGATAAAAGGACTGGAAGCAACGTCGAAAGAAGATATGGCATCTAATGCGTATCAAAGGGAATAAAAATCGTTATAAACTCTTATTGCAGGAGAGTGCAAGATAAATTATCCACCTTAGTAGAAAGTGGTGTTCTCTTTGTAGCGAAATCGAATTGACATGTCACATAAACTAATAGCCTCAACTTCGAGTCGTTTATATTTTCAAAAAGGATTCTTTCTGCTTGAAAGGAAACATTCAGTCTAGTGAAGGAATAGTTCTTCAATCTGCGTTTTTGAATGATAGTTGATTCGATTTCTAAATAATATGTGCGGCAATTATACAAATATAATACACGAATTTAATTAGTGGGCGAAGTGGAATTGAACGAATAAATCCATTAATGGATGATAGAAAAGCGGATGTGAACATTTAATGCATACTATTCATTTTTAAGTAAAATTAGGAAGTAGCTATTTGTTTTTTAATGGAGTAAGGAGGTTCAAAAATAAATTTTATTTTCGTGATTAGTATTTTTAATAAGTAGTTAAATTATTAGAAGGCTAAAAGGGTTAAATAACTTTTGAGTTAAATACATTCTTTGATCTCTTACAACAATTATTTATATATTTTGTCCTACTTTAAAATATATACACATATATAGAAAAAGTAATACAACAGTCTAGCATGCAAAATTGCAGTTAAATTGTCTTTTTTTTAGCTAATCTCATTGCTGTGTATTTTAATGCTAGAATATGTAACTAAAGCTGATATAAAATATCAATTTTATATTTTTCTTATTTTGGAATTATATTAATATATAATATATACTAAAAGGGTTCGTGGATATTTTATTCAAATTCGGTCAGTCTTTTTATCTTAAGTTTGTGATAAACCAAAACGTCAACTAATTTTTTACAATTGTAAACCAGTAAGACTAAGGGAAATTTATTTTTATATTACCCATTCTCTTTGTGGAGATTTTAAAATTGCACAGCATTTTTTTAAATAGTATACCAACCAACCAACCAACCAACCAACCAACCAACCAACCAACCAACCAACCAACCAACCAACCAACCAACCAACCAACCAACCAACCAACCAACCAACCAACCAACCAACCAACCAACCAACCAACCAACTCTAAAATTACCAAGCAGACTTTTATTTAGTCTTTGAACTATTATCTACTGAAAAATGTATTTTAGAAGTAATATAAAAAACAAGTGAAAATAAATGGATTTCTTCTGTTAATACGAGAAGAGGGTAACTATCCCCACTGATACATCTCCTATCATCTTTTTTGCGAAATTACGTCCAATTGTTAAACGTCAATAAGACACAATTTCCTCAATCATGGATGAGCCTCAACCCTTCATATCACTAAAGATGATCCCTCTTAACCAACAATATAACCACAAATCTCTACCCTCTGAACTAGAGTTATCCATGAAATTGGTGTATGCTGCTGAGCAGCTTTCACCGAGGTATATTAATAAGGGCAAACAAAGCACCTTCTCGAAGTTCAGCTTCCATCGAAGGGAACTTAATGAGATTTATGGTAATGAAATCCCTCAAGACCCCCCACTATCATATTCAAATCGATCGATAGCCGCTTAATTCTGAACCACTTTGTTCGTATAGAATATTCTAAGAAAATCAACGGTTAAAGGCAGTTGAGGATAGCGACAAAAGAGTGTTTTATGATTGTGTATATAGATCACGACTAGAAAGATGATGGCCACTTCAAATGTTTGTTACAGTGGATTTAATCCTGGAATGAAGGGCAGTAACTTGAGTTTATGTAATGAATGTATATCATGGGCATTAACTTCACTTAACATTTAATTAAAGCTATGCATATCTGAAATCATAGGTTCCTAAATTTTTGAAAGTCAGAAAACTCTTTTATAGAGAAGTCGATCTTCGGCTAGTGTCTAAATTGCTCCTCTGCCCAATTTAATGATTTGAAACAGTCAAACCCCGTAAACTCGAAATATATGCAGTTTTCCTTACGATGAACTTACCATTTTAATTCATTCGTTTTACACGAAATCGCATTATTTATAATACCGCTTACAAAAAAAAATTACTCTTTAGAGCTCTTTTTTTTTTTTATGAAGTCTTCATTTTTTTGAGAGGAAATTTAAAGGCGTTACGAAAATAATCCTCAAGTTGAAGCTATATGAAAAAGGAAAAATGCCTGAGTGATAAAATTTCAAGAAAAACGCAGTGAAATAAGCTAATTTCGGCGTGAATTTAGATGACAACCTTCCGTAAACTGGTTTTGTGCCCGTCATACACCGCGTTGCATAATGATAGAACCAATATGTATTTTTCGCCTAGCATACAGTAATTGGAATAAATGATTGAAATAAATATTTTTATTGAAAATATACAAAATAAGAATGACAATAACAAAGTAAAAACATTACTCATGTTTATATTTTCATGTAATAAAATAAAAAATAAAAATTTTAGGTTGCAAAATGATAGTACCACCCCTACTTTTTAGTGGAATAATCGATCTCAGAGAAGCATGCGCAGTTGGGTTTCAACAAACAGGTATATAAAAGCTTCGTTTGATCAACTAACGTAACCTTACTTGCATTTATTGTGAGCACGCATAGTTTATTGATTTGAAAAGGTGTCACTAAGTATGAGTAGGAAAAATCCGTTATCTGATTTTGAAAAAGGACAAATTTTATGCTTTGAACCAAGCAGGATTGTCTTCTCGGAATATAGCAAGACATAATGGGCGTTCACCACACGTGGTTAATAATTTTCTACATCTTAGATCCAAATATGGGACAAAGAAATCCACTGGAAGACCTCGAAAGCTAACAAAGCGGCAAGAAAGGTTAGTTGTAAAGAAGTTAAAAGCTGGTGAAACATTGAACAGACTATCATAAGACCCCACCATCAAAGTTCACAAGTCAACTTTATCCAGAATAGCTCAGCAGAACGAACATCTTGAGTACACGAAAATGAAAACGCAACCGAGACTTACAGATCTTCACAAACGAAAAAGGATGCAATGGGCTAAAGAACACATGACTTGGAAAGAACAGTGGACTCAAGTAGTGTTCAGCGACGAAAAAAAATTCAATCTAGATGGTCCTGACGGGTGGGCATTCTATTGGAGGGATCTCCGAAATGAGCCACACATTTTTTCTAAGAGACAGTGTGGGGGAGGATCGTTAATGGTTTAGGCTAGATTTGGCAATGCTGGGCGGACTAACATTGTCTTCCCTACTGGTCGAATGAGAGCAATAGACTATCAAGACCTGCTGGAAGAAAATGTGTTGCCTTTTGGAGAAGAAATTGGAGGTCCATTTTGGAAGTTCCAACAGGACAATGCTAGCATTCATGTTGCAAACTCGTCTTGGGAATGGTTCCTGGACAACGGAGTGCAGGTTATCGAATGGCCTGCATGTTCTCCTGACATGAACCCCATGGAAAACGTCTGGGGTATTCTAAGCAAGGCCGTATACGCCAACGGCAAGCAGTATTCAACGGTTCAAGAATTGAAAGACTCCATTATTACAGAATGGGAAAATCTGAATGCAGATATACTCAAACGCTTAGTCGAAAGCATGCCTAATCGAATTTTTGAACTTATAACCAAAAAGGGTGCTCTTACAAAGTATTAACTGAAAGTGGTTCTATCATTTTGCAACCTAAAATTTGTATTTTTTATTTTATTACATGAAAATATAAACATGAGTAATGTTTTTACTTTGTTATTGTCATTCTTATTTTGTATATTTTCAATAAAAATATTTATTTCAATCATTTATTCCAATTACTGTATGCTAGGCGGAAAATACATGGTGGTTCTATCATTATGCAGCGCAGTGTATATCCAACAGTAGATATAAAAACGTAACTCTGTAGCTTTTACATCTTGAATCTTGCCAATATGAGTCGGAAGTAGCAATCGTTATCGTTAGAAAAGATGTAAAATATTTTGAAATTGATAATAAATTCTTTAATAGAAAAAAAAAAAAAAATGCGTATAATTAATGGGATTGCCGAGAGCACACTATCAACGGTTTTAAAAAAAATCCGAAAAAAGTTGATTTTTTGCTGTCTATTTTGGCTATTTTGACTGAATATGAATAATTTATTGTTAAAAAATAGGTAATGGTATTTTTTTAAAAACTGTTCATAAGAAAATTGTGCTTAGAAAAGAAAATGTTGAAGTTTTCCAGGTCGAAAGTATCTAAATTTTTAATGTATGTAAATGTTTATTTTAATGGATTTAATCCTGGAATGAAGTGACAATTACTTTTTTCTATGCAATAAAAGTATATCATAGGCATTCCCTTCTCTTAAACATTTTGATATGATTATTCATCACTATAGATCTGTTCCTAAGCTTATGAAAGTCAAGGCATAGACAGTCAATTTTTTGCTGCGGCTTTTGCCCCATATATTTATTTGATAGTTGAGAGATTTATTATGGAAATGGATGTGAATTTTCGTGAAATCGCTCATCAGATAAAAGAAAATGTCCTGTTTTTAAATTCTTTATATTAACTTCGATTTTGATTATTTGCGTGTGGGTGTGTTTGGCAAAATTTTCAGAGGGCTAAATAACCCACCTGCCGCCATTCAATCAAACTAAAAATTGGTGGACACAATTTTTGCTGTTGATTACACTGGATTCTATCAAATTGTGGGGGATAAACCCTCGTTAATTACATGGAATGGATGTTTTTTTTTAAAGTAGTAATCAAATACTATTAAAACTCGATCTGATCTCAACATCAATGAACTAAGTTACGATTGCACTAAATTTTGACAATGCATATAAAGGATCCTTCATATGTTAATTTCACTAAACATTTTCTTTTAATAAATCCCGGTAAATCATACGTTCCCAGTCTAATGAACGCTGGAACACTGCTTTTAAGACAGTCGATCTTCTGCTACTAAATTTCACTGCTTCTTCATTTAGTGATTTGATATTGGAATCGTTTAGTGTAGAAAACATTAATTATGATCATTATTTGAAATCATTCACCAGCTAAAAGTAAACGTCATTTTTTCAGGTTAAAAATAACTAAATTTTAAATAGAGTGTCAATTCATCAAATTGTTTCACATTATTAAGGATATTTTATAGAATTTTTGCACTGCATCAGGGAAATAATAAGAAATATGTCCAATTTTCAAAGCTGCTGCATTTATACTGCAGCTTTGAGACATGGACATTATTTCTTTCAACAATTCACGTAATAACTAGACGCTGTAGAATTTAGAAAAAAAAAAATTAAAAAAAATATGTATTGTTTTAACTACTTTTTATGTTCCTAAAACATTCATGATGTTAGGCACTTAATTATCTGAGAAAAGTTTTAAAAAGATTTGGATTTTAATGAAGAATTCTTCTGATACCATTAATTTTTTTTCTTTGATATTGCCTATCCTAGAAAAGATTGTTTTGTTAGGAAAACTATATTGGATATGGTAAGGTTTCTCCCACCATAATTAATTTTATAAGGTTTATTTCCCCCACTACCTGAAAACTTCACCAGAAAATTTGGCAGTTGATACGAGGCTGTTTGCCATAGCCATAATCATGTCTACTCATTTCAGCATCTACACTACAATATAGTTAATGCTAACTTAAAGGCTCTATCCCTCGGTCTAAGCTCAACTTCTACATAAAAAAAAAATGGGCTTAACGAATGTTTGGTGCAGTAGAGCCTCTGTGCAGCCTTTGCGTCATTAAATCCAACCAACTACATAAACAACTACCTGTGCCATTGACACTTGTTGTACGTCAAACTAAATATGTACAAACAATTAATCCACATTTCCCTATTTTGAATCTAGATAAAATCTGATCTTTTCTTTATAGAATCTACAAGCTATCCAGTACTAGTCACAACATACTAATATACTTCTTTTGTGCAGTCTGTCTAACGTTCTTCGAAGTAACGAAGAAATATTTTCCATCGATAATTTAACAACATAAGTTTATGTACAAGAATATATTTTAAGTTGCTGACATTTATTTTCAAGTTTGTTCCTCACAACTGTCACGAATATCTCTTTGGGATCTTACATGAGTTGGGGAAACAGTAGTTAAAGAAATTTTAGAAATACAAATAATTAAAGCTCTACTTTACTAAGTTGGAATATGTTTACTTAAAAAACCATACCATGTTTTTTTTTAAGTAGATTTCTAAAAGGACCATAGAACTTTTTAAAAAGAAGCACTTTCATATAATGTTTAACAGTGTATTATATTTTTTGTCATACTGGCTTTTAACAGAATTAATACTGTAAGCAAAGCTATAATTTTGAAAACAAGGTTACTACTGAATAAATCATGATCTTTGGGATGGAATCTTTTTAACAGGTGAAAACCTGTCACCGGCCTTTTGAATATATTAAAATAATCTTATTTGAGAATATATTTTTTCATAATCACCTAAAATGCCATGTTATCTTTAATAATTTGGTTTTAAATAATAATAATATTTTTAGTTTTCATTTTTATGTTAAATGCTGTAGTAGTGAAATATCATTTGGATGACGTGTCGTCGTATGGAAAACTCATTTTGAAGCTACTTCTAAAGATAGTTTTATGCCATTTAGAACTTATAAATTTATATTTTAGCATATTTATACATTTAAACACTTTTATTAGTATGTTTTGTAAAATATTTCATTTAATATATTTGTTTTTAGAGTTTTATGCGTAT
Organism: Linyphia triangularis; assembly: GCA_963978545.1. NCBI lineage: Eukaryota > Metazoa > Arthropoda > Arachnida > Araneae > Linyphiidae > Linyphia > Linyphia triangularis. Next base: position 52,050,799 of record OZ021721.1, read on the forward strand.
CGCCGAATTTTCTGTGAATTGAGTAACGCCGTTTGCCGAACGTCCAAAATGACCCTAGAATGCGCTATTGACTCGTAAACCATATTTTAGTACACTTTTGAACTGTTTATTAATAGTTGAGAATATTATTCTTAAATTCAAATCCGTTTCGCTGCAAATTGGCATTGAAAGAAAAATAGTGAGAGATTCAAGCAAGACCTGTCAATGAACCGATGCCTCGTTTTCAAAAAATATTAATTTGCTAAGTGTTTTTTATTTTTCATTCTTATTATTCTCATGTTATCTTAGTCAACATCAAAGAAAAAAAATATGTGCAAGTCGTTGGTAACCCGAAATAAGCTTTTGTTTGCGTTTTATTATTTGGCCGATGCATCATCTGGGCAACGTCTTACGAATTTTTTTGTTAGAAAATTGATAAATATAGCACTAGATCACCATTTATTCTTAGATTTGCTAAAATTACCGAGTTTTTAAAGAAATTAAAAACATACTTTTCCCCCCAAAAAATTGACTTTTAATTTTTTTTCCATATTTTCTATTAAAAATCTACATATATTAGTTATTTCATATGTTTTATTTATACTATGCATAACTTCTATACTAACTGAAAGAAAGTGAAATCTATTATAATTTGGCTTTTAACCAGTAAATCAAATAGTGCCACCCAAATGATATTTTCTTGCAATTTCTATATAAAAAAAAATTCATATAAAGTATGTTACTATAAAAATGCTGCTCCAAATCTAGTAAAATATTAATCAAAGTTTATCCATGTTAAAGATTTTATCATTAGATAAATAACTATTTTAATTTTTTCATTTAAATTACAAATTCTCATTTTGAACTGTTTTAAAAAATGCACCCTTTTAGGGTATTTCGCCTGCTGAATGCTAAATCATCGTTTAATATGTACACGATATACAAGAGAACAACATTTTCCCCTTTTTCTTAAAGTAGTCACTGTAGAACTAGAAATAATCTCTTTGGAAATGGAATCTTTTCAGTTATACCACACACTATTGCTTCAGAAATAATCATTCGAAATTTTATTTGATTTGTCCTGCTAAATTTGAATATAAATTGAAAAAATCAAATTTTCGACTCAATTTTCGTCCATGGTCTGATGAAACTAATCTTGAAATCGACTCTATCCGGCTACCGTGTATCTGGCTATTCATGTGTTCTGAACATGAGCCCTTTCAACAATAAATTCACTTTCGATAGTTTACAACTCAACCAGGGTATCAATCTAAAAGTATATCACTTTAGTAATATAACCCATAAAAACAAAGTTTTTATTATAAATCCTTTATATGTATTGCCGATTTTGATATTCGTTAACACAGCACCGGTTCTGAAAACAGCTTGTACTTGGTGTTTGCATCTAATTTCAAACATCAAAAACATTTCTAACAGCAAGATGTGTGGCAAACTACGTTTCAAAATTTATTTATTAAAAATGAACGTGAATTTATGCACTCACATCTAAATATAAGAAATTTATTCAGATTAAAATAATTTTATTATTTATTCAAAAAAATTGACAACAGGAAAGATTTTTTTCAATGCTAATTTAGCGCGATTGGGTCATGGCAAGATGGTTTATTAGTATTTAGTAAACGTGACATTTTAGTGACAGTTACAGCCCCAAAATTTGAAAGAATGCATTGTCATTGATATCCAATCTATCTGCCAAGTTTCGGCTTGATTGGATGACGGCAAGGAGGTTATGTAAACCTTCTCAGATTTGGCCTCCATCGACACTAAAAATCAAAGTTAATATAAAGGATTTAAAAAGAAAAGCTTCTAAGCCTCTAGAACTAGAAACTGCCATAAAGTGAAAAAAGGGGACCTAATCTTTTTTGACAATAAACGATTACTCTTTCAGTGTGATATTTATAAAAAAAATAAGAAAAGTTAATACATATTTCGATGAAAAACACCTGCAAATATATTCTAAATTTATTGTAAAATAGTATGAGTAATGAAGTTTTAGTTTATGAAGATTCCATCCAAATAAAAACACAATCTCACAGAGAATTTTATATTTCTTTCTAATTGCAAGATTTAGATTGTTTGTTTAGTAAAAAGAGAACGAGAATAATTTAAAACTGCAAGAAATATCTCTCTCAAAATGTTCCTATGTGCTGCGATGCAAGATAATAATTACCATTTTTAATTAATTTATATTAACTTCGATTTTGTGTGTGTTGTGATTGTGTCCAGGTGTGACTTCTGGGTAAATATTCAGAGACCTAATTAACCTACTTGCCTCCATCCAGTCAAGCTTAAACTTTCCAGGTAGATTCAATATTGATGATAATTCATTCTATCAAGTTTTGAGGGTTTTCTCTAGCACTAAAAGGCCACTTTTATTTACGCTTCTACTATCGCTCCGGTAATACTAATAAACCAACATGCCGTCATCCAATCTCTCTGAAATTTTAAATATAGATTCGTTGCCGATAAAAATGCATTATATCAAGTTTTGGGGACCGTCACTGTCACTAAAATACCACTTTTATATATTCCACTGCTGTCGTTTTGGATGACTGATAACACACTTACCATCCTCCAATCGAGCTGAAGATTCGATTTCGATGACAATTTCATTTTACCAAGTTTTGGGGGGTATTTCTGTCAAAGACTGCTTGTGTCCACGTTTCAATTGGTGCTTAATTTTACTAATAAACCTACTTCCCGTCATCTAATTAAACTGAAACTTTGAAACTTGACAAGTACACTCGTTGTCGATGACAAAATGCTTTTCATCAAGTTTTGGACTGTCACGCTAAGACCCTACATTTCTATTGCTATACGTCAGACTTATCGGCTTTTTGCTTATCAGCGTGGTTGATTAAAAACCTAAAACACCTTCACTCTTGAATATTTATAATATTGCCTTTATAAAAAATAAAATAAATATTTTTGTGTTTTGTATTTAATTCAAACAATCGAATTTAAATCAGTTCTAAACCAGAAAGTCAAAAAACTCTCATCAATTTTTAGATTGTTCACCCCCTGTCTCCTTCTCTTGAGAAAGTCATGAAATCACGAGGTGTTTTTAAAAGGGTTGTGCTTTGTTTTAGTATTGTAGGAGATAAAGAGCTTGTAAAGTTTGATGCAACAGATGCCGCAGAAAATACATATATGTAAAATTTCATCCAATTTCAACCAAAAATCAAGTGTCGGGGAGACAAGACGTGACAAACGATATTTTGTTTACAGCAAAAAAAAAAAAAAAAAAAAAAAAAAAAACATATTATTAGTGGCTGCGCCAGGAATCGTCCTATGACGGGTCTAACTATCCCCATCAAAGGGGCTGACAGGATTAGAGCGGTCCGTGTCAATAACGTGATACAAAAACTTTAAATTAAAATGGTAAACTTGTTATTAACTTATACTTTTTTTTTGGTATTAACTTCTTAAAAATCCAAAAATACTGATTTCGTAACATTAGCTTTGAAAATCTAGGTTGTTTTTTGTGTGTTGGTGACAGTACTTGTCGGAGCGGAAGTTTTGGCCGCCGCTTTGATTCATTCATTTCAAAATTTCTCCATTCTCTTTTTCCATACCTTTTGACTGCTTTGACCCTATGACTGCTGCCCTTTGATATATTTAAATAAATAATTAACCAGTTGAATTTTGACTCAAAATTGCAAGAAAGTATGATGAAATCACCATTGGTTAGGATAAACGCATTTTGAAATCATTTGTATTCCAATATGTATTATATATTAGCATATAAAGTATGCCAGCAATATAACTATTTTTATTAAGATACCAGCATTTACCTCGGAAATGCTGCAAAAATTCATTGAAATTAAGCATATTATCTTTGGAAAAAACATAGCTTTAGGATTTAAATGTTTGAAAATCCAATGGAGTCATCGACTATTGGCGATTTCCATCAGGAACACATCTCTAATCAGCCATTACAAGATGCGATTTTGAAACTTACTTATAAGATGGGCATACAATTAACGTTTCGTTGTACAAAATATAACAAACTACCCTGATTAAACACAAAGTATTTCATAAATCTGCAACTCACTGAAATGACATTTAAATATTAAATCCGACCTTAAAACAAACTTGGTAAATGTAATCTACCCTGAGTCAAATTTAATCTAACGAATCTTAGTTGCAAAGGAAAAAGATCTTTTTTGAAATTAAAACTGATTCAGTCATATTTAACGTATAAAAAAATTCACTGAAATGTTAATGCAGATTATGAACTGCGGCAATTGAAAACACCACTCTAAACTCGATCTATTTTTGTAGTCCTTTTTAAAATAATTCATAAAAAAACTAAAAAAAATTACATTAATTTTTTTACACAATACATGATATCTTATTTTACTATAAACATAATGTGTTTCAATGTTCGTCGCTTTTAACACCTTATTAAATTCGGCTATTTTAAAATCAAAATACATACTATTTTTTCTTGTAGTACTAGGGGGCTCCACCTCCTGCTCTATAATGATCATATTGCTAATGAACATAATTTTGAATGTGCAATTAAAAGATTTAAAAGACGGTTAAAATGCACCATACGCCCACCCCACCCCCTTCTTCCTGATGACTTTGCAAAATGCCCCCAAGTTAAATTGAAACTAATACTGAATTGAATTACAGGTTTGCGAAAATGGATGCCAAGTTGTAATGAAACCATAATGGCACCCCCCCCCATAACCCTAAAAATATCTGCTTCAGTTAAAAAATTCACAATTCTCCTTGCACCAGGAAAAGAGAAACGTTAGTGACAACACGACGGTTCCTTACTTTTTTTAAATATAGAGAGATTATGAAATATATTTTTCAAAAATATTTACTATGTCAATTCTACAATTTTAGGCATAAATATTTGAGCTCTCATAATAACAGAAAAATTTCGAGACAGTTATAGTTCTACAATAGAATAGAAAAAAGAACAAAACTCTTATATTCTGTGTTTCTATCCGTGAAGTTTTACTCTTGTCATGCATAAGATCTTTAAAATGCTAAAAGAAGACAGACTTGTCGTTTTCGAAGCATTAAACAGCAAAAAGTGCAACGAACGGGTTTCACTGTTTTCCTATCTCCAGAAACACAGAAAGTAGCTTCAAAACTGATTATTTTGTGGACTATTATAAACGATGGCAAAAGGGTCAAGTGTTGAACTGGATTTGTGCAAAAAATGAGGCAATGGCATTCGAGACAAGAGTGTTAACCACAGAACTATCAGATGAGAGAGCTGATTATGTATAATTATGATGCTAAAACCTTATATGCATATAATAAAAATTGATCAGAAACGTGATATCATTCTATCAATAACAAATAGGTAGCATCATAATACTTATCATTCATAATAACTTGTTGATGAAATTATACTACTCAGAATTAAAGTATTATTTGTATTTTAATAATTCCGCATAAGGAAAAGATTAGTCGGTTTAAAAAAATTGCTTTATTTCAGCATGAGCTATTCTGCATGTTTTTATGGACCGAATTGAATTATTATATATCAAAATTTTCGTTTTCCTACGCAGAGTTTAACCATTTTTTAAATACGATTTATATTGATGTCAATGTTAGTACCTTTAAAAGTTTTTTTTTCATAAATTGTAAGAAATATAGCAAAATTTAATACGCTCCTATGAAACTCTCGAAATTGTTTAAACATTACGATGTTTTTCACGAATGGTAAAATTTCTAGATGGTTATCCGTCATTCCTCATTTGAGTAACATACTTTTATTATGAAGCTTTTTAGGTGGAAATGGATTGTCAAATATATGGAGTCAATTAATTTTCAAGAGAATGATAATCCTTGTGTATCCTATTTTGTATATTAATATTCCTGTAACATAATCATATAGCTTTAAACTATTATATGCCTTTGAAATTGTATAACCTGCTATTTCTGTATCCGTATTGAAAGAATTGAACTTTTGCAAAGATTTAGAAAAAGTAAGATGAGATGTGATTTCAAGCTTTGTCAAAGTTTTATAAATTGTATTATAAAAGTGTATAAGCATAGAACAAAATTAAGGTGATAAAAGTCTTTAAAGTTAAATAATGGTCTGTAAATTGTCTTCTGTTAAAATGTATAATAAACCTACGTTATATCGTTTATATAATTTTATACCACTGAATTCAGATACGATGTGTTTGATGAGTCATATTAAAAATCATAATAAACACAGAATTTATTTTCTTTATACAACTGCCAAGTGATGCCATCCTTACAAAGAGTGTCAAAAGAAGAAAAATATCGCAACCCCTCTCCTCTGCCTCTCTGGCGGATAGGCGACAAAATTACTAGTACCAGTCAGATGAAATCACCCGACAAAAGTTTAAAATATAAATTTTCAATCACTTTTATGAAGTGTATGTAATCGGTTTTTTGAAAACTAAAAATGACCAAATATATGAAATAATGAATGAATCAGGAAAATTTCAGGACATTTTCTTTAATCGATTTTAAACGTGACAGTAAAGGATCAACAAACCAACAAAATTTCACTTTTACATATTAGTAGAGATAAAATAAGATAAAGACCATCTTTAAAACTCTCATACATAGGGATTATTTTCGTAGTTTATCAAAGAGGATTGAAAAATGTTCTTTGGCATTTTTATTAATATAACAAAAATTCATAATTTAAAAAAATTAAACTCTTCTAAAATTTCATTTTGTTACTTATATTAAAAGTTAAAAATCAAAACAGTCTTATGCCTCTTCATTTTCTTTAAAAACACTTTCGTCCAAGTTGCCTTGGTTTTATACCTCACATTTTTAATTTTTCTTGTATCACATACTTTAGATCTTCACGCTTTAATGAAAATGGATATAGAATACTTACTTTTAGCCGATTTTTATAATATGTTGATAAGCAATACAAAACCCAATTTTTGAACGCCAGCTTACGTTAAAGAAGAAAACTGAAAGAAGCTTATTAGAAAATTAACAGCGAGTTGTTTTATCAGTAATATTATCTAACACAAGCTCAAAGGTTTTTTAACTATTTTTTCTGTTTCCTTATTTCACAAGAACAATGTATGCTTATAAATTCAATACTTTTAGGATTATTTGCATATTAAATTTTTTCAAAAGAAGTTGAATTAGAATGAGATAGAGGAAATAAAATGAGGAATTTTACTCAAAAATAGTCAGAGAAAAAACTTCTATAACTTTTGGATAACTTTAAAGCAAAGTTTACACAGTGAATGGCCTGAAGCCCCATGAATTCATATCGATTACACCAAATGAATTCCCAATGAAGTATTCCCGATGAAGCTCAAGCGGTTTATACACTAAATACGCAATGATTGTCATTACTTTTTTAAGTTTAAAGTGTCACTGAATTATTCTTTTTATGTGCTAAGTTCTCTCATTCCGATATGAAAGGCAGATAGCATTGTTCAAATATTTACAATGAAGTCTTTAAAAAAAAATTATGATAAGGGATCCCTGTGAGTACGGAATTAAATTTTTTTTGTTTGAAATTTACTAAGTACTTGATAGAATGTAAAATGAGTTTTAAGTTACATATTTTAACTTTTGGTGACATATTGGAAGGTTGGGCCAAGACTTTTTCCTCAATTTCTATCCAACTTTATTCTGTATGGCATTGTAATTCAAATATTGAAATGAATATAGAGTGATTTTTTATGCTGACAAATACTCTTCGTAATTGCCTAGATAAAGTACGGGTAAGTGAATAATGTTCTATAATCTATTAATTATAATTTCCACATATTTTTTTTTACTTTGCAAAATATATTTTCCAGCTGTGTATATAGTTCAAAACTATATTAATACAAAAATTATCTGTTTTTTAATAGTTTATTTCTATGAGGTCTTTGACAAAAAAAAAAGTAATTAAATATTAAAGAAGCTATTTATTGAAATGAAAATTTCGAAGCATAAAATTTTTAAACTATAAGTTTTTATTGCTTTTTAACTTTTAAAATTTTACGGTATAGTATAAGTCTTGTTAATTTTTCTACTGTTTCACTTTATATTAGAGCATTTTATTAATATCATATGGAATGATATAATCCAATATAGCTTTGAAAATTAATTGCATCAAAGTTCTCTAAAACACTACACACCAATAGTAAGAAATAAATAGTTTGAAAGTACACATTTTAATTAACGTGTTTATATATTTGAAAAACATATTTTTTTTTCCGGAAAAAGTCAATTGTCATTCACATACTTAACTAAAACAATTTTGTTCCAGCTACCAGAAAACCGAAATACTAGCTGACATGCGAAATTTAAATTTTGGTGATTTTAATAATGTAAGAACGTCGCTTTTCTTACTAACAATTTGGTAAGCTCTGGTTTAGTGTATCATTTCACGAACCTTCGACATTTCCCATTTTAAACAATCTCCACAAACAAATCTTTACCTGAGAATATGAAATTTCAGAGGCATCAGTAAAATACTTTCAGTTCCATAGGACTAGACTTTTGCATAACCCCTTCTGCAAGAGTAAATACTTCTTTAAGCCGAAGAATATTTTTAAGAATCTGAAGAATAATAACGCCAAAGTCTCTTTATCATGTAAATAACTAATGCTCCAACTTATGCTAGACTTTCGAGAACCGAGATTTCCTATTCTTAATTTTTGGAGCGAGTGTAAGACTTACTATGTTGCAAGTTCAGAAATTAAGAATCTTTCGTGGTAGCATAAGCCATTACGTATATGATAGATAGCTGAGGCCAGAAGGAGCCACGGAAAAATATATCCGCAGTCTTGATTTAAATTTCAGAATAAGCAATAATAAAGGAAAGTCGTATGGAAATGAGATGCCATCAATAATATAAGACTCTCAATCGTGCGCTCTTTCTTAATTTAAATGTTAATTTCTAGACATCAATCAGATACCACTCTATATATATCAAGATTCTAGAATGTAGAACAGTAAACGGACGTATTCCTTGGAATATGTTTGAAGAAACAGATACATGTTGATTTAACTAACTAATCCAGCATTTTCCTGCCTGTTTGTTACTCGTATAAATGATTCATTTCTAATTCAAATTTATAATATTATTTAGAAATGATTCTGGTTCCTCCCTTTTATGTGAGATCAAGTTACATTCATGATGTATAATGTCTGAATATTTAAAGCACATGTAAGTGATGCAATTCATGCCGAAAGTGAGGAGAATATATAGGCAAGTTTTACAGTAACTATGCCTAATAATCATAAGTTTAATACATAGTAATGTATATTATAATTTCCAAGTTGGTATATATTTGAATACGTAAACGTATATAGATGTAAATGAAAGTTCTTGATATGAACTACATTGGGATATGAATTGTTAGTTGTGTTCTTGAATTGTTAAACTAGCTTGCTTTTGTCATTAAAGATCTATTAGTGAAATTCCGGATCTCATGTCATTACTTTGAGATGAGCTTGATAGTCTGGTTTATTTTGATTTTTTAAACTGCGGACTGTTTCTACATCTATATAATACGTCAAGGTCTAATCTGAGGAATGAAAATTCGTTTATTAACCTATCTTCAAAACATAAGCTAATCAGGCCAGGGCCAATATCTTAAAGTGGATTACAAACTGCATCAAGCATTTTTGAATAAACTAGGATTCAAACTCGGCACCTTTGGCATGCAAAAAAAGAGCGTTAACCACACAGCCATTAGGTGAGCTTCTCTTTGCATCAGGAGAGTCGTGCACGTCTCTGCTTCATGTTCATCTTTGGTTATACTTTGGGGACCCGCGATTGAAACTCAAATTTATGCAATTGCCTAAGAGCACTTGATTTTAGCACGCGACAACTCCAGATTCTTACCAGCACTTTTTGATGTAAAAAAAAAAAAGTTTTAAAGCGATCATTTTGAACTATCCGTTTAAATTTGCGTTCATCTCTGGCCGTTGTTACAAGCTTTTTACCACATTTACTTCGGTAACTTTTTAGTTGGATGGTTCTTCTATATTCCTTTAAAATCTTCGAAACTCTAGATTGTGAAACATTCATTTGAACCGAGATAAATTATTGATTCTCTCCAGCTTTGAACAATACTAAAATATACAATTTCGTTGTTTCAGAAATATCACGCTGAGGATCTATTTTCATCAAAAGACTAACTTAAGCTTTTTTGAGTGCCAAGCTTTATACTTGTCACAACCTATCGGTTAACAGGTATGCGCATATTTTGCCGGCTTTTCAAATTCATATTGAATAAATTGATTATTCTAATATTTTGACCCATATAAAAAATCAACATAATTTTTAAATGTGTTAACGACCCTCGAATTTTTTAAATAATATCAGTACAGTTGTTTAAATTTTTTTTGCCAATTTCTGAATAACATGCGTCGCTCTTTAAATTTGCATATGTTCATTTTACACGACACATTGCCAAGTTTTGCTTAGAAAATTTTGTTATTTTGAATATTGGTTGTATTATGTAACATAAATGGGGGGGGGGGGAATTAATCAATTGGCTTTATATGCTTGGAACAGAAACCCCTTATCAACTTCCCAAAAGTTGTAGTTAGAGATAAGTGGCTCTAAATCACAAAACTCTCGAAAGTGTTATAACATACCAGTAACCATCATTACAATGTTTTTCAGGAATGGTGAAATTACTGAAAGCTTACTTGCCATTAATTTCTGGCCGACCAACCGGTATAGTGGTTAGCGTGCTAGCTTCTAGACCACGAGGTTGCGGGTTCGAGTCCCGTGTTAGGCATGGGTGTTTGTAAATGTATGTTGGCTTGTCTAATGACGAATGTTTCGGCGCATTATAGCCCTCGTGTTGCTGACGGCGCCAGATAATCTGAAAACAACCAGCCATTCATTTCTGTGGTAACAAAGGATTATTATAAAGCATTTAAGTTGTTGTGGGATGACTGGAAAATATGAAGGGTAAACTCATTTTCACATGTATGATAATTCTTTTTTAAATCAGTTTTTTTTTTATAATAATATACCTGTAATTTATTCTACCTGTAATTTATAACTTGAAAACAATTAGATGTTTTTGAAACTGTGTACTCTGCTTCCATGACGAAAAACTGAATTTTCGCAAAGATGTCGTGTAAGTAAGACGAGATGAGATTCCAAGCTTTGTTGGAGCATAGATACTACAGCGTGGTCAGCATAAAAGTTGGTTGTTTTCAGATTATCTGGTGCCATAAGCAACACGAGGGCTATAATGTGTCGAAATATTCGTCATTTGACAAGCCAACATACATTTACAAACACCCATGCCTTACACGGGATTCAAACCCGCAACCTCGCGGTCTAGAAGCTAGCACGCTAACCACTATACCGTTTGGTCGGTGGTCAGCATAAAAAAGGCCCCAGATTATTTTTAAAACAAAAGTTTGAAATCGATCATTCGGAATTACGTCTAACAATCTGGAACTCTGGGCCTCTTTATCTGGGGCCTCTTTTATTTTGACCACCCTGTATAACCTCCCTTAAGTATAAAGAATGCAAGCTTCTATAGAAGCAAGCCTCAACGCCTCATATTTTCATACGTATAATTTATTTTGATTTAATTAATTTATACCACTTGAAAAATTAACCCAAAAAAACAAAGTTTTTAATATAAGTCTTTTGTAAGCATAGCCAACTTTTTATGGTTGTATTCAGATTATCTGGCGCCGTCAGCAACACGAGGGCTATAATGCGCCGAAACATTCCAACTTTTTATGTGTAATTGCAACTTACTTGAATTCTTTTGAACTCTAATAAACTTTTTATAGTGTTTGTCAATACAAAAGAAAACCATCGATTCCAGGCCATGGTCCATCCATATCCTTTTTGTCCTCAAAACTGAATAGAATACATTGATATCACCACCTAGTCTATCTTCCAAGTTTTATCTCGATTGGATGATAGCAACTGGGTTAGTTAGTCCTCTGGAGTTGACAATAAAAACGTGCGTAAAAGGGGCCTTATAGTGACAGCCCTGAAACTTGATAGAATGTATTGCAAAAACAAGTCTATTTGCCAAGTTTCAGCTCAATTAGATGACTTCAAATGGATTAATTAGCTCTCCGCAGATTTTCAAACATACACACAAAATGGAAATTAATATAAAGGAATTAAAAGGTGTATGTATAGTGCTTATATTTAAATGAAAGTCTCTAGTCTTCTCTAACAAAATTTCTGTTACCTTTGCGAGTCAAGTCACTAAAGCAAAAGCACAGTCAATTCCTTTGCGCACCCTAAATTTATTTGTGAATTATTTAGGAATATTGAAATCTTCTTCTGCAAGAGCAACTACAGCAGTCAAAGATAATCAAAAGTGATCATTGAAACAGAGGATAAAACAGAAACTTTTTTAGGCTTTTAAAAGGAGATCCAAAGGAATCATCCAATAAGAGCAGCTCCAGTTCTAAGAAGAAAGAACAGAAATGAATTCTACTACAAAGTCGTGTATTGGAGAGCATACAAATCAACAAAAAGAGCCATTTGCAACACACGCGAAGTCGCATAAAATACTTTAAATTGAATCCCGATCAGTTTCTTCTTACACTCCTACTTAGACAACCGCACGTAGAAGGAGGAATAGGGCTATTTTTGAAACGATTGAAAGCCGGGATCTTTGCTGTTTCTTGTTCTCACAGAAACATCGATTGGATTTGACACAGCGAAACATTGCTCTTTTCCTGATGGGGAGTGTTTGATAACTTTTAGTTTCTCGTGCCATATCAGAGGTGCTTTATCTTTCTGGAAATACTGGGTGTTAATTTATTCGTGGAAGTTGAATTCCTTTAGAAATGACTTCAACACAAGATAAACACACGAGTACATTTTTAAAAGAAAACTACACGATATGTGGTTTTGATTATTAAATTGTAATTTTTAAAACGTCTAGGAAATGGTTGAAAGATACCTTAAACGTCCGTGCTGGGCTCTACTGAACGATTTAAGTTGTCTGGGATGGCTTAACTTGATTGACCCCCCTTCTGCCTATTCTAATATGTATCACTATTGACTTAGGTTTGGTTAAAGTATAATTTTGTGACGAGTCTGAGAGAATCCGGCGTACTGCTAACCGGTTTTTGCATTTTAATTTAACCTTATATATTAGTACCTTGTAAGAATATGCTATCAGAAAAAAATACACTGCTTTAATATGAGCATATACTAAGCCTTCGCCCCTTTACATATTTTTTGTAAGTGCTCAGCACCCTGCTCTTTTTTATTTTCTCATTCCCCACTGAGAACTATCTGCGATGACGTAATAACGGCCAATTCCTCAGGCAGCACTACAAAGTTTATTTATGATCTAAGATATGAAGAAACATTTTAAGTGAGAAAGGCAATGTTTATCTACGTTGATTATGTCTAGTCAAATTAAGTTTATATTTTAAACTTCGTTCTGCTGTTTTTCTATCAAAAAGCTTTTCGTGGGTTGGCCCCTGCGAGAAACGGTTCGAAAAGTTTGAGATTACCCGTTTTATTTGGTTTTGAGAGGTATAAGCTGCTCATCCTTAATACCTTGTCTTTATGTACTATTTATTTTGGGAATCAAGAGGAAATAAAGGTATAAGCAACTCGGAAGTGATTTTGATAAACGTAATTTAAAGGTTTCAAGACGTTTAAGAGTACGTTAAATGTCAATTCATTCTGTGAATTACATCCAAAATGTATCGTTCTTACTTCCTGATGACATAAAATTTTAGAGTGCAGCTAATCTGCCCATATAACTCATAGCTCTATTTCCCAAAAAGTAGATTTAAATCGCTCTTCTCTCTTTGTCATCATTTGTTTGGATATTTGAAGAAGTGAGAAAATTTTGCGTGCTTGATGTTAAATTTCTGTTTCTTGGTCACAGAGATAATATCCTAATTCAATAGTTTTAATTTTGATACCACACAGGACAAAATTCCGAAATCCGACAAGCCATAAACCCGAATGGGAAGAAATACCGAACGACCTAAATCCCGAATGGGTCGAAATGCCGATAAGTCACAATCCTGAAAATGGTAAAATCCCTACCGAAAGAAAAATCCCTTGATATGTTTTATTTGATAAAAATTTGATATTAGTAGGTAATCAAATGAAAAATGTAAATTCTTATAATACTTTTTATTGTTTTTCTGTTTATCTTGAATGTTTCACATTGAATAGTTTTCTTTTCATCTCTTGAATTTTGACTTTGATGTTACCAGAAAAAAATGCATCAAGAAAAATCACACATAATATAAGTTATACAGTAATAAAATCCAACATGATTATAATGGGCAATAATTAAAAGTAAAATCCATTAAGATTTTTCATAATTTTCAAGTAATTTATTAGTATTAAATCATATTTGAACAAAATTTCTAAATTAAAACAATTTGTTTTGCAATTAACTGCAAAATGATGTATATTGATAGACAAAAATATTGATTTTAAAATGTATGAAAAAAAAATTTACAATCACATGCAATGTATTCCAAAATGGGTTTTTTGAACTTTTAAATAATGTTAAAGTGTCCCATTCAGTGTCAGCCTGAGAAGAAAGTCGAAAAAAGAGAGAGAGAGAGAGGAAATGACTAAAAATCATAAAATTTTGATCAAATGTGAATTAAGAAAATATCATTATCAAAATTAAATTTTAAAATGCATTAAAGTAATTTAAAACAAATGCAATAAAATGTAAAAGAAAAAAAAATGTAAAAGAAAAAAAAATGTAAAAATATATTTTTGATATTCTTGAAACTTACAAAAAGGCAGTATTTATTACTATAGAAGACTATTTATTCTGTTATGAAAATGAGCTGAGTTAAAAGCCTTAGATTGGTTGGTTGGTTGTATTCAGATTATCTGGCGCCGTCAGCAACACGAGGGCTATAATGCGCCGAAACATTCGTCATTAGACAAGCCAACATACATTTACAAACATCCATGCCAACACGGGACTCGAACCCGCAACCTCGCGGTCTAGAAGCTAGCACGCTAACCACTACACCGTTTGGTCGGCTTAAAAGCCTTAGAATTGTTCATGTTTTCAAAAATCATTAGCCACGAATATCATCAAATAACCACCGGATTTGTAAGAAACTGTATCTCATGAATAACGCGTAATTTCATATGCTTGGTGACTGTTTTCATTTTATTGTGATGCTTTCTTCATTTTATAAAATGTCTAATTCTAATAAAAACATTTGCCGAGGTTTTTAAAAAATTGAAAACGTATTTTCAACTGGAGAATGGCTTCAGTATTTTTCAGAATGACTTTCTTTACTTATTTAAACTTAAACATTCAAAATAACGGAACCTGATGTATGATCGAAAGTGTTCTATATCTATCGCATTATGTTAAACTACTATAAACTTTATTTTCCTGGAAACCCCCCAAGCAAACCTTATTTTGTTAGGAACATTAGCATCTTAGAAAGGGAACGTTGCATTCATTCTCCCTTTGGCAGCAAGAGGCAACAATACCTTTCCATCTTCCCACCTGGTCAAGGGGAGCTGGTCCCTCAGGAGTCAGGAGGGTGAGGTCTTTTCTTTACTCTGTAGGGTTGAAAAGGGAGAATGGCTTAAAGATAATCATGAAGATTGATGGCTTTCTTTTGCATGAAAACGATACACCAATTTAGACGTAAAATCTAGAAGTGAGGTTTAAAAACATAAGCTTGTTTTAGGTATAACCAATTACTTAAAAAGTAAACACAGGAAAAAAAATTACGATAATTTAAAGTAAAATTTTAATGAAAATTTTACCATTACACTGAGGCCTAAAATAATAAATAATTAAATGTATCGAAAATAATCACTATAAGAAACAAATTACTTCCTTTACCGACGCACATTTTCAATATTAAACTATTAACGAATTTCTCCGTTCATAAGACTTGAATTGGTACTGGTAATATTGGTACAAATAATTTATTTCGGATTTAAATGGCATAAAAGTATACTACCCTGGAAAGACTTCAAAACGACTATTTAATGTTATAAATTGTTTTGTCTTCTATTTTTTTTTTTTTTTTTTAATAAAACAAATAATGGCAATTTTGAATTGCATTACCTTTTGGGCTGTATTTCTTTTACATGCATTTCTGTATCTATTTCCATATGCTAAAGAAAAACTAAAACTAAAAATAAATATATATCGTAGTGTTCTAATGATCGGTGTTTATCAAGGACAGGGTTCGCCATTTGGTGGACAAATTCGTTATTTGTTCTGTTTGAAGACGGTCCAGCATTGAATTCAGATTTCTATCGCATGGTATTCTTGCCATTCTCGATTATCACGTACTCCCGAAGTTATTTTCTGATCATAAGAAACAAAGGCATAACCACTCACTTTTATACTTATAAGTTAACTTATAAGTTTCTCACTTTCTCACTTATAAGTTAAAAAAAATTAACCCAAAAGAAAATTTTTTATACAAATCTTGTATATGCACTGCCAACTTTTACGTGCAAATGCAACTTATTTAATTCATTCTGATAGTGTTTGACTGCAACGAAGAAAATCATTGATTCCTTGCATTGCCTGAATTTTTTTTGTGCCTCAAAAACTTGATAAAATGCATTGTCATCGGCAAAGTGTCTATACATCAAGTTTCATCTCAAACCAATGACGGTAAATGGGTTAATTATCCCTCCGTATATTTGTATACCACACACGTACAAACAAAATCGAAGTTAATATAACGGTATTAAAAAATATGTTTAATAATGATTGGTTTCGCATATATTTCTTAGTTAGGGTAATTTAAACGAGTGTTTAGTTTATGCTATAGAGAAAATTAACATAAAATATTGTTTCATAAGTATTTTGGGACTATCTTTTTTAAATATCTATTGAGCTCTGCATTCTAAATGGCTAATATCGGGAGGGATATCGTTACGAGCCAGACACTGCTGTCCAAAGTAAAAATTTTGCTATAAATCTTTTATTTATAGCATGCTCTTCCAATGATAGCATTGAAACATCCACACTTTTCGTCTACCTTTAAAAATGTGAGTGAGAATACATAGATAAATGTGAGTGAGAATACAAATATAAATGTAATATTTAATAATCTATGTAATCAATTCACTAAATAGACAGTTCTACACGTTTCTGAGTTCCATTGAGTTAAATCTATTTGAAGTTTTTTAACTACACGATTAAGCAACACTTTCATGATTCAAGGTTTTTATAAATACTTATATCAGATACTTTAGCAGGAAATCATCTATTTTATTGGAAGTGGTGGCTTTTTTTGTTATCCTTTACGCTAAACGTTATATTTTTAAACAGAATTTAAAAAATAAAATTCTGTGAAGACAAAATGTTTAAAACTATATAAATTAAATTCTCCAAAAGTTAGAATATCCCATTGTTAATGGTTCTGGAGATATATCGCTTTGAATTTGTAACATCAGTGAAAAACATTAGTGCTCGAAAAACGCACTTTAGCAGACGCTTCAAGACGTTGCGCCCGCCGTTAGTGATGTTTAAATAACAGGTAATTTCCTGGCGTTCTAATCACCGGAGGAATAAGATAAAAACATAATTCTTTTCAAGAATGTATGAAATAGTTTATAAAATCAGAAAAAAAAATTGCAATTTTTGAAGAAATTTCGATACTGGACCCCCTTAACTAATTTATTTAAAAAACGTACAGAAAATTATCACTATTTAAGATTTGAAGCGTTATCGATATTGGAACCAAAATATGTTTTTTCTCTTTTACAATTAGAGTTCATTATCTGATTCAAATAAACTCAAATATTAATTCGTTGAAATTTAAATTAATATCCTTGATTTCATTCCTTGCTTCATTTTTTCACACCATTGGAAATGTCAAACTTAAACTTGCATTAAAAAATGTTTTTGGAAATATTGTTATTTGGAATGTGTACTTAGAGTAAAATAGGGCCTATTTATAATAGTTAAAAAATATTTGTGAAGAAAAAATATAAACCAAGAAGAAAGAGATAGGTGGATAATAGATATAAATAGGAAATTATTAAAAGTATCATTAATTTAGCGAATTCAAATTGCAAAAAATATAAAATGCCAAATTGGCAAGTTCAGATATTATTTTTTTTTTTGGTCAATTTTAAAGATTAGACTAAAAATGCTGATTTCGTACACATTTATATGGATATAGAATTTATAAGAGCTTATCATCGTATTAGCCTAGAAGTTATAACTACACAAAATTCAACTATTTACTTTTTTGGAAAGAAAACACAACAGGAAATAACAGAAAATAAAAATAAAACTGATGTTTGAGTATGTTATATTATTGATGCAAATCGCTTTCGCAAAGCTGTCACAGCAATCACTCTTCTTTGTTACCAAGAAAAAATAATAAAAATATCCATTTCTATACCTCCAGACTTTTGTACATGCCTGAAATTTGTTAGGACTCAATCTCCCTCCTAACCGTTTCCCCTCTAACCACTTATGTTTTTCTAGTTGCATTAAAAGTAGTTCAATAGGTTTAGACTCACTGTATTTACATTTTAATAACCGCAAAACTATTTTTAACCATAATTTTCGGTTGTGGGAAGCAATAATTTTACTGAAACATTTTTTTGGTAACAGCAAAGTCAAATCTCAAACTTAAAATTTTTAATAAAAAGTTGATCTTATAATTTTTCTAACAAAATATAAATTTTGTTTCTTTCCAGATTTTTGTAACCACGGTTCATATATATATATGTAATGAAAAACAAGTTGAAAGAAATACAGAAAAGCACAATGAAAAAATTATATAAGAATTTAACATTTTCACTTGATAACATCAATAGTTTGTTTGTAACAAATAGTAGATCTAGGGATTTTGTGAGGAATTTTCGTTTGGTAGGGATTTTCAACTTTCGGGATTGTGGTCTGTCGGGATTTTGACCCATTCGGGATTTCGTCCCATTCGGAATTATGGCTTGTAGGGATTTCGGCTGTTGCGATTGTGGCTTGTCGGGATTTCAGATTTCGGGATTTTGTCCCAGACCCTTATTAGTATTATAATGACATAATTATTATTAGTATTATAATGACGTTATTATTATTATTACACTATCTACCAATAAGTATTTGGACACCCATGCAAATGAGGATATCTTCTCAGTGGAGAAGCATAGAGACATGAAATTCTCATCAAAGAGACAATTTTATATATCATACCTATAAGTACAACTTAGTCTCACATTAAAATGCAAAATGGTATATGGGGCATATGCGAAAAAATGGAGTACCATTAGTGTGCAGTTGTACAGAGGCATTTTACATTAAAAATCATGCAACTCATGGAGGTGACTTTTAGTGAGAGGTATGATCTCCCCTGTCATTAGTGTTTACTTGGAACTGTATTCTCATACTTAAGACAAGTTTTTTGATGGATTCTAATGGCTAAATTGTTGGTACCACCTTTTGAACTGTTTGTAAGCGATGGAAAGTTCCCAATGCATTAAATCTTTACACAATGCATATCGTAGAAGCGTGCCACACATGCTTGATGACATTTGGATTAGAGGAATGATCGGGCTTACTTATAGGGGCGTTATTCATATTTTTCAATCATTTATCCAAGGCAAAAGTGGAATAAAATGTACCATAAGTATCAATAAACATGATTTCGAAACATATATTTCAACATTAAAGACTTATCTAAATCAAGTTAACATAATTACAGTGAATGTGTCGAATTTAATGATCTTTTGGGCTCTTGGGGAATATTTTAAACCAATTCAACTTACTGCACTTAAATACCAAATCTTTTTAACATCAGATACTGTTTCTGAAAATAATTTTTTCAGTCTCATGAATAATATTGGCAATCAGAGGATCGGTAGAAAGGTGCGAACATGGTATTTCATGGTAAATGCTAATTCAACTTAACGGTTTGGTAGGAAAAAAGTTTTGGTCTTTTGGTTCAATATGTTGAATTTGTTTAAAAAGCTTCTCAAAAGCGAAAAATTAAATTAAATTCTACTTTTTCAATGTAATTACGTTAACTTGATGTAGACAAGTCTTTAATTGTGAAATATTAGTTTCTTAATCATGTTTATTGATAGTTCTGAAAAATGTTAACCCACTTTTGCCTTAGATAAACGATAAAAAAATATGAAAATCGTCCCTATAAGTAATCCAGATCACTCCTCTAATCCAAATTTCATCAAGCATGTGTGGCACGCTTCTACGATATGCATTGTGTAAAGTTTTAATGCATTGGGAACTTTCCATCGCTCACAAACAGTTCAAAAGGTGGGACGAATAATTTAGCCACCATAATTCCTCAAGAAACTCATGTTAAATATGAGAATGCAGTGCCAAGTAAACACTGATGACAAGAGAGATCATACCTCACACTAAAAGTCAACTCCATGTGTTGCGTGATTTTTAATGTAAATTCATCTGTACACCTGCACACTAATGGTTCTCCATTCTTTTGCATATGCCCCCACTGTACACTTTACATTTCAATTTGTGACTAAGTTGTTTTACTTATAGGCATGTTAGATAAATATGTCTCTCTAATGTGAATTTCATGTGTCTGTGCTGCTCCACTGAGAAGATATTCTCATTTCCATGGGTGTCCAAATACTTATTGGTAGATAGTTAATAAGTATTATAATGACGTTATTATTATCATTATAATGACATTATTATTATTATTATTATTATAATGACGTTATTATTATTAGTATTATAAGGACATAAGTATTATTATAATGCCGTTATTGTTATTAGTTGATAATAATGTTGTTATTATTATTGGGATCACAATTACGTTATTTTTGTTATTGTTATTGTTAAAAATTATTATTATTATTGTTAACATTTATTATTTTTGTTGTTATTGTTGTTATTGTTGTTATTATTATTATTATTATTATTATTATTATTATTATTATTATTATTATTATTATTATTATTATTATTATTATTATTATTATTGTTAACATTTATTATTATTATTGTTGATGTTATTGTTATTATTATTATTGTTATCACTATCGTCATTATTGTGGTTATTATTATTATTATTTTTATTATTATTATTATTATTACCATCGTTAATATCGTTATCATTACTATTTTTATTATTATTATTATCATAATTTATAATTATTTGCATATTTAGATCATTAGAGATTTTTTCTCGTGCAAATTTTTTACATTAATATATTGACGATATTTCCAGTTGTTTTTAAGTAATAAATTTGCGCTGCCGATTTGGAACTCAGATTTGGCAAACGAACTTTTAAACAGGTGAACAAGCATTGCTGCAGAATATTGTATCATTAATTTGAATACAAGTAATTATTTAATTAAGTGAAGTGCTTCTGTAAATTCAAATAATTTTATATAACCCAAGCTCCTACACTGAATAGCCACAATTGATGACGAACATATACACGCGAATTCTAATTATCTCTCCTATATTTAACAATTACTCTGAACATACTGATGATTTCATTCATGTAAAATTGGCACATTCAGAGTTGAATAACTTGCCATTAGTTTCAAATGTAAACAAGAATTGTTATGAAGCTAGTTCACAAACTAATTATGGAGAAACTATACTAGATCAAGCTATTGAAACAGGTTATCTATTCTCCCACAGTGTAAAACATTTAACCTATACAGAATAATGAAATATTAATCAATCGAGCTTATTCTGACTAGTTTCGACTTCCGGAATGAGATCATCAAGGGTAACACACTTAGTTGTATTTCAATGAATGAAACTTGGGGGAATCACCACAAGCTCCAGTTATTAACTTTGTGATACGGTTGAAATTCGGGAACATGATTGAATTTAGAGTTTTACAAAACTAAATATTACTTAATTTTAAGACTGAATTTTCAATTTAAAATGCAGGCTTATGCATTATTAACCTTGCTTTGAAATAGTGTTAGAATTAATTAATTTGTCTTTTACCAAGTTATTTTCATTATATAAGTAGTATTTTAGTAGTACGATTGACATGTACATCAGTAAAATGATGTCTTGAACGCCACTTTATTTCCAAAATAATTATATAGGGTAAACTAAACGTCCTAGCCCCATTACAATCAAACAACAGTTGAAATATTTTATGATAGCATTTTTGTTTTAATCAAATTCTATTGCCTTTAACTCGTTTTATAGGCCATACAAGTTTGAGACTCGTATATTTTTGTTTTCAAATTTAATTTGTGTTTAATTTTTTTTAGTATCACAGACATGTCAAATATGCCCCATCTTTTAATATGCTCCCTTGTTTACTACTTTAGAACGAGGACCTACTTAGCTTCCGTTCCCTTGCATGTTCTTTGCTCTGGCAAGCGGTCAACGCTTTTTGAAGCACATAATGCACAACATAATATGATCTATAATCTCCATTTAAAAAATTTGTACAAAATCAAAAAATTGATGGATTCTACTTCAGTTTGCAGAAAAATGTTTTATATAGAAGCTTTTTTAATTACATATAAATTTAGAAAAAAAAATTCGCATGAAAACGGAGTCGCACGTGATTTCAGGCACATTAATCAATACATTGTAAATGTTTGCATATAATTTGTCTTCCTATAGATGGAACAGTGAGGTAAGAACGCGGAAACAAGGAGCTGTAAAACCAAACAGCTCTAAGCCAAACTAAAGCGGTGGAATGTATGTAAATGTTTGTATAGAAAGAGTAGTTACAATCATACTAAGCTTCATCTAGGCACGAATTTATTAAATATTTTCTACTTGTAAATAGTTCCGGTTGAATAAAATATTTTTGTTAAAACTACACTCTCATTAATGAATTTGTTGTTTCAATATTGGTTCTACATAAATGGGCTTGAATTAATTTTTAATATTTAAGAAAATGCACAATAAATTATTATTTTCCTTATTGAACTGTCTAATAAGGTGCCGTAGTTTTATACATACTGTTACGAATTTTTGTATATTTGTAAATATTTCGTAGTGTTAATTTTGTAAATAGTAAAATTTATGTTCATCTCGCGTAAGGCAGTGCAATGGTTCGTCTTGGTTTGTTTCCCAGCAATGAATCTCTCACAACCAAACCAATTTCTCACCAATGAATCTCACAACCAATGAATCTCACAACAACCAAACCAGGGCATTTAACATTATGGTAATGGGAATCTCGCCAAGTTGGCGAGATAGAGCCAAGTTGGCGATGGTTTTGGCGACTAATTTTTGTCGCCAAATTTGGCGAGAAATCGCCAAATGTCGCCAAACTTGGCGACCATTTGGCGACATTTTCGGTACATGTATCCCATGTATGTACATGTATAGGATTTTTCGACTACTGTCTGGAAAGTTCTCCAAATGTCCATCTCTGGAAGGTTCAAGTATGTTCGCAGCCACTCCTATATAAGCGCGACCTGAGTTGGTTAGTAGTTAGTTGTCTCTCAACGTTCATTGTGAGAGCTGTATTCCTGACTTGAGTAGTTCTTGGATTTTGAGTCACTGAATTAGTTGACTGGAGATACTGAGCGAACTGTATTGCATTGTCTTTTGCAGTGATTTAGCAGTTATTGTCAAGTTTTTAACTGCTGTTTTGTGCTCTATTGATTCGAAAAGAGCTGTATTGTGTCTACTAGAACGAGAAGTTCTGGAGCTGTAAGAGAACTGTGAAGAGTTATTTTGGAATAAATTTCTGCAAGTTTTGATCTGATTTTGGCTTCAAATCTTTCGAACCCGTACAACGCAACAATACTATGTATTACAATGCATAACGTGTGTTCTACTACCGGATGTATGAAATAAATAATGAGGATTTCATTATAATCCATTCAACCGTTTTAGTTTGGTTTAGAGCAAATTCAACATGAATTTCTCTTTAATATATGTTTAGTAAAGATACCCTCTGGTCAACTTCAAGATGCAATTAACCAATGCCGAAAATTTTATCGAATTCCTTTATTCCGTGGCTTAGAAAAGAAAAAAAAAGCACTCTCAAACTGCAATTAAAAAGTGTCAACGTTTTAAAAATAATTTACAATAATTCATCATGTTCCTATAAAACCCTTGATGTAAAGAAAAAAAGATATGTCCTTTTATTTGATGGTATTTTGAAATAGAAATAAATGCGTATTTTTTCCAAGCTCATAGATGTTAGTAAGGGAGGTTTCCAGTTTTTCCAATAAAGTATCTTTTCCACTTTAACTGGCAAAGTAGATACTATTTGCTTTGTAATTATCTAACTATATTAAGTTTAACTTGAAGGGACAGGAAGATATACTAAACTGGAAAAACTGTCTTTGACAGGATGGTTTTTTAGTATGATTGGTGAGGTAAATTTACCATGATTTGGTAACACTTCTATTGCTTTCCAAATTCATTGATTGTATAGTAAAATAAAACTGACAGAATACATGACCATTGCGAAGCAAGAATAATTAACTAGTATTGTGCTTATCAAATTATAAAGCATCATATAATGTAAGCCCGTAAATTTAAAAGAAATTCTTATGGCTATTGTATAAGATGCCATGCATACAGTACTTATGAAGAATGCGTTTAACAAATTTCATCTAGGTAATTTGTTTTATTTAGTACTTTAGCTTGTTACAGAATGTATGACTGACATTGATGTAAAGGGGCCGTCACGATCATCCCCAACCGATATCTGTTTAATAAAATACTACATATTCTATTCATATGCTCAATACTATACAATACTATTCAATACATTCAATATATTACTATACATATTACTATTCAATATATTCAATACTATTATACATTACTATACAATACTATTCAATACTATATACTATTCATTATACAAGTTGAGCGTAAAGAGCGTCATATTTAAAAAAAAAAAAAAAAAAAAAAAAAAAAAAAGTTACACTCAAGGGATTGTTAATATTTATATGTTTATTTTTAGACAATAAAATTCAGACTGATATGCTGCATTTCTTGCCTATTTAATAAACATATAGGTAGTTTAATCCCCTGAGAGTAACTTTTTTCGAGATGCTCGTTTTTAAAAATAGGGTGTTACATTTGGGACATCCTGTTCAATCGTCGCTGTGAACCTACTTTTGAAACAAGCACAAACATTCTTAACATTGAAAACTGGATCACATGTAAGTCTTATAAAATTGAGTTACACAGCTAAGCAAAGTTTAGTGGTGTTGTCATTAAGGTGGTAGGCTAGCGAACGGAACGTACGTGGTTCAAAACCAAACCGGCGCCTTACTGCGTTAATTTTTTTTTGTTAATGAAAGTGGTTTTCTAACTCAAAATTTAAACACGTGTTTTCAGAGCTTTGAAAAGTAGGGAATTTAAATAAAAAATTTGTGAATTTTACTTATTTCTAATGACACTGTTTTGAATGTTCGACTTAAAGTATCAAAGTCAACTTCTTGAAATTGAACAAAAGAAAATTGTCCGAAATCCGTTGATCCGTTTTAATCAGTCATTACTGGTAAAATTTCTCAACGCCCAGGAAAATTTTTTGGGGCAACAGACCCTCGTACACATTAAAATATACATACAACTTACTTTTTCTAAGCAAGCTAAGGATAGTTAGAAGAGAATAGGCAGAATATAACAAAGCGTTTGGCTGTAGGCTTGGCTAAAATTCCCAGCCGTGTTTGAGATGTTATTTTTTTAAAATAGGGTGTCACTTTGAAGACATCGATATCGGCATCGTATACTCGTTGCTATGAGGTAACTTCTAAAACGAGCCCAAACATTCTTAACATTGAAAACCGTATCACATATGTACCGTTCAAAATTGAGATGCACCGTTAAAACTGCACAAAAAAAGATTTCCCATTCAAGAAAAAACAACTCCCTTGTTAAACATAAATTCCAAAAATCCATAAACCCAAAGCCACTTTTAACATGTAAATGTATTCCATCTTGTATACCAGGTGTTCTTTCTCTTATGAAACACTGACTTCAATGCGGTCTGAAACTCACTTTACGCTTCCACTACGATCTAGTCTCGAGAGAACCTCGGTTTTCAATTTACAGAATTAAAAGAAAGTGGTTAAATAAGTAAATAAGAAGGGGAAGAACATCCAAACATTGCAGGAAGCTCCGCTGTAATTGCATTCGCAATGATAAAGAATTCCCTTCTTCCTCTCTTTACATGCTACTGAGATCTTTTTTTTTGTGTACTGTTTTTTTTACGGAGTTCATTATTTCATTTTAGCTTCATTCGACTTGGGATAGCTTAGGAATGCTTAAATCTTTATTCTCTCTCTAGAGATTCTCCAAACTGTTGGAAAGCATATAATCAATTTCATACAAAAGCAAGGAATGTTTTTATTTCGCTTTTTCTATATGTTTAGGTCTATTACGACGCTGTATAAACATGGTCGTTTAAGTTTTATTTATTTTAGAAAACGGGAGAACATGTATATTTTCAATTCAGTGATTCGGAAAGGAATGCCAGGTAGGATTGGCTAACGAGGAAATCTGTATTTACTGTAATGAGCATATTTTAATGAAAAATCTGTTTACTCAAACAATTATTGCTGCAAAGTGCTTGTAAATAAGATTAGAGTATTCTTAAACTTTGAATTAACTCCATGAAAAAGATATTACCGGATTTGTTGCAGATGCAGTTGTTTTGGAAAAGTAAGTATTTTCATTTTTTGGGATAAATTCATAAATTTATACTTTTTACTTCTACCGTTTCAAATCTTTTTTTAACTCTCATAGAATGTATGTTTATCTGTAGATCCTAGCTTCTTTTATTTTTAATTATTTATGCAATGATACAGAATTCTCTATTCTACTCTTTACATGATGTGCTTTGTTTTTAAAACGAATGTTTTCCCATAAACTAAGTTTTCATAGAAAAATGTTTGCTTCCTTAACTTTTTATTTGAATTAAAAAAGCGTCTCCATGCATTTTACATACTAGAGTCAAGAGGTTTATAGCTTCACTGGAAAGAACTCAAACAGCATAATATATTAGAAAGAAATTGACTAAATTTCAATCATCAATTTTTTGTTTTGTATTTAAATTTTGTTTATGCTTGGGCCTTAACTTAAAACTATTTTTTTTTATGTATATATTTTTTTGAACATCCCTAGATATTTTTGTGATTCAAATAAAAAAAAATTGTTACTTGCAATTTGAATTTTTTTCGCAAACAACGTGGTGCAGAAATCTTGTCTTTTAACAGGTTTTTCTTTAAGACTCTTAACACTGAGCATATAGTGGAATGAGATTAAAATTTCCCTCATGAAAAAGTGCCCGGTGATCCCTTTTTTAGATAATACATCCCAAACGACCACTTTTGCAGAATGTAGTGGATTTACAAAACACACAGACGGGTTTTCAGTACCTCTTACTCACTAGTTTTGTTTATTGAAAAATCCGTCCAAATGAAAATTGGCTTCATCAGTAAACCATATGCAGTGGTTATCAAATTTATTATCATAGATTAATTTAGAGAACCGGTGTACTTAAAATTCTATACCTGTCTAATCAACATCCCACTTGTCTCTACTCTCTGTGTCTCATTATTTCGAAGTCTTGTCATTTCATGTGTTAGGCATTCCTTTTTGAAACACATTGTATCATCTGAGTGACACGTTTAGTTACCCTGGAATTCAGAAAGGGTATTGAACCAAAACTATGAGTTTATGTTTAATGTTCGGGAAATGTAGCTCATGGTCCAGATTAGAGAGACGATGGCGTGACATTTGTAATGCTATGCAGAAACTGTGATCATCTGGAAGTAAAATATGTATAAACAGCAAAAACAATATTTTGCGCCCAATGGCGGTCTCATAGTTCAAAGACTATTATCTCAGTACTTTTCTTATGTTGAGCTGGATGAGAAGAGCTGATATTTCTTACAAAGGTATTACCCCTTAAATGCATAATTTTTTTTTTAATAAATAAAATTTGAAATCAATCGGAAAATGGGTGTAGCTAATGAGAAGGGGAAAAAAAAAATCAGAATTTTGCATATTGATGTATTTTTACACACAAAAAAATCTACATTTTTCTGGCATAAATTTATCAGTATATGCAAAAATATAAAAACATTTTTCGTTAGTCTTACCTTGTTTCGATCCGAAAACAATTTTTCCTGTGTTTTTTTATTACTTTTTATTTAAATTATCATAATTCGTAACACATGTCGAAATTAAATTGTATTCAGCCAACAGCGCCTCCAACAATAAAAATTAGCACAGATAAAGAAATAAACTGTCGAAGATTCTAGTTGCACCCGGAAACGATAAAATAGTTTTGATAAAATTTAAAAAAAAAGAAAAAAAAAAAGAAAAAAAGAAAGAAAAAAAAGGTAATATTCAAAGGTTGCTGCATAAAGATATGAGGTTTTACATTTACGTAGCAGATCTACATCGCTATGCATTGAAGGAACGTAGACAATTGGCAACAATATGCATTTAAGGGTTAAGATATGTATTGTAGCTAAATGCGTCAGGGTGAAGGTGGCAGAAGGTTTGGGCACGCAATTGCATGAATCATTTCTTTAGCGCAACACGACCCACGGCATTTGCAACGTTATAATCACAATTCAAAAGAAATTGCTCATGCCTAAAGAAAGTTCCGAGATTTAGATTTCACATTTACTTCCAAAAACATAACCTTTACTAAATATGGGTCCAATAGCAGTCAACTGCCTTATATATCTGTTTGAAATAAACATGTTTCGAACAATAATTAAAGTGGTGTTTAGTTATAAATATTTCCAGAATCAATCACAAATGAGTTGAATTCAACACTTCAACAATTATTTTCAAACATCATGTTGAACATACATATCCTAAACGTTGTTGCTTTATTAAAAGTATATTTAAATAAAAGTACTTCAGTGAACATGAAAAAATTAATCGAAGTGCAATAATAAAATATTTTTTTTTTTTTTTTTTTGTAAAGATAAAATGAAAAATTTAATTTTCACGTGTAAAAAAAAAAAAAAAAAAAAAAAAACTTTTTTTGTACGCACGCTTTAAAAACTTATTAGTCCATGATTGAAACCAAGCCGAAATTCTCTTATTGAAAAATCTCTTGGAAACTTTTTCCTCTTGAAATTAAGATCACTCTACATTAGTCAATTAATGATGTTTTGGCGCAATGGAAAGTCCAATACAGCCAACTAATTACAATTGATATAAATTTAACATTAGTTTCATTTGCCTCCAACAACGAATTCCTCAACTATGAAATTTAAATACAGAAGTTTCCTCTAAAAAATACGCAGTAATCTAAAATTGCTAGAGCAAATGCAGCGATAACAAGTCAACAAAATATCGGAAAGAATATTCATCTTTTCATATAAATAATTCTTAATTTGATGTTGTTTAAATTCAGTATAGTTTGATAAAATATGTTCTTTCAAATGACAATAAAAGTTGTTTTACTATAATAGTAAATAGTATCAGAAATATATAAATAAAGCAATCATCCTTTTCAGCACCCTTATCAATTATTTAATTTGTAAAATACTTGATCATTCTTCAGTAAGAAACAAATTGTGAAAAAAATTACCAAGAATAAATAACCTCAAATACATAAATATCTAAATATCTTTCTTTCATTAAAGAGGCAATGAAAAACGAAATAAAGCAAACAAGTAATTTAGTCTTTCCACTATCGCTTAACACCTTTCCATAATCAGAACGTGGTAGAAAATACCAACTAAGATCACACTGAATAATCAATTAATTACAGAAATCATCGCAGCTCATTAAACTTAGTCTTAACTAAAAATCCTTTTAGAAAACAATTTTTCGAAAATAAATTAGAGGTAACAATACATTACACCAGAATTGTATCCACCCGAATGAGCACTATACCAAACTTATTTGAGAAGTTAATTAGTTTTGAAAGAAAAACAACATAAAATCAGATCGAAGAATAATCCAGGCACAGAGCAAGTCCTCTTTAGCCAGTGCATGTGATGTTTCATTACCTTTTGCTCATTCCTCGCCTTAGGCTTTACGAACTTTTCGTTATTTCTAATTGGTGCCTTATATGAAAGGAGCGTTGATGAATATTTCAAGTGTATTATGGCAAAATGGTTCCATTGTAATTAATTTTATATGAGCAGGTCGCCTTGTGCACGCCAGTATCAGTCTTGAAAAGACGTTTAGTGCTCTGCATGAAAGGGTGTTGAAAAATTTGCTTTGAAGGAAGCATATCTAATAGAGCATTTAATTCATATAAACATAAATGTTTTATGTCTGATTATACAAAGCAGCTGTTTCTTTATTTTAGTATTTTATGTTAAGTTAAAATTTGATAGGGTAATGGGTAGAGTTTTAAGATTCACAATATTTAATTTGATGCAATGTTTTGTACAATAAAATGTTTAATCTCATATGGGCAATTCTCTGGCTGATGTACTCGAAATTTTTCGCCTTTTTTTACACTTTTAAACAAATTAGAATAACAAACTAATGATGAATGTTCTAATTATTTTTTGTTTTCTATAATTTAAGTTGGTCGCATAGTTATACAGAAAAATTATTGTTTTAACAAGTTCAAATATGCATTTATAAGCAGCTGATGCACGGGACACGGATAAAAAAAAGAAAATTACTTCAAGACAAAAGTTCCAATTTTATCTTAATTTATAAGCACTAAAATTATGAAATTCATAGATACGTTTCAGTAAATGTTAATAATACTATATACATTAAAATGTTTGCAAAAATATCATTTTTGTGGATCATAAACGTGAACTGATACACTGAACATTTGAAACTGATGTACGGGACATTTCTGTAAGCGACGCACGAGAGATACTATTTTTGCGAGTGGGAAACAATGATATTTTTAAAGTTAAAATTTTGTATATTTTATTAGACAAATTATACCTAGTTCACACTGCTTGTTACTCAAAGTGGACGTAATTTTGGAACATTTTGCTGTATAGGTTTGTTTTTAGGCGATTCTCAGGCTGATGCACGGGATATTTTGCTTTCTTTTTTCTACTTATGAAAAATTAAAATTATAAATTTACTAGTTATGTTTTAGTTTTCTGTAATTTTAGATGGGGGTAATGTTGTATAGAAAAATAATTGTTCTTCAATCAATATCTTCTCAAATAATATCTTCCATAAAGTTGGTCGAAAAGGTAACACGATGTTTGGAGGACATAATAAAAATCAAAGGACAAGCAACTAAATATTGACACTTACTTTTCACGTGAGATATTACAAAAATTTCATTGGTGTATTCTAAATTTTTTGAGGTAAACATCTATGTACGTTTCTTTGAAATGCTTTCGAAACTTCTTGTTTTAGAAATTTTTCGTTGGTTGTTTATTTTTACTTTAAATTGGATTTACTAAGAAAAATAAAGGTGGTTTATTCTTAATTAATTGTTTGAGCCACTATATATATATATATATATATATATATATATATATATATATATATATATATATATATATATATATATATATATATATATATATATATATATATATATATATATATATTAGGGTTCGTCTTATTTCTTATTTTCGAAGGTGTTAATTTTTTAAGGGATGCCCTCTCATTTTGTTCCATTTGGTGAGAAAAAAATTTACAATTGTTTTTTATTCAAATCAAATGATATTTAGAGGTTGCTACCAGTTTTGCAAAATCTGACAAATTTAGCATTACGCAAGCATTGCAATAAATGTGTTTCATGTATTTACTAGAATATTGTATTATTCAGCCAATAATTATTGAATCAGTATATATATTAGATTTCAAGTGGCTTATATTAATTTCAGTCTAAGTAATTCATATCAATTTAGTTGTAACATATTAATTTTAACTAAAGAACTAATTGATGGACTTTAACAATCATTATTTTAATTTTTTCTTCTCTTTATTTATATTTGCCGACAATGTTTTTTAAATTAAAAAACTACACCATGCACTGTAAAACTGCCTTAACTGTAACTATTTAACTCGTTTTTAACTGTAAACTCAACCATTATATTGTTTATGTTTACTTTCTTCTGATGCAATTGAATGTAGTTTTTCTTTACTTACTAATGATTTTAATAAGCTGCTGTTCGTTGAAAGTGGTGTCATACTGATATATTTTAGTCTTTATATCTATTTGTGAGACTAGATTGAATTATCTACAAGTTTTCTAAATCATCAATTTCATCACGGCAACAACTTCATTGTCTTCAATGATAAAAAATGCCAAGCATCATCCTCAGTGAATCATAGAAAACTTCCATCCAAAATCGAAACCATGTCTCTATCTTTTCATTTTTAGAATATTTTGAAGCAAAACATTAAAAATGCTTGTCATTCAACAGCTCTACATGTCATGGAAGTGTGGGCTAAAGAACGAATACCAACGAAATTAAAATAACGTGTAGTAAGTTAAATAGATTTTTTTTCGTGATTAGGCAAACTTGATGAATTTAAGTAGTTTGTGAAGATACATCAGGGTTTGTACTCTTTGGGCAAAAAATTCCATGACTTTTCAATGACCACAATTAAAAAAAAAATCATGATTTTACAATTTTGTTATCATTATTAACATTTCTTAATAAAATACACACTGCAAATGTTTGTAATAAGTTTACTAATGACAATATGTAATAAAAAAGGCTAAAAATCGCGATTTTCTTTTTCTCACATTTTAAAACTTTAAAGTGAATAAACTTGATTTTTTTTCCATGAGAATGTAATTTCAATTGCCGGTAGCAACCTTAAAATCTTATTTAAATTTCTCAAATTTTTCACACTTATGTTTTCTCATCAAAAGGAATCATTTTAAAGGGTGTCCCATTAAAAATTTACTTTTTGTGGCATATATAAGACGCACCCTAACATATATATCTATATACACATTTAATTGGTTGTATTCAGATTATCTGGCGCCGTCAGCAACACGAGGGCTATAATGCGCCGAAACTTTCGTCATTAGACAAGCCAACATACATTTACAAACACCCATGCCTACGCGGGACTCGAACCCGCAACCTCGCGGTCTAGAAGCCAGCACGCTAACCACTATACCGTTTGGTCAACATATACACATTTAAAATTACAGAAGTTTGACACACATTGTGTGGTCCACCTCATATGGCGGTTAGCGCACTGGCCTCATATACCGGGTTCGAATTCCGGGCTCGGTATGGATGTTCGTTGTAGATCGGAATCCACGTTAAGTTGAAGTTCTTACCCTTTTTAGCTGCCATTGTGTATAAAAATAAGGCTTTGAGTGTACAAACCAACCTAACATTGTTTAAATATTCTGCAAACTCTCGTAAGCAAAAATAAGGCCAATTTGGCAAATATTGAAAAATTTCATTTAACATTTTGAAAAATTGTATTAAATAATTTCAGAAGAAAAGTGTGTAAATTTCGTAGGGAGGATAAAATAAGAAAAAACATTTCCCAAACGTGGATTTAATGTATGTATCCATCAGAATAAAATAAGTTTTCTACAATCCATAGCATTCATAGAAAATCCATTTAATTCTATTTAAATCTCTTTTGCAGCTAAAAAAATCTGACTTAAAAACACCCTGATTGCAGGAAGAATATTGATTCAGAAATAAAGTTTCTCTTTTAATTAACTGGTGACTAAAATACTGTAATCAGGTAAGTTGATATTCAAATCTTTCAGCAATTTACATGACAAAAGCCATTTCTTTACTTTTAGTTACGGTTAGTTTAATCAAAGTTCTTGTTCAGTGGTAATTATGTAGGGAGGAGGAACAATTGGATTGGTGAGAAGAATGGAGTTCAGAATTCTCTTTGATTTCATTTGCAGCATTAACCTGTATTTCGGTAGTTTAAATTAGCAGAAGTTACATCTAAGAATTCTTTTCAGCATTTTTTGGTGTTCCAAAAAGCGTGCGTGGATTTAGTGTTGATTTGAAAATGCGAGTAAGATTATCATGAGAATTTCAAGCTAGACTTATTTTTCTGAACTACAAATGACCGCATTTACTTTCCGAAAAAATAAAAATCAAAGTTTTAACTATATTTATGAGTGGATTTTGCACATTTACCTTAATATGTAAAATAATAGTTATCCAGTTCTTATTGGCAGCAAAATGAGTTTTATTTTCATACCTAAGAATCACATGTTTAGTGTAAGCAGCCGATATATCCTGTTTAATCTTAAGACCGTATTTTTCGAGTTTTAACCACACTTTTTACTATCAAGATTTAAGTTTGAGGTACTTATATATATACATAAATAACAAAATACTACAATAAAAATATAAAAGTGAAGTTACAAATGTAAAATCAGAAAATTTCCTTAGTAAAGAGGACTCTAATTTTTTTTTTTTTTTTTTTTGAATTAGGCATATAGAATATCAAAAATAAAATACTTAGGTGCAAATCGCAAGATCGTACAATAATTAGAACCGAAGATATAGCCTTCGTTCGGATTTTTTTTTTTTTTTTGCGTACTGTACAATTAGCTACCATATTTCAACGTGTGCTCCAGTCGTAGCTCAAACCACATCCAAACGGTTCTCTAGTTCTATGCACGTATTCGCTAGCTTCAATTGTGGAATAGTCTGGATTGTATATGTGATTCACCTCTTCATCACGAGGAATTCTTTCCTCTTCAGCCACTTCCTTACGAGGAATAGCGAACATTTTCAACACATGCAAGTAAACCTTTGTTTTGTAAAAAGTTGTAGGTTCAATGAAAAATAACGGTTCCATGACAAAATTATACATTATGCCGCACCTCATGTTAACTTTCGGACCATCGCGGATTACTTCAACAACATGATGTAGGTTTCCGTTCTCCATAATACCCGATGAACTTTCTAGATACATACTTCGTCTGGTAAAATAAGGCGTTATAAGAAGTCAACATTTGAATCTAGTATCTACCAAACATAAGATTGTCGTGAGTTTTTCACGCATTGCATGTTTATAATATACAACAATTCTGAATGCAACATCTATATTAGTAGTCTATATGTTACAGTTAGAACTATTTTTTTATTTGTCTACAAAAATTTCATCGTGAAAAACATTTTAATACGCCGATAACTTAATTTTGTACTGAAATTTAAAATGTTTCGAAGACTTTTGAAACACCTTGTATATTCACAATGGCAATCTCTTGTAGGTGCATAAAAGACTGATTTAAGTTGAAAGAGGATAATATTAGGGACATAGTGATAATGTAATTACATTAAGAACAACCATCATGTATTTATATGCTAAAGCATATCCGTACCTCAGAGATAAAATAAAAATAATTTTTTTTTTTAAAAGTTGGGATTGCGACATTAAATGTTTTTTGTATTTTTCTAGAAAAATCATTCATGCCATAACTGAACAAATAGGGTTTATCTAATGGACAACTTAATAAGCCAATAAAAAACACATATGGTTTGTTCTGACATGAATGGTTTTGATAAAACGGGAAAAAACAGCAAAATTCAAATTGGGAGATGGCCCGTTCTGGCTCTCAAGGCCTCAATTCATCACGATCCATTATAGTGAATTGTCAAGAACATTTTCCATAAACACTCACCAAACATTTGTTGCTACAATTCATAATTGTATTTTTGTTTTACTGTTTTATATTGCCCTTAACCCGTTTTATGGGAAATACAATTTTGCGATCTGTGCATTTTTATTTTGATACACTACTTTAATACGATCACCTGCCTACCCTTCACCACCTTGTATGTTCTTTGCTCTGACAAGCACTCATTGCCTTCTTTTCTTTCTTATTCTCCACTGGGAACTAACTGCGATGAAGTACTATTGGCCAAACCCTCCGGAAAGCACTGCATAGTTTATTTATGATCTCTTAATAATTGGTAGTGTGCACATTTTGTTTAGATTCTTATTGTACTACGAAAAGCTATTATTATGTTCTTCTAAAGGTATGTAGTGTCTGTTTTTGCAGATTTAGTAGATTTGGATAGAGCTTGTCCAGACAGAGTTTTCGATACAATATACGACAGATCAGTCAGACAAAAATGATGTACTCTGTTTACTCCTTATAAGAAATCTATTTCTGAATACTCGCCCTTAGGCGCCTTACACAAATCAGTGAGAGGCACCTAAATGGCTGAAGATTATCGTAAAGCTGGTGAATTGGAAGATTTTACAACTTTCAACGTAAAATTCGGATGTAATAAGATCGTTTACCAACTCATTTTTGACTTTAAAACTTGTGTCTTACCTTTTTTCTTTGAATATCAACTCCAAAGATAGTGAAAAAACAGAGCTTGCATTTATTTTGGTATTGTATTCTGATTCTATTCCGCAAAAAAGGAGTGAATTGGAACACTCGTTACAATTTATGTATGTTCTTATTTAAACATTTGCAGGTTGGATAACGAGTAATAATACATTGGGATGAATACGAATACAAGATTATTGTTAAAAATCTTTTGATATGACAGAAAAAAAATTGTTTTTGTCAAAATAATTCTCAAAATAAATATGTATGAAAGTATGTTAATTCTTTTCCTAATCTAGTACCAAACAAGATAATCCCAAATATTCCTTAAAACTAATAATATTTTTTTATCTACTTGATGTTTGTGTGCCGTGAGACTGCAACTTTCTAAAAATATCTTGAAGAAGTAGAAAAGCATCTTCACCTGTTTCAGAAAATTCGTTCCACCGTGCTTTTTGTAAAACACATACGCTTTGGTGTGATCTTGTGTAGTGTCTGCATATGGATTGCGTTTTTCCATTTACCTAAAGGTAACGAAATCATCTGCTGAAATATCTTGAGATATATTTGGGTTTTTCTGAAACGTGCAAAATTGGCTCCTTTTTAGACATTGATTCAAGCCCGAAGTCATGATCACTATTTTAATCACTATTTTTCGTTGAATATTGCGTGGAAGGCTACTTTTTTGTGTTCCGATTCACCTCGCAAATCTCAAAAACAAGACGAGGCAAAACATAAAAATTTGTAAAATGAAAAGTTTTAAAACCAAATTAAATAGATTATGGAATGCTTTTGTGGATGTTTCTACTTATCTGAAAATATATAAGCTATGTCTTTCATAGGTGCATGTTAGTATTTACGGGGAAAAGTTTTGAAGAGGTTAAAATTCATTAGATTGTGTGTACGGCTATTTCAGAGTTTGTAAACAAATGGAAAGTATTTCCAACCCCCACAAAATATATATTCCAGGATTCCAAATGTGTTAGTCAAATCAAAAATATATAATTAATATACCTGCTTTATTTATATAAATGAGTGTATTGCATTTTCATGGTTTTGTTCCTATTCATCCTGTCTTAGGGTAGTGTCAAGTATTCTATCTTTAACTATTCAGTTTTTAATTCAGACTTAAGTTTTCTAGAATTTCTATTTAAACTGAATCAACCAGTAATTTTAATATTCCTGTATTAAATAAATGTTTTTTGAACACTAATAAAATTGATAGTTACTTGTTACCATACAAATACTCTTGATATCACTCATTAATAATTCTTTCGGATAAATGGATGATCGAAAATATATTATATTATATACAGAATTCAGCAATGTATTCAGTACAAGCTTACAACTGCATTTTAGTATCAATGTCAAAATAATAAATAAATAAAAAGATTGTCAAAAATTCTGATAAAACGAACTAGGAATAAAAACAGCTTTAAATGTGCAAATTTACATCCTAAAACATCCGAAATAATTAAAAAAAAAACTCACAATTTATGAGAATTTTCAATTTAATGTTTTAAAACTTAATTTTAAAAATATTAATGTGGTAAAACCTAGAAGGAGAGTAATATATTTTTTTCTTTGGAAACATCTTAAATTAATTCTACAACTCATAAATAGATAATCTTAATATTTGATCATCAATTAAACATATAGAAAGAGTTATTGACATTTATAAAGCTAATGCAGTCCATATTTTAAAATATAATTTTCGAGAATTTCTAATGAGTTCCTAATCAAAGACTTTAAGCTTGTTTTGAGTTTTCACTGTGTAATACCCTCCGTTGATCTTCCTTTTTCTCATTTTATAAGCAGTTGTAAATCACACGTCGAAGCACACAGTACATGCACATTTTATTAATTTTTAAACTTAGCCCCGCATATCACAACAAATAGATTGAAATAAAATTCTCCATCATAATCTAAGTCGGAAGAAATGGAATTTTCAACACTCTTAAGTTTAAAGTTAAGCCTACGGATTTCGAAGTTTTATAGCCTTTATTTTCTTCTTTTATTGCCGAAAAGAAGGTTTATATATAAAATATATTATATCGCCAAAAAATGTCGGATTTTACAATGATTGATAACCGGGTAATCAGCGCATGCATAAAATCGTTATAATATACATTATTCAAACCAAAGCGCTTATGTTTCTATAGCAACGAATCGTTAGAGATTGAGAGAACAAGAGGAGTTATCCCAACTTTTCAAAATGGATCTATTATGTATTTTTTATGTGTTCCCCTTCTTTCTCCTACCTTATTTCTAGCATAGGATAAGTGAACGACAAAGGTTATTTCCACAAATCGTCAAAGTTTTATTTTTCCACTACGTGTATTGTATTGCTTTCTCATATACTTTTATTTCATGAGTTGGATCAGAAGTTCACTGAAAAATGGTATGTTCAGAATGTCGGATGCTAGGGTTAAACATTTTATTGATTTGTAAGTAATGCTCTCAGAGATCCACGTATATAGATATTTTTTTATTTGACTTCCCACCTTCGAGATTGAGTATTGAATATGGTTTTTTTGTAAAGATTTTTTAGTTAACTTGCGCTGTTGGAGATCTATATTAGACGCAATACGTTAAACAATGTCAATAATTTTACTTAAAATAGTCCAAGTAGTATTTATAGGTTTTCAAAAGTATTATTAATAAATTTTGAATTGTAACCTTTTTAAACAGTAAAAATATAGTACAGTTGTTACAGACATCACTTAAATCAAGGTCAATAGTTTTATTTAAAATAATATAAATAATCTTATAATTTAAAGTACAAATAGTTAATTTATGAACATCTATTATACAAGCATTACTTTAAAGGCGGTTAATAGTTTTACTAAAAGCAAGGGGAAAAAAAGAAGAAAGGTTAAATATTTTTTTATTTTAAATGCATATTTTTTTTTAAATAGCATAACTACATCTTTTTAAAAAGCAGTACTTTAATCACAGTCAATAAATTTACCTAAAACTGCATAAACAGTATTAACATTTTTTTAAACAGAGTAAATTGTACATCTATAATATAAGTAGTACTTTTATATTTAATTTTAGGTTAATAATAATCAACCTAAAATTATTAAGCTTGAAATTATTAACTTTAAAATTAGGTTTTGATTTCATGGTTAATAATTTTACTAAATTAGCATAAACTATTTTTTTCATTAGCATAAATAGGTTTTTAATTAGTATAAACAACACTTTCGTTTATATATTTTTTCCTTGAAACATATACTATTTTAAGAAACTATACTATTAATTTTTCTTTTAATATTTTAAGTTATCGAACGTTGCAGTTTTATTCAAACTCAAAATTGAATAAATAAATATTCTCCCACTTTGAATATTCTATCACCAGTATATTTAAAAAAAATTTAACACAATTTAAAACTTTTTATTGATGTTAAATTAAATGTTTCTCTAAGCAATGTCGTCGAACAAATTATATTTCTGCCATCTCTCTCTCTGAAAATCTCACTTAAATTCAGATCTCTGATAAAAAATATTTACCTGAATTAAAATATCACTATTCAATAGTTTAAATAATTTATCTACATACAAACACTCACTCTAACACAATATTCCACTCGAATATAATGTAACGGTAAAGAATCCCAAGAATCTTAAAATAGTATAGTGGTTAGCGTGCTAGTTTCTAGACCGCGAGGTTGCGGGTTCGAGTCCCGTGTTGGCATGGATGTTTGTAAATGTATGTTGGCTTGTCTAATGACGTATGTTTCGGCGCATTATAGCCCTCGTGTTGCTGACGGGGCCAGATAATCTGAATACAACCAACCAACCCAAGAATCTTGAAATAAGAAATACATTTTATGCTTATAAAATAATTTTGTCTTCTTTTTTTAAGGTTTAGCTTAAATTTTCATAGAATTATTAGAATAATTGCATGTTTTATCAAAGGCTCTTCACTGACGAGACATGCGTTTTACTGCAAATATTTTTTAATAATTGCCTGTGATAGAGTCCGACCAAACGGTATAGTGGTTAGCGTGCTAGCTTCTAGACCACGAGGTTGCGGGTTCGAGTCCTAAGTAGGGCATGAATGTTTGCAAATGTATGTTGGCTTGTCAAATGACGAATGTTTCGGTGCATTATAGCCCTCATGTTGCTGACGACGCCAGATAATTTGAAAACAACCAACCAACCTGTGATAGAAAAGAAATCTCTAATAATTTACAATAATTGTACTGTAATACAAAATATTATGCACCGGTTTTCTAAAATTAGAGAATAAATTTTGGTTTTCAAGTGCGTATAGGCTAGCTTATAAAAGTTAAAAAACCATGAAGATATTTAATTTATTAATGAAATAATTTCATATTAATATAAGAATTTCAAGGAATACTGTTTACTACTAAAATATTTCCCCGGGAAAATTTAAATGTTATCGAATTTAGGTACCTTAGGCTTAAATTGTAAAATGTTATTTTTTCTTAAAACTTCACAGGTTTCACACATTTATTTACTCTGAGCATCCTGCAACAAGATATTATAATGGTATAATTAAAATATGGAACAGAATGTCAATAATAAATTTGCAAAAGTTTTACATCGTAATTTTTTTTATCTAGATAAAAAAAACATCGCTCATAAAGAGTGAATTCAAATTCATAATAATTCATGCTTAAGTTTTTAGGTTTATGTAATCAGCAAAATGTATTTGCTCACGAATAGGGGAAACTACTAAAGGAGTGGAACTCAATTAAAACGATTCACTTTGAAGACATTCTTTTATGCCACAAAAATAATATCTTCAAATAAATGAAAAAAGTTTTTCGCATGTAGATATTTGTAAAAAAGATCTTTTCCAATTAATGATGCAGATAACGCAGCATCCATCACATCAAGGATTAAGGGTTTCTGGAGATATCGTTGATTGACAATCAAATAATCTGAAAAAGTTTCGAATTTCCTCTTCAAACGTATCCTTAAAGGATATTCTTTGAACATTCGCACTTAAAAGCATATCAAAGGATACATTTTGCTTTAATGATTAAAACTGCCAGTTTCTATTAATTTTTATTCTTGAATTGAAATTTTGTATCGCTTAGAGGGAAAAATTTCGGAAACAAGATTTAAGAGATATTCTTTGCAATAATTTCACAGAAAATATTTTACATGCCAATGTAATCTACTAAAGATTTTGATCATCATCTATTCTTATGTTTCTCGAGATCTTTTCTACTTTCAAAATATAGGGTGTCCGAATCAAATGTCCCTAAATTTCAGCAGTTAATTAAAAAATCTATTAACCATACATTGGGGTATCAGAAAAAATTGACTGTTGAATTCTTATGTTTTGGCGACATTTTTTGGTTCCCGGACTGAAGTAATCCCTCCCACGGTCTTTGCCCAATTGCATAGCCACCAAGATTTCCAGAAATCACTCCACTGGATTTTTTCTTTTGCTGCTACATCAAAGACAAAGTCTACGCAAAGAACAGCCGTTGTGTCAAAGACCTTCATTCTTTAATAACCGCTATTGTTGCTACTGTGACTACATAAATGCTACAGTGAACATGGCTGGAACTGGACTATAGATTGGATATCCTCAGGGCTGCTATGGGAGTCTACGTGGAAGTGCACTGATTTTTTTCTAAAAACTTTGTGAGTCCTGTTATCTAACTTTAAATTTTTCTTAAGATTTTTACCTTTTGTTAAGAATAGTGTGGCCTCTTCAAATTAGGGATATCCGATTCGGACGCCTTGCACTTCAAGACTGGAAATCACATATTGGTCCAACTGACGGATGTGTGGTTAGAGCTCTGGCCTTGCATTACAAGGGTGCAGAATTCGAGTCCTGGGGTTAAGAATGGATGTTTGTTGTTGTTCGGAATCCACGTTAAGCTATAGGTCCTGGCCTGATTAGTCATTATTGAGCACAAAAATAGGTCACAGAGTGTACAAACCAACCAAGAAATAACTTATCATCTTACTCTTTCAACATCTTTGCAAAATATCAGTCTTTTCGATTCCGAAAAAAATAGCAAAGTATACAGTTTCAGAACAACCTAATCGTTTCTAAGTTTTACAAGTATATTACAGGAATATTATTATAAAAAAAAATAAAAATACTGGCACACACACGAATATTCATACACGTGAAAATGAGTTGATCACTTACATTTGACAATCCCACCTCACCTAAAAAACTTCATAATAAGGCTATGTAATTCAAGAAAGGAATGACAGGTAAACTTCCAGCAATTTTACCATTCGTGAAAAACATCGTAATGAAGATTACTGTTAGTGTTATAACACTTAACTTGTTTAATACTGGTATTATTCAACATTATTTAGAGCGTACTAAATTTGCTATATTTCTCAGATCATAAAAATAACATTTTAAATGTAGTAACATTGGCGTGGAAGTAAATTCTGCAGTAAGTTTCGGGGTGAACGATGTACTAACGTTAAA
This sequence comes from Linyphia triangularis, assembly GCA_963978545.1. NCBI lineage: Eukaryota > Metazoa > Arthropoda > Arachnida > Araneae > Linyphiidae > Linyphia > Linyphia triangularis. The sequence continues at coordinate 52,093,311 of OZ021721.1, forward strand.
ATATCTCCGTCTACGTAGGAAGACAGAGTTGTTGATACGATGAATGAAGCAAGTTTGGGGTACTAGTATTCATTTTACTTATACTGAATTATAAAAGTGCATGGAATACTTTTTTAGTGGTAGTACCATTTCTTCTATAAAGTTAATGTAAATAAGAAGGATTATAATGCTACCGATTTGCTATTGAGATAATTGGTTGACACTTCCAATCAATATTAATTGCATGTATAGGGTCTTAGTAATACATCATAAGCTCCCCCATCTGAATTGATTAGCACTCTAGCTTCGCATGCCAAACGTGCCGGGTTCGAATTCTGGGTTAGGCATTGATGTTCAATGTGGTTCGGAATCCAGGTTAACCTTTAACTGCTGTACGTGGTCTAAGAGACTGCGAGTGATTTTTTGTAGAATGCTTCCAACCCCTAAAATATTTCCTCTTTGACTTTTATTTTAATTTTTATGATGTTTTTTTTTCTTAAATTAAAAGAAATGGTCATAAATTTGTTTGGCGCAATGTAGACCACGTGTTGCCCTTGCGCCAAAAATATCAAACCACCAACCACAGCAGTTAAAGGTTAAGATATGGGTCTCGGCTTAATTAGCAGTTACTGTGCACAAAAGTAAAGGTCGTCGACGGTATCAAACAACCAAAGATAGAAAGGTGTATAAAACTGATCAGTGAAATTTTATTAATGTTTTACCTCAAATTAATAAAAATCAATAAATATTCATTAAATAGGTTTAGACATTGTTTATTCTAATGCAGAGTCTGATTTGCCGTCATGTATGTTAGAAAAAATATTAAAGTGAAATTTTTTAACATGGAAATAACCTCGTAACTATGTTATACTCAAACTGATAAAAAATACGAGAAAGAATATTAGTATATTTGAAATACATTTTAATTATTAAACATTTTTTATCACAGTGCCAGTTTTCCAAGTAAAGATCATAGTCTCTTACATTCTTTTTGACAAGTTTATCCAATTTAGATAGCATAAATTAAATTTTTGAACGAAATAAATGTACATAAGAATCTGATAAAAATAACATAAATAATTTTCTTTTCTATTCAAGTTTGGTGACTTATCGCATCTCAGAGATAACATTGCGATTCAATATTTATTAACTTTTATAGTTTGAAGATTATATGTGTAGTATATGAGTTTAAAAATGAAAACTTCTATACTTGGGAACAAAAAAATGCTTGAACAGTCAATGCACATTAAAATAATTTTCTTTTTCTTCTGATCATTATTAAACAGTAAAGATTCCATGAGGCGTTGATCACAAAAACTGATCATCCCACAATTTGATTTTTGTTGTTTCTACCTTGTTTTTTCAAAACCATACCTGTCATAACGTACCAAATATGGTTTATCAAATGGCCAACTTAATAAATCCTTAGAAAAACCCCTCTGTTCTGGCATGGATGGTAAAAAAAAAAAAAAAAAAAAAAAAAAAAAAAAAAAAACCGGAGTAGAAATAGCTGCAATCAAATTGTGGGATGGTCCGTTTTGGCATTCAACGCCTCCTCCTAAAGGAACAAATTTCATTTTAAAATGCTAGAATTGTTACAGTCATAAAATCCAATTTTTTGCATTAACTTTAAGAAACTTAGGAAATGATTATAATTTGGCCACTTTTTCATTTTGTTTTTGTTAAAAATTAATTTTTTTCGCAGTCAATGTCTTTCTTCCATAGAATAGAGTAACATTAAAATATTAACCTTTTGCTATACTTTATTTTATATTGAATGATTTTTTTAATCAGACGTAATGGAATGCTATTGAATAAATCGTGCTCTAATTTATTTCTTCATAATAGACTTTTGCTGTAGTAAAATTGTATCTTAAAATACTTAATTTTTCTTTTTACATTTAGAATATTGGTTTAGTTAAAACCTAAACTGTGGTATATGGAATAGATTTTAAAATAATGAATAATTTTGTTTTGATTAAACTCTTAATACTATTTTATGAAAAAGCAGGAAAATATGTGTAATTTCATATTTATTTAGTTATAACTCCATAAATGATTAATAGGTATAATCTTAGTATATTATCTGACTTTTCTATTCTTAAAGTTTGTTTAAAAAATCTTTCAAACTATCAAAACTTGTACTATAACAGTAATTTTTTTTCCTGGGAGTTAATTTTTATATAAAAATGCATTTTAAATTTTATAAAGAATAAGAAAGCACACATATTTTAATGGAAGATTTGATCATCTCTTTTGGGTGGACTCCCTTCTTATAATTTTCTTAGAATTCTCAGATCATTATTGGTGCTTGGAAATAAATTTAGTTGAAGATGTAGAGACCCGTTGAGCTAACACAAGAATAAGTTATGAACGACCTCCTAAGTAGACAAATATTAAAATGGTCTTTTGTATCTTACACATTTTTATGAGCCATTACCTAAAATGCAGACAGAATAAAAAGACATAAAAAAAATCGAGAATTCAATAATATTTGGAAGTAAGGCAATGCGGTTTTTGAAGATATGATAAGAAAAAGTCGCTTTTTTCCAAACAAAGTAAAAAATAGCTCTTTTTTATCAACACATGGCACATTAGAAAATCTTAAGGATTTCTAGCCCGCAACTTACTCAAACAACAATGGATAGTCGTCCAAGGATAATTAAGCCCTATCTGCTGATGATCACGAACTGTTTCTATCTTTTTGAAGAAAGGTATTGTTTCGTTTTGAAGAAAAAACCAATCACCAAGAAGTGGTGAATCGTAATTGTGATGGTTGTATTGTGTCGCCTCTCGGGCCTAGAGGAAATTTTATTGGTTATTAGGATATTGTTGGATAATAATTTCATTAAGTTACCTCGTTGTAGTTTTACTAGATGAACACTTCCCACAAGTAGGCACGGCGATAATCATGATGGATAGTCTCATGATGGTTGTTGAGCTGCCAGAAATTTTCCGGTTTTCTCCTAGTTGAGACGCACATTACGAAGCCAGATCCAGTTGATAGATTTCCTGGGTGGCCTTCTCCTCTTCACAGGTACTGCTTTACGTCATTTATGCATTGTACAGCTATCGTGGCCCAGCATTGCTCTAGGAAGAACGACCGCAAAGCTACAAGGTTTCACATACTTAGAAGCGTTATTCCCAAAATTAAAATGATGCCAACAGAGGGGTTTAGTGCTTGCAACAGATTTCGACCTCGTTCGGGAATGCGAATGACTCAGTCGTGACCTTAAATTTTGTTTATCAAAATTCACAGAGAGTTTTGCAAGATTATCTGTCAAGATTCAACTGGCCGTTTGTCTCCTAAATGTATATCCTGCAATAGGGTTCGCAATCTAACATTTTCAGACTGCTTAAATTCTTCGATAATACGTTGCTTTACTGAAGTGTATGGATTATCAGCAGGAGTTACCATCATAATATCCCTAATACACAACAATATCTCGACATCCAAGGAGGAGACAACGCAGAGATATTTTGTTGATTCATTAGTTATTTAGGCCGTTACGAAACCAGACTTAACTTGTAAAAACCACAGTTTTATATCAGATTTCCAAATAGAGGAAAGGGAAATGCAACGCGCGTTTCTTCCCTAACTTCTTCCGGTGGATCCATAATAAAATACACTAATATAAGTTAAGAAAAAATATACGCAATGGAATAGCATGCACAGTCCGCGAAGCTTACGTCTATCGGCGAAAACACTCCCCGTTTTTCCAGGTATCAGTCGGAAACCTTTCCAGTTTTCAGATAGAAGTCTGAAGTTCTTTAAAACATGAATAACGACCGTCTTTATGGTAATATTTATCCAAACGATCAACTGGACTTGAACTTGAATCTTCTTCAACTTGGAAATTAAGTTATTGTAAAAACTGTTACATTAAGTACAGCCACCAATTCGAAAACTTGCCATAATCAATCTTGGAAATTCGCATTAACTAAGCGGGTCACCAGCTTTGAATGTACGCGATTAAAATATATTATTCTGGAATACACTTAATTTATTTCTAACTCCAAATAACTTCAGAGAGGATTTAGTTAATAAGAATATTTTTTATTGTAATTTAACAAACTCCAATAAATACCGAACATCAAAATGGTGAAGATCGATGTTATTGTTTAAAATGGTGAAGTGCATTTTACTACGGGGTTCCCAGCTCGAGCTGTTGTCAGGGTCACCGAACCGCCACATCACATTTTAAATTAAAGGTCAAGTAAAAGGATATTGAAATCTAAATTCAATGTCGATTAATCTTGAAAATTTAAATTATTTTTAAGATTAAGAGAAATTTCTCGGAACATTCGGCATTAGTGGTTTCTCAATGACTATATGAGGCGGGTTTAGTGCGTAAATGACTGAACTCATCGTTTACACACTGAAGTGAGCAAATTCCAATTTGTTCACTTTAGCTCTGCATTCTACATAAAGTTTACTTTAAATAATAATTGGAAGGTCCAGCGCTAAAGTTAACAAACCCCGATGTGGATTTGGTTTACTTGTGTACTGAGATCTCCGTGTTTTTTTTGGTGAAAATAAAATAACAATGTTCAGCGCAAGTCAAGATCAAAGCAAAAATTCTGATGCTAAAAAAGCATTCCTATAATATTTTTTTCTCCTTCAACTGAAACTACACTACAATATGACACTACTTACTCACCGCCTAAGCGTCTCTTCTTTTAGATATATGCTCTCAGTGTTCAAACCTTGGATTTAGCCAAATACTTAATACTTCTGAATGCAGTCGAAACTAAACAGCTGGTACTTATTTATACAGGGCATTATATACCAAGACGCTAATAGTGAAACTTTTTCCTTATTTCTAGATCATTCTACACGAGGCAATTCCTTTGATGATTCACTCCTAATTTTCACTGCCGTGCTACTCGCGCATCCCTGAAAAAACAAAGAAAATGCAATAGTTCTTTTTTTTTCCTTTTGGTAATGATACACTAACATGGTGTCAGAGGGAATAACATTAAAAACCCAGGATAAGCCCTTACAAGGGTAAATTTAGCGTAGGATTATAAAAAACCTTCCCTAGTCAATTTTATTTTGGCTATTGAATTTTATGTGAATATTAGGGAGTTATACTTTGTTATCTGATTAGGTTTGGTGCTGTTCTGAATACTGTTGTATCAATGTTTCTTTTCAGAAAAAGTGTTCAATATAGTTTTTTATTTTATGTATCACTGATTTAATTGATTATAATTTGTTCTTTTTATCTCTTTTGGGATAGTAAAAAAATTCTCTAGGAGACTAATTTAATAATTGATAACTTACATTTATTTATGCAAAGGGTAAGATAATGACGTTAACTGTTTATAATCCATTCCTTTACTAATCTAAATTTTTTTTTTGAGAACAATGAAACAGATTGGACGTCTTTCCACAGCTGTTTACTCCCAACTCACATAACCGAAGTTCCGATTCCCTATGATGTTCCCTATGACTATTGTCGCATTGCTTATCAGTTTTGCAAATGTGTGAAGACTAATAATATTGGGGCAATATTTACTGTAAAGTTGACAGATTGTAATATTAATTTTTATGAAACAAGCACCATATAAATATTTTACTTTTTAACGGTCTACATAAGCCTATGCACCTCATTGGGTGAGCTGTCACTAAATATATTTTAAGACGACGACACTTTGACTTTAAAAAACAGTTGTTTTTTCATTTCCTTAAAAAGTGTCATATATTATTTAATTGCTTTATTAAAATTAAGTTATATTTTAATACTTTATTTGATATATACTGATAATATATACACATGGAATCTTAAACACTTTTTATGAATATTCTTATATATTATCAATATAATAAAGTATAGCATCTAAACGGCTTCCTAGAAATTATTATGGAACACGTTAAACATTATGCCAGGCTTTGTTGTTGAAAGAGGAGAGAAAAACATAGAATGGATTATTTGTTTTCCATATAAAGGGGCTGTGGGGGGGGGGGGGAGATCGAGAGAGTACTTACAAACGAGTTTTTGTAGAAACTAGGGAATAGTGATAACCCTACTTCAATGTTTAATCCTTTTTTAGCATCAGTTTATTCTTTCAATTGAACTTAATGATTATCAATCATACTTTAAAATAATTAATAAAGGAATTAATAATAATTATTTCTGAGTACATTAAAATACACACACACACATACATATATATACTAGGGGGATCCGCCCCCTTCTCGCTAACGCTCGCCAAGCCCCGGGGAATGCTGACGCATTCCTATGGTTTTCAGCGCGATCTCTAAAAGGGGCCTCGCCCCCTTCTCGGTTACCCCTTACCTTGGCTGAGTATTGTTAACCCGAAATTGTTTTTCCAGCTTTGGATTGTTAACGCAGTAGCAGGTGTGTAAGTTATAGTCCGTTAGCTGATGTAACGAAATATGAGACGAGTTGAAATCGTGTTACAATGGCTCATGAATGAGCACAAAACATGGTGTTTTTTCTAAGAGAAATACATCAGTTATGTTTTCACCTTAGGAACTTGAATTTGGATTTAACGCTGTTCTTATAAAGTATATCCCTGTGCAGTCTTTTTTCTCGCTCTTCATTGGTTTTTAACTACGTATGATTTCTTTTATGTAATCTTTTTTCCCTCCTATCCATGCCCTGCTTTTTTCTTAGGAGGCATAATTTAAATAGGTTAGAAATAGTTAATTAACGATAGAATTCACACAAAAAACAGTCATAAATGAAATGCCAGAGAAACATTGGTACAAAAGCAGTAAGAGACCCTATGTACACATAAACTGATAAACTTAACAGATCTCCTCGATCAATTGAAGACGCTGTGATTATTGAAAATTACTAATGACAATTTCGAATACCATTTATATGCCTTTAACCATTGCCAAATAATTTAGCATTATCCCCCCCCCCCACTGACCTAGGGGCCAACTTTGCACATCTAACTATTAAACATGTGAAAAAGATTTTCCCTCTCGAATAATAATAATTCATAATTAACAATAGAATTCACACAAAAACCAAAGTCATACATTAAACGCTAAAGAAATATTGGTAAAGAAGCAGCAAGAGATTCCAATTGCACCTATATAACAATAAAAATTCATAATTAAGAATATAATTCACAACCAAAGGCATCAATTCAATACAAATTCCTAATTAACAATAGAAGTAACACACAAACAAACTGTTGATACGGAAAAACAAATTGCAAGTGTAAATAGAATAGAAATCACACAAAAACCCTATTGACATTTGTCTATAATTTCTCCCACCCCCAACCCCCAAGAGGCAATTTAGAAAACCATTTACTAATTGACATTTTCTACGAATTAACTAATGGATTAAAAACTAATACAAACGTAATAACCTCAGAAAAACTTACACAGATATACAGTTTAAGAAACCAAATTGTTCTTATCTGGAAGCACAACCAACCCACAAAAAAAATTACTGGAAAGTGATTGTCTGTCGAGATTCGGGACTTTGATGGAATAACCAATAAAAAAAGTAATAATTGCTTTTAACTATTGTGCGACTCCATTTAAACAAACTTCAGGGGTGAAAATACTTTTGTTTAAAATTTACAACTGGGAATCGTTGCCAATTTAAAAATACAAAAGAATCCCTGTAGCTTCCGGCCTGATTAGCTGTCATTGTGCATAAAAATTGGTTGTTGAACCGTACAAACATTTTGTCTTATAAAGAAAATTTTGTCTGCTTTATCGCCAATGTACCCCACCTTACCCTAAATTCCATTTTTATATGAAAAATATCATACACTAATTGAACAAATTATTTTAGGTTGTAAAAAGAATAATTTTAGAACCGACACCATTTCTCATTAAAGAGTAATATACAACGGACATAATAAAAACATGTTCTGAATGCTAATTCACACAAAATCCAAACTGTTGACACAGAAAAACAATTATATCAAATGACTCTTTCGCTCTAAAATTAAGATTAAATTAACTAAACCGTAGTTGGTACAAAAGCATTAAGAGAATCTGTTTGCACATATAAGAATTAAACATGTGAAGATATAGAATAAATCGCAAAACTTACTAACAAAACTAAACCATTCGAAATTCAAAATAATTCGTTGATGAAATAATCCGATTTCACAATAACTGATTGTTGCCAATTAAAAAATTTTGCGATTTCCTGCGTTTTTGAAATATGAATGAAATTTTCAATTCCCATTTACATGCCTTTAAGCTTAGATTAAAAAATAGAAAATGTGAAAAAGATAACGAATAATAAAAATTACCGTAATATGGGGTGAATTGGAACACCTTTCACGGTACTTACAAATTATTCCTTTTTTAAATTTTGACAAAACCGAAACTGTCGACAAAATGCAGCTTAGGCGGTATTATTAATAACAGTGTGCTAAGGCTTTTTTTTTTGGCAAAAGTTTTTGTTTTAAAAAGTATGTTATTTGTTGGCAAACCCCAAATTCAAAGAGGAACCGTGAAGAAACAAAACCGAAACTGTCGCCAAAATGCAGCTTTAGATGTATTTATTAATAACAGTGTGCTAAAGCTTTTTTTTACAGAAGTTTTGATTTCAAAAAGTATATTATTTGCTGGCAGACCCCACATTCAAAGAGGAACCGTGAACAAATTAAAAATGTTAACAAACACACATGTGAATTGAAAACGCAACAAACCACCAAATTGAAAATTACCACAAAATAACTCAAATTTATGACTTAATAAAAATAGAAACAATAGTTTTTCAGCTGGTTTTAGATTTCGACAAACAGTAAACACTGAAATGAAGAGGAAAACGTAACTCACGCAGTTTGCCAAATTAGAAGAATTGAAGAGAAGCAGTACAGGACCTCATTGGCGACCTTTTCCCGGTTTGATTGCATTGCAAACAATCGTAGATTCGCCAAAGATTACTGAAATTCACTGAAAACTTTCAAATCATTTCGACATTTGCTAGTTTGCCACTAAAAAGAAAAACGAATAAAAATATTTAAATGTAGAGCATCTGCCTCTAACCAACCAAAATTCCATTATCGAATTTTTCTTAGCGCTTTCTTGTAGTCGCTCCTCTAAAATCCCCCCCCCCTCCCCCCTCTATGAATTACTAATAATAGATTAAAAACTGAACGAAAACGAAATAACCACAAAAAACTTACCCTAATATACAGTATAAGGAACCAAACTGTTCATACCTGAAAGCGCAACAAACCTAGAAACAAAATAGCTAATTTTTAAATAGTAATTGAATTTAACAATTGTGTGGCTCCATTTAATTTAACTTCAGGGGTGTATTTTCTTTTAAAATTTGAAAATGGGAATGGCGGAATTTAAAAATACAGAAGCACCCAGGAAAGAAAATATCTTTTTTTTAATATAAATTGTGTGGCTCCATTTAAATTAATTTCGGTTGTGAAAATACTTTCGTTTAAAATTTGAAAATGAGAATTGCGGAATTTAAAAATACAGAAGCACCCAGGAAAGAAAATATTTTTTTTTTAATATAAAATAGAGCAAAATTTAAAAATGTGTAATTATGTAAAAAACTAATTAAAAATTCAACCAAGTAAAGCCGAAACTCATTTGTCGGTAGAAAGTAAATCAAAACAATAATCAGGTTTTAAACTTCCATTACGTCACACTTAGAGTTTATGCATTACATCTTGTCGAAATGACGTAATTGTCCTACCTCTTCCCCTCCTCAATACCTTTTAGAAAGGTGAAAAGTGCATTCGATCGCGTAAGGAAGCAAAAAAAAAAAAAAAAAAAAAAAAAAAAAAAAAAAAAAAAAAAAAAAAAAAAAAAAGAGTTTTAGTGTTCACTAAAACATGATGTATCGAATTAATTTTTTATCATCCAACGAAATTTTTAATGCCATCCGTAAGAGAAGATTTCAAATAATCTAACCATATTTTTTCCAATGGAAAAAAGTATACATTTCAAGTATTTATTGAGATAGAAGTGTAATGGGAATTTTTTCCCCAATGGATAACCATTAAGGCCAAATTTTAAACTTTAATTAAAAAAAAAAAAAAAAAAAAAAACTAATTAAAAATTCAAATTTTTTTTGGAAACTTAACGAATGCAGAAACTACTTGTATTTCAAATCTCACAGCTCTCCTTTCACCAGAAATTGACACACACACACACACACACACACACACACACACACACACACACACACACACACACACACACACACACACACACACACACACACACACACACACACACACACACACACACACACACACACACACACACACACACACACACACACACACACACACACACACACACTAGGGTGATCCAAATAATGGCCGATTTGAATTTTTTTTTAATATTTTTTATTGTGCTACTCCTTTAATTTGTTCCTTTTATACAAAAAATAAATATTGTAAAGTTTGAGCCCATAATTTTAATATTTAGGGGTAGTGATGGGCGTGATTTTATTCTAACTAGACAGTCCATTCGGCAAGAAAAATCGAAACATCGATCTAATAGGTTTGAGCAGGTCAAAACTAAATTTCAGGAACAGGACAGTAAACTGTTACAAGACTTAACTGGAAAAAAAAGTCCCTGCTATCGTATCTGGAAAGAGTCCATCAATTACTTTCAGGGGCAAAATTGCCATTAGTAACCGGTGAAAGTCAAGCTAAGAGCAGTTTATGCAGCTTTGTAGGATTGGGGCTTAGCCTTCAATGACAAAGTATGTGCTTTAACACAACAAGTGTTAATATTGGCCGAAGGAATGGTACTTGAACAAAAAATGAACACGAAGCTACTTTGTTTGGCTGGTCCACACTATATAACGAAGTTGGTTATTGATACAGATTTTAAGAAGAGCACTAATAAGTTCCAGAGAGAGGTGCCTCTCTTAAAAAGATTCCAGACCTACTGGGAGTTCATTGATAAAGAAAAATATACGACTGTAATACTCTAATATACGAAATGCTCTTAATCAAGGAACGCATGAAATGGCCATTCGTGCTAACTAGTACTCAGAAATTGTAGGACGGCCCCCTACAATTCATTCCGCCTACTAATGGCGCACGTGATATCAGCAACCATTCAATGACTTCAGTCAGTCACTGGTTTGTGCGAGGCACGTTTGAACATGAATGCACATGCATGACATGCTATTTCGGACGGGGTGAACTTCAAAATACATTCCATTGGAAATAAACGAAAATTGTGCATTTTTTCAGAAAAGGACGATGTTTTCAAATAAAAATGGCAGCGAGGTAGAGCAAATCTTCGAAAAACGGCTAGTATATATCTGATTTATAAAATGGAGGATTATTTAAAATAATTTTACCATGATGAGCCGATCCGAGAATTTACGCATCAGGTTAATTCTATGGGGTGAAATTGAATTTCAATGTGAGTTTACGCAGATTTCACGCATTTTGGCGAACTCTGGACAATAGGGTGGTTTGAAAATAATACATTTTTTATTTTTGAAAAGCATGAGGTGAAAAAAGTTGTTACATATCTTGATAAGAAAAACTGTACAGAAAATTAAAAAATAATAATAATAATAATATCTTCCAATCGCGCATTCACCTCAAAATTTGGAGAAAATAGAAAAAATAACTATTTTTCCTAAATTTTTTTTAATTTCTAAACGTTATATATTTGAACGGCAATAGTTTGAAATATGTAGTGAAAGGGTGGTATAATACAGGAAAATACTATTCAATGCATTTTTAAAACATATATTAATAATTAAAAATATTCAAAAATAAAATGTTTATTAAAAATTTGATTTTTCAATAAAATGGATACTAACGTTATTTATTACATATTTTTGTTACAATTATTTTATTTACTTCAAGCCTTCACTTCAAACTTTTGAATAAATACAGAAAAATATCTTTTTCCTATCAATTTGTATAGTACACCAATCACTAAATTATCGAGGCACATTAGTTGGTATTGTGTGGAATGAAGTAGATAGAACTTGAGAAAAAATCAAATAAGCAATTATTCAATAATAATCATTCACGCTTAACCTTTGAAACATTGAAAAAAACTGTGCTTTGGCGAATTTCAATCTGGGTGGCCTTTCTTGTGTCGTCTTCTCTTCCTTTGAATCTCATAAATTTACTTGCTTATTCATAAAATCATAGCACACATGGCTGTGATTGGGACTGCCATTAATACTGGCTGGAAATAATGTGACAGATCAAATTGCATTTTGGGAGACCACTGAAATGGGATATATGCCTCCTATACTTCAATGAATTTCCATTCAGAAGCTTATTTAAACACGTAGATAGTACTACAACAGGATCAACATCTTTCAGTGGGAACACAGATCAAAAATTGAAGAACTGTGAAAAATTTCCCCTGATTGATTGTTTACGTGTTGAATGTTTAATTCCTATAGTTGAGATGAAAGTACTGAGCACAGATCAGTTATCTCTTCCTGATATTTTTGCATTTAAAAAAAGTTCCTTTTCTGAAGGACTAAAGATCTTATTTGAGGCAATTCGATTGTCTCGATACCTCCCTAAGTATTTACTAGAAGTTTTAAACTCGGTTACTGAACGAAATGCTTCCTTCCCTCACCCAAAAAAATTTATTTCAGGACTGATTTTGTACGAAAGGAGAGATGTAAGAGAAGTGGGTGGTCGGGTTAGGAAATCTCGAGAACTTTCCTAGAGAAAGACAATCAGGCATTTCATGTCAACCAAACTCAACTTTATTGCCACTGATTACTTGGACATAATTAATTAGAATGCTTGTAATTGGACTGGGAAGTAACATACGAACATTTGTTAGTAAAGACTGGTGCATCCGAGGTAGCACAGCTGTATTGCAGGAAACAGAGGAGACTGGAAGATTGGCTAATTCTGGCCGAGTAATGTTCCAAAATACTCGATTTTTCAAAAATGAACATGTCAGTTTTGTTTCTCATGAATACAATATCCCCATTTTAAAACTGTGCATCGACATTTCAAAACGTCTTCTATATTTTATCTACAATTGAGCGAGATTGGCAAATATTGTTTCCAACGACCGATTCACAACGTTTCACATCGGGATTGGCCTATGTCTGGCGAAATTGGCCAGCACTTCTAGGTTACTAGGGACCACTGAAATTAGACATCAACTCGTTTCCTTGTCACTCACAAGTTGTGGTACGCTTGTGTAGAGAGAGATGACAAAAAGTGGGTGGCGCTGACGGCAAAGACGTTAGGACAATACCTTTTTTTTTTTAAAGATCTATAATTTCCGACAATTTCCTTCAAAGTGAATCACTGGGATAGAAAGCTCGAGAAAAAAGTGAACCAAATGAATTAAAGCATGTTTAAAAAAAATATATAAGAAAAAACGTTAGTTCCTATTTTACAGAAAAATCATTGTTTTTTACAAAAAAATTTACTTTTGAGTATTTTTAATTATTAATATATGTTTTAAAAATGCATAAAATAGTGCTTTCCTGTGTTATACTTTTCTTTCACAACATATTGCAAAAAATTGCCTTCCAAATATATAGCGTTTAGAAATTTAAAAAAATTTAGGAAAAATAGTTATTTTTTGTATTTTCTTCAAACTTTGAGGTAAATGCGCGATAAGAGGATATTATTGTTTTTTCCAATTTTTTTTTTACAGTTTTTCTTATCAAGATATGTAACAACTTTTTTCACCTCATGAGTTTCAAAAATAAAAAATTATTTTTTTCGAACCACCTTGCTGGGCGATGGTGTAAATTTCATTTGCATTGAGCTACCTCTTAATATCACTGAAATGTTCTCAAATTTGGTCTGATTTTTTTTTTACAACCTTGGAACAAAGTAAGAGGGTAAGAGTAAAAAAATTTTAATCTTGTTTAAATGTTACGTTTTCTTAAATTTTGTGAGCGTTGCTATAGCATGAAAAGCAGGAAAAAAAAATATCAGCATATCTGATGCATGGATTTAGGCATTAGATGTACAATGAATCATAAAATTATTTAGATTTTGCATCTGTATTGCTTTCCAATAGAGCCTGTTTATTTTTTCAATTCAAATGTTAAATTTTATTTGCAATCATGAAAAATCGAATTTTTATGTTTAATTAAATTTTTAATACTGCACTTTTTTAGAGGGAAATTAATGAAATGTGTTTCCCTTAAGACATTTCTGTCAGATGCGACAGCAAAATATGTAAAAATAGTATTTGCAATGCATTGAAAAAGAATTTTAAAATTACGTTTGAAATAAAAGTAGTTTTTTACCTTTGTTTATTTTATCCGCTACAAATAAAGAATTATATTAACAACTTTTTTTTTTAGTAAAAGTGAACTTTTAATTATTCTTACAGAAGGAATATTATGGTATATAGATTAGCAATGTTTTAGTTGTAAATGTTTATTTTTGTGGGGTTAACTACAAAGTTAAATCGATTAAAATTAGTGTCTTGGCTGAAAAGTGTTTTTATTCTAGTTTACACCGAATAAATGGGTTTGTTGTACAGGGTGTCCACAAATTAGTCGTGCAATGGAGTTCAAATACAACTGAATAACTCTTAATAACTAGGCCTTATAAACCATTATTTTTTTCCCAATTAATTAATGTTCATCATGTCATTCTATATGCAAAAAAAAAGTTAAAAATAAATAAAATATATACATATTTATTATGCCTTGTTATTAAGAGTTATACAGATCTATTTGAACTCCATTGCCCAACTAATTTATGGACACCCTGTATTTATATATTTAAGATTCTGGTTAATATTTTCTTGTATAAGATGGTATAAACGTAACATGAGTAATTTTATCAAGAAATTTTTCCCATTAAGCCAAACAACATTTAAAATGAATTTTCTGTGGCTTGATAAAAGAAAAGTGGAAATAGCGAAAAATGACAATACGAAAAAAAGAAAAGCTTTAAAGATTAAACTTTTAAAAAGATTACACACTTGTTATTAGATACTTTCATCCTTTGATTTACGGCATTAAAACATGAATAGGTTTACACATTGAAAGGTTAAAATGCCGAAGGGAAGTATTATTGAATGCTAATTTTTTTTTCTTGTTACTCATCTGCTTTTCAAATACATGAATCTAATATATATTTTTAATCCTTGATTCTTAATTAAATCAGCTTTTAAATCACTACATACCACTTTAGGATTCCACATTTTTTATTTTATAAAAACTGCAAAATTATTATTATTATTTCTTTTATGCATTTACGAAAGTTATAACGGTGTTCACTTGCAAATAAAATTGTTTAATTCAGAACTTAAAGATTGTAGATCGAGCTCATATCCATTGCTTCCCGATGCATGCAGAAAACTATGCATATTTCTATATCAACATCCTTTAAACCCTCCCATTCTCATCACAGAACTTAAAATTTCGGCAATTTTAGTAGCCCAAGCGTTTGCTGAAACTACTAAAAGTGATTTCGCAGGCAGTTGCTCTTAGGTAGATTGCAATCATCCCTAGATTAGTTTAATCTTCTAAGTTTCCTGAAGCCCTGCTAGTGAACACAACAATGCAACAAAGTACTTCGAACTGCACACTTACATACCATAGTTAGCGACTTAAGCGTCGTGGGATTTTAGTCAGCTGTTTTGGCGGGGGATCAGTCTGAAATAGCGTTCATCACGTTTTCCTGACACTTTAAGAGATGTAACACTTAAAATGTGCATTCTTTTGATAGAGCTTCTATTTGCTTAGAATTATTTTATATTCTTAACATATTTATTTAAATTAATGTTTATGTTGCTTAATTTTCCTATTATGACGTGCTATCTACATGAAAATTTTTAGACTTAATATTTTGTTAATCTCAAGTTTGCAGCTTCTTTACAAATTGAAGTTTGTAATTTTATTTTTGGATACTTTGTTTTTATGCAAAAAAAAAAAAAAAAAAAAAAATCTAATTAAAGTATAATTACTTTTAACTTTTTTGAAAGATTATTCGAAAATTATATTTAATATAAATTATATTTGAAATTAATTTAATAATTTGAGTTAAAAATAATATTATTTTAATAAAATATATTTTTTTCTATCTTGAAATATATTTTATTTTGCGTTTGCAAAAAAATAGTTCTCATTGTATCTTCAATTCCATTTACTTAATTATTTGAATTGTTAGACTGGATCATATTGAATCGAAAAATACTTAATTGAATTTATTTTTAGGAAACAAAAAACTAGCATTCACAAAAATGTCATTATTAATTGTTTTATTTACTAGTTTAAAGAATTCTCTTTCCTTGTCTGAATTTAGTTTGGAAAAATCAGTTTTTCCTTTTTATCAAAAATTGGAATATTTAATTTTACAGGTTTTCAAGATTCAGTTCAAAACAAACACAAAAAGTTATTTTCAATTGTCATGTTCGTAAAGATATATGAAACAATAAAAATTCTTAAAAATTAAATAGTTTGCATTTTCTAATTGTCTTTTAGGTAAGAAGATTATTCCCATGAAATAGAAATCCATGCAAAGAGAAATATTAATTCTTTAACGTGTATGGAATTTTGCAAAATTTTTTACCTCTAAAAGTTTTTTCTATTTTTTCATCCTGGCCTTTTCTAAACAAAAAGAAATATTATATATAAGGAATGCTTCTTTGTTCTTGAAAGCACATCACGAAGCAAGAACTTTTTACATGATATTGTTATATTTCTGAATAAATGATATGGATATTCAACAATGTACTGTAGCTCTTGTTGGAATATATATTCAGTCAGAATTTTTAAAAAATATTCTATATTTTAGGGCAAAATATCTATTGACTTTTTATCAATAAGCTTTAAACTATTATAAAATATGTTTTCTATATAATTAAGGTTTAAAATCCCCCCATTAGAAATCAATATATAAAGTTTCTAATGGCAAACGAACTAATAATTAAATAATTATCTTGAAAACTGTCAACTGTAAATGCTAAAAACTACTTGTAAGTTTATTGGAAATCAGTCAATGAAATGCAAAAAAACAAGTGATTAAAATATCGATTTCAATACATTGACATTAGTCGGCGTGGCACCCGCTTTATATCGATGGAAGTTTTATTTATAATGATCACAATAACAAAAACAATAACAGCCACAACAATAATAATGACATTTTCCTTTTTTACATTCAACGAATCATATAAATGTGAAAGTTTGTTACTATCGTAATAAAAAATCTAATACTGCTCTACTAATTTTGAACTCTCAACTCATTTTAATAAAATCACAGTTTTTGTCAAAGGCTCTAATATTGTATTTCATCTTAGGATGTTCAAAATAGAGCATCAACTTAATTTCACTTACAATACATTTATTTCACAACTGACACTTTTAAATTAATGTTCTTTTATATGTTGTTTTAGGTAGGAATATGAACACTTACATAATTATTTTGAGGCTTTTAAATTTTCCTACTTCTCCAAAATTTAATTTTAATTTTATTCCAATGTTTAGAAGCTATATTGTAGAAAAACCACATAGGAGACGAGGATCTATCTACACATAAAAAAACACAATGAAAATATATCTGCGGCTTTTATCAATATTGAAAAGCACAGTTTATAGGTAACGATGCACACTGGGGTATTTGCATCTAAAAGTTGGCCAAAATTATTTTCGCGCTGAAATAGTGTTTAAATGCTATAAACTTTAATTATTTTATTCAAAATAAACATTTTTTTTATTTTTTTATTACATCGATATTATTATCATTGGATAATATTAATGTGTAATTTTATGCTAAACCATTCTGTACTTGACCTATCATTCATTTATGATTTATCGTTATATATGTTCCATGTTAAAAAAATATCAATGTATTTTCAAAATGTGCATTGAATTCATTATTATTCCAATAATTATTTGGTATTTTAATGCTGTTAGCTTTACACCAAATAGCTTATCTTGCTCTTCATCTGATGACTTATTTGAAGATTTTATTCAGATTCTAATCTAGCTTTATTTGGTTTTGGTATAAAATACTCGAGAAAAAACAGAGCCAGTGTATTCTTATGAAAAGCTTTACTCTTTTCAGGGGGTATAATACATCTCATATTTATTATGAGCGGATCAAAGCTCAATAACAGAATATTCCGCACATCAGTATTCCATTATTTTCTCGAAATTTTTTAAAACTAATTTAAGCAATATACCTTAAATATGTATTCCTTACTTCCTTAATTTCTTATTTTAACCACCCAATCAGCAATGAGGTATTTTTTACAACTATGGGACGATATAACAGCGTTTTATGCATTGGTAGAGTCATAGTCTACCGAGGGTATGACTGTACGTAGAGTTTGGCTGTATCCATAGTGTTGTTAGAAAATATCTGTGTATTAGTTCTATAACTACTAGATATGAACTCTAAAATTATCTTCAGTCAGTGAATCAAATTGACATTATATCGCATGGTTTCAGCACCCAGACCATATTGTTGGAAAACCTTCTACTTGTATTGCATTCATTACTGTTTCCAAATCTGGGTTTTGGTACTTCAATAGTGACACCTCTTCTTGAATTTCAGTTTTTTCTTCTTAACTTATTTTTATCTTCTAGTGTTCGAATTTGCTACTTTTAACAAGCCAGTTTGTACGTTAAATAGGGTATGCTATCAAACAAACGATTACGTGCATGAAAAGTAAATAATCTGAATTGAAGGGTCTTTTCATCAATCTCCTGTGTTTTTGTTAAATCGTTTAAGTTTTTGGATGTTGCACCGCATATAACACTTTATGGTTGGTTTTGTGTTAGTAACAACATGGGATCAACCATAGTAAAAGATAATGTTTGTTTAACTTCTACACTTCATCTTTGGTGTTTTTGAGTGAACAGATTTTTGTTTGGATGTAATCTACCTCGCGTTTTGTTATATTTATTGTGCATATTGTGGGATACAAATAGACGACTATGAATCAGACTTCATTTATTACATGTTCTGTTCAAATCTTAGAAGAACAGAACAAGTGAAAGTAACGTTAAAGTACATAGTAGAACGTACCTGAATCTCTAGGAAGGGAATTTGAAGTGAAAGTACATATCATTACGTACAGTTTTGATTAAAAACATATTGTCTTTCGTTTTGGCCTCTAAATGATAATCTAGTTTACTTAAAAACATTACTGCTTTGATAGGTAATTGCATGAAGCGTCTATTTGCAGAGCTATCTTTTTGTTAAATTCAACAATATAATGTTGAGAGTTTTCCTTAATGCGCCAGCTATTTGAGTTTCACTTCTTATCAATTAAAAGTTTAAAAGGGTTTTTTAAATGTTCGATTATGCCCTCGTGAGCTTTAAATTCTCGTGTGATAGTGGTTAATCCATTATATCCAGCACTATTCGAAACGCCCTTTTTAATTCTGACAATCAAACATGGTCAAAACTTTTTTGTTAGTAAAAACTACCACATAACCATTAGCCATAAAGCACATACTGGGGTTGACTTGACTTGAATTATATTTTAAATTATAATTACATCATACACAGTATAAGAATTATACTCATTAAAGTGAAAAAAATGCCTATGAATGATATGTTATAATAAACATACATAATAATGATTCAGAGTACATATAATGAATGTAGACGATGGGAATTGGTAAGAGTATAAACTTTAAATAATTTTAAGTTTAAAATGGCAAAATCAATGAAAATATCAAATTTTCTTTTTAGTTCGTTTCATATGAATTGAAAAATTGTCTCTTCAAATCAGTTTGTGTTTTTCTTGTACTTTAAATAGAAGTTTAGTTACAGTCGTTCAAAAACGGTTGTTAATACGAAAATCAATGCAGAGATATTCCAAAATCGTGTTTTCTAAAGAATAGATTTTTCTCTAATACTTCAAAACGGCTTTTGTTCTATCTCAAAATGTATTTATGATAGAGATACACTTTTTTGTATAGTTGTTCGTTATACTATGTCGAGTATAATTACTTATAGATTTGATTGTACTTATTTCTTTTCGAAAAGTTATTGCTATATATACATAATAATATGTTGCGAAAATATTAAAATTTATGTGTAATCTTATACGACAGCCAATATATTTTTATTTTTAAAATATAAAGTAGATTTTAGGTCATTATACTCATGAATATCATAGAATTATGTAGTAAAAAGTAAAAAAAAAATATATTTTAAAACTTTTTTTTTACAACATTAGCCGTTTTGACAAAATATTGGTCAATTTTGACCAAAAAGCTCCTTTCTTTAGAAAACTAAAATGAAAAAAGTTAATATTTTGTCATTTTCATGTTTTTACCAAAATATGAAAATTTTAATGCAATAAAAAGTTTCATTAATAAGTTGCTTTAAAA
The DNA here is from genome assembly GCA_963978545.1 of Linyphia triangularis. NCBI lineage: Eukaryota > Metazoa > Arthropoda > Arachnida > Araneae > Linyphiidae > Linyphia > Linyphia triangularis. The sequence goes on from OZ021721.1 coordinate 52,113,551, forward strand.
AAAAATTGCTCTGAACGTAGTCGGATACCTTAAAAGAGTAGATTTGAATTAGATTTCATTTGTAAAATACTTAAGAAGTACCCAAAGAAGGGGTTTTGATTACTAAGCACAAATGATTTTAAGATATCTACTCAACCGCATCCGAATCGTCTGCACCCTCACAAGTTAAAAAATGTAAATATAAAAAGAACAAGTGGCTTCTTCTTTTGACGGGCGGTGGGCTGAACTCAACATATTCTCGCCCGAGCTGAAGATGACAGTGGAAGAGGGCAAATCTTACAGATAGGTCGTTTGAAAACTCCTTTAGAAGTTTACATTTTAATGACCCGTACAAGTCCATCGTCCTCAGGGCAGACATCAACAATTTTACCTAGAGGTCAGATGCTAGGTGGAATGTCATTTTCTTTAACTACCACTAAATCACCAACTTTCAAATTTCCATGTGTAACAATCCACTTCCCATGTGATTGAAGACTTGACAAATAATCCTGAGACCATCTCTTCCAAAAACCATTGCGTAGTCTCTGATGAAGATCCCATCTTGACTTAAGGGACATGGACATTGTAGGCTCTCTTACAGGAAGAGAGAGAAGTGGAGCACCAATAAGAAAGTGGCGTGGAGTAATCCCTTCAACGTCAGTAGGATAAGCACTTAGAGAAGTGAGTGGTCTTGAATTAAGGCACGCTTCAATTTGAGTTAGAAGTGTACAGTTCCTCCAAATTGAGCACAGCTGCCTTGCAAGTCTTTATGGGATGTGACTTAGTAACCTTTATATTTGACTCCCACAAACCACCAAAGTGAGGACTGATGGGTGGAATAAAGGAATAAAATGAAAGACTATAGAATTCTCAGCGACAAAGTTCTGAATTGATTCAGATTTGAATAGCCTTCATTGTTGCTTCAGAAAGTTATTTGCACTTTGAAGTTGCTGGCATTGTCACAGAAAATGTCAAATGACAGTCCTCTACGTGCGATGAATCTTCTAAGACACGCTAAGAATGCAGCTGTAGATAGATCAGAGATAGCTTCAAGATGCAAAGCTTTAGTTGTGAAACAGATAAATAGAGCAATATACGACTTAATGTTTTACTCTTGATCTTGGGAGATTAGGCTTAGTGAAAATTGGATCTGCAAAATCGATTCCCACCTTCTGGAAGGGTCAACATTGAGTAACACGATCTTTAGGAATGTTGCCCATCAGTTGGGTTATGCTGTGATTTTTAAATCTGAAAAAAGTTACGCATTTTTGAATTTGTCTTTGACGAATCAAAGATAGCACAACTGAAGTTCCGGCATGAAGAGATTGTTTATGATGTTTCTCAACAATGAGATCAGTGATGTGGTGGTTCTTTGGAAATAAGAATCGGAAACTTAGCATCATTTGAGAGATTAGAGTTCTTTAGCCTTCCTCCAACTCTTAAACTATTGTGTTTATCTAGAAAAGAGGATTGAAAGATAAATACTTATTGTTTGATGGAAAAGTACGTTTTGTTTGAAGAGCACTAATTTCGGACTTCAACTCTGTTTGTTGAATTGCTCTGACAACATGAATGGTAGCAGCATCAAGTCCAGAAACACTAAGATGTGCTTTAAGTCTAGCATCAGAAGGTATTTTAGAATTTGAAATAAAACGAAGACACCATGCAACAACTCTTATAAGATGATTGAAGGATGAGTATCTTGAAAAAAGTTCTTGATCTAGGTTTACAGAATTTTGAAGAACTATATTAGTTGATGCTTCTGTTTGTATGTTGTCTTGTTTGGTTCTCAGAATGAAAGGATGGGCAAAATGTTTGGATTCTGCCAACCATTATTTACCTTTCCCCCATAGACTATGATGCTATAATTTATTTATAGAAAAGCCTCTTGAGGCGCAATCTACTGGATTAATAGAGCCAGGAACAAAACCCCACGATTCTTTCTTTGTGAGATTTCGAATATGAGCAACTCTGGTTTTAATGAAATGATCAGTTATGACTTGATTGATTGACTGGATCCAGAATAAAGTGATTTGTGAGCCAGACCATAAGAAGACGTCTGAAATATCAATTGGAATTGATTGAATTATTTGGTGGTATAGTCTGGACAGTAAAAGAGCAGCAGGAAGTTCGAGACGAGGCAATGTTACTGGTTTTAAAGGAGCTACCTTGTTTTTTTGAGGAAACAAAATTGACGAATAATTATTCATTTCAACTGTGACTTGTAGGTAAAATACCGCTGAATATGCTTTAATAGAGGCTTCACAGAATCCATGAAATTGAATATTTTTGAAGGAATCGGTCATCATGAATCTTGGTACCTTGATTTTCTTCAAATCATCAATTTTTAAATAGAACTCCTTCCAAGACTTCATAATCTCCACTGAAATATCTTTATCCCAAGAAGCTTTATTTTCCACAATTCTTGCATCAGGATCTTTAAAGTTATTGTTGTGGGCGATAAAAAATCAAGTGGTTCATACACTTTGGCAATAACTGACAATAGCTGTCTCTTGGTTTAAACCATAAATTGGTCAACAATTTTAATCTGCATCATATCTTCTCTTGCATTTTAATAGATTCCTAAAAGTTTAATACATTTACCTTCTTCCAACGGGAACCCCTCTTTAATGTATTTTATTTCATCAGGAAGATCTGCAAGGAATTCAGTATAATTTGAGGACCATTTTCTCAATGTGAATCCTCCCTCGAGTAGAATTCGATTTACATCCGAAATCAAAGATTTAGCTTCTATAACTAGATGAGAGCCAAAGAGTAAGTCATCTACATAAAAATTCCCTCCGACTATTTTAGCTGCTTCTGGAAAGTTAGGAGTGTTATCAGTAGCTATTTGCTTTAGAGTTATGTTGGCTAGATAAGGAGCACAAACCGTGCCGTATGTTACCGCCATTAGTTTATAAGTATCAAGTGGTTGTTCTGGGTTGAATCGCCTAAGTATCTTTTGATAGTTTCTATGCTCTGGATTTATAAGGATTTGCATAAACATTTTTTGTATGTCCGCGCACAATGCCACTCGAAATGTCCTAAACTGAGTCAAATGATCAAATATGGATGCTTGAAGTTTTGAAACCACATGAAGAATATCATTCAAAGATGTTCCATTCGAGCTCTTAGCAGAACCATCAAACACAACACGCAGTTTTGTTGTAGTGCTGCCATCCTTTCTTACACCATGGTGGAGTAAGTAAAACTCATGTGGACTAGAATAGGTTATAGTTTGATCGCTTACAACTACCATGTGATTTAGCGTAATGTATTCTTCCATAAAGGCTGAATATTCCTTGAAGAAATTGGTATCTCTACTGAACTTATTTTCGAGGTATTAGAATCTCTTTATAGCTTGTTGTTTTGAATCTCCTAATTCCTTCTCAGTTTTAAAGGGTAAGTTCGCTGTATATCTTCATGTACTATTTTTTGTCACTGAATATGCATAGATTTCTTCACAAAGATTGTCAGATGGTTCAAATGGTTATAAGGTTCAGGTACTGATTCTAGTTCAAAAAAATGTTTTAGTGCATTATTTAGAGTTAAACTAAGGCAGTTTACAATTGATGAAGTCTCTTGTTTTTTATATATTGGTCTACATAGCAACCATCCAAATTTAGAATTTATTGCACTTGGAGTGCCTTTAGGACCAAGAATCTTTTCTCCTAATATTAATTCCATAAACTTATCCGAACCAATTTGAACATCAATTTGTCTAGTTTCATAGAATTTTGGATCTGCTAGTTGCAAATTTTCTAGATGAGGCCACATAATTTTATTAAGTTCAAAATTTGGTAAATTTATAGTTATGTGTTCAACAACGAGTGCTTTTATGTTGAACTGTTCACAATTGAAATGATTTTTAGCTTCCAAGTTGACTTATTTTAAAGAATTTTCAGCAATTTGATTGTTTATTCCTCTGATAGTGTGACTAGTCTCCTTAGCTGGTAAGTGGAGACGTTTGAAAAATGCCAATGAAATTAGACTTCTTTGTAAACCATTGTCAATTAAAGTTTGACAGTTTATCCATTGATTTTGATTAAATTTTATGCGAAAGAAAGCTGTTCTTAACAGTACTGCAGTTGTAGATTTATTAGCTAAACTGATGGCTTCAACAGCATTCGTTTGAAGTACAGGAGACACCTGAGTGGTTTGAGTTTTTGATGATGTAAGAGTGGATGGTGCTTTTTTGAACAGTGCATGCATCTAACACTGATTAAGCAATTATATAAGCCAAATAGTTATTATGAACACAATTAGTATAAAGTTTACTATCTTTTACAAATTCCCATCGTTTATCAACATACATTCTTTGGAAATCCACACATTTATGAATCGGATGTAAATCTGAACAGAGCAAGCACTCGTTTGCGGCTTATCGACTGAATTGTTTACGACAGTATTATTTGCCATATTTCTTTATGGATAGAAATTACTAGATTTCACATCTCTGATATTAGAATCACTAACATTTTGACTACTTCTAGTTTGTTTTTCCAAGAAAGAAGTCAAATCATAGAATTTAGGAAATGACTGGTTATCCAATGTTAATTCCCATTGGTGCGCAAAGTGTCATCAATTTGTTTTGAATAACACAGGCAAGAATTATATCCTCCAGAGAATTTATCTCAAAACCTAAAGTTTCTAGATTCCGCACCGATTCAATACATGTGTCATGGATATCCAGAATAGATTTATAACTATGCACTTTCAAATATTTTAAATTGAACAATTTATTCAATTGATAATAAGCACGAATTCCTTTATTTCCATATCTGGACATTAAGGTAGCCCATGCTTGCTTATAATGATATCCTGACTCTGGAAAACCATTAATTAATTTGGCCGCTTCATATTTCACAGATGCGGCTAAATACTGAAACTTTTGTAAATCAGTAAAATCTGTTTTGGTATCTATAGCCGAAATAAAGATTTCTTTGAAAGTTAATAAATTATCTTAACTTCCGGAAAATTATGGAAGGTAAAAGTTAGGTAAATTTATACTATTGTTAACTCTTGCACCAGTTGATTCAGTAGCTGAAGCATTATTATATGAATCACAATTTAAAAAAAAAAAAAAAAAAAAAAAAAACATTTTCTATATTTGCAGATGCTTCAATTATTTTGTCACTTGCATTAGTATATAAATCATAATATAAATCGCTCTCATCAACCAATTCATTAAAACTAGCTTCTCAAAGAATTAGTTAAATTGTATAATTTTGTTTTAATTTCCTTTAATACAGATTGCTTTTTATCAGAAATAATTTCTGTAACCTTTTCAACAGCTCCATCTATTTCTCTTGAATTGAAATTAAATTTTGCTTAGAAATCATAAGCTTTAATAATAAAATAACTGAAACTTAAGACCATGCTGAGACGTATGACATTTTTTTTTAATGTGCAGTTGTGATGTCGGTCTATTTTCTTTAAGTTGTTGGCTTTTACCATCTTCTTTCTATCTTCTAAAATGAGTTTCAAGCAAGACGCACACTTAATCATAACGAACTCTTTGTTTCAAAATAGTTCACTTGAGAAATTACAAGACTACATATGTGTAAACATCACGAAAAGTATTTTCGTTTTGGAGAGATTATTAAAAGTGTCCCTGTCGTCCGCCCTCCCCGATTCATGCAGCTAATCAGTTCCTCTAATTTCCAAATACAGCCGAATTTGTAAAACTCCTCTCGGGCTAAATCGCGTGACAACGTCGTACTTAAAACGTAGAGGAAAAGGTTCATAGTAGCAACGGTTGCCATACTGACTCTCTAGTTGGCGTTGCTGTAGTTCGCTTGGAGGTCTTGGGTTGATTTGAAGTTTTTTTTCTTCTCCTGAATTGTGCGTAAATGCAACAGGTTTGCTATTTATTGAAGTTTTGTTCAATTCTATCATCGTTTTCAATTCTTATCTACATTGAAGGAATTTAGTATAATATATAATTTTACTTAATTTATTAATAAAATTAATTTATTAATTAATAAAAAAAAATTTATTTTGTCACTACACTGTACCATCTTCCCCTTGAATAAGCTGAGAACAAACTTTAAATTGTGGTATCCTGCCTCAAAGGTTCATTAATCATTCGTCTAAACCACACCTTACATTTATTTGGCAATGCTGTACGTTAGGTAGTTTATTTGTCTCGTACTATTTTTTATTTTTTTGACGCATCTTCAATGCAACACTGGATTCTTTGATTGAAAAATTTGTTTGGAGATGATCTGGATGAGATGGTAGCAATGATCGTAGTCACCTGCTTATTAGGGTGGTTTGAAAAACACTTTTTTCGAAATCACAATTTTTACAGTGGGGAAAGGGTTCTCTTTGGGTTCAATAAACACCGTGTAAAATATTTTTTTTCATTGGATAATATCTTCTGCCCCATATTGCACTTGGATTTTGGAAATTTAGGTAAACATTGGTAATTTTTACTCGGCTTAGAAGAATAATTTATCTTTCAATATGGCTAATTCTAATAGTACGAAAGAGGTGCCTACTGAGTTCATTAAGAAAGGTGTAAAATATATTTTTGATCGAATAATATCTTCTATTCCCCCATCGCAATCGAAATTTTGCAATTTTTGAAGAAAAGTGCACTTTTTAATGTGTTACAGAAATAAATCAAACATGAAAATTAGATGAATACAAACACAGCTTATTGCTAAATAATAGTTTACAAAATGCTATACCTTCTGAAAATTATTAAATAATCACCGAGTTACAATATTTTAATGGATTATTTGTTAGGAATATTGTGTTAGGATATAATGATAGAATGTTATGACACACCCAAACCAAAAGTGTACATACACTTAATCAACAAAAAGAGAGGCTAGGAACCTACCTTACTATCTTATAGTCAATTTCAAGCATAATTGATAGGGAAAAGAATGTGCATCTAATGAACTTGTCTTTACTTTGAAATCCATAAACCTTAGAGGTTGCTTCTGTCGCTAACTTGACAGATCGTTCAACTGCCTGTGTGTGAAGTGAATGAAGTCCCATTCTACTAAATACGGCAGTGGATGTATCAAGAAGGATTGGTGGAACTGTAATGGTAATTGATGATCAATCAATCATTTCCGAATAGTCAGCAACTTCAAAATTCAGTTTTGGTTTGTGAAATACATGTACTGACTACTTTGGAAGATTACTCTCTAGATTTAAGTGCAGCAAATTCTCTGATGTGCGGTCTTCCTTCCTGCAATATACACGGCAAGATATTCTCAGAACGACTAAAAAACGAATTTTGGCAGGTTACTCCGGCAACGACGTCTTTGAGGTATCTGGACCTAGCCTTACTGGTATTATTTCTTTTGTAATACTGCTTAAAATTGGTGTATATTTCTATGGTAATTATGCATCATTTGAAGTATTTGAGAATGGGTCAAAATGGGATGCTATGTACTTGAATCATGGATGATATTTGTATCAGGATGCTATGTATCATGCTATGTATTTTGAAGGATGAAAGACAGAACAACAGAGAACTTGCTGCGCGACTTATAATTGTAGAGAATAATCTTTCAATGTAAAGTCAGTACGTCCCACCCAAAATGAATTTTTTAACTGCTGATTATACGGAAATGCTATAAATTGCTAATACTTCTCCGCTAATCCTCCATGATATATCAACTACCGTGTTTACTTCCATCGTGCGAGATAAGAAAAATCCATTACTTGACTTTTTTCACTTCCCATGTCACACACAGGTAGTTGAACGGTATGTCAAGTTAGTGACAGAAGCATCCGCTAAGGTTTATGGGTTTCAAAGTAGGTACGGGTTCATTAGATCCACATTCTTTTCCCAATTAATTACTCTTGAAGTTGACCATAAGGTTGATTTTGAGTTTTTTCCTGTTGCTTAAATGTAAGTAAATTTTTGGTATGGGCATGTCATAATATTCTATGGCTTCAATATTCTTAACAAATATTATATTAATATATTATGACTCAGCGATAATTTGATAATGTTCCAACAATATAATCATTTGTTAATTTTTATAAACATCAGTAAACAGTATTCGTACCCATCTATTTTTCTTGTTTGATTTATTTCTATAACACCTAAAAAAGTGCACTTTTCTTCAAAAATTGTTAAATTTCAAATGCGATTCGGAAGCAGAAGATATTATTCAATCTAAAAAAAATTTTACACCTTCCTTAATAAACCCAGTAGGTACTTCTTTCGTGCTATTAGAAGAGCAATACTGAAAAAAAATATATTTTCTACGCATAGTAAAAATTGTCAATTTTTACTGAAATTTCAGAAATGCAAGTGTGATGCGTGGGCAGAAGATATTATCCAATCAAAAAATATTTTATACCGTGTTTATCGAACCCAAAGAGAACTAAGTCCGCACTATTAGAATAGCGATTTCGAAAAAAAAGTGTTTTTCGACCCACACTACTGCCCATGAGCGATCCTGCCGGACATGGAATATTGAATCCGGTAATCAAGCAGAATAAAAGTTAAACTTTTCCACTATACCCTGCTTTTACCAGAGTATCCATGAATATTTGAGCAAGTCTTTAAAACATTTTTGATGTCTTTTGTATGATACAATCAGATGACCATAGATCAGACTTCGTTCATTACATTTTCAGTTAAAATCTTAGAAGTACAGAACAAGTGAAGTTAAAGTACATAACATGAACATAAATATTTTGAATAGGTGAAGAGGAAGCACTATCGCAAGTGTAACACACGATCTTCTACGAAAATAAACAATTCTGAATACAGGATATTTCTCTCTCATATCTGTGTATACAAGCACGATAAATAATAGGAAATGCAAGTTTCCTTGTGAATATGTCTAGAAAATTCAGAGAGAGCTTGAAAATGAAATCATGAATGTCAAATTTCGATGGTTGCATGCCTGCAAGATCAATGAAAGTTTTGTAGAATTACAATTGTATGAATTCCCTCAATCTATACGATGGAATATTGTATATAGATGTTCTTCAACTTTTATAATTCAATTTGAGTTCCATGAAAGAAAGAAGAAGGTATCTATATACACCATACACTGAAATATACGTACAGTTCAAGCAAGCCTTGCTTTGCCTATAAAATAAACATTCATAGCAGCTGACATGCTATTAAAAATAACATATATAAGTTTTATTAAACGTAATTTCTTGGAATATAATAAACATTTTTAGTGATATGTTAAAAGGGAATTCCTAATAATAAATTATCATACCAAGCTATCAAGAAGGAATTTCATAATTAAAACAGGTCAAACCTCTTTTTTCGACATTTAGTTAATTTACTTTTAAAACATTGAATTGTTCTTGATACAGACTAATTTTAATATAATTATTCTAGTCTAAACTACACATTGAAGTATTTTTTTAACGATTAAAACAAAACCTTAAAATTTATAAAAAAAATAAAAATACGTAATGGCCGTTATACATCTAAAAAAAAGTACAGTGGTGTTATTTATAAATTTGTCGTTGTAGAAATTTCTTACTCTGGAAACATTTTTCAACTCATATTTTAGACATATGTTCAAAATTGTCCATGTAAAAATCCAATTTTAAAATGTAGTTATAATATTAGATATAAGTGATAGTTATTTTGTTCATTGTTCGATGTTTTTACTAAGCATCTTCAAAACAGCTAAATGTATTTCAATGGAATTTCCAGAATTTATTTAATACTTCCCCAGATAGGACATGTAAGACACAATTCTTTAAAACATATTTTGAAATTTAAGAAATGAAGTATGGTGCACTGAACTACTGCTCTTTTTTAGGTGATTGAATAGAGGGATGATAACTATTTAAATTTTATGTTTAATCTTATATCCCTATTTCGAAGAACTAATATGTAGCTAGTAGTTTTATATATTTTTAAATAATTATTTTGTTACTACATGAATTTTAAGAAAATAAGATTTTTACAAAATTTATGTAAATAATAGTAATAATAATACTTACAGAACATAAGAATTACTGAAAAAAAACAATTAATATATTAGCAAAAAATAACTAGATCTTCCAAAAAAAAAAAACTTGTCTAATAAAATGTTCAGAAAGAAAATGCTATAAAATCTAATGATTGCCACCTAGCGGCCGCAAAAAAACACACTAAATCATATGTACTTTGTTTGAAAAAACCGATTATTTCCGAGCATTTTTGTGAAATCCACAATTTTGTACTCTTAAGTGTTAGTAATTTATCAATTAATCAAAATTATTCTTACTTTTGGGTTACTTTATAGTTATCAAAATTGAGTGACTTAAATATTACACATGCAATTAATGCAGTATAGTAAATGAAAATAGCCACATTTATACTTTTATTAATGTTGGTGCTTTAAATTTGTGGTAAAAGCTCCAAGCAGTAGTTTATCATTCACTATGACTACTTTAGTTCAAATAACATGGTCTGAACGTTGCATTCAAATGAGAGAATCGAGATTTGAAATCATAATCCAACATCTCAGATAAATGAAACAAAAATTTAAACAAAGAGTGGTCTATAATACAATGGAATAAAATGATTTGTGGCATTTTACTTTTTCGTAGATATGCCTTTTAAACAATGCTTCATGCTAAAAGTTGAAAATTTAATTTGAATAAAAAATCTTACACAATCTCATAATATTAAAATTTTGTCATAAATATCTAAGCCACAAATTGATGATCGGAATATTTTTCAAAAATCAGCATTTGTTTGACAATCAGGATTCAATCCACAGTCACAATAATGATTTTTCCCAATAGGTATTTATACCCCTACATCACAAAACTTAACGGTAGAACTGCACTGTAACAAGACCTAAATCACATATTAAAATGAAATATATTGATTCCTAAACACTTATTCAAGCTTTCACTTTCACAAAATAAGTTTGCTGATGCCATTCAACAATTGATGCGTTTTTAAAATATTTATTTGCAACTGTAGTACAAATTGGGCCCATTTTTAAATTGGAACAATACAGCTAATTTGGTTTTCTTACCTTATTAAAAAATCCATCTACATTTATAAATTTCAATCTATAATACATTTTAGAAATATTGTAATGTTTTTATTTACCTAAGTGCTATTGTAGAACCCACTGCCTGATCTTCTACTACCTCTTTACACCAGAGTGTTTTGCTAGCATTCTTCCACCAACCACTCAAAATTTGCATAATAAAGCAAAGAGTTTTTCCTGGCGTACAGTTTCGCACGAAAGGAGCATATTAAACTAATTAGGAGACCCAGAACCACATTGTTAACGGTAAATTACACAAATGGTTCTTATGATGAATGACTAGACGTTTTCAATTTTTTTCTACATCTTGAAGACTTAAACAGCTTTTAGGCTCCCGTTGAAAAGAATATTTATTTTAATTATGACATTTTTTTTTAAAGTCCTTCGTTCCACGATTTAATTTTGTAATTAGAAGTCTCTTTTTGTTTTCAAATAGAGAATTAAAATTTAAATAATTTATGATGTTTTCTTTAAGGTTTTGCACTTAAATGCAAATATAATAAACAAATTTGCTTTTCAGACTTTTATGATGTATGGGTCTTTGATTGTACTTAAAAGAAGTAAAAAATGCAGATTTATAAGAGTGTTTCTCTTCATACAATCGTATGATTTATGTATTTTTTGATTAATTTTCTTATTATCAGGTTTGTCTCAGAAATTGTCTCAGAGTCTGTTGTTAATCCGCGTATCGTATTCTAATATTAGATTTCCATGGTATGTATGGAGAATTATTCCACTTAAGGTTTTAACTATTGCAGAAAGTACATTTAGATGTGCATTTAATTATTAGTTTGAAATAATTAACTAATTAACTCTCTCAATAGAAAGTCCTTTCTAGATTTATTTACGATAGAATCTAAATATCTGGATAGTCTTCTCTATGTATTGATTTTTATCATACTGATATGAATCAAAATTCTTGAAACAGGAAATGTTTCCCTCAAGTGGATAATTTTATCTCCAGTAAATTACTTAACGGAAAGTCACTAATCATTACAGAACCCACGCTTCTGTCGAGGGAAAAGAGTAAGCAGTTCCCCACATACTTTCCCTTTATTTTAAACTGCATGCTTATAATTATCTTTAGAAATTGCTTTAAAGAGGATGAATGCTCTAAGCAAGTGATGGAATACTTTAAAGCTCAAATATTTCGCTTATAAACAGTGGAGTATAAAAGGAAATAGCATGCTTTGTAAAAACTTGATAGATATTGGGAGGATAGATGCTCCATTTGTGCTTTGACTTTCAGAAAGGCAAGTGTTAAATACATTAATTTCAATATTTGCACCCTTCTACAAAAAAGCTATTGCCGAAATGGATCAAATGCATTTTTATTATTGACGTATTTTATAGTTAGGAGTTATACTTTGTAAGGGAAAAGGTCAATTACAAATGTGCTTCATAGGTCAAATAACATTAATGCAAAAATGTGAGCAATCTTAAAAAATAACTGAAATAGAATGCATTTACAAACGACATAAAATTAATCGACTTAATTTCAGTCTCTAATTTACCTCACCACACAGTTTTTTAAGAATGATGTAATTCATAGTTTTATAAGTTCTTTTACGGTTATTTTAAAAGAGAGTGATAATTTTTCTTGCATTAATCTGATTTGACCTTAGGAGAAATTTTATAATTGAACTTTTTCTTACATAAATCCATAATTATATACTCTGCCAATATACTCTATCTACAATATACTCCGTCTATAATATAATATAACTATTTATATATTCATATAACTCTGTACTAAAACTCTAAAACTATAAAAATAAAATACTCATGAAAATCCCACTAACATTTTAAGATGTCCTACTTTATTGTGAGTATTTTTTCTATACCCCTGATAGCTAAATAAATATTGTAATAATCTCTTAGACACCCATGTATTGAAGTCCCATAAATGTAAAATTATGAGAAATTATACTTTCTGAAGCGATTGTCTGTCTAGAACATTTATATATGAAACAAAAAAAATCTAATAACAATTCAGCACAAAATACTTTAAATAACAACAATTCACTTTTTTTTTATCGTGCTTGTCAAGAAAGTAATACTAAGGAAAGAAATTTTAAAGCTCCTGTTTTAGTCAAGTTTGCCTCAGGCTCTACTGAATTGTCCGCCCGACCAACATGGGTTACTGTGATGAGTGGGGTAAAAATAAATTGTTAGTAGAAAAAGAGATCCTTAAGACGTACATCAATAGAAGACTGTAATGAAATTATATTTTCCTTTGATTGGACAACCAGTAGAAGTTTTATGGCATCAACTGACAGTATAGACATTCATTCAGTAAATTCGTAACTTTGTTCCGAATTGTTGGTTTTTATTTGGAGTCGTATGTTTGAATCATTTCTCTAGACTGATTTTAAAAAATAGGTGTGGTTTTCGAATAGTCAAGCGAAGGGAATTGCATTTGCGGAGTTATGTAAATTGACTTTGTGTTTAAAATGATGCTTAGTTTTTTTATTGCATGTATGAAGTAATGGGTATATATTAATTTATAAACAACTACAAAATATGGAATGACTTGCATCTAAATATAAATAACAAAACTAAATATAATGTTCAATAAGAAACCTAATTTTTTAGTACGCATTCTTGATTATTTGTTTCAAGATAACATGATGACTTAGTCTCAGTTTTGTTTACAGGATGCCTCAAAAATGACTTCTGACATATTTCAAAAATGATTTAAAAAGGATAAATAGAATGTGATAGAAATATAAAGTTTGCAGGTAATTTACTTGGGAAACTAGATAATTTTATAACACTAATTTTCAAAAATAATTACAAATGTATTTACATTAATACTGGATAGGTGTGGTTAAATCGTGACGAGATAGTGAGTGACGGGATATCAAAGTGTAAAATGTCTGAACTATATTTAGTAGGAATATTTTGTGCTGCCCTTAAGTAAAATAAATAATAGAGAGGAGTTTTCGATCCTTAACCATACAAATTACTAGGGAAACTAGGATTTATCAGTCAATTTGTCATGGAGCTTAAATACCTATCTATATTGTAAAGAAACATAGGTTTTGTAATAATATACAGTAAATTAATATTAATAAGCTAAAGACAGATATAAATAGAAAATTGCAAAAGAATTCCTTCTTGCTTAGGCAAACTTGATACACAGTCCTATTTACAAATAGTTTATTACTGACTGTATGTTACAAAAATAGCCTCTCCACTTTGTTTTGTTTTGACTGTAGCTAGAAAACATGACTTGTCTCATTTTCTAAATGGAATTTAAAGAGAAAAAATCCTATATTTGCAGTATTGTAACCTTTGAGACCGCATCTTTCCTGCATGGAACATCTCTATTTTAAAATTAAGGGTCTTGTTTTTATACGAATCACCAATATCTAGACTATCTGATGAAAGCTATTCTCATGAAAGACATTTACTTAATACACCACACTTAAAAGGGTAAGCAAAATCTGTTAGCAATTAAAACCATCATTCCATAAACAAAGAACGATTAACTAAATTAAGTGAAATAGATCCATTTGGTCCCGAAGACAACGTCCCTTCCCAGGATATAACAGTGAGAAAAATGAATTTACACTGGTAACTTTATTTCAAAATGTATTATTAACTTGACCCTAATTAGCATACAAAGTAATTTAACAATTAATTATGTTTGCATATGTGAATCACGAAAGTATCCGGCCATCTTACTGTTCTAGTAATTTTATACACAGGTGAAAAATTAAAGTTAGTCAGAGGTAAACATATTTGTCTATGCTTCTATGTTATGTATAAAAATAAAATATTTACAAAAGTATTCATAACATTTGATCGGAAAGATAAAAAGGGGAAAAAACTTGTCATACAAAATTCTCAATTGCCACCTGTGGCAAAAAGTAAACATATTAAACAAAACCAGAAAAAAAATCGATATTTAATACTTCGTTTCGTATAATTTAAGTCTTATATTATGTTGATTTAAACACTATTTTCCTCCAACTGATTAGTAATAGGGTACTTTTGTGTTTAAATACGCATTTTCAATTGATTTTTATTTTTAAGACAATATTATTTCCTGTTGGTATTTCATAATAACCACAACAACCCTCTTTTAAAAATTTCATTGAAAATTAACATTCATTCAAGTTGCTTTGCTATTATAATTTTTTTTTTGTTTATCTGTTTGGTGTTTATACTAAGCTCCTTGCTAAAACAGATAAATAGTTTTTACTTATGATTGATTGATTTGTACGCTCAACGTCCTACTTTAATGCACAATGACGACTAACCAGGCCGGAACCTACAGCTTAACGTGGATCCCGAACCACAACGAACATCCACACCTAACCCCTGAAATAGCAGTAGAAATGTGTGTAAAAGCTGACTTTTAGTGAAAGCCTCCAAAACTTGATAGTATGCATTGTCATTTACAGTGAGACTCTCAGCCAAGTTGCAATTCGATTGGGAAATAGTAAGTGGGTTATAATATTTAAGGGATTTAATAAAAAAAAAAAAATAGAAAAATATGCTAAAATTATGCTTTCTCACGTTTGTGGAGAGGGGAATGCATTTTAAGAACATTGTTTTACATATATTTGTTAATTTGCTGCGTAACTATTTAGCTGAATTCTTCATTCTCAATTATTAATTAAAAATATGCAATTGTATCAATTTCTACAGGCAAACAAGTGGTAACATTACTGAAATTTTGAAAGGTAATGGAAAAATAGTTGTATATGATAAAATACTGGATTTGACTTTGAAGTCATACTTTACTCCGATTTCAATAAGAATTTAAATTATAAAATTACCTATAACATTTTCAACTCGTCATCGCAAAAAATTAAAACAGTTGGTAACCATAAAATAGACTTTTCAAAGGCATGTACTATTTTTAAGGTAAATGTAAGAAAGTGGAATAGCCAGAGAATTGAATTGGTATAAATTTAAATTAAACATTATATTTTAATAATTTATGTTGATATTGAAGACTCAATACTCAGCCCTTTAAGGCGATGACTGTTGAAATGTATTCTTGTGTATTACTTATATATTTTTTGGCATGGAGTTACGTTTCTATTGGTATCGATAACAAAGTACACAGATGGTACCGGTTTTATGGATTTTAAGTTTCAGTTGCGTAACTGCCTTCAAAAAGAGATGTATTTCAATTTACTGAGCTTTCTGGGACAGATCTCAATATTTATTTAGGATGTAAATAATATTGTGTGGATCAGAAGATTTGGATTTTCCTCTTCAGATTGATTTTTTCTGATACTAATGTATAGTATATATTTATTTCATATTTGAATATTGTTTTGAATATTGAAGAGTTGTATCTTCTCATTTTGCGATACGGAGGCATTGGGGTTCAAAAGCTAAAAATAAAGCCTTACAGTCGTTAGTCTTTTAAAAAATGTCTCCTTGGTATTGGGCGATGGTCTTTGGTTTGACTTCCTAATGATAAACTAGACAAGATCACAATTTTCTTCCATTTTTTTTTTTTAATTAGTTCTTTGATGACCACTGACCGATTCACTACAAGCTTGTTATACCTGGTCAGACTGTTACTAAATTCACACTTTCAAAGTGGAAAAGAATTCAGATTGAAATCAATTGGGGAAACAAATCCACCATGTGCAAAAAAAAAAGCTGGTTTCTACTGAATGAAAAGGCGAGACTGCAATATGGTGTTAATGTCAAGCGATTCTTGATTAAACGTGAACCACCACCACAGATCTTCTGATTTGGACCCTCCTGACTTATGTCTCTTCCTTAAACTCAATTCCTCCTGAATAAACATCGATTTAAAGATATTAAGGACTAACACAAAAATTTTAACTGATAAATTTCGAAGCATATCTTTACATGACTTATAACACGTGCTCCACGAACTTGAACAGCTGTGCTTAAATATGTATAGCTGCTAGAGGTGATAATTTTGAGGTAATTTAACTGCACTATATTACCCATTTCGTTGTTCCAGCTCCAGTCCTGGTATTTTTAGGACAATGATAAAATATAGGGTAAAAGAAATCTCTAATTTTTTTTAATTAGATGACGAGGGCTTATTTATAAAGATGACGGATTTAAAAAAAATCTAAAGAATGCATTAGGCTCGAATTGAAAATATAGATTGTTATCAGTTCATTCGACTGCATGTTCACACCATATATTTTACACTACAATATTCACCCTCATCATACATAGAAATTTCAATTTTCTTGAGAACACTCTATTACAAATGAATTTTTTGTCGTGTAAGTCGTAACTGATTTTAATTTTCTTTATTCCTTGTTTCGGCAAACTATATTCTTAAAAACTAGTTTATTATTCCACAATTTGTCTTCCTTAAAAAGGTGTTTTTGTTTTAAATATCATTAAAAACTTGTGTGTTACACTTGCCTTAACTAATCGAAGTTAAACATGCGGTAAAATGAAGTTGAGTTTGTAATGTTTCATATATACAAAGCAATTACAATTTGTTACAGCTAAACTTACGAGTGAATGTGTTTCCAAACATAACTTATATCCTTATACTTATTTATGTTAGTATTAAATAATATTTTTTTTAGTAACACTTCCACAGCTGTTAACCAAATATGTATTCTTAATAGTTATATAATTATACTTTTAAGTGATAATACTTACAGAAAATAATATCACAATTTCATTTTACGGAAAGATAACCTGAAAGTACAAAAACGTTCTTCTAAAGTGTACACAAAAGACCTGAAGGCGAAAACCTTTTCGATATTATTATCACAGTTACCGTAACTCCTCAGAGAAAACTATCTCTGAAAGTGCCACTAAAAAGCTGTTAAAGGGCTTAAAAAATAATAAAGCTTTTTATTATTATCTTGTCTTCTTCATCTCGTATTTTTCTGAATTTTATCTTGCTTTTGTATTTGAGGTAACATACGGAAGACGATTCAATAACGAGGGCGAAAAACAAGCATTAAGTGATTCCACACTCATTGTAGTTGCATATGTCCTTTGAAAATCCAATTTCCGGCTTGTTACGATAGCAATCAGACGGCCATAATCACAAAAGCTCACATCTTTAAACTTTTACCCTATAAAGGAAGTCGTAATTCGTGGAAGCCCTAGTAAAAACGCGTCGATATGATTATGGTTTTTGTTTGGTTTTTAGTTTGTCATGATTTTACGGGGTTGTAAAATATTCTGTCAAAAAAATAAAATACCATAAATGAAAAATGAGCATTTCTTCCTTCGTCAATATAATAGCGATAATACCACGGTTTATCGCGAAATTTAGAAATAATTAGCTTTATATTATAAGTTCTTTGAGAATACTTAATTGTTAACACTCTTGAAATGCGAAGCTCAGCAATGGGAAATGGTATATTATTAAAATAATGTTTACTAAACTGTTTTAAGGAGCGCAAAGAATATCTATTGAATTTAGCAAAACATGCACTATATATTGTCAATTTTGTAAAATATAAATATTTTCTTAGCATAAGTGTTACTTTTGGTACAGCACGTAAAAAAAATTCTGAATGCTTTCTATATTTTGTATTGTTGGTTGTTTTCAGATTATCTGGCGCCGTCAGCAACACGAGGGCAATAATGCGCTGAAACATTCGTCATTAGACAAGCCAACATACATTTATAAACACCCATGCCTAACATGGGACTCGAACATGCTACCTCGCGGTCTAGAAGCTAGCACGCTAACCGTATTTTGTATTGTAAGTAATGAAATATAAAAAAAAAAACAAAGTACCCTTGTAATTCGAGGAAGATTTGAAGATTTTTAATAATCGTATGTGGTTGTATATGTTTTTTTTTTTTTTTTTTGTCTTTTTTTTTTGTCATAAGAGATCTTCTACGTATTAAAACTAAACCACACTTTTAAAAGTTGAATCACAACCCCATGATATTATGCTATATTTAGGGGTTTGGTTTGGTTTGTACGCTCAACGACCCATATTTTTGTACAATGACGGCTAATCAGGCCGGGACCTACAGCTTAACGCGGATTCCGAACCACAACGAAAATCCATGCCTAACCCAGGATAAAAAACCGTCACCTTTGGCATGCGAGGCCAGAGCGCTAACCTCACAGTCATCAGGATGGCAAATGCTATACTTAGATTTAACATCCAATAAAACACTGAAATACCAAATGTCATAATTTTCCTATCAGTATTTAGAAATTTAAATGATGAGAAGGAAATAATGTTAACAATATATTTTTTTTTTTAAGACGTAAATTGTTAAATAGAATTTTTGTAATTTTTGTAACTGTTTGTTGTATAAGAACTTGCATCCACAATAATTGAAAAGCGCAAAAGGGAAAGTTGCACAATATTGAACTTGAAAAGTTAAATCTTCAACATGCGTCATCAGAATTAGAGTTACAAAAGTTAAGAAATGAGTTATCAGTAAAGAAAAGTGAAGCGATTGAGCAAGGGGATACTACTTTGGGCGTGTCCATTGATTCGCTTTTAAAATGTGTTCAAGTTCTAACGTGCAAAGTTCCAACTAAACCTGAAAATTGGGGATTCTTTTTTAATTAATTAGAGAGAGAGCGTTTATAGCAAAATGTGTGCCTGATAAATGTAAAGCGGAAATTTTGTTTATTTTTTACTTGGAGATAGAACTACTAATATCCTAACTCATATATCTGATGATGAGTTTAATAATTATTCCAAAATTAAATCAATTGTTTTGTGAGAATATGAGCCTACTTCGCAAATATGTTTAGATAATTTTAAAAAGGCTCAGAAATACAGTAATAAAACTTATACCCAGTTCACAAGTCGTATGATATATAGTTTTAATTACGATTTAAAAATAAGAAATATTGAGGATTTTAAGGGCCTTAAATAATTAAAGGAAGCAGATACAATATTTTAAACATTAGATAAAAACACTGCAACTTACATTAGCATTAAACAAGGCAGTTCTTTTTTATCCCCGGTAAATGTAGGTCAGTAATTAGATTTATATGCTTCGTCTAAGGGTAGAGACCCATCAGATACTTCTATTCATTAGTATCATAAAGCCACTTCTAATAAAGTATTGCTCGCGGATGTGAAAAATAAAAAAAATGTAGTTACTGTGATATTTACAAGAGATTTATAAATGTAATAGATTTTTAGTTATAAATGGAACGGCTTGAATTTGTTAAAGGGAGTAAACTATGTTTTAGGTGCTTAAAAACGCATTTAATTAAATATTGCTTTTCTAATTATTCTCGCAAAACTTGTCTAAAAAACCATAAATCATCGTTATACTCTCACACAGAAATTGAGAGGGAATCGATTGCGTTTAATGCAGTCTCCATGAATGAGACTCAAATGGTTCCTTCTTCAAGTGCTAGAGATTTATCACCTAACGCAGCTGAGTTCTTACCGCGGTTTTAAGGTGTGGTAATCTTTTTGTGGGAACGAATTATAATAATTCGCAACCAACTGTCTTATTGAGTACAGCTATATGTTGGTTGCTGGATTGCAATGGAGAACTGTATTTAGCAAGAGGAATTTTAGATCATGAGTACCAATGTAACCTTTTGACTAGATAAATTGCATTTAAAGAGAAAGAAAATATATATTGAGGTATCAGGTTTAAACGAGACTTGTTATCAAATTAAATATAGTGTAACGACGCGATTAAATAATCAGTCTAAAACTTTTGAACATGATACAACTTTTCTAATTGTCCCAAAGATTATGAGTTGCACTCCAAATAGGCTGATTGAAATGAATAGAATGGTATTACCTAATGCAGAATTGGCGGATGAATGTTATAATGTTCCTGGGTGAGTGGATGTGTTGATTTCTTCGGAGATTTACTATACCCTAATTAGACCAGAACAAATTAGTATTCCACCTACAAATTTAATTTTACAAAATTACGTGTTTGGATATATAGTGGCAGAAAGTGTTTGTGAGTCCAATAAAAGTAAGGTACATTGTGCTTTAATTAAAGAACATGCACATTTAGATGAAACATTACAAAAGTTCTGGGAAATTGAAAATGTTGAGCAGACAGTTTAAAAAAATAAGGAAACTAAAATATGTGATGAAATTTTTTGAGAAAACTCACTTTAGAGATACAGAGGAGAGGTACGTAGTTGCAATACCTTTAAAGGAAGATCCGAGAGTGTTAGGTAAATCCAGAGATATAGCGATTCAAATACTAAACTCATTGTGTAACCGCTTAAAAAAATACCCTGAATAATTCAAATTATATAGAAACTTTTTGAGTGAATATGAGAAACGGGGCATATGCGAGAGATTTAAGATAAAGGGGAATCAGTAGGAACGTATTACATCCCACATGTAGGAGTATATAGTCCTGGTCATATCTCCACACCGCTTCGTGTTTGTTGGGATGCGTCACAACAAACAAGAAATGGAGTTTCATTAAACTCTTTGCAATATAATGGTGGAATGATACAAGAGGACTTGTTCACTATAATGACCTGATTTAGACAATATGTGTTCGCATTTACGGCCGAGATAGGAAAGATGTATAGGGCTTTAAAAATACATACTGATCAAACACAACTTCTACAGATCCTTTGGAAGGATGAACTTGAAGGTGATATAAAAACCTTTGAACTCACCACAGTTAGTCACGGAACTGTGTCAGCACCGTATTTAGCACAGAGAACGTTACATCAACTATCAAAAGATGAGGAGAAATAATATTCTCTCGCAGAGCCCGTTCTATTAAATAATCTTTATATGGACGTTGTTTTGGAGGATCTGTCGTTATAAATCGTGCGAATGAAATCCGGTACAACTAAGATTCTACGTAATTGTGTCATGCACTTACACAAATGGTGTGGTAATTTTCAGCTGGAAAACAATAACACTGGATAATACACATTTGATGATTCGGGAGTAACTAAAACTCTTGGTGTCTTCTGGATGCCTAAGAAAGAAAAGCTAGCTTTCCAATTGAGTCTAAAAACGGAGACCATTTTCACAAAGAGGACAGTGTTATCTATGATTGCTCGACTCTTCGACCATCTAGGTCTGTGTGAACCTATTATTACCAAATCAAAGGTGTTTCTTCAAATACTCTGGATACTAAAAATATCATGGAGTGACCACCTACCGGAAAAAGAGGCAAGGCAGTGGCAAAGTTTCCTCGGCACTTTTCCGGCCATCAACAACATTCAGGTGGACCACTGCATCGTCGTGGAAAGAGCTATTACAGTGGAGCTACATGGGTTCGCCGATGAATCAGAGAATGCTATTGGTTGTGTTGTATATTGTTTGTCCGAAACAACGAGTAATGTGAAAGAACGGAGGCATGTGTCTTCAGAGTTGAAAGCTGTTGATATTCTATCACGAGGTATGGATGCCAAGCAACTCACGGAGAACAACATGTGGTTTCATGGACCAGCATTTCTCCATGTAACAGAAGTTTTATACGACAGAGAGGTGTTACATTCCTTATCATTTCCAAATGAATATTGTTGTGAGTTTAAACAGAGTGATGATAAAAATGATAAACACACGCACTTTTATCGATAACAGCACACACATTATTTGTTGATGATCATCTTTCGATAACAAATGATTATAAAAAATTTATTCGTATATGTAGTTTTGTTTACAGGTTTTTATTCAACCGTAGGCACCCAATGGAGGAAAGAGTGGGACCATTTACTTTGGAGGAGCGCACTTTAGGTGAAACCTGTATTCTTAAAAATGTGCAAGCAATGGAGTATCATTGTGAAATTTCTAATTTAAAGAAACAAATACCAATTTTGAGTAAAAGGAAAATTAAATTTTTAAATCCACTTATAGGTGACAATGGTATATTTAGAATAGGTGGCAGACTTGGTGACTCAGATTGAATTATCATAAAAAAAACATCCAATAATTTTGACATCTTCTCGCCTACTTACTGAATTGATAATTAAATATATTCATGAGAAAAACCTTTATATTGGTCCACAAGCATTATTGTGTTTTGTACGTCAAAGATTCTGGCTTGTTAAAGGCAGAAGTCTTTGTAGAAAAATAGTGCATGAATGTGTAATAAGTGCAAAAGCTAAGCCTGTAATTTGTGAACAAATAATGGGCCATTTACCCCTTGATAAAGTACAAAAAAAAAAATCATCCGTTCTATATTGCAGGGCTAGACTTTTGCTGTCCATTTTTTATAAAGTATAAAAATCGAAGAAAGTGTATTTGTAATAAGATTTATGTTTGCATTTTTATTTGTTTTGTAACAAAAGCAGTGAATATAGAATTAGTAAGTGCTTAACATCAACTGCCCTAATTGCAACACTTAAACGAAGAGGAAAAAGCGCTAAGTTATTCATTGATATTGCTAGAAATAATGTTGGAGCGAATAATGAGTAAAGAAATTGTTCAACTTTGTAACCATCAGATAAAAATTTGACAAATTATTTAGCAGATGAGAAAACAGAGTTCAAGTTTCTTCCTCCAAAAGAGCCAAACTTTGGTGGCCTGGTAGAAGCAGCTGTTAAGTCATTTAAGCATAATTTAAAAAGAGTGGTTGGTAATGTAAAACTCACTGATGAAGAATTGTTAACTGTAATAAACCAAATTGAAGCAGTGTTAAATAGCCGACCAATATCATCTGTACCTAGTGAAAATTGGGAATTTTATGTTCTGACAGCTGGTCATTTCCTTATTGGAAAACCACTTAATTCTGTACCTGAACAATCATTAATTGAAATACCTGATAATAGATTAACAGCTTGGAGAAAAATTACTAAAATAGTTTAACTAATTTGGCAAAAATGGCATATCGATTATTTAAGTAATATGCATGAACGGTCAAAGGGGATGTTTAATAAAGATAATGTGTCTATTGGTTCGATTGTGCTAATAAAGGAGGACAATTTTTTTCCTGTTTGCAAGTGGGTACTAAGAAAATCCTTCAGGTTTTTCCAGGTAAAGATAACAAGGTAAGAGTTGTGTTAGTTAAAACACAACATGGGAATTTTAAACGTGCAAGTTCAAAAATTTGTATATTGCCAGTAAATACATAATTATATTATGTTTTGGTTTTACTGTACTAAGTAGTGTATTAATTTAATTTATTTGAATAATATCGTGCTTAAGTATAATTGATACCTTTTGCTATTTTAATTATTTTTATATCGTTAGTAAATTTATTGTATTGTTTGATTAATGAATGTTTGTAAAACTATTCATAGGTGGGGAGAATGTTGAGTTTTATATAATATGTAATATCAGCTATAATATGTTCCACCAGCGAGCAGTACCTAATGGAAATGTATATTTATTTCTTAAGTGTGACCTTGAGCAAAAAAAGAGAAGAAAAAAATGAGAATTTGAGATGAACAGACGCATGTTGTGTGATGATCTATTCTTTTGTTTATAAAATACATCTAAAAGCATGATATTAGATGCTGAGCTCTACTAAGTTGATTGAGAAGTAGAACAGCCACCCTGTAGATTACAACCTTAAATAATAATAACTATAGTTGATATCCTAACAATATGACTCAGCCGATTCCTCATTATCAGGTAATATAGTGGTTTTCTCAATTATCAGATAATGTAATGATTTAAGAATTATGCATTCGTAACCAATGTTTCATTATTTTGAAAAATATACACAAAGTTTCAAACAATTAAATAACTAAACAAATTTAATTATTTCCCCTTAGGTTAGTTAAACATATATAGAATAAGCGTGACCTAATTAGTATCAAGTATTTTATCAATGTCATATAAAACCATAGCTTAACAATTTTACATTTCTCAATATTAATATCGACACTAGTATACGTTAAACTGCTATAATTTTTGTTTCCGACCTGAATTGGACTTAGTATGAAGCTGGCATATCTTCAACTCTGTTAATTAATTATGTTACATTAAAATTTCGTTTTGGTTGAGTTAATTTGCTAATGTCGTATTAGCATCCTATTAAACATTACACAATATCTGCGACGTCGTGAAGCACGCTTTTATCTCCCCCCCCCCCCAACCCATTTTAATGGCGACCCTTCCAAAATATATTTCTCAATACTGAGATATTAAGATCTGTCGTTCTTTCATAAGTGGCGTGTTTTTAACACGATGAATTGAAATTTCGTATTTAGGGTAAACGAAGTGTTCTATATTGAGCGAAAAGGGGAAAAAAATAAGGACTGATATTGAAATTTTCAAAGTTCGAGTTAAATTTACTTAGTAAACAGCTCTCCAAAAAACAAATGTTGTACCATGTATTATTAAGAGTTAAAAACAAACGACTTTATGCCGTAATATTTCATGACTTTTGGAGCCGAATAAATAGCCATCTTTCAGATTTTTTTACTCATTGCAAGTAGAAAAGTTATGTAAGAGTTGATAGAATCATTCTTAGACAGACTAGTTCTGTAGGAAGAGAGCATTTAAATATCTTCTGTATACGTTTACCGACGGAAATTTAAGTTTCCTACTGCTCGCCTTGTGATTTAATTAAAAAAAAAAAATTTAACGAAGAGATTATAAATACTAATAACTATATTTTTAGAAATGGTCGCTTTACACTAATTGCAGTAAAAATTGAAAAATTAACTTAAAATATTCACATAAGTTGGAATATAATTATAGAAATTATTAAAGTGCTATAAACCTACTTTATTCAATTAGAAGTATTTTAAAACTTATTTTGGTACTTTTAGTGGCTGTAAGTCTGATCAAGAATTAGGCTCAGGAACGGCTTTTAGGAGGAGTTTTAAGGAATCAATTTTTCGGAAGACTTTCCTGGCTTTAGAATATTTCTTTGTAGTATTTTCAACATTTGTATGCTGATGAATTTTATGTTAATGTAAACTCTGTTCATAGTATAATACTTCCACTAGTACTATGCCAATTCTCTCCTACGACTACCGCTTTTGTTTTTGGACCGTCTCTTTTGTCGGACACAAATATACCAGTTTGGCTCAATTGCTGAGAGTAGAGAAAGGTTGGAATCATCGTACCACCAAATCGGAAAACTAGCCAGAGGCGGATAGTAGAGTTACACTGTGTCTTCGACTTTGTTTATTTGTTGTAATAATTGTTATCATAAATTCAATATATTTTAAAATATATATTCAATTAAGTTTCAATAGCTCCATCTTCATTACCAGAACGTTTAACTTATGATAATTAGTGTCTTAAGTTACATTCTAGAGATAACTGTTTGTCTACCACATGAACATCTTTCGCCACTTTTCCTTGCTTTGTCTGACCATAGAAACAAGTTTATCCCCATTTTCCACTTGGGATTCCAGGTGAAAGACATTTACTTTATAGGCTTTGTATGCTAATTTCTGTTCGTAATTGACGAGTCTTGTTTTTATAGAGTCCACCACCCTCCATACTATCTAGAAGAAGTTATTATCCAGATAGACAGTGTTTATAATACACCATTCCCACATACTTTTATTACAAAACAGGGATCGAATCAAAATTCATACATTGTCATATATTTCATTAAAAAAAACATTTAACTTTTTTATTTCGTGCTTCTTACTAGTAGCAAATAAAAGGAATTTAAACTACGCACCAATCCAAAGGAAACTTTAAATTAGATTCCTAAAGTGAATTGGAATACCTTTTGTCACGATCATTGGGTAAATATTCTAACGGATCCACATTTTGATCTCCAATACACTTTCAAGATCCCTTCCGCATGTGTACTCTAGAGACACACTAACACCAGTTGTAAAAGGATAGTTGAGTAAACGGAAGAAGTAGCCTTAGGATACAAAGCCTTACAGAGAAATGTTCTCTTAAGGTTCCTCATTACAAGTCACGTTGACCATAAAAAATCATTATGTTTCTGTAACCATTGCATATTCTTCTGACAAATGGTCAATGATCTTAATTTTAAATAGATAAATATTCAAATGTTTTCAATAGTATAGTACTTATATATTTTGTTCTTGATAGTTGCACTAATTGATGTGTTTAGGTAAACGGCGTTTATAATTGTAAAAAACACTAATCAAAATGATCTGCTATTTGACCTGAATATGCTTAAAAAAATTGAAGAGGTATGGCATGAGAAAAAAATCAATTTCCAATTTTTCTTATGCCATACCATTGGTTTTTGAAAGCCATGATTTGTTACAAGGAAATATCTTATGCTTGTGAAACCATGCTTGTTGAAAGTTGAACTTTAATTATAATCATCCCGTTGTAATCATACTTAAAGTTTTAACTTTTATAGAGATGTAAAGCAGAAACGCTCACAGAATGACATATAATTTTTCTTGAACACTTGAAAAGGGGAAAAATGGTATGTTATAAAATGTTTTCTTATGCCATTAAATCTTCCCCTTTTTCGAGTGTATACAATTCACATTTTTGGTCATTCTAACTTGTTTTTTTTTATAGATTTTTGAAAGTTGAACTTAAATTGTGAACACTGTGTATTTTCTAGAATACGAAGGAGCATTATCTGCATTTCACAAAAGCCCTTAACTATAGTCAACGATTAGACGCTCTAGCTATCGCTAGTATTAATCGGTAATCGCTAGAGACTAAGACCATTTTGAATTTTACACTGAATAGTGAATTCTATCACATAAACCCAATTGTTTACTTGAGAGTGCACCCTTGTTCTCTGCACTTGATTTGAATGTTACTGTTGGAACTATTCTATGTGTGGTGGAGTTGTAACTAGTAGAGTTGACGAACAACGAAGACGCAAAGACATTTTCAATTAATGTGGTTTACATCATACGAGTTACTTTATATAAATCTTTAAGAAAACGCCCACCTAAACATAGAAGTTTAGTATTTTACGCCAGATACTTTAATATCATATATCCTTACTAATGTGTACGTAAGTTTGTTGCTAAGCTACACTGAAACCGCTTAATATATTTCAACTAGCACTTTATGGTTATATTCATAGTAGACATGAATAAGACATAGGCTATATTTTGATATACTTTAGTTGGGGTAGCTGAATGAAGATTATAAATTTAATTTCAAATCAACTCCTCATCCCTACATATCATGTCATCTCTAATTTCGATCGGCTCTCCTGTAGAATGAGATTAATGAATTTAGTACTCTTTACCTCCTAGATATGGAACTGTTAAAATCCAATTGTAATGGAACAATGTCATTTTATGGGTCAATGGACTGGCTTCAAGTTTTAAAGGTATTAAGTTCAAAAGTCATTAAGTTAAGTGAGATAAAAGCTGAATGTCTCTTATGTTTTAAATACACGTCCAGTTACTATCCATCCATCGAAATAATAGCTCCCGCAAAGTTACCTAGTGTTATATGTTGCCGTGGAAATAAGACAATTCCTATTTTCCACGAGGGATTCTAGGAAAAAGACATTGATTATTAACATTAGCTTGTTAAGTTCCCTGATGGAATATTGGTGATATTTAATAGATTATCAAAACAGAATAATTGAAATAAATCATATCTCATTGCCAAGACAAATGTCGTATTATAATCTTTTAAGTCCACTAATTTCTTGCATGCATCCCTTCTCCTATTATAATCAATGAGTCTTGTTTCTATACCGACCTTCACCATCTAGACTATATGGCAGAAGCTATTTTCTGATAGATAGATAGTATAGATATTAATTTATTAAATATTACTCTATACAGAAGGCTATTAAGGGTACAAAATAAAGCGAATTAATCCATATCCATCCCTCATTTTTTGAATTTAGAACAAATACTATTGCATAGTTATTTTTCTCTCCACTTGAATATTAAATTAAATTACATCAAACATTTTAGTATTTATTATAATTCTTTTCAATATTACTGAGAGTTGTAAAAACACATTCGTTCGAATCTAATTAAACTGATTTAGTTTTACACAATTTACTAACATTGAGCAGAGGGAATGTATTTATTTAAAACTCAACTGAAAAACCCATAACACATTCATTTAAACAATTATACTCATCTATTGATAATGGCTACTAATGGATCGGTGCTAAATGAAAAGGCTGCCTCAATGAAACTGACGCACAAAAAAGTTCTTATTCACGACTCCGTAAACGTGTACCATATCTCGCGCCTTATTTTCAATACCTAGAATTTCCTCTTGGGACTTTAGAGCACTAAAAGCTAAAGTGTGTTGTGATGTCTCCATTTGATAAGTGAAGTCTGTGGAGTTGTTGGGTTTTGATTTCCCACTTGGAGACTGTGTCTTATCTGTGACTCTGAAATATATGTTTTCGCCCGAAATACCGCGTTTCTCTATTTATTTTCTAATTCGCTCGGACATTGTTTCCAGTGACGATCGACATTTATTAAATCAGATGAACCTCTTTTTTGTTCTTTGTGTCTCTCTGCTTTGGAGATTATTGAATGATACAAGACGGAGTATTTGTTGGAGGAAGAGCTTCTCTGTTGTGGGGAAAGGTGGTTGGTCACAATTGGGGAAAGTTATGAACAAAGGGACCAAACTTCAAAGGTATATGTTTTTTATATAAAGTTGTATTGCATAAAAAGTAAGCTATCGATTTGTAAATTTATGATAAAACCTCGTGCGTCGGTGGCTTATAAATGTATATTTAACCTAGTTAAAATAATTATTTTTAGACATAACTTTACCACAAAGTAATATTAAATAAAACAAAAACATTACTAAATTAATTTTAATTTTATAATTCTAATTTTTTTACGAGTAGAAAGAAGAACCTAAATGTCATATGAGCTCAGCAGAGAATCACCCAATTATAATTAATGAAATTTACCATTTAGCCAACCCAAAAAACACTAGAACCATACATATGCTCAAAAAACTATTTTTTTATGAATCAAATATAAATATGAAACTGAAAAAAATTACTGTAAAAATAAGAAAATACTATGGAAATTTTATTCTTACTGATTCGCAGCCTTGGTGCAATATCCTTCATAATATTTTATATTTTTAATATTTTTCAAAAGTATTTTTTTATTTTTCCTGTAAGTAATGTTTTCAGCTTTATATTTATATTTAATTCATAAAATTATTTTAAACCATATTTCTGGCCATGTTGCTTTTAGAGGATAAATGGTAGATTTTACTAATTATGATTGCTTTTCAGATACTAAAAGTAAACTTATGTAAATAACTTTTTTATTAACACTAAACTAGTTGTCAAATGACCCCTTTTGAGACTTTAATCAAAATTGTAAAATTCCAGGTTTTAATTTTTCTTGAATTTCTTGCACTACTTTTTCTATAATATATAGCTACTTAATTTTTCAATATTTATCTCTCTTCTTTTGTTTTTCATGACAATCATATGTATTCTACAGTTATTACCGTGAGAGGTCTTTTGACCGCTGGAAAACGTATAAAATTTTATAAAGTTATCT
Source organism: Linyphia triangularis (assembly GCA_963978545.1). Taxonomy (NCBI): domain Eukaryota; kingdom Metazoa; phylum Arthropoda; class Arachnida; order Araneae; family Linyphiidae; genus Linyphia; species Linyphia triangularis. Next base: position 52,143,824 of record OZ021721.1, read on the forward strand.
GTATTGAAATCTCAAACTTACTACTGCAATTCTCTTTTTTTCACCTTCGCTTGGTCGGAGGTTCACCACAACTACTAGTTTTAAGATTTCCAAGAAAATTTCATCCGATTGTGTTTAAGAACATGCCAAGTACTTATGCATAGTTTATTTTATGCTGGGTACAGAGCGCCGCCTGCTGGTTACCTAAGGGCATAATAACGATCATTCAACTTCAAGCACTGGTTATGTACACGGCATTACAAATATTTGCAACGTAGTCAGTTCTATTTGTAATAATAAATTAGGCTACAAATTTTGGGTAGTGAATAAATAAAAATAGTAAGTTCTAATTTTTGTATTTTATTAATTTGAAAATTTTATTTTACTGATTTTACCGCAATCGGTAGAAATAGGTATACAATAAATGTCGGTAGGTTTAGTGTTGTTATGAATTTTTCCGCTGGGGCAATGATGGCATAGTTTTTACAGTATAAAAATATTTATTCTCTCTTCAGAAAACTCACAAAATTTATCCACAGGCAACAGTGTAATTGCTCACAAGCTTCAACACAAGCTTTAGCAAAAACAACTTCGAATACAGCGATTATACAAGCTCACTCCAATAGGTAAACAAAGCGATAAGCTTTCATCGAAGTCCAAAGTCAATCTGAAAACTTTCCCGAATTACGGTCATTAAATACTTGGCGCGAGAGAATATTCCCGAAATTTCCAGCCAATTCGTCGGAAAAGAAACGTCTCGAATTTTCTCGATTGCTTTAGGTGTTGCCACCTTTTCCTAACCTGTATAATCGCTGTTAATAAAAAATAAAATAAGATAAAAATAAATTACAATAGAATTTTAAAATGATACGTCACTATTTACACTATATACAGACAATCTGTGCAACAGTGTAAGCGTATTAGGTGTGCTTTTGATAAGTCTTGTTGGCCAATTATGGGTAAGAATTTTATATTTATAAAATTTGAAAAAGTTTTTATATGTTGCTTTCGCCGTGAGGTTTTCTGGTGTTTCAGGGCTGTGCTTTAAGGAGTTTTCCAGCAATCTGTTCTGAAACACCTTTTTTGAGGTATTGAGGCCATTATAACCCCTAACGAGAAGGAGGTTGGAATCTCATAGTTAATTTTTAAAGATTCTTTTTTTTTTCATTTTAGTTACATTAGTTAAACTGATATACAGAATGTCCGAACTAAGAATAATTATGGGTTATTATTACGGAACTATCCATTAGAATATAATATACTGCTTCTCTGTGGATTGGAACCACCTTCGAAATGTTTCGATCAAGAAAAGGATACACCTAAAGTCATTGCGTGGTTAGGAATGCACTTAAATTGCATCATTGGTCCATTTTACTTCATAGAGGGCACTATTACGGGCACGTTTTTCTTGGGATTCATTAAACCCATTGTACATTAATAAAATTGAAACTGAGGATGAGTTGAAGAAGTGTATCATCCAAGCAAATTGTCTAGTAACTTCTGATATGCTACAAAATGTTTAGGGAGAACTCGATTACCGTTTCGACGTTTGTCTCGCTGCAAAAGGTGTACATATCAAAATCTATTAATATTAAAACTTGATGAGAGGATCTTTCGATTAAAGCATTTTTTTTTATTCTAATGAGTAGTCCAGCAAATACAAGTCATTACTTTTGGATAACTTTAATTCGGGCATTCCGTGCATCGGATTCCTTTCTTGTTCAAAAAATCTATCTTGAAGGGGGTGCCAGTTCACGGAGAAGTAGCCTGTTATATTATCATGGCTAATTTCGTAATAATAACCCTTAACCCTTAAATGCATGAATTTTTAATTTGAAAAAATAAAATTTGAAATCAACTGGGGAATAGGTGTAGCTAATGAATACAAAATCAAATAAACACATAAGAATTTTGCATATTGATGTATTTTTACATCACAAAAAAAAGCTAAATTTTTCTTGCATATATTTATCAGTATATGAAAAAATATAAATACTATTCTTTACTCTTACCTTAAGTCTATCCGAAAACAATTTTTCCTATGTTTTTTTTATAACTTTTTTGCTGAATTATCGTAATTCGTAATACCCTCCAAAATGAAATTGTACTCAGCCAACAGCGCCCCTAACTAAAAAAAAATTCACAGATAAAGAAATAAATTGTCAAAAGTTCTAGTTACTTCGGAAACGATAAAATAGTTTTGGTAAAATTAAAATTAAAAAAAAAAAAAAAGTCTCTAAGCAAAGGTTGCCATATAAAGATATATGAGGTTTTAAACATACGATGCAGATCTACATCGCTATGCATTTAAAGAATGGCAACAATATGCATTTAAGGGTAGACTTTTGAATACTTTTTGCCCGGACACCCTGTATTTCAAGAAAAACAACTCTATTATGGATTATTGGATGTCAAGGGGCACATTCCCTTTCAGACAACACATAAATATGTATAAATTCTGACTATACATTTCTTGTAGGTATGTGGCAGTTGCGCTGATAATATAAATTTATTTTATTTCTATTCTTCTGCTTTGCAGTCATTTTTTTTTCCTTCAAAATAATTAAATTGGTGTTTGATGTTTTACTATCAATACTTTTAAGTATCTTTCCAAATTTTTTAAAATAGAAAATGTATATCATTAGGAGGCACAAATCATATGAAAGTTATAAATGATTAATTTGAATTTATAGGCTTAAAATCATAGCTACTTTTGCGTATCTATAATTAGGAAAAGATTATTCATTAAAATCCTTATAAAGCATTTATCTTATTTAATAAGAAAATAATCATTACCAAATGAAGAATTCTCATTAATACTGAAAAGCTTTGTGTGATATCCATTATTGTGTTATGTTACTATAAATAATTTATACGCGAAGTTAAATAATATTTTAAGAAAAACAAGATTTTAAAAGCTTAACATAAATAAATTTTTATTATTAATTTATGAAGTAATACATGTTCCTTTATAAAAAGGAAACTGAAATCATATATTATTAAATGAAGTTTCGATATTCCTACAAAGCAAACCTTTGATTCAAATGTAAACATTTATTTTCTTTTCTTAATCTTTTCAAAGCTTTATCAAAGCCTCCCTTTTTTAAAAATTTCATTAACCCTTCTCAGCTCATTACACAGCATTAATATTTTACAATTTAATTAAATTATACTTTAAAAAGTAGGGAGATTTCCCATTCCATTCTACATTCGGTGTATATTCTTTTAGTTATTCTGAAAACTTGTCAAGTTGAAGAATACCTTTTGGAATTCGTAAATAATTCAGATATAATCCCCAAGCGGCGATGGTTCTGACCCCCTTGCATATTATTTCTGAAAGAATGCAATCGCACTGGAAATGTGGATTTTCTTCCAAGGCTCTTTGAAATTTACGTGTTTGTTAATATCAATGGTCCCAAGTTTCTATTCAAGAGATAAAGCGAATAGTATGAGCAAAGTCGCTTGTAAAACCTCAGGGGATAACATATTTGAATGAAATATGATTGAGAAATTAGTAAGGAATAATCTTTTCAAGATTAGGAGACGAGTAATTATCAATTCGTCTAATTTAAAACAGCTTATTGATAAATGAAGGGAATATGGCGTATTTTAAATTAAACTATTGATTTGTTTCGAATTTTGACGGTCGTAGTACAATATTATTTAATTTGTGAATCTGACAACGACTTTAAATAATAAAGAAAATGCATGATGATTTTTATATATTTATTAACATGTATGAAAAACTACTAAATATTTTACTCTTAGGATATAAAAGAGTGAAAATTATAAACAAGTCTCAAAAATGGAAGTAAAATAACCTTATAATTAGTTTAAACCCCATTCGACTTTACTTGTAGACTTAAATACACAATAACACGTTATAGTTTAAGTTTTAAACAATTGCATGTTGAAAGAGCGACTTTCTTTCAAAATACGTACTTAACAAAGCATGCGGGTTCGAAGTTAAAATATCCACGTGATGGTTGTCAAGTTGAGGCTTTGGCCCGACGTGGCGAAGGTACCGGGTTTGAATCCTGGATAAGGGATTGAGATTTGAAAACTCCATTAAGCTGTATTTAATCAATAACCAATATGCAAACAAAATGGTCGTTGAGCGTACAAATCAACCAATCGAAGTTAAAATGTAAAGTTTAAGAGTTTTTGTATGAATTCGAATACTATCGTACATTTCGTTTGTATTTTTCAATTTCAGATCACCCCCATGCCATGATAAAATTGTGTACCAATTTTGAGCATATCCCTAAAGCTCATTAAAAGGACTGACTTGAATAAATAAAGACTTCCTTAACATTTCTGTAGTGTTCAAATGTCGATGAATATTTTTTGGCATCCTAGAAAAAATTAATTTTCTTCTCTTTATTTCTATATCACTTAACCTGCACTTTTTAACAATAAAACATAATTTTCGAAATTGTTCGAAAAATGAAATGTGATGTACTTAAATACAAAATTTTCATAGGTAGTTGATTTGAGATTAATGTTATTCTTATAAATTATCCTAAATGTAATGCACTTGTTGTAAAGCACGAGTATTTAACTAGTTTCTCACTCTTTAAATTAAGCAGTTATGTATATCAATTGTAAACCGGTTATTTATTGTGGTGGAAGACGTGACATAAACTGACATTTATTTAATTTATACTGTCAGTGATGAGATATACATGTGTTTTAATTGAGACAGATGATTCAATCAGCCATAGTTTATCAACATATAGTTCATGAACTGACGATGATGTACGAAGGTCAAGAATGTACTTAAGCCAAGCTCAACCAGCCTGCTATTTCATCAATGACGATGAAAACTTAATCTATCATTAATGTCTTATTGCGTGCATTATATATCAAATTCTCACCCTCGTATTGTCTAATATAGTTAAGTAATTAAATCAAAACCTTTCCTTAAGTACGTCATAATTATACTTACTTATATTAATCGAGTTCCATCGTCAACACTCAAGGTTTTCTGCTTCATCTACGTATTCTTATTACTGATCTCTACTTGGAATTTTTGGATATACCATTAGCAGTTTCTGCTCTGCAAGCAAAAAAGCCAATTGAACTGTCACCATGCTGTATCCCACTTGATGCCGTGTAATATGTTACCCATGGTTACCAACAGACGCTGACTAGTTTGAGGGATGTTTTCTTATGTAGAGTGATTAATGAGCCTTCTTCATCTTCAAGTCAATAACAAAGTATTTACTACCCAAAATTTTAAATTAAAGATTTGTGATTAATATGCTGAACACCTTTGATATCAATATCCTTACTCAGATAAGGTGACAAGAATATCCCTGCATACTCGAGATGTGGCCTATCTTATTTCTGCAATTAAAAAAATATTATATTTAGATTAATTAACCTACTCTCCTTTATGAATTTTATTTTTTGAGATGAAATCCTTAAAATCCGCTGTAATGTACTGTAAGAAAACGTTTATTTATATTACTCAGATTTTTTTATTAATCTTGTTACATGTGATAACGAAGGAAGGCACCGAGGGAAGGTGCTATCTTTGTACTTAAGTTATCATTATGAATAAAATTTGTATTTAGTAGCCCCGCAGATTAATTTCCCATAAAAAAACTCATATTAAACAACAAACCTAGATGCAGTAATGAACTTTACTTTTACCTCCTGTTGCAGAAACTTTTTAACTCAAAGTTTATTTACACTCACCAAACAATATTATCATGGCTCCTTCAAATATTTATATTTCATGAAATAAATACTTATATGAATTTATCACTGAACTAAGTAAACGTATATAATGTTTAATAAGATTCTTTACTCTAAAAGTTTTCACTAGTGTACGTTTCGCGAAACTTATTTCTCTAACATATTTAATTTTCAGATTTTCCCGCTCCTTGATGTGACATATTCCAAGAAATCTCGTTATACATTTTAATTACACAGTTTTTAAAAGTTTAAGAAAAAAAATTCTCAGTGGATTGGAATTCAAAACTTTTTCTTATTTTATATTAACTTTAAAATTAATTTATTTCTACCAACTTTAAGATTAATATTTAAATACATAAAAAAAAATTGAGTTTTAAGCACTTTTTTTTCTTAGTATTTATGTTACCGGCAAAGTGTAAAATCCGAATGCCTGAAAACTAGCCGGCAATGTATGAAACGATTCATATTTCACACATTTCCTAGGCATTTTATAGAATGCCAAATGAGAAACCGGCAAAGTATAAAATACATCTCAGATTCATATGGGCCAGTACTGGACGACTGACTGTGGCCATCACCTGAACTATTAACGGATGGCCTTACTTTTCAGGGTGCAAAAGTGACCATCTGGCCTACACTAGGCTCATCAGTGAGGGCCAGTAGTTGGCCGTTGATGTCTGACCAGCCTTAATGGTCAGCCTTCACTTAACCACTGCTTGCCCTGCATTAACTACTGGCCAAACAGAAATTGTACTGCAGTGGCTCTACATTGACAGCCATTAAGTTGAAGAAAATTTTGTCTCAGCCTCCTCTTAGCCCAAACATAAATATTGCTGTCGCCTTCAACGGCCCAAAAGTGCCCCAAAATCCGTTTTCTGGCTGCCGTCAGCAGTCCCACATCTACTCGATGAAAGTTTGCCTTATAATATTGATTGCCCTTTGCAACACTATAACGAGTCGCTTAAGATTCGCATTATATCATTAATTTAAAATTAGAAGTCCCACGACAAACCAATAATGGTTCGTTTTCCGCCGGCTGCTTTTTTAAGCCCAATTAATGTTGACTTCCCAATTAGTGATTTTTCTATGAGCTTCATCTTTTTGTTCCGTACTTTTATCCACATGTGGATAAAAGTACGGAACAGAAAGATGAAGCTCAATCAAAAATCACTGAATGAGAAGTGAACATCAATTGAGCTTGAAAAAGATAGCCATTAAGAGATTTAGCTAACACAGCACAAAAAATCTCATTATAGAGAGTTAAAATATGTTACTCAAATTAAATAAGTGGAAAATGGATTATAAGAATTTTTGCAACTTTTTTTTAACAGTAACTTAAAATAATTATCTTCAATCATAGAATTATTAAATTTGAAAATTTGCGTTATGGCATGCTCCAATGTTGAATGCTTCCAATAACCACATTAATTGCTGTGATTATTGGAAAAAACTTGCCAACTCTTATAGCAAAGAGCAAAGTATCAAAGATAATGATCATTCAACACGCTGCATATTGAACCAAATATACATCATGCTGTGCATAAATGTTATCCTCATGTATATACGACATATCGTTTAACTATATGTATGTAAAATACAATTGAAGACTACATAAGGAAAAATAAGGAAAAATTTAATACTTACTTGTCGATTTTTTCCCTCGATGAATACTTCCCGATCCTTTTCTTCAATTAAATTTTAAAAAAATCGTTCAATGTTCATGTTTTCAATGAAATAAAAGTAAAAATAATGACGCAGAAGATATAGCAAACGCAGCAATTTTGTCTGCATGCAATGGCTACTAGAAAATCAAGTGAAAAAAAAATGTCGTGTTTAAGGAAGTTTAAAACAACTATGCGAATGCGCAGAAGGCAGAATACAATGACTTAACCATTGCCACCAGTTATTTTACTAAAGTGCTGGATGTCTATCAACGGACAAGAAGAGGTTGGTCTTGAAAAAATAAGCTGATGGTATCCCATTAACGAACCGCGAGTGTGCCATTGATGGCATTACGTTACCATCACCCACTCAGTACTGCTGGCAACTAGCCGTGAAGCGCCCATATTTCGTGTTTTTACTGAGTTTTAACTAACACACCGTACTTTTCAGAGTGTTACAATATCAAGTGATTAAAAAAGGTGATTTTGAGGGTGATGTGCCACAAGCGACTGCCAGTAATAGGTAGGGGTATTTTTTTTTAGGTTTAATTTACCGTAAGGCCAACAAAATAGGTTGTACGTCTTCCTTTTAGGTGTGGAATCTCACACCCAAAATCACTTTTTTTTTAATTACTTACATTTTAAAAAGTATTGTGTGCGTGCGCTCTAAAAGGAAAAAGTACGACACATTTCGTTGGCTTTACGGCCAATTGAACCTAAAAAAATACTTCTTACATATTTCGGGCAATCGCTTGTGGTATCTTAGCCCCCACCCCAAGATCACCTATTTTTAATTAGTTTGCGCTTGTAAAAGTTTATAAAGTAGGGTGTGTGCGTTTAAATACTCATATTTCATAAACTACCAAAATGTAGTTCTGATATTTATTGGTATATAGTTTCAAGCTCAATATCACAAATGCTATGAATTAATGTTTTCATACTTTGCCTAAATAGCATTTTTCATTCTATAGAATTCATAGGAAAAGTATATAATAATTCTCATATTTCATACTTTGAATAATGGCAACAGCCATTCTATACAATGCCTAGATATTCTGCACAATAACGGCATTTCACACTTTGCCGGTAACATTTATAATTTAAATAACAAATAAAAGGAACGGAACATTCCTAACTTCCTACTTCACGATTCAGAATTTTCCTATTTACTATTAGGAAGAAATTTAAAAATTGAAAATTGATGCTTGACCTAAAATTAACTTTTTATTTTATGATTTTTAAAAAATTTATAACATTAATAATTACTACTTAAAAATATTTTTAATTGTAATGTTTTTGTATTTATTATGAATGAAATCATATTAAATTACCTGATAATGCCCTCTATATTTTGAAATTAAAATTCTTCACTTTTCTCATTTTCTGAAAATCTCCAGGGACAATACATCCCAATTGTATTGTAGACTGCCACAACTTCTCTTAATCGTTTTTGATATTGTAATAATAACCACATACTTTTTTTCATAAACACAAACATAATATAATACCCATCAGTAGCGATTTAATCCTTAATGAGGAATATTGTTCCATTATTAAATGCGATCGGAACAATTTATTCCACAAAAAGAATTTCTTCAAAATTTCTTGAAAGGCAAAATTATTACCTAATAAGAACTATTTAACAAAAAGTATGGCATAAATAAATTTGAGCTTATTGTCAGTTAAATAGAATTGTTTTTTGGAAACTTGATTAATGTACAACTCAAAAACATTAGCAATATGAGAGTGTTTCCAAGTTTCTTTAATTATTGTTTTATTTCCTAATTCCATAAAAAAACTGAAACATAGACACCGATATAAAAATGGAATTTATTATCATTGGGAAATTATGTCAAAATCTCTGGAAAATATGCACTCATTAGAGCATATACGTGTCAGAAAAAAATTAAAATATTTTTTATTCAAACACTTTAAGAAATCATTAAATATGCTCAACAGTAAAACAATTATCTTCAAACTCTTAAATATTATATGTTGAATATACTATTGCAACTGATAAAATATGAAATACACGGAATCACACAAAAAAAAAAAAAAAAAAAAAATAGTACAATCGATTCTGTTTCATAATTTACAAGACAAGTATTTTCAACATATATTTTAATTTGTGAAAGATAAATTTTTTACTATTCATGAATTTTAATGAAAATATATTTTAAAGATATTCAAAATAACTATTTGCATAAGAAATTCAAATAACCAATTTTCTACTATTCGAATTGGATTGCAATAAAGCAGGATGTTTTTTTTCCCAATACTTTGGACACTTCTATAACTGTATTATTGTTCACGATACTCAAATTTTAAATTTTTTGATAAAATACTTCTCTTAGATCACTTAAGTGAAATTTAGTACATATTTAAAAATGTCTTTTAAAAATCCGAAAACATTGACTTTCGATAAAGTGTTTTGTTTGTAATATACGCTTGTCTTCGGAATTTTTTTTTTTTTTAAAGAAGGAATTAAATCAAAATTTATCTCATAGTATTTGTATGAAATTTTAATCGTCTGAAAAATAAGTATAAAATATGAAAAAGTAAGATCTTATAATAAAAGTTTAAATTTCCTGCATTTTAATTTCAGGAATACTGTTATTTTAGCTGTTTACATAAAAGTTTGAGCTGAAGTGCAATATCAACAGTCATAAAGTACTGTTGCAACTAACAGTTACATAATATGTACTGATATAATTTGTCACAATATTGTATTATAAATTCTCGTAGTTAAAACCCACTGACGGTCATGGGAATGGGCAAAATTCTATAGTTGTTTTCCCTGTAACAATTTTTAAATTATATTTTTAATTCAAATACATAATTTTTTTTAACTATTTTATATTTATTTTGTTTTATATGGGTTTTAAACTATTATCCTAATAAAAATAATTAAAAAATATTTTATTTTTAATTTTATTTGCAAATTTAAAAATGTTGTGTCTTGCTGGAAAAACTGGGGATCAAATGTCGTATATATACGTGCATGACCGTCTGTGGGTTAAAGCAATCCGCGTGGATTTTAAGCAAATTTATTTTTATTTCAATAAATTCTCAACTATGACAATTATTTGACTGCAAATAAAGTTTTCTCCTACAATTTGTTAATTTTTTATTTAACGTTTAATTGCATCAACGACTTTTGGAAATTTATGCATATTAATAACATAAACAAGAACATTATAAATTTGTCTCTATTATTAATTTAACGAAATTCAACATAAAAAGAAGTGGGAAAAAGTCTCTAACATATTTAAAAAAGGTACAAAAAGTTGACATTTTTCATCATAAAGTACAGTTATTAAAATTTTAAGGGCGTATTAGTTTTCTGCATGGAAGATATCTAGATGTTTGTGGCCCCAGGGTAAATAGGAATGAAATTAGGAATGAATTCGGATATTTCTATTCTTTGAACATAATCAACATGTAGACTTTAAATAAGTTTGTTGTATTTACATTTTTCAGTGTAAAGTACGCAAAAATTCCGAGTAGTGAATATATCTTCAGTTCTAAAAGTCATAGAATATTGTGGTTAACACTAAAGTAATATTTTTGAGATTATTTATTTACTTGGTGAATTTTTTTTTCTTGGAGGCTGTTAACTAAGTATATTGAACTCAAAGTTTGAAATTTTCAATATGAATCCCTATTTTTTACCTTTTCATACAATATAGAAAACTTCGTTTACTCAAAATATAAAATTTCAGTTCATTATGTTGAAAAATATGCTCCTAATGAGTTGAAGGCAAATCTCAGTATTAAGAAGCGTAATTTTAAGGTTCCCCCGGATGAAAGCAAGCCTAAGAACGCATGTTTCAGGATATGTCAGGGGCTAGTCGAAAATTACTCGGAAAGTACAGATTTAATGTGTCATGTTTAACAAGAAACTAAAACAAAATAAGTAAAGTAACACAATTAAAAATGAATTTTAATGTGACATAATTAACAAATTTGAAGATGGGCCAACTTCTTACTTAGTCCAATTAAGTTCGGAAACAAAATTATCGTATATTAGTGCTGATAATAAAATTGTTACGTTATAATTTTAAGTGACATTGATAAAACATTTGCCGCTAATCAGGTCATGCTTATTTTTTTCATATTTATTTAACCTAAGGAAAACAGGATTAATTTTTTTACTTAGTTAACAAAGCATAATTTTTTTTAACCTGTCTGTATAATTTTCAACGTAATGGAACATACCATACCAATACAAACTCGTTAAATTACTACATTTACTGAGAATGATTAAATGTTTCATGTAAATTTAATCAAATCGTTATAGACATTCCCTATATTTTTTACCTAAGGTTGTAATGTATTACACAGTTGTCCAATATGTGTGTTGTTGCGTCTTTCTTGAAATAATCCATTTTTTTAAATAAGGGTTTCGAACACAAATTGGTTGCATTTTTTTTTCATGGTGCAAAAATCTAAATGAAGCCTATGCTGCACCAAAATTTCGTAACATCTAAACTAAAATAATAGTTCCATTTTCAAGGGAAAAAGCCTTAGAGAATTATCTTTTAAAGGGAACTTCTTTGCATTTCAAGTATCGAATACGATAATCCTCATATTTTGAAAACGCTTACTTAGAAAGCACAATTCCCGTTGCATCTATTTTTGTTAAAGTAGAAATTATGTAGCGCTGATGCTCGGAATTGAAACAAAATCGACTCACATGCCAAGAGCTTATGTTGCTTCTAACCCAGGAGTTTGGTTTGATCACTGGATAGAACTTACAAAAGAAGGAATTTAATGATCACCTCCTAAAACTTCCGAGTTTGCAAAATGTATAGCACATTTCAATATTCATTTGTAACTCTCTGTATCTATTAGTGCAAAATGCAAAAGTTTAACACCTATGTATCCAACAGCTAAAAGAAAAAATACTTTCAGTTTTTATTTTAAATTATTTTTTACTTCAATTAGATTTTTATTAAATTAAAATGCAATCTAGTATACGGACTCTAAAGTAGGCGTTTTTACAATTTATCTTTTATTAAAAATGAAACAATAAAATGGAAATAAAGAATAATTGATAAATAATTAATACACTATAGTATATTTTTGTTTTAAGCGATAGATTCTTAAAACATACATAAAAAAATAGCATGCAACTTTTGTATTAAGTAACTTTTTAAAAATTAATTATTAATTAATAACACAATTTTAAGTTCTTTACACAAAAATACAAAAGAATAGCAAATATAAACACTTAGAAAAGAGAGCGAGAGAGAACACGTAATGTGCCTTACGACCGACAGTAGTAACAAGGCAAAAAATCCGGTAAAGGCCACTGAACAGACAACATTTTTAAAACCAAACATAATTGAGTTGACCACTTCATTAGGGGGCATGGTCAATGCTAGATTACTAAAAGGAAGCACTTTTTTGTCCAGGATTAGACATGTCTAAAATTCTATCCTATTATGCCCCAAAAAGACCCGACATTTCAGAAGAATTCAAGAAAAAAAAATGAAATTGATATATTTTAGAAAAATGTAAAATAAAATACAAAAGAATAGCAAGTATAAACACTTAGAAAAGAGAGGGAGAACACGTGATGTGCCTTACGACCAACAATAGTAACAAGGCAAAAAATTCCGGTAAAGGTCACTGAACCATTAAAATACGAAGTGATCCTATCGTTAAGCGTGCAGTTAAAACATAGAAGCGTGGGTGTAGGAGTATATGTGTAAGACTGTGATGTCACAGCAGACTGTTTAAATTGATATAGTTCTTGAATTTTTTTAAAGGAAATTGGTTGTTAGGTAAGGTGTTGAAAAGATCAAAGAGCAGATTTTTCTTATTGGAAGTATTATTGCAGATGTATTGAATTCGGTAGAATGAATTAATATAGTATTGTGGTAAGGGCTTTGATGGAAATGTTTGAAGACAAAATAATTAGTTTGACCAAGTTAAAAATTAATTAATTTCTTTTGACAAAAATAGTTGTTGAAAAAGTTTCAGAAAAAATAACTTCAAAAAGTAAGAACTGTGCAGAAGTAAACGATGAATTTGTCTTTTTTAGAAGAAGTTCTTTGGAATACATCTGTGTCCAGAGGTTGATAAAGGCTACGCTTTTATTGTGAATTCTCTGTTTTTGTTGATGTAAACTCTTAAATAAAAATATATTGCTCTGTAAAATACATTCGCTCATTCCATTTTTCAAAATATAGAGTTTTAAGATAGAAGTCTGTGAAAAATTGAGTAGAAAACTTAAATGCAGTTTATATGCTGTTTGCTATCAAATTAATCAACAAATATAAAGTTATCAAACTATTTTATTTGAAAATTGAATCAGTGGAAACATTTCAAAAGCATCCTTTTTAAATAACCATATAGATATGCATGTTTTGGTGAAATGCTATGTATTATTATTATCTGCTTAGACATGATACAGACGTACTGTAAAATGTGTTTGAAGGAAACTTTTAATCGATAACCCACTATACTGTAATATCGATAGTGCGTGACTTTCTATGATGCAGTTCTTTTGAGAGTATAGATATATTTTTCTAAATAATGAAATTTATTGTTTCCTATTTATAGTATTCTATGTTACTCATGTAATGTTGTGTGTGCATCGCATTGTATGCAGTATAGTGCAAGTATCATTTTGTAAGCACTATATTCCATGAAATGCATTGTGTACCTACAAACAATGTATTGCATGCAAAGAATAGATCATTAAATACATTACATACGATTAACACAATACATTACTTACAAAACATTACATACGATGCATTTCATACAATACAACGTTTACTATGCATTACATACCATACACTGCTTATAATACATTACATGGAATGATTACAAACTATACATTTCATACAATGCAATAAGTTGCATACAATACTCTACTTACAATACATCACATACGCACAGTGAATATATACATGTTAAATAATCATTTTAGTTATACATGCATGTGTACGTTAAAATATAATTTATCTAATGGCCAAATAAGTTGGTCATTATATCAACTACATTTGGCATGAATGGTTTTAACAAAACGGGGTAGAAACAGCCTTCACCTAGAAAAAATAAACACTGTTGAATGGTTCGTTTGGCACTCAATGCCTCAATTATTGTTTTGGCTATGAATTTGACACTTGTAGAAACAACATAGCCTTTGTAAAAGTTTCTAATTGAAATCTAGAAAAGAAGAGCAGATTCACACCTAAATTGTATTACATCAATAGTATTGCGCAAAACAATATCAACCCCATTACACAAGCCATTAGTCATTAGTGTTGCAGTGCAGCTCGGATGTAAGTCACTCTGATGAGAGGCCCTCTTTTGGGTTGGAATGTGAAACTCCCCAGCGTTCCTTCGGTGGGAGGATATAGTCAGATAGGAGATAGGATTAGACCACCATAGCGAATGGTTGGAAAAGAAACAGCTTCTTCAATAGAAGTATTTCAAAAGTTTGGAATAAATGTCATTAAGTTTTTAAAAGGCCGTCATCTTTCTTTAGTCCCAAGAACCTAAACTGCTCTTTTGCTTCGACGGGAAGATGGAAGCTCTGAAGAAGAGACGAGATTCCTTTACAAGGACTCTCAATACAATTAATGAACTGATTGAAAACGAGGCTTCCACGGAAGACTTTCAAATAACCTCACTGCAATTAGAGGCAAAATCGAACAAGTTCTTTGTCTTGGACTCATCACTATTGGAAGCTATGCAGGGACAAAATTGCACCCAAGATGAATATGAAAAGGAGTTAGAGGCCAATGAAGCTCACTAAGAGAAACTAATCGTATGCCGAGTTCGTGCCAGCAAACACATAGAAAAACTACGGACGCCTGCGACAGTAGCCGAGCAACCCTTATCTGGACACCACCCCTGCCCCATCAGCCGAGCGGAGACGAAGAGACAAGTAGGCCCCAGACACTGGCTACCGGAGATAGAGCTTCGCAAGTTCAACGGCCTCATCCAAGATTTTGTGCCCTGGTGGAATCAATTCAAGAAGATTGGCGAGGACGAGACCTCGCAGGTGTAGAGGCCTCAGAAAAGAAACATGGTAAATATAAAGTGCATGTAAAAAATTAGATTCAGGTTATATTTGTAATTTTAATGTGTTAGACCAGCCTTTAATTTGATCTGAAATTAATAGAGTGCATACTTGTCCTTGGATTGGTGAACTTTGTAAACATGGGATCCTGTTAAGTGACTCAGAAGAAAATTCTAAATCTGTTCAATCAGAGATGCAGTTATTAATAGAAGCTAACATTGCTAAAAAATTATTAACTGGTCAGGTGATGAGTTTAAAAAACGGTTTAGTTTCAGTGGGAACCCGTTTGGGCCATACTTTAATGGGAAAAATTCCTTGTAACCAAAACATAGAGATAAGCTCTTTTTGCAACTTCTTTGCTGGCAAAATATAGAACCATATCTCAGTTCTGGGATTTAGAGGTCTTGGGAATAAGAGATCCTTTAGAAAAAAAATCAAAAGAGGAGTTACAGGAAGATACAATGCACTATTTTCGGGATTCTGAGATTCTGAGGGAAGGTATGAGATGACATTGAACTGGTTTTAGATAAATCAGTTTTGCCCAACAATAAGAATACTGCAGAAAGTAGGTCTCAAAACACTCAAAGGAAATTGTGAGGCTTAGATAAATTTGAGGCTCATGGTAATGTATTTAGTGAATGGTTATCTAGAGATATTATTGAACGAGTCAATAACAATAAAGAAGTGGGTGTTCATTATTTACCACATATGCCAGTATTTAAAGAGGGTAGTAGTACCAAAATAAGATCTGTGTATGATGTTTCATGTAAAAATAAGGGACTGCCTTCATTAAACGATTTCTTGGAAAAGGGGCCTTATTTGATTGAGTTAATACCTTCCTTGCTTAGCCGCTTCCATTTCTACAAATTTGGTGCACATAATGCTTCCGGCCTCCCATCCCTAAGTTGTAATCCTGAAAAGTTGAAACATTTGCAATAATGGGAGGGCCGATCTTGACTATATAAATCAGAGTCTGAGTGGCTTTCTAGAACAGAAATGCCAAATGAAAAAGTGATTTGTTGTGAGAAACGAAAAGGTGTTTTAAACCTGGCAAAGATGGTGTGACTTGAGTGGTCCAAGTAAAAACTAAAAACTGAATCAGGAGATTTATTAAGACCGGTTAAAGTAATTTATTGTGTAGAAATTCAAAACTCCTTAGATTCTAAGAACATGCATGTTTTTTCGTGTACATTCCAAAGTGTACCCATCATTCCACCATACATATCGTTTGCCCATCTGATGGCTGTGTGGTTAGCGCTATGACTTCGCATGCCAAAGGTGCCAGGTTCGAATCCCGTATTAGGCATGGATGTTCGTTGTGGTTCGGAATCCACGATAAGCTGTAGGTCCTGGCCTGATTAACCATCATTGTGCATATAAAGGCCGTTGAGCGTATAAACCAACCAACCACCATATCGTTTAACATTAACATATTAAGCATGGTATTCTGAAAAAATGAATACTAAAAATATTTTCATCTGACATGTCCTATTTTGCATTTAAATTGTATGCTTTTATATATCTTTTGAAGTTTAAAAGTAACTATTTCGATGGAATATAATTAGCATTTGATAACATAATATTGCTTTTAAAATGTATTGCATAATATGTTGTGTATTTATCGTTTTGTAACATGTAATGTTTCTCTGTTGGGGAGTACTGTTTTAAGATAAAGTTTGAGTTTTAAAGTTTAACTCAAAGGTGGGAGGATGTTGAAGACCAGCCCGGATCTGAGTCACTCTGTTGAGAGACCTCTTTTGGGTTGGAATGTGAAACTCCCCCGTGTTCCTTCGGTGGGAGGATATAGTCAGGTAGGATTAAGCCGCCATAGCGAATGGTCGGAAAATAAACAGCTCCCTCAATAGAAGTATTTCAAAAGTTTGTAATAAATGTCGTTAAGTTTTAAAAGGCCGTATGAAACAGGAATTTCATTTTATGTTGCTTCAAATCTAGTAAAAGATCTAAAGCAAGAGGTGATTGATGATGCAAAGAAGTACGTAGAACAAAGGGAACCAAAATTAAGAGGGGATTATAAAGAATTCTTAGAACTCGTAATTATCTTTCTTGGTGATGTCCTAGCAAGGGGAGTTCGATTTACGTCATCAGGAGCAATACATCATGTATAAAGTCATATATAAAGGATGTATAAAGTCATATATTGTTTCCAGATCTGGATGTTCAAAGCTCGACTTAAATTGACTTTGAATGAAGAAAAAGGACTATGAGATGTGTGTATTTTCATGGTTTGTATAATGTATATACTTGAAAGCTTGGATCTATACACCTCAAGCTCCTTATAATGATCTGTTGTTGATGAAGTCGTCACTTGAATACCCATCAATACATTCAGCCATTTCTAAGTCAACATCACATAAATTTGCTAATCACTTGTGGTATTTGACACAAGGACTCATTGGTTTAGCTTTGTTTGATAGTCGTGTCAGTATATCAACCAAACTGGATGATGTGTGCTATGTAGAATGAAACTCATGATGGAAAACAGCCGACCAAACGGTATAGTGGTTAGCGTGCTGGCTTCTAGACCGCGAGGTTGCGGGTTCGAGTCCCGTGTTAGGCATGGGTGTTTGTAAATGTATGTTGGCTTGTCTAATGACGAATGTTTCGGCGCATTATAGCCCTCGTGTAGCTGACGGAGCCAGATAATCTGAAAACAACCAACCAAACATGATGGAAAACAAGACCAAAACTACTCTAACCGAATCAGTGTTGCTCTTCAATTGTTCAAGAACAAAAGCTTGGAAGATTTTGTCTCAGCAAAGTCATTGTTATTGTTCAATTTTGGAACTTCCAGTTAGATATCGTACAGTTGACCCAGACTTGTGAGAACTAAGAGAGGACTACAAGCAGGCTAAAGAGATAATAAAATCTCAACAAGTAGTAAATGACAATGTGAAACAGTATCAATGCGGTTGCACTTATTCAGGAATACAGTGGATTGATAACTCACGATGAGATGCAGCTGCAATTCCTTTTACATGTTGTTGATGATCATTGTGAAATGTACCCTGATAGCATGAACAAAATTCAGTCTCAGCCTTTGTAAAGGCAATACAATTTTAACAGTAAATAAAAAAATAATAGTATTTACAATAATTTAAATATATTGTTTAAAATTAATGTATTAGTTACAGTGTAAATAAATACGTATGTCAAGGTACAAGTAAAGCTAATAACCTTAATTTTTTCTAATTTTTATAAACTTTGAGTCCATTGAGCTACTCCTAAATATTAAAATGTATCGCTCCAATTTCTTATATGGTGTTTTTATATCAAAAAGAACAAAGTTAGAGAGTGAGACTTGCAAAAATAAAAATTTCCTGGCTTTTAAGATCCACTGTCTGGTGTAACAGAGTGAATCCTGTGATTCTCTGTTTTAACTGATTAACGTCGAATTAATGATTCGAATTTAGCAAGCTATAGAACTTACTGAACTTTTCTCTGCACCGTCCACATCTAGCGCCTCCTCAACATCTCTACTGGAGTGGGCTAATCCGTTGCTGAGTAGTTCGTGGTGTTGCGTCATCACCTGTGTTTGCACACGCCTACACATAATACTGCGGATACTTGGGGATATTTCCTTTTATTTAGTGCAGATTTTACATTTCTATCTTGTTTCGTTGATTTAATGTGACCGGTCAAAAGTGCACCATGACTTTACGGACACACTGTATATTTGTCCACTGGCGAATAAATTTCCGAAACTGATTCCTGATTTGGAAGGAGTTGAATTAAAACCAATAGTAAAATACGTGCTATCTTGCCAAATATTCGGAATCCTTTTTAAATTGCAACTTTGTAATTTTCAATCAATAAGAGAGTATATGATTTTATTTCTCTCACGCCAAACGTTGCCTCTTTTGAATTTTGAGCCAAATGGGCAAGTCAATTAATTATTAAAATCATCGATTTACGTCATTGATGATGTAATTTCTACAGCAGACTTAGAATCAGTTTTCTAAAGAAGCTATGTTTGGAGTTATATTAATGAAATCTCATGTTCCTTTCCTAATTGAAAATAAAAAAAATCCAGATTACCAGTAAAATAAAATGTTCATTATATTGGCAAGATGTGACATATTTGGATAAATATTATGAATCCCACTCATTTAAAGTAGATGTTGGTGCAATTTTGATCAATTGTTCTCCGACTAACTAGTATATTCTTAAACCACTAGTGTTTCTCTATATTCTATTAAAATTCCGAATGGTGTTTTATCAGGAATGAAAACTTGGTTATTTCAATCCTGTTGAATTATCAGCACATTTTAGAGACAACTACTCCATACCAATTAAAAATAATGGTTTCCAGCATCCAGAAAAACCTGTTGCCTAAATATTATAAGATCATTGCTATGAATATTACTTTTAAAACATGGTTATTCGGTATTTGGTTTCAGCTAATGCTTAGATCAATGGTTCAGTAAGCGAATACACCAAGACAAACTAAATGTAAAAAATTTGCTACTTTACTATATTTAATGAATTTCTTAGGATTTCATGAGTTTAATTTCTTGATTTTATGATTCTAATGTAACTTTTACAAAAAAAAAAATTGCATGTATTAGTATATTGGAGAAAAGTAAAGACTGCTAAAAATACTGTTATGCATTAACATTAAAATTTTATATACTAAATATGAAAAATACAATATTTTGAGACTCTTTACACGTTTAATTTTAAACCAAAGTTAGATTGATTAGAATTAAAAGTTAATTATTTAAATAAAAGTTAAGAAATGATTATATTAACGTTTTCAAACCAGGTTTATATTTTTCACGTTCAAGCACTTGTTTTACACTTACGTTTTTCTACGAAAATCAGATTCAGGAAAAGACCAGTTATGAATTAAAGTAATTATTCTAAACAATTACAATTAAATAAACAATGTCCAAACACTTAAGACCAATTAACTTCACAAAAAACATGCGTAAAAGGATAAAATGACATCGCCTCTCTTTGTGAAGGAAATCAATAAAAGTTTTTTTATTGTTTATTGCTTATTTCAGTAAATCAAAACAATTAAATATTCTTTCATTCATACGCATTGAAACAAAGTGCGGTAAAAGATACCGGGTTGCAAAACCAGTTATTTTGCTAATTGACGCTTTTATAGTAACGAGAGAATGAAGAATGGCATCAACAGATTTAATTTGACAATAAACATGACAACGGAAACTCCTAACACTATCTTTTTCCTGACAAGCCCTTAATCATTCCTGAGAGTGTCAAGCTACTGGAGTTGCCCGTTGATTGTTGGAAGATGGCGCTTCTAGTGTAAAGCGAGACGCTTCCGTAGTAATAGTAATTTTTCACGAATGTAACTGGTTGTTTCGACTTATGTTCTCTGTCACAAAATACAGAATGTAATTAAACTGAACAAGTGTAAGGTTGTCTGGAGCTTGATCTAATCAACATATGTTTGGAATTTTCCGCACTTGCAAATTGAGAGCAGAGGTAAAAGAAAAACATGTTTCAAAAATTTAAAAAAAAAAAAAAAAAAAAAAAAAAAAAACTCAATTGGACAAGTTTGCAAAAATCAATAAATTGGAGAATGAAAGTGCAGTTAGCAGTAAAATACGTGTTATGTTTATCGATTTTGGCTATAAATCAACCTAACAAACTTCATCACATAAAAATGATAATTTGAAAGTTTTAAGTTAATTGGTTTGTACGCTTCAACGACATTTTTATGCACAATGATGGATAATCTGGCCGGAACCTACAGCTTAACGTGGATCCTAACATCCATACCTAACCCGGGATTCGAACCCGGCACTTTCGGCATGTGAGGCCCGAAAGTTAACCACACAGCCATCAGGTGGGCTGAAAAGGTTTAAGATAAGATTGCACAAAATTAGATTAAAATAGAGTAGAAATTATTCAGTGATAGTTAGACATATTTTTCATAAGTTCTCAATTATTTTACCATAAAATGTGCCTTATAAAGTTTTAAAGCTGAATAAATAATACGACTCTTAATGAATTATTATTTTTCTGTTTGTATTGAAAGTAAAATTTCCATAGTTATGTCTATGCAAAAAGTGTTGTTATAATTAGGTATTTTTAGCATTATTCAACATACAAATTGTCAATTTGCACTAAAAACGAAGTGTATCCTTAATTGTTTGAGCCACTAAAATAGCATATTTTTCAGTTAAATCTATTGAAACCAAATTAGATATAAATAAAAATTCAAAGACTTCAGACACAATAAAAAACTTTAAATTACAGGTAATGAAACCAAATTTTTCTCTAATTAATTGCATATAAATCACATGATTGTCGAAACGGGATATAATAAATCAGAGCCATTGCGAACA
This sequence comes from Linyphia triangularis, assembly GCA_963978545.1. Classification (NCBI taxonomy): domain Eukaryota; kingdom Metazoa; phylum Arthropoda; class Arachnida; order Araneae; family Linyphiidae; genus Linyphia; species Linyphia triangularis. Next base: position 52,165,549 of record OZ021721.1, read on the forward strand.
TTAAACTTCAAAAATCTAAGGTATATTTGATTTAGGAATATCCTACTTTCCACACCAGAAGGACTTAATTTCAAGATCACTGAACTACAAATTAACCCTCTTTTATAAATTGAGCTTCTTTACGCTTAGTGGAGCGTCAAGTAATCTACTCCTTTTGACTAACAACCTTGAAGAAGTTCAAACTTAAACAAAGAAATTTTCAGCATTGTAACTTTAACCGTGCTTCAGACTTGAATTTTTTTAGCGAAACCGCAAAGTTCAAATTAGTACAAAATTAATTTTACAATCTAATTGTAAGTTGTTAATTTGTTTATAAAATTAAAAAAAAAAAATCATTTATACTTCACTATTAAAGCAGTTCTGTAATAATTTGATATCTGTTTCACTGGTTTGTATCTAGAAATATAACAAACATCAATTGAGTTGATTTTCACTATTTGTTTTGTTTTATCTATTAAGTAAAAATATGCAACAAGAGATCAATAAAAAATATCCGAAAAAAAAAGAAAAGAATTTGTGAGTATTGGTCAAACGGTACAATACATGTAGAAAGAGTAACCAATTAGTTTACAGTTCAATTTTAAAGTGACAGATATATTTTTACAGCTTTAAGACACATTTTTTATCTTAAAATTGGTCTTTGTCACTTCTATGAATCATAAACCTTAAATAATCTAATATGAAATGGTATATATAATTTAATTGTGTAATATAAAATAACTAATGCACAGTTTTTAGTGATTCATATATGTTCCATTTAGACATAAAGGGTTAAAAAAACTGAAATCGTGTAGAACTTATTTCAAAAACGTTAAATAGCATTTTGTTGGCCTAGAGTAAAAAGGTGCAAATTCCACTTTGTCAAAGTTTATAGGAGATAATAATGTACTAAAATGTGATATGAGACCAAAATTGAGTTAGTATCTTTTAACTTTAAGCCATCGATTTAGTTTAATACTGTTGTGTTTATTTAGGTAAGGTATTTTCCAAACTGATTACTTAGGTATTTCGCAAATTTTTTTTAAAAAACTGGACTGTCAAACTTCAAAATTGACTAATTTTATATGAATTTTTAAAATGCACCGAGGTGTTTTGTCCCACAATGTACTTTATTAACGTGAAATCTATAGAGACGCGAGTTGTGTAAGTTCAATGATGGCTTTTCTTAAGACTATCAAGAATAGGACTCATTTTATTATCTTTTAAAACTTCAAAATTACACATATTTTTTTCATATTGTCATGTCATATAATATTTAATAGTAGGTAAACTAATATATCTTGATTTATACAATAGTTATTCTCTTATTTATATTTATTCATCAAATTAAATTTTATTTTGAATTTCTGGTCTTAAAAATGAATTTTCAGTCGGTGTTTCTTTAGCTTTTTTTATAAATGTGTAACAACCCTTTTTTTATACCGATGCTATTTCTATACTGGGTAGTTTACCAGTATAAGAGGACACAGTACCCTAAAAAAAGCCATTGATTTTGGATATTATATTTCATTTTTCTTGCCTTTCCATTGATGTATTACTTTTGTTTCTACTCAAATTAGAAGTATGTTATATTTTGTTTTAAACTTGACAACTTTCAATATTAAATATATAAGACTGTTGCCTTTAATTTTCTCTAAACGGGATGTTTTAAACTTCAATGTACCTTTTCTAACTAACTAGTAGAGATATGCCAGTAATTTTTTTATGAAATTTTAGTACATAACCACAGATTAAATGGAGATTAAAAAATCCCTTGTTACTTTCTTCAAATTTTTTTTCTGTACCAAACCTTTGTAAAAAACATTCTTTCTCATAAAAAAAAAAAAAAAAAAAAAAAAAAAAAAAAATGGAAGATTGATTAAAATTTAACAAAAAAATTCTGATGATATTTTTTACTAAACTTTAATCTCAGTTTAATCTCTTAATTATGTACCACATTTTCATAAAAAAAAAAATAAAGGTAAAAGTCTTTTGTTGTTTACGTTGATTATTTGATTTTTTAAAACAAAATATATCATATTTCTACTTTGAGTATAAACAAAAGTAATACATCAATAGAAAGACAAAAATACATAGAGTAACACGAAATTAAAATCTCAAAATCATATTTTTTTTTTTCATTTTTAGGGTACCGAGTCAATTTTAAATGAACCATCACATTTCTAGTAAATGGGAAAACTTTCTACTTGTTTCTCAATATAATATCACGTAAGAAATGTGTTTAAAAAGAATCGATGTGGCAATTAAATTATTGGAAGGCTTAAAATTTGGATAAAAGGAAACACTAGTCCTAAAATGTGAGCTAAATCACTTGAAGATGCTCATTTCTTTAATTTCAATTTTTTAAAAAGACGACGATAATAAATGTTAATTAGACTAGTAATACGTCAAAGAAATGCAATTGAAAACACTACGCAAAAATTTAGTTAAATAACATTTCATTTAATGAATACAACATGATATATATATTTTCAATTCAATTTACGCTTTCACCGTGTCATTTTGTTCCGGACTAAAGCATTGTCTAGCTTCTGAGTGTTTCCATATGATAACTGATTAAGACAAACTTACATTGTAATACTATTCAAGAAAAATCCAGAACTAATACCGCGATCTCTTACTCTGATAACTCACACACATTTCCAGCTTCAATTACGCAAAGTAATTATAGAAATATCTTTTAATCTTTAACTCTGCTCAAGAACTCTTACCATTCTCATCATAATTGCAGAAATACTTTTTCTCTTTTTTGTTAAACTAACAATGGTTCATTTTGATGGGACCCTTTTTAACAATAGAAAGAGGCCAAGTCTCATTTTGATAAGTTTTGCTCTTGCTATCCCTCCTAACAAAAGACGATATCTCAAGATAGCTTCTCTTTGTTCTAAAAACTACGGACTTTTAATCAACAAGACCTACGTAAGCTTTAACGTAGCTTATTAACGTAAAGCAGAACTACTACACGAGCTCGTATCGGACTTTTCATTTTATCAAAAGAAGAAAGAAAAGGGTCTATGATCCACGAAAGTAGATAATAAAACTAAGAAAAGTCAAGAAGACACTACAAAAAGTCAGAAAAATAAACGTTTGTGTTTCGTTTTTAACTTTAGAGCTTCGAAGAAATGTATCGAAGGATAAATATCTGAGATTTTCAAGTGGTCATACTTCAGGTGTAGTGATCTTCGATCATCTTAGAAGATACTACAGTGCTCAATTTTGAAGTCTCGTTGAAACCAGCTTTATTTTCAGTTTTTATTTTATCGTAACTGAATGGTTTGATATCCTTCACCAAAATAAATTTAAGTTTCTCTTTAATAACATGCTTTTGAACCTTTATTGAACTTTAAAAAAAAAATCGCACGATATAGGTGAACTGCTGGTGCAGTATTTAAATTATTCGTTTTGAGCTCCAATTAACATCTAGTTATGATTATTTGATATTATATTTGAGGCGTGTAGCTTCATAGCCAGTTCTATCCATATTTTTATTTTTATTTTTCATAAGTTCTCGATACGTTTCATCATACTGCCAAGCGATTAGATTAAATCTCACATACACAACTCCTTTTATGTGAAAATTACTATTCAAGTAATGTTTTTGCTTCAAAACCCAGCTTTATTCAAGTTTCCTCGCATGAAAAATCATTTGTTTTTACAAATAATTTATATATTTTTGTAAAGCGATAGTTTGTGTTTGCATTTTTGTATTTATATATTTTTAAAAATTCATTAGTATTTGAATTTTTCCGATGAATAATATCTATATTTTTCAGATACGTTTCATTTATATTAATGATGTATTTTTTTACAACTTTTTATTTTTTCTATTCAAAATATTACCTATCTACCTAGTAACAGTAATTCATGTTCTATGAAGGTTTTCGTACAGTAGCAACAGTTACTTACTGCATTGCTAAAGGTTGTTAATCACTCGTTTGGCTTCAAAACCAGCTCCATCTAAAATTTAAATTCAAATTTCAAACATTTTAAAATTGCAGAAATTGTAAAGTTAGCCTTTAAACAATGGAGGTCTTTTGTTCTAACAATATATAATAAAAAAATATTAAAAAAAAAAAAAAAAAAAAAAAAACTGATCGGCGTACAATGGTAAGTATTTTTGCCCTCCTGATTTTTTTTGGTTTTGAAGCTACATGCCTCATTTAAAGTATATAGTTCTGTACACTTATTTATGAATAGGTGTTCCGTTTCGGGCACCTACTTTTTATTTTGCATAATGCATGATTCAGTTTTCATCTCATAGAATAAACTTTATTCAGTTAAAAGATTGAATTTCCTACTTGTATTCCAAGTTATATTTAATCAGACATTTCGCCTCTGGTGGAACAATGGCGCAACCTCAAATTCGTTAAGACGGTGTTAAGATCTTTATTGTAAAAAGGAATACATCGAACATCAAGGAGGACAAAGACGGAGAAGTAACACCTATTGTAACAATATTACCTTAGTTTCAAGTTGATAAGCATTATTAAGTTTATAGTGAAATCAATTTGGTTTTTCGCGTTTCCTGAAAATTTATTTTTGCACCATTGTTGCATCATTTTCCACTATAGCGGCGATATATACAACTAAATAGTTACAATTTAAAAATTTCTTCCTTAATCAGAATTTGTATAAATTTGATCTTTAAAAACACCACAATGAAGTTTTGTGTTGAAAATAATACTTTTGCATAGTCTGTTAAATTTACGTTTAACTTCTTGTTGAAAGAAATGATAGCTCATGGTGTCAATCTGGTCATCAGTCCATGCTCAAAATTACGGGGCGTATTTGGCTATGGTACGATATTTAGAGACGAATTTGGCGACCAGAAGCTACTTCAAGAAGGAGCGTCAATTCAACTCATTGATATATAACTACAACTTCAGGATAGCTTATAAGCGGTTTCTGCTCTGCAAGCAAATGAAACCAATTAAATACTTTCCCTCATCTATGCTAACGTAATAGGTTGCCCATTGTTACAAACACACTGTAACTAGTTTGGAAGGAAGTTGCTAGTATAGATCTCGATAGTGATTGTTTAGCCTAACTCGGCTTCAAGTAAATAAAGAAGCATGCACTATCCAGAAGTTAAACGCAGTATTGCCCATGTGTTGCCCTTGCGTCGTTAAATTCCAACCAACCAACCAGAAGTTGAATTTATAATAACCGAAAAAGTCTAGGAAGTACTTGAGGGTTTATATTCAATCTGAAAAACGTTATTAAATATTGTATTGATACTAGTAATTCGTTTTAAAAGAGTTAACTTTTACACCTGCAGAACAAAATAAGTTAAACAAATTTGCTTGCAGTCTTCATTCTGAAAATTCACTTATTTTTTAAACATATCCTGGGTAATTTAAAATCAATTACCAGGGGTACCATTCGTATTAAACGGACTTATAGAAACTACACTATCTGGTTAAAAGTATCCGGACACCCAGTAGTACGGACTCGGAGAGTCCTGAGGCGAATATTAATATGATGTTGGTCCTTCTTTTGCATTGATCACAGCCTGCACACGTCTGGGGAAACTTTCCACCAGTTTTTGATAGGTGGCTATAGGAACTGACTTCTAGGCGTTCATCACAGCTGAAGTGAAGATGGTCGATTTGGCTGGCTACATAATCTGCGTTCTAATTCGTTCAAAAGGTGTTCTATGGAACTTAGATCGAGGTTCTGAGAAGTCCAGTCCAGCTTTAGAACACCCATTTCGTCAAACCATGACTGCGCAAGTCTCGATGTGAATGGAGCAATTATCCTGCTGGAAGATAAATGGGCCTTCCCCGGAATATTGCCATAGAGTTGAGAGAGCAGCATTGTCTAGAATGTCCACATTTATCTCAGAGTTCATGTTTCCAACCACAGGAACTAATGGTCCCAGGCCATTTTAAAGATAGAAATACACGGGTTGCAAACTTGTATGTCTAAAAGAACGAGTTAAAGGCAATATAAATTAATAAAAGAAAACTGAAATCATGCAATGAGCAACCGTTGTTTGGCGAATTTAAATACTGAATGTTCATGGAAATCACTATAATGGATCACGATGAACTCTTTTGGGCCTTCTATTTGGATACTGAACTACTGTTCCACAATAGGATCATGATCAATGAGGGATAATGTGGGTGTGGATACTATTTACAATTTTTTACTGATGATTGTGCGACTTTGTTAAAATACAATTAAGGATTGAGTTCAGGGGCTTAATTGTTTTAATTTTAAACTCCAATTAAAGGAACAATGCTTTTAAAAAAAATATGGTATAAAAAGTTGGTTGCATTAAAATTGTTATTTTATGTTTAGTTAAATTCACTTCTTGTTTTCATAAACTCTGTTTCAGTATTTAATATTAATTATAATTTCTTAAAAAATGGAAATAGTATTCATATATCCTGAAAGTTGGATTGAAATTAGTCGAATTGTTTCGCATGAGTCATGTTGAAACCTATACACTTTTACATAAAAGTTGGCTGGATTCGGGATGTGATAATTAGAAACTGAAATACTTATTGACATATTTTAGTCGTTTTATCACATATTAGTGCTAAACATGAAAGCAAGCAATCTTCTATATTTTATATTAATAAAAATCGGTAAAAAATGAATTTTAGAATATAAGAAAGAGCCAATACACTTTCACAATTAAAAATTAGTTAAACAGTTCCGTGATTTACCTTGAATGGTAGGGGTTTGGGCTCTAACCTACAGTGAATGGGGCTGATGACAGATCTTCCCAGAGGTACTCATACAGAACTTTAAAGTATTCGTCATAATGGCTAAAACCATTTCAGTACTTATTTTGCAAACGCTTTTAAGTCAAAAATTTTTAATTTTCAATGTACGTTAAGTAGACTCCACCCTTTAATCACCACACTCCAGTTAAAATATATTTGAACTTAAATTCTATATTGGAATGGAATTTACAAATCTTGGAAATTTATTTAAAATCCGTTTGGCCAATTTAGGGATCCTAATTAACAAACCCACCAGCTTGTGGTTTGGTTTATGGTTTGTTTCATATATATTAATGTATATTAATCGAATCGAACTTAATGAATTTGAATGTTTACAATGATATGCTTAGTTTAGTTGACCCATAGTGTAATAATTTTATATATCGCAATTTTAGTTTATTCGTCTATTTGATGGCGTTTAAAGATGTTCACTTTATAACTAAGTTGACCTCGTTTTGAGTAATGAATAATGCATGTAAATTATTTTTATTTATAGCAGTTATAGTTAATCGTCTGTTTCATGGAGGTAAAAGATGTTTAATTTTTAACTAAGTTGACCTCATTTAGAGTAATGAATATTCTGTACAGATATTTTTGTGCACATTTGGTCATTCGAATTTTAGAATGTACATTAAACTGCATTTTCAAACTTCCACCCAGTTATATCAATGGAAAGGATATAAGGTTGATTGGTAATAGTTTAAAGGGTGCAAGGACAACATGTGGGCCATATTGCGCCAAGAAAAGGATATCCCAGAACATATAAGTCCCTTTTATTTAGATAAAAAGTATTTTTGTGTATTTGGGTGCAGCTCAGTATAATATATAGTGGTGGCTCAAAGCTGGAGTGCTTCAAAAAAAGAAATTCTTTATTCTCTAGATTTTAATATAAATAACATAGCTTGGCGAAGTCATATAATTTTTTTGATCACATATCCTTAACCTAACAGGAAGTTATTTCAGTCATTAAATCTCAAACAGTATAAGCTTGGTACTTGGTCCTGACATAGTGCAGTAGGCATGTGTGTAGAAGTGACTTTTTAGTGGCACTGACTATCGCATTTTAACCTTTTTACATTAAAATCTCTTGCTAAAAAGTTATATTAGAGGTATTTTCCTTAGCTGTAGTTCCCCATATAAAATACCCAGTAGAGGTTTAAAATTTGAAAGATATACAATGAGATAAATATTTAAATGAGAAACAAATGTACGCTATGTTCAAGGTGTTTCATCATAAAATTAGAACGACTTAAAATTGTATCCAGAATCTGAAATGTATGTCTGAGCAATGCATATATTTATTTCAAAATGCGGCCCACTATATTTCAAAATGTCTTATAACTATGTATAATTTTATGGAAAAAGTATGGAAAACTAGCCTAAAGACTAAAGTTTTACTTTATAAATCAGTTATCAAACCTATCCTTCTGTACGCCTGCTCTGCATGGGTAGCAGCAAAAAGACCGGAAAAAGATGCAAATGTTTCAAAACAAAGTAGCTAGAAGATTGACCATTGAGCAACGCACCCTGGTATGTGTGTAACAAGATTATTCAGAGAGACCTGGGCCTGGACTCAATTGATAATTGCATTTTAACTATATCGCACAGCCATCATGAAAAGATGGTAAATAGTGTTCACCCCCACATTAGAGCCATTATTGATTAAGATCCTACTATGGAAAAAAAGTTCAAGAGATCCAGGACATCATGATCTATCATGGTGGATTATTATAATCATTTACAATTTAAACTCATCAAGCAACGAATGAAATATTTCATGATTTGGTTTTTGTTTTATTAATTTGATTTGTCTTTAATTTGTTTTATATGCAGTACAAAGTTTGCGACGTGAGTATTTTTGTCTCTAAAATATATTTGTAATTAAAAAAATATTTATGCTATTTTCCCAGCTACGATAAATGTGTTCCATCCTATTATATGCTGTTTTGTACCCTACTTTAGCACGAGCTCCTGCTTAGCCTTCACCCCTTTCATGTTCTTTGCTTTGGCAAGTGCTCAGTGCCTTATTTTCTTTTACTTTCTTAATACCCACTGAGAATTATCTGCAGTGACGAAGTAATAGCAAAATTAAAAATTTAATTTTTAAAAATGAGTTCTCATGTATTTTTTGTACTTTTGTACCAAACCTATGATTTCTCACATGCTGCCGATTATTTGTAATACATAATTGCATACAATAAAAAAAAATATCACAATTTCACCTCAATCCCTTACTCGAACAAAAAGCTAGGTTAGACTACATAATTTAAAACCGACAAACAATAGTAGTACATGTCTGGCACCAGCTTTACGGTTTCTCACCTTCCACCGAATTTTTCGACCGAATTACTTACCTTACCTTAGACATAAAGAAATAAATCGCAATTTAACCACAAATAACTCTCACGAACAAAAAACTAGATCATTTAAAACCGACAAACAATAGTATTTTCATACTTCCACGTCGAATCGGAGTGTCTGAAATCGATCTAGCATCGAATCCTCAAGCAGTAAAAGCGAAAGCATGTTACTATAACGGCGGTGTTTAACAGTCTCCTCTTGAGGGAAGGCTCTAAGTGTTAGTTTACCTTTTCCAACGCCTTCAGCACTTGTGAGAAAGAGAAGGAACTATAAGTCTTTGTTTGCTGGAGTGTGCTTCCCTCGTTTTTTATCTCTACTCGATCTTCCGTTTCTCGAGAAACTTCTTCCATTTTTACAGTTGAGCAAATTTTCAGGTAGGGAAGCCCCTTGTAGTTGCAAGCGCTGGAGCAAATAGATGTAAACCTGATCTTAGTAAAGGGTAGAGAATAGGGCGGGAGTATGTTGGGGTAGTTAAGTCAGGGAGTGAAGGTCAATTTAACGTATTTAGAAGAATGTATTTAAGGGATTTTTCGTTGAGTTAGTTTAGTGAATTAGGGAAATACAATAATAATTTAAGCTCTTATGGGCGGGTTGGTGGCATTGAGGTAACTTTACTTAGGTTATTAAAGATATGTTTGCAAATACAATATTAAGTTTGGATATTCAGTGGTGGAATGAAGGGGGGGGGGGGGGTAGAGAGTTTAAGGCTTATTTTTTACCGGTCTAAAACAGCTCTGACTTTAAATGCCGCTGACAATTTAAGTGGATTGAATACTTTAGCAGTCAAATCGATTAAATTTCATATTTTGAATTTTGTGCTGAACTATTTTACTCTTAATTATTCATAATTAAATTGTTTCATTAATTTTTGTAAAATTATTCCATAATGAAAAGATACAATAGTTATCAAATCTATTGCTAACTACAATTACATTTTTTTATACTTTAAGAAATTATTAATTTGGTAACTATTTCGGACAATGCCAACAACAAAACAAATAACTAGAATACTAAAAAAACCAGAAACAATAATAATAAAAGACAACAGAAATTGAAAATTTCCCTGATAAATCCTTTTTAAATTTCTAATATACAATTATAATTTATTTTTTTAATATTTTTCCAAGTTTTTTTTAATCACACGACAGTTTATTTAAGTTATTTTTTTTTATAATCTTTTATCTGATTAAGTTGCTATACACGTTTAAAATGTTTTGGCAGTATAACTTATTCCACTGATGAAGATATTGCCACATTACAGAAGCAGTTTGAAACTACTTATTTTTATAAATTTGCTCTAGCGATTTTCAAACTTTTGATATATACTAAAGCTGTTTTATATAAGCTTATTATTCAATTAAATAGTAAGGAAACCATATTTATATAAGTTAAAATTTTTTTAAAGTATCTATACTCGCAAAGAGACGAGATTTTAAAACAGGTAAATGCAACAATAAATAGTTTTTGATTCTTATACAATGTTAAAGAGTATTCTTAATGCATGAAAGTGTAACAAATAAAATGAGTTAGGAGTTCCGTTTTTATCCCACCAAAAATATGAGACCGAATAAATAATGTAGAGGTCTTAAACTAACAGAAATGTTATAATTTAGATATGAGTTATAGCGGCATTTATCGTTTTTTCAAGTATTTGGAATGCAACGACAAGGCACTTCGTCATTGACTAGCTAAACAGCACTTTCTCTTACACATGGATGGCTTCCAAAATATATATTCACCAAAGATTAAAATAAGGGTAAATTTTAGTAGATTTGTAGAGATATCAAAGCTGCTTTAAATCATTTTCCTTTAACGGGAATGAAGTATATTGAATACTTTTTTGACAGTTGTTATGATTCATGTTAATAGAGTTAGCTGAAAACCTAATTACTGCAGAAGTTCATTTTAAAGGGATTGTAATAATATTCTCTACTTGTTGGTGATGGCGTAAAAAGCGAACTAGAATAAAGGACATATTAATTTATGACACATCCAATTCACATTTTAGGCTTTAGTTTATCTCTGAATGTATTTGTGAATTATTTAAGGGGACTTGGTGCCCCTTGTTGTCACAAAGTTTTTTAAAAATATCAATTTTCTATTTTTTCCGTGTGTATGATCCTTGAAACCTTTTCATTATTCTGGCAAGTTTTTGAGCTGATCCGATAGCATAAAAACTATATTTTTATGAAGAATTCACCATTGTCGCAATAATTCCTTTGATGATTCGAAGGCATTTTTTTCAGTTCGTGATTTTTAAAATTCCCACCTTATTTAAAATGCTAAAATTTCAGCAAACATGTATGAAATGACTTGAAGTCATTATAAAGATATATTTGACAAAAATCAGCATGGATTTTTGATTAAAATATAAAAATTCTTTTACGAACTTAAATGTTATAAAGTACCCCTTTTTTACGCTTTTTTTACCTATAAGTACAGTAATTATCGTTTTTCTAGAAAACTATTTAACTCTTTCTAAATCCCCGGTGCCTAAAAAGTTAGAGTATGTTCCTAAATTTTTTTTTAAAGAAAATCCAGAATAGTATTGAAAAATAAAAGATAGATTTTGAAATTTTTAATTCTTTTTAATTTTAAAAATCTTGAGCACTATACGAACTTTTTGTTAGTAAAATTTAGTTTTTACTTTGTTGTACATCCATATATGTAAAAATTATAATTTTAAGGGCTTGAATAAAAAAAAAAGCTTGAAGGGTACCAAGTCCTCTTAAAAAGAAAAATAAGTTAGGGGTTTCAAAACACATAAATAGTGTGATGCAATAAAATATACTGACATTGTAATTTTATAAGCAAATATACTACTTTTGTGTTTATACGTTTAAAAAATGTGTTTTAAACTCGAAAAGTTTTCGAAAATTGTTATAATTGAAGGTTTGCCTATTGTTCTATCTTTGTAAGCTTCAACATCACCTCCATTGAAGATCGAAGAATATAACATATATAATCCAATTGTATCACTTAACGAGATTTTGATATTTAACTTGAAATTCTCTGAGTAAAAGAGGAGGCGCATGGGGAATTTTTTATAGTGTAATTGATATTCATAAAAATTCTAATTAGTGCATCTTCTATTTAAAAAAAATATTGTTCAGTATACGAGTTTTCATATAGTGACTCATTCAGATAACACTTATCACCTACCTTGTAATTTTGTTTTGTTGTTAGAGTTAGATCACGATTCCATATTGGGTTGTAAATACTGGGATATTCCAGTAAAGAGGCCATTTCATATCTATTGCTATTATTGATCACCGAAATATATGATATTTAATAGTATAGTAAGAAAAAGAAGGCGAACGGCCAGCATCTAGTAGAATGCTAAAAGTTTGTCGTATTGTTGTTAAACTTTGCTCAGCCAGTGGTAAAGGAGGGCACGAAAATTCACCTTGCAATCTTATTTTTCGCATGGCTCACACATTCAACACTGCACATTTCTAGTCATCGTTGGCACATTTCTAGTCACATTTCTCAACAAAGGTCAACATGAATATTTACAGGAAAGTGAAGAATGGCTAAAGAAGTGCACTGCATTCAATATTAATTCAAACATTCTTTCGAAAGAATTTTCATGTCGTGCATTTCTATTAGTAAAACATGAAGGAAACTGCAGTGATCTTGTAAGGGTGCTGATGGCGACCAGCAGTTACTATCGGGACATTTCAGGGGAACTGAGGGAAGACAACAGTGAAAATAAAATAACGAATTGGATACTGCAGGATCACTTTCGCCAAACTACAATACAAAAATATTTACAGCTGGGTGTATGCAGAGTCGCCGCTGGCAACCCACACTGTCTGATAACTGAAATTTGACCTGATTATACGTGAAGAAGGGGAAAAGGGAGTATCGCATAAGAACAAAATATTTCAAACTACTTTTTTTCTGATATACCATTTTGTAATTCTTCGCGTATATTCAGGTGACATTTCAGGTCATTCTGATGAGTGTTTTTTTTGACAAGTTTTAGTTAAGTTTTAATTATAAATACCATGTATTTTACGAAACGAAACGTTATTATTTTCTCCGTTTTGCAAAATATCTTCTTCATAATTTAGAAGTGTTACACTCGTTACCCAATGTCACCGGATAGCTCACGTGCTTCAAAAGACTGATATGCGTAGTATAAGAAATAAAATGCTTTCCAAAGTAGGCCTTTGTCAAAATTTCTCATCTTTACTACAGTTGTCAGAGAACGTGCTTATGAACTGCCTTCGCTACCCTTTTATACTTCGGAAAAAATCCACTTAAAGGAAGGGAGACAGAAAGGGAGAAAAAATCATTTTGCTTTATTATTAATGTGGAAGAAAAGGCTTTTTTATTGTGCTTTTTCCTTTCATCCCTATATCTACTGGATCACCAGATGGCTGGACATATTCTTTCTTTTTTTCCCCTTTTCCTAAATTCTTTTTCATGGGGTAGCACTGGAAGAGACGGGGTGGGAGGGGGCATTGACATATTTTGTGCTAAGTAGGGATTCCGGGAGTTTTTGCAATCTATTTAGAACATTTTTACAGACTCATTTATCATAGAGCATTCTTTATATCAGGCATTTTGTAAATATCAGGTATTGGGTTAGAAAATGTGCAGAGGATTATTTTCAGTTCAATTTCTTTGAAGTATCAATATTAAGTAAGATGGAAATTCTCAGGTTGGTTGGTTGTATTCAGATTATCTGGCGCCGTCAGCAACACGAGGGCTATATTGCGCCGAAACATTCGTCATTAGACAAGCCAACATACATTTACAAACACCCATGCCAACACGGGACTCGAACCCGCAACCTCGCGGTCTAGAAGCTAGCACGCTAACCACTATACCGTTTGGTCGGCGAAATTCTCAGGTATTAGAGCACATATTTTCTTAAAAAATACGTAAAATTAAAAGACATAAAATTTAAGCTATTTTCTCTCCTTACAAAATTTTTGAGGGATTGAAATATTAGATTTACAACTTAAAGGTATACAGCAGTTAACTTGATTTTCTTTTCTTTTAGAAGGTGAGTATAAGTATCAGTACTCAAGGAATAATAAAAATATGTTTAGTTTTGTAGTGTTTAGACTAACCATAAATTACACATTTATCCACACCTTTAGGATAGTTTTACAATGTTTATTACAACAAAGAATGTTCCACATGATGGACATTATTTTCAGCTACCATCTGAAGTTGCAAATTGGCGTGTTCCACACTTGAATCCCTAAGTTCTAGGAAATGTTGAGCATGTGATGGTGTGAAAACTAATTGCATTGCATTTTAGATGCTTAGTGCAGAGATTAAATTCTTCATGTTATTATTAAAAAAGCCAAAAAAAAAAAAAAAAAAAAAAAACCTCATCACCAAGAACAATTTATAATACATAGAGAACAGTGCAGCAAAAACAACTATTGTGTAAAAATGTAATGTTATACTATTCTTTATTTGTTTTCTCCAATCTTATAGCATAGTCACACATTTTAGCGTTGTTTTATTTTTAAGAACGTATATACATATCAAACATATTTTTACTTATATTTATTACTTTCACTATTAGGTATAACATTGGTTAATAATTTTGATGATTTCCTTTAAATTCAGATTTCAATTCTTCTTCTTAATTTTAAATACTATTAACATATATTTTGCATATGGGAAATCTGTCTTGGGATAGGCACCTAAAGAATCTCGCTTCTTATATAAATTCTTTTTTCAAATCGTCTTTTTAGGGGCGAATTTTAAATTTTTTCCAATATTTTGTTTGAATAAAAAAAAATCCTGCAATATCTAACCTTGATTTTCCCTCTACAGAAATAAATGTATGGAAGAAAGCTGCAGCATTCCGCCTCGCCGAGTACCACTAACTTTCTTTTTCTTCCGAAATTTGTTTTTCAATGGCTTCTGATTCTTTGATATGAGTTTTGTCGGATAATACTGTAGGGTTTATTAAAACGAGAACGTTTTGATAAAAATTACAATACAATCTTTTTCACCCTTACGCAACGTACTCTCCTCGTTTATTTATTAGTACATTTTGTTCAAAAGGGAAGTAACAAAGCATTTAACTTGCGTCAAGGGATATATTCAAGTGGATGAATTTTCAGAAGCGCTTTCAAAATTACATTTTCAAATGGTCGTGTTTCTTATGTTACAGGATGCATTAATCACTTACCGATTTAAGAGATAATTTTTAAAATATAATGCACTTCAGCTTTCAATTGCTTTCTGAAGCCTTTCCCTGATGGCATAACTACATAATAACCGTGATAGTTTTGTCATATAGTGCTTTTACGTTCCTCTGTGACTTTAGCTTTCTCATTCCCATCGCACGTGGCCTCGGCCACGTCTTACATTGTTGTAAAAAGCTTTTAAATAAAAATTAATTTTAAAATAAGGCTGAACAGATAAGTCTTCATTGTTTTATGAAAAAGATATTAACAGAAACCCGTATTCGAACAGCCCGGCAAAAATATGTTTACATTTTTGCCTTTGCCCTACTACTGGCTTTAATTTGCATAACCAGATAATTTCTTTCAAAAACCTGTTTTGCCGTTTTAAGGGGTTTAAAACCAACAAACATTCATATTATTTATTAGTAGTTTCTCACTTTAAAAATCAATTGATTCGAATGACTATAATATAGAAGGAAGCATAACGTTTTGAATTAAATAAATCATGTAGAAACTACAAAAGATTTTTTTTAAAATTATATTTATTAAAAGGATATTAAATGCATTATTTGAAATTTAAACAAATTTAATGTATTTTCAATAACATATTTTGAATAAGCTAATTAATGTGATACAAATATACAATGTAAATAAAGTTGACACAAATAAGTCGCTGTTATGAGGAGTAATTAAGAGCACTATACATTTCCACTAGGACAGCATCGAACGAATATTTATGACCTACCTGTATATATTTATAGAATATAATAATGATATTTATAGAATCGAATAGTGTGTTAATACAAAACAATGGTTTAAATCACAAGCAGTTAAATAGAATAAATAACAGAGATCCATTGAGACTTTCATTGGACGATACTGTTTCGTGGTAGAGGTAGTGGTGGCGTTGCAAGTGTCCACTTTTCATTTGGGCCACCCTAATAACTTTTTTTTCAAATAAAGACTTTTATTGTGAACTAGGTTTAATTTAAATATTAGAAATATTGTATTATTGATTTGTTTATTTTTCTGAGTAAGCGAACATTCTGTAAAAGTAGCTAAAACTTAAATAATTACAAACTAAATTCGAATGAAGTGAGCAAAACTGGAAGGATTTTGTTTTTCTTAAAATAATCCAAAAGTTTCTATTATAGCCTTTACTCAACTGCAATAATTTTTTGAAGAAAATTATTTTTAAAAATTTAAGAAACCATTTATTCATCTTTTTTTCCTTTTACTACAGGCTTTTTTATATTCTCTGAGCCCATTTTTACTTTACGTTCCTATTTTGATGTAAAACTTTATAGTTGTCATTCCTTTTTATTATTGAAAGTTTATTTGCACTGAATATTTCTGCTCAAGTGTAAATAAAAAAAAGCGTGTTTTTATACCAGTTTCATTGGCAGAGAGTAGAAAATACAGCAAGCTTATTTGTATAAAACTGCAATCCTTAGGTATAAAAATCTTGCCATTTAATTCGAACGAAAATAAACTGTGTTATTTATGTTTCGCTAATCTTTTTTAATTCATAAAACTTGTTTGTTCAGCTTCCGATACACAAAATAATTCACATAATGCCTACCAACTTATTTAAAAAAACTTTTTCTTACTTTCACATCTTATTGACGATTAGTTTGAGTGGTAGTAAGGAGACGGTGATAATTCTTCCGTGAGAAAAATAAATCCTTATTGACAATTTTCTTCTGATGGAGGAAATTTTAATAATTTCTTTTTTCTGTAGGATATATATCGTAGATGTTTCACTTCATTCTCGTATTCATTAACCATGATTGGGAAAGTCCCGCTGTATGAATAGGAGCACTATCATACTGGAAAATTCCATCTCCTTTAGAGAACAAAGTTTGCGTCATAGGATGGACCTGATCAGCTAAAATGTCTCTGCATTCTCCCCAGTGATCCTTCCATCCAGGGTTACGATTAGGCCAGCAGGAAACATCTCGGTCGAAATTTGAACTACAATTTTTTATTGCAGATTTCTTTTCCCTATGGTCTATATAACGTATACACCAAGTTTCATCAAAATCCGCTCTCCAGAATGGACCCTACGTATGTCTAAATAGGGAAAATGATCGAGGAAGGAATGCGTGGTTAAAATTTTAGGTACATAGTGTGTTCAATTTCTGAGAAAAAGGTACAGGAGACGGTGAGACATGAAGTTTTGAGAATAAGGCATTTTAAAGAAAACTTTATTTGCAAATGAAGTGTCGTTTTAAAGAGAAAATTTCAAAGTTTAATAAACAACGATAAATTCAAAATTGATTTTTTATAAATTGTAAGATACCAACTCCGCTTAACAACCGAAGAATACGATTGTGATGTATAAAAATAAACATTATTATGGAATGTAGTTTTTCTAAATTGCAATTGTATAGCAGTTAAGTACAGATTTACATTCTATTTTTGTAAAAGAGAGAGTTTGCTTGTATGATACTTCGTCACTTTAAAATAGGAAAATCGATTTGGAATAGATTATCAGGATTCATTAATCCCTTCTTGATTTAGGACAGAGTTTATAAGGTTTAATATATTTCAGCCGTGAATTTATAATTATCCTAATTAATTTTAAGATTTAGTTTTACATAAAAAAAGATTTGTTTCTAACACTTTTTCGAGATCCATTTTCCATTAAATCCTCTTGTATCAGTTGTTGCCGGGAAACCAAAGGAAGCGCATAGGGTTATTAACGTACGTTGAGGTTAAATAAATGTTTTACCTTCCGACTACTTTCAAATATATGTATTTTTGCGTGCATGTATTTTAGTGCCTAAATTAAACGTTTATTATTGTATAAATTTTATTTCCCTGGTTGAAAGGGGAAAAACCACACCTCGAACTCACACTGGATTAACTAAAAAAAATTGTCACATTTGAGTTGCCCCCGCTGAAATCGTGGGGCTTTTGCTTCTCATGCCAACGGGTAGAATCCAGAGTTAGGCATGGATATTCGTTGTGGTGGTTCAGAATCTAGATCAAGCTGTAGGTCCCCGCCTGATTTCACAAAAATAAATTGTTAAGGGTACACTGCTGTCATAATTTAAAAGGTCCTAACTAAAAGTTTTTAAAAATGCACATTTTGACACGTCATTAGAAAAATATTTTTATATCATTGTGTAGATTTGTATGACTTAAGGATCTGAGCCATACACATAATGAAGTAAAAAGATTATTTTCTAAAAGCTAGTTAAAAGTGGCAAAATGTTCAATTAATGTTTTTTTTTTTTTTTTTTTAATGATGGTAGCGCAAATTACAGACCCCATTAGCACAAACGTGTTACACCGGAACTTATATTTTAGTAGTATGGCAAGGAAAGACTAGTTGACCCCCCCCCCCCGTTCCCCCTTTTCCTTTTTTTTTAAATTCTAAAATTATTTTTTCTGAAAAAGTCAAAATATGGATATTTTCAACAAGCCTAATATTTTTTAGTCAAAGCATTTGTTCTTCCCTATAGATGGAACTGATCAGGGAGAAAGTGTCAAGGGTCTTTATTCTTAATAAAAGTCTTTGTGATCTCCAACGACAAAATCGTCTCAAATTTTCCATTCACCCTTTTCTATTAGTTTCGTTATTTTTAGTTCCTAATCATTTTCACTGTTCGCAAAACACATATGATGTTTATAGACTAAAAAGCAAATATTTGTATGAATTATAAATCTAGTTCAACAATTTCATACAAATAAACTGGTAAAGAAATACAATGAATAATTTCATACCAAGCAATGTACCCAATTTGTATTAAATAAGCTTCAGTATCATTTTCTTGTTGTATCCTAGCATAATTGAACAACACTATGATTGAATGAATTAATATTTTTAGTACTTAGCATTTCAAAAGTGAGAGGTTATAAAAATATCCGTTGATAACTAATTTAATTTGGTTATGTTACATTTAGTTCAAAAAATATTTCAATGACGGAATTAATGGTTATACTTCGTGCTGTTATTAAGTTTAAAAGAAAATTAAAAAGCAACGTAGTATATGCTATATGTAATTGTGTTTCGCACTGCTTTTCAAGTACTTACAAGTTGGTCATTCTATTTTCGGTTTGTGCAATTTCATTTGCTGTTCAACGAAGTGTAAAAACACATCGTAAAATATTAAAAGACAAAGTGTTTGAAAACTAAATTGTATAACAACAATGTCGCACTATATATTGTCGTACAATATTTTAGACGAATTATTGTTTATACTTTACACACAACGTAATATTTATTTCAACAGGTATCATATAAAACAAAAATATGTTCTTTCATATGGATATAAATTTGAAATTAACAAAATAAAATTTTAAATGAAGAAATTGCACTTTTTGATGCGTTTTGAAATTAGAAAGAGTTAAATGATTCACAAAGATTTTTTTTAATCAAAATTAAACTACCGGTGTGTATAGAAAATGAATTAAATGACAGATTATCTCATCATTAATTCTGTTGAACTCACAATTTTAGCCTCTTAGTCTTAAAATTTAAAAACATATTCAGATTCATTATTTTTTATCACTGTTCATGTCTATTGTCCATATATCGAGAAATGTGCATTGATTTATTTTCAAATTCCATTGGGACAATCATATCAGATTGGTTGATTGTATCGGAGATTACTGATACAATTTCTATAGGACCATATTGCATTGATTCACGTTTGCATCTCATAGGAGAGAAAATTTGGAAATATATCATCAGGCAATCCATATGAGACTATCTATAACAATCGCTGCCGTTTCTACTCTGAAAAGAGAGAGAGAGACACTGGAGAGCGCCAAGACTTGATTCCAAAAACTGTTGCTTTCTTGGAATGTATTCTGCCACTTCAGTGACAATCACCCCCTGGCTTTTGATTAAATTATTAAAAATAAATTAGAGAAAGTGGTAAAATTCACATGAAAATTAAGTACCTAGTACCAAACGAAAAAAACTAAATGAGGCTTATCAAAGTAAACTGTTTTCTAAAATAGGCTTTAGAATAAGATATCTTAAATCTCGACCAAATCACATAAAAATAATATCATGATCGTTCTTCTTTGGTTTGTTTGGAACTGGATGGTTCTTTAGGCAACTTTAAATTGACAAACAATTCACTTACTTGGTCATAAAATGGTCTGTTCGAAGATTATTAAGAACTCAATACAAATTGATCAATCATTAGGTTGTTTGCCAAGTTGCCACACAATACCCAAAATTAAAACAAGTGATATTTCCCGCGGTCAGACCCAAGCTTAAACACCTATTATTGGTGTTATAATAAAACTAAGGAAATATGTTTCAACCAGAAACTTATAATTTACATTGAAAATGTATATTTATTAACTCCAAACATCATACTATTTCTAAAAAAAAATCAATCTATATAATTAGGGGAAAAGTTGGTATGCAGCTGCCATACGTGCCATACTGGTTCCGGCTCCACTGGCACAAACCGTAAACAGTGAATTGCGCGGTCATAGTTTGATTGTACAGCCATAGATGAAACCAAGAAGAGATACACGACTGGAAAGAAATGGAGATCGGGTTACATATTTGGCATGTTTTTCCTTACTTTGGCTTTGTCGATACTAGATACAGTTATTTTGTTCAATGAAGTCGCTAAAAATCAACATGCTAAAAAATCTTATGTTGTATTTGGTTTCCTTGACAACATTTCAAAATTTCAAATGAATCGAAAATAAACTACTTACTTTCAGTTTCAGTTAGTGACAAATATAAAAAGCTTTATAAGTTTTATAATTAAGTATGTTTTATTATTTTAATATTATTTTTAGCCATAGACAACTTTTACTGGTGTATTCACAACTTATATAGAAAAAGCAAAGTCGCAAAATTACTAAAATTAATATTATAAGTGTAATACAAATTCTTCCTTTTTATTAAACTAAGAAATAGCATCTTCACAGTAGTACAAGAAATATCATATTCTTATTATAAGGAAATAACAGAATATGTTGATAGATATGTAGAAAATTATCCCATAAAAAACAAAATTTTTAATATAAATAATTTGTATGCATAGTTAATTTTTATGCGCGAATAATTTAATTAAGTGATTTCGAGCTCAGATTGATTTTCATAGCATTTGACCACCACGATCGATTCTGGGTCAAGAACTAACTCTTTCTTATCCCCCAAAACTTTATAGAATGCACTGTCATCGACAACGAGTCCATCTCACAAGTTTCTTCACGATTGGAAAGAGGCAAGTGAATTAACTTGTGCCTTCAAAGCAGAAATAGTAGAGTATGTAAAAACGGCCTTTTATTGACAAAAACTTGATAGAACCCATTGTCATCTACATGCCAAGTTTCAACTCGATTGGATGGCGGCAAGTGCGTTAATTAGCAATCCTCAGATTTGCCCGCCATAAACAGCAAAAAAAAATAGAAGTTAATATAAAAGAATTAAAAATGTATAAAATAACTTATATTTCCAGTGTACGACTTAAAGAAAATTTACATTTTTGATAATTTTGAAGAAAAAATCGTATTATAAGAAAAATAAACTGAAATATTAATAAATGTTTGATAACATGTAATATTCCATACCCATCTACTATTCTCATTATCTTAAGCCAAATAATAAGTAAGATATTTTGTTCTGCATTTAAATTGTTGAATTCATACCATGAATAAGTGAAGAAAAAACCCACATAAGTTGTATAAAAAATCATAAGGCAAACCGATACCAAAATATCAAAACAAAGATACGCATTTTCTTTAAATACTTTAAAGATTCCGGATATTTAAAAATGGGTCAAACCTAAAAATAAATAAATAAATAAATAAATAAATAAATAAATAAATAAATAAATAAATAAACAAACAAACAAACAAACAAACAAACAAACAAACAAACAAACAAACAAACAAACAAACAAACAAACAAACAAACAAACAAACAAACAAACAAACAAACAAACAAACAAACAAATAAATAAATAAATAAAACAATTTTACAGCTCGATTAAGAGTAAATATTATTCCATTTCGTTTTACGCCAATCAAGCACACCGTGTGGAATTTGCTTTCACCACTTCAACGTGAAATTAAAAACTGAAAACAAGAAATACTTTCTTAAAAATTTAGGCTCAACAGTAGTCTTCATTTCGACTTTATTATGAACTACAATTTCAGAAGTGAATCCTAAATTACATCTGTAATAAATCAATTGAAGATAGTTTTCTGAGAATACGAAACAACAACAAATTTATGAGTGTATTACAAAATAATAACATAGAAAATTTGAGAAATATCACATATCTGCTAAAGGCCCTCTTTCTTGAATTTCTCATAACTCTTAAATGCAGAACAAAATGAGACTATCTTTGCAGGAATCAGTGACTTTCCCTGGACACACTTTTGCATTTGCCATTGAAATGAATATGTTTTTTTCCCCTTTTTCGTTTATGGACACTTGCGTCACGTAATTTTATCTTCGTTACACATGGCAAATCTAAAATCTCCATCTAGCTATTATTGATAGTATTTAAGTCTTCGGTACAAACCAAATAACTACAATGGGAAGAAAAAGGTAAGAAAACTTATAACATTAAAAAAGTAAAATCCTCTGAATAAAGCGATACTTTTCCACGGGAATAGCAAAGAGTAATACGAAAAGTAATACTGAAGATCTGTACAGTAACAAGTCAGGAACGGCTAAGATGCTAATGTATCATCATCAAGTTTCCGAATCTCTCCCTACATAGGAATAATGAAGGATTATAAATGTACTATATATTTTCTATAGCTTCTATTGCACCTTTGTTTGAATGATTGTTGTCTCCCTCACTACAAAACGAAATACACTAAACAACATTGCTTTTTAATAAACGCAATCCTGTATTTTTTGTTTCTCACAGAGACAAACGTTATGTCAGCTGAGATGGTGTATGAAAATATCAATTTTATTTTTTCACAACTTTAATTTCCCGTCAATGTTTTCTCTTAAGTATTGTTTATGAGTGTTTCTTTGTGACCAGTCTTCTATTAGTAATTGCATCTTAATATTTACGATTATATATTTTGAAGATTGGTGTAATAGTAGCTCTATTTCTTATCAGTTTAAGCTATATTAGAGAAAATCTTTTAACGTAAGATAGAAGACTCTGACGTATTTGGCTTTTTGTTATTAGTTTAGAAATTACACTAATGTAATCTCAGCTTTCTCTTTATAAGTCTCAAGGGAACGAACATGAAACTTTTTAAATCTAAAATTGTAACAGTTGTGCACTATTCAATATTTCTGCAACACATTTTGCAATAGTATAATCTGACACCTTTAAGTCTGAGCGAATGGAAGTTTCTCTGCCCTCTTTACAATTTTTCCAAAAGTAAGTTAAAAACTATGAATTTATTTTACGAACTCATAATAATGCCCTTGAAGACAAGGTAATATCCAGTAGCTAGTAATATATATTTAGGAGGTACCATAATAGTTTTTAAAATGAGTTGAATTTATCACGTTAACACGTGAATCTATTAGTCCCAGGTGAAATCATCATGATGATCCGATCCCATTGTAATAATCCAAAATCGGATAATTAAATATCATGGTTGATTATAATAGTTCTTATAATGGTTATGCACTGAGTATATTTACTTAAAATACGAACTTGAAGAGCAATTCAATGAATCCTTCCTCCACAGAAAACAAACATCTCTTAAGTAAATAGAAATTGACAATATAATTATATTTCTCAGTATAAAACGAAGAGAAAACGTGCTTACTTTATACAATAAGCGGGTCAAAGACTTAAACTACAAGCCGCAAAATGGCGTATTGTTTGTACACCATAAAATGTAAAATATTGGTATGTTTCATCGATCTCAATCCTGAAAATCATATAATATATAGATAACGTCATATACCAGTTATCAAAGCACCTATCACTCTCTTTCGATATAACCTACCTTACAGGAAGGCGGTCTCTGTCTCCAAGAAAGATAATAAAACCTGCCTTATATCCGATCCCAGAGCTATCAGCAAGTTTTCATAAGATGCGAACCGACTTTTTTCATCCATTATTCCGCCATTTTTTCATTTTTTCCCACCGAATTTTTTCCTTCTAAGCTCCTTGCCCTTCTTCCTGGAATCGTGACGAGGAACAGCGACTGACTGAAGGTATGAGAAGTAGGTACACCTTCATAAAACGCCGGCCGATAAATCTTGACGAAACATCACGTTTTGCCGAATGAAATACGTGATCGCGTTTAAACTTCAAAAAGCTGACTTTCTTTTTCTTCTTCTAGCCCAGACGTCTGAGATGATGTTTTGTGGAAGTTATATAAGACAAAGGAGATTCTCTTTTCCCTTTTTTCTTTCCTGGTGGCTGCTCATTCTATTTGACGCTCTTCCCATGCTTAAGCCATCTGACGGCTTATGAAACTGGTGAAGTTAATTCAGACGAGATGTTTTATAAAAACCTCTGGCATTTTTTTTTTTTTACAAAGTATTAGAATTTGTTGACCTTTAGTATAATTCTGTGTACTGATATTTATAAGTTAAATGGTTATTTTTTTCTGATAAATGGTTTTGAAAGTTTGGCATTTGGAATATAGGATTTGTGGTGGAACGTAATTGAAAGTTCGAAATTGAGATTTAGGTTAAAAGAAGTCTAGAGGTGGGTGAAGTTTTCAAACTTAAAATCACTTGTAATTTTTTATACATACTTTGAAAAGTTGTGTATGAAATATAACTTTGAGAGAAAATCCAAGTTAAAGGTAAAATGTATATAGGTAATAATTGTATTACACGGTAAAAATATGGAACTTTACACGAAGTAATAATATAAATATTATTTTTAAAACTACTTTGGGAATCAATCATTCGGAAATATATATATATATATATATATATATATATATATGAGGGCTTGAGAAGCAAAGGGGTTCGAGTGACATTTCTAACTTTTGAGAAAATACACTTTATAGTTTCTTATTTGTATTAAATGAACATTATTTGTTGTTCGAACAATAACCTCTGGTAAGAAGATATTACTAGTTTTCATAGAATTTAATGTAAATAAGAGACTTTAAAGTGTATTTTCTCATAAGTTAAGAAAAGTCAATTAGACCACTTTGCTTTTCAGTCTCTCATATATATATGTTGCTAATTAATATTTCGCCCTTAACATAATATCGTTTGAAACAGATATTACTAAAATATATTTTTGATTGCGAACCTACGTATGTCCACAGTATTTCATCATGATATTAATTACCACTCTCAGAACAAAATGTCATATTCGAATGTAATGTTGTTGTCACTTACGCCATTTTACGTTTAAAGCGATGATATGATTATTCACGCTGAAACATCCATTGGACCGTATTTTTTTCATCTCGAACATAACAAACGCAGCACAAAATATTTTATATTTCCTCCCCCCCACCCCTAAAAAAATAATATCTAGATATTGTAAAAACAATTGCCAGGTAAAATATTATAAAATATAATATTTGTCGCAAATGGTCACGTTTAATGTCTTTGAGGTACTTGTACAAAATGAACTAAATTGAGATTATTGGTAGAAAACCGCGTAGGCAATTTATACTTGGCAGGTTAGAGTTTTTATTGAAACAATCTCAATTTAGTGAATGGATACAAAGTAGCTCAAACATATGAAATGAGTTTCTTTCAAAATAACTCTCCAAGTACTGACTGCCTATGGAGCCTCCTCCCAATATTCCCAATTTAGTTCATTGAGTATCAGTGCCCCTAAAGAAATTAAACGCGACTGTTTGGCGGCATACATTAGAATTCATAAGTTTCTTTGTGTCTTACCATGTTATTCATCGTTTTTTTTTTTTTTTTTTTTTTTTGGAGGATATAAAATCCATGTCTTGTTGATTTTTAGTCAATAACAATCGGGCATCAATAAAACATTATAACTGCAATACTATTTTAAATGGAAGGTACAGTTGAACCCAGACATCCATTCCGAGGGATTCCACCTAAGGCGAAAGTAAATGAGGCGATTGATGTCCAAAGTGTTAAAAAAGCGATACAGTGTAACAAGCTATTCGTGTAAGCGAATAGTTTGTCGACCCTACTCTCATGAAAATTAAAACAAAACGAGTTACACTAACTTGTGCAACACAGCGCGGATCACTGATAAGATCTAGTTGAATCCGTATATGAATTTTCAAAATGAAAGTTTGTTTAGTTAGCTCTTGTAAATGACGATATGAAGAATCGAATAATTGAAATATTTTTCTTCATAAGCGTGCATTAAGGGCTCTATATACTTTGAATGCATGAAAAAAACGCTATTTTTATTAATTTAAAAAAAAAAATACTGTTATGTTTTTTAATATAATACTTATTAGGCTTAACAAAAACATTCGTAAACTGCAAAAAAGCAAAATATATATTGATTTTAATAACTTTTTTAGTGTGAATTACAAATTGAATGGTTCTAGGTTTAGTGTGACAGTGGCTATATTCCGTACCTCTAATATTAATTTATATGCAAAAATTAAAAAATGGCGGGGAAAAAACGGTGGTTTTTTTTGCATGTGTTTTGCCAAAAAAAATAGTAAAAATTTAAATTTTGCAATAATTCTGGTACGGGATATAGCGATAAATGAACAGAATTTGTGGTTAAAATTTCATAAGAATCAATTCAATAGTTTCTGAGATTTTTTCAACAGCGCACAACTACCTACTCTTGGAGGATTCCTGTTTACTTGGCATTTTCGCTCTAAAAAAGTGGTTAAAATCAATATTTTTTTTTAGTAACTTACGAATGTTTTTGTCTCTGTTATATCAATAAACATAACAGTATTCTTAAAAAAAAAATTAATAAAAATAGCGTTTTTTTTTTTTCATGCATCCAAAGTAGACAGAGCCCTTAAATTATACTTGACACAATTTTTTTTCTTGTTGTCATTGATATGATATATTATTCAATAAAATCTTAAAGCAAATGATTATAGATTTGAATGCATCATTGAAAAATCAGTTAACCAGCATCATCACTAGCAACGCGCAATATATACAAAGTGTAAGTTAGAAAAAGTGCAATTTTTTATTAGCTGGTAAAAACAAGACTCGTCGATTTATAATAGGTGTGACGGTGATCCATTCAGGGAATTGGCTGCATAAATAGTTCTAAAACTGCTTTCGTCCCCTCTGACTTAACCCACCTTCTACTCTAAATCGAGGAGCCTTGTTTCTGCAGCGAATGACACCAACCAGACTATCTGACGGGAGCTTTTCTGAAGATGTACAGCAGTATGAGTGTTTGCAACCATAACAGCAAGTAGCGTAAAACCCTGTAAACTACAATGAAAATATTTTCCCTTGCACACGCGTGGGATGCCGTAATCCCGGTTGTTATGCCTGATGGAGTTTGCCTTGTTTTTGCCTATTCTAGAGGCAAATATTGGGCAGTTTCTCATTTTTAGTGCATTCCATCGCATTTCTGAATTATGTTGTAATGAACCTTTTGTAGTTTTGGTGTGGCTCTTGCGAAAATAGAAACCCAAAACATATATATTTAGGCATATATTGTATACTGAAACATAAAGTTTATTTTATTTTTAATTATTGTAATTATATGTTTTTAAAATTATTTGTATTGTCATTAAAGGATACAAAGAGATTTTCAGTTGATTAAAAATGTGTTAGTATTTGAGCTATTAAAATGTTTTGATGGCTAAATGCTACTAGAGAATACAGTAGAAAAACATCGCAAAAATTGAATGTAATACGGGAGAAAAATCAGAAAACCTCAAGTGAAAAGTCTTATAAACGGATGTGTTTGTCACAACCGATGTCAGGACTACTCATTCTTAAATCACCAGGTTATACAAAGTGATGCCGCTTTGAATTTAACCCCTTGTCTCTTGATAATATTTAATATGTGATATTACAATACGAATGTATTTTTTAAGTTGCATAACTTTATGAAAAATATCTTTTATTCAAAATCTAAAAAGTTTTTCTTGTTATATATTCATTGGCATTTTATTAAATAAGATCAAAATTAAAACAATCCAACTTCGCAACATCGTTGTAGTTGGAATATCGTTTGAAATAATCATTTACTGCAAACTTTATTTCCCATTAATGTAGTATGATGTTATATAAGAAACTTATACGCCTTTTTTTCGTGAAAATAACCAGCATATCATTTGCTTTAGAACAAAAATGTTGCTCCTATAATGGCTCTAGTTGCTGCTATTTGTTTCAATTAATCGAATTGGTGAAGAGATCCCGTCACGGATTTTGAATCGCAAGGAATGCTACCAATGTCGTTTGGTTGTTTTCAGATTATCTGGCTATAATGCTCCGAAACATTCGTCATTAGTCAAGCCAACATAAATTTACAAACACCCATGCCTTACATGTGACTCGAACCCGCAACCTCTCGGTCTAGAAGCTAGCGCGCTAACCACTATACCGTTTGATCGGCGCTACCAATGTTGGAGTTTTTAACCTGTACACTTCACATAAAATCATGCCTATATAACATATAAAAGACTTTTTAAGATAGAATCCATGAACAAATAATGACAACACAAATAAAATGAATAAGCATTCATAGGAGCTTTTATTTAGAAAAAAAAGTGGTGGGAAAGAATGGTAATGAAAAAAAAAATATTTATTATAAATGTAAACATCTTGATTCTAAAAGGGGACTTCTGCAGTCTGGACGGAAAGAATTTTACCTTCGTTTACGATGTTATGAATCTACCACTCATTTTTGGTGCTATCCAAGCACAGGCTTGCTTCGCTTGTTAAAAGGTTCATTGCTGAGCAAGCATAAGGTGCGTAAGTTTAGGGTCGCTTAGCTCTCTGAAATGCTCATTGCTGTGGAGGCATAAGTTTACTTCACTCACTGAAAGGTTGATTGCTACGTAAACCTTTATTATTAGAGTCCCCTCCGCTGATGAAAAAGAAGAAAAAAAACCTGTTTCTACAATAAATACAGCCTTCTCAACCATATGTAAATATTTCAACATTCTGCTTTGGAAAGAAAAATTCGAGCTACTCATTGGAAATCAAATTGTAAAGGAACGTTAAGAAATATTTCAGAGCCCTACGTCTATTAAAATTCTCTTTGTAAAACATTAATTAAAAAACTAATTAAAAGTGTAATATTATGTTTGTCAAAAATCCAATTAGAAGGCTATATTATTTATGTTACAATTTTTAGGGCTCACTCATATTGCAAGTCAATTTGCAAAAAAATTAAATAAAAAAGTAATTAAAAGTTTAACATTCTGTTTGACAAAAGTTCGATTAGAATGCCAAAACTACTTATGTTAAAAGTTTCAGAACCATAAGCCTAATAGAAGTCACTTTCTTTAGCGGGACCAATATACAGACATATTCTTTCTTATAAACTATATAAGACTTCCCTTTAACTTTGATTTTTTCTAAACGTGATATTTCAAACTTTAATGTACTTTTTCTAACTACCTAGTTGAGATATGCCAGTAATTTTTTAATGAAATTGTCGTACTTAACCAACAGATTAAAATAAAGTTTTTTTAAAAAAGAATTTTATTAGATTTATTAAAATTGAACAAACCAAATCAAGATATTTTTTTACCAAAATTCAACCTCAAAATTTTGTAAAAGATATATTAAAGCTGTAAAAAAATTTCAAACTCCTTTGCTGAAAACTTTTCAAGAAAAAATACATAAAAAATAGGCAATTTAATATTACGCGTATAGAGGGTATTGAATCCCATTAAAATTGCCCACTGAAACTATGACGACTAGAAGAACAATCATGGCAAGCAAAATTGATGAAATTAAGACAACTATGAAGTACATTCTAAGAGATCACTTGCCCTTCTGGCAAGAGATCCAAACCTACCCACAAGGTTCTTTAAGAGACTACCCAGTAGAGGAATGAAATAAAATATTGCAACTTTTTCTTTATCATTCATTTAAAAAAAAAAAAAAATACTAATAATAAGTTTCAAATTGAATTTTATTTAAGTTTTCACATTGGAATTTACTGGAGAGAAATATATTTTTTTTTAGTTTTATTGATATTCCTGGCTTTGTCATAATTGTCCTAATATTCCGCAAGATTTATACTCTTAGATGTTAAAACGGGACTTATGCAAATTTTAAATTAATGACTTGCCAAAGTAACTTATTTAAAAAAAGTGCACATATCAATAGATAAATTTCTTACTGATAGATACAATAGATACTATATAATAGATTACTGATACCCCCCCAATAGATAGATTTCTTTCTTAATCTATTTTCAATAGATAAATTTCTTATTGTAAAATATACTAGAGATACTTTTTATCCTAATCTGGATACTATTTATTGTTTTCGATTCCCCTTATGAAATTTGAAATTTTTCGCAGTTCCCTTTGAAAATCAAGCAGTTCATGGGAAATTAATTTGACACCTTAACTAGGAACGCATTCACAATGCAAAGTACGCAATGCTATCAATAATATATACGAATTAGTCAGTCAAAATGTATTTACACCCGACATGAGAATACGCGCTTTTGAGGATTTAGAACTCATGTATTGTAAATAGCTAAAAACTTAATATCTTTATAACTGTTAAGATAATAAAGACAAACAAAAACTCAAAAATCGATGTAGTTAAAGAGATGATGATTATGTGTGGGCTCTTTGTACAAGTTTTTCAAATTTTTCATACTGTTCCACAACGTCGATGAGTCTGAAGGCCACACAACTGCACCGAATCTTTAAGAGACGACTCATCTTATTCGCATTAGTTTTTATTACAAAATATTCAGCCCCTTTAAAAAATATTTAGTAAATTTGTGTACAAACTAAAAAAAAAAAAAAAAAAAAAAAAAAAAAAAAAAAAAAAAAACATCATTTGGAAAAAGAAAAAAAAATGTAAACCAATTTTCCATTATTAACGTGGTTTTATGAGTGCTATTTTGCCAAGGGATTTAAAAATAATTGGCTCTAGAATATAAGAAAACAAACGTTTCTCTAAGTAAAACTATGCAGTAATTTCGGAATATTGAAGGATTTTCGAAAAGTTTCCATATATTAATTTTAGTTTGGAATCTAATTTAAATTAATGAAATCTCTCAAAGGAATGGAAGTCTTAAAAAAAGCACTTGATGATTCGAAAAGTCCTTGCCAAGTTCTCAGATAATAAACGTAGTGAAATCAGAAATGTAGGTTACTTAGAATTACATATGCCCTCTTCCTGTTTATTTTTATTCGTGAAGTATTATTTTAAAATCTATGTTTAAACCAAAAAGTTTTTATTTGTAGTTTTGACATTATCTAGACGACATAAATCTCAAAGTATATTACTGTAAACGCCAATAGTTCAGATAATTGAGGCCAGTAATTTACCAATTATGCAATTTCGGGGTATTTGAAGTTTGTTTCATACTTCAAATCTTCCACCAAGAAAAAATGTATGGCAATTTTAATAATCTTCACTATCAGTATCTAGAATAACTACTAAATTAACATGATGCTAACATTCAAAAGAACTTCCTTTGACAATCTCTGGTTGAAGTATATGCTGATATACTAATCTTGCTTATACCTTCAATATGACAAATGTTCCATGTATGTAGCATTTGTAGTTTAGGTTGCATAAACTGAAAATGGACCCTATCCATATTTTCGATATTTTCTGCGATATCTTATGAAAAATCTTTTCAATTACACGCTTCATTGGGAATTTCGTACTTACCAGTCGCATTTGTAGTTTTTCTATTGATTTTGACTTTAAGTAGTCAGACAAGAGAGCGAACTCAGTGTTTGTATAAGCTTCTTAGTAGCACAAAAAATCATATGATGTAAACAATCATTAGTCATAGCAGCACAAAAAATTACTTGAACATGTTGTTTTGAAAAAGCTTGATCAGCTACAATAAAGATGCACTTTAAAGAATAGCTTGTTTGACTATGTTTGAGATGATTTTTATTGTTCTAATATAAGTGAGAAAGCATAACAGTAGGGTGTACGTAAAAAAGGCATATTTTTAAAACAGTCTAGACAGGTATAAACAATATACAGAATGCTTTAAAAATATTCCTATAATAAATAATTTTGCATAACTATACAAGTTTAGAGAAACATGTATTTTAAATTTAATAAAAAAAATTGATTTTTTAAATGCTTGGTGTAATATAAGGTCCAATAAATATCCCAATAACGTACACTTTAATTCATTAGTAAGGATGCCACATTTGAGTCAAAATTAAACTATTTCTCACTTTATCACATATATGTTAGATTTGCAACTAAATTCTTGAAAAAAATATGGTTTAAGCCCTATTTTGTCTTAGCCTCTGTAATTTTTCATCTATATATAATTTCTTATATTCATAAACTTATAAATATGCGTGAAAATTGTGCAAAATGTTTATTTGCATCTATGTTGAACCATTATACTTGTAAATGGTTTATTTTGAATTGTATTATTATGTACTTTTTCAGTGTAAAAGTGTTAATTATATACTTCAAACTTTAAATATATTACTGATACGTTGTGCATATGGATTAAATAACTTTTAAGCTATCAAATATTTATCAAGTTTTTAAATTATTTTATTAAACCATATAAAGGGATACATTTAAAATAATGCGCACGTATTTATTTGATCCCTTATTTTTTCAAGCAATCAGTAGAACAATTCAAGATTACAGCATGACGGACACTACAAACACTAAAGTCCTTGTTTTATGCTTTCACTGAACCCATTTGATATAAAACTCAATTACTTAAAACTTACTAACACCATATGCGAAAAAAAAAAAAGTACATTTTCTTTTATTTTCTAAGATAGCTAAAAAATTTAAGGACATTATTTATTCTCTTGAAATGAATATTTCGCTACCAAGCTTGTATCGGAAAATATGTTTATTATCTATAAAAAGAACAAAGAAACAAACCTAAAAACCATGATAATGATTCAAAAGTAAAAAACATTAAATATATGATTTATCTGAACAAAAAAGTTTGAAAATATTAATCCTTGTTATATATTAAGTAATATGATGAAAAAATGAAATATTAGACGCTGTCTATAAATTCACATATATCCAACTCAATATTATTATTATGCATAAATGTGTATCATATCTGCTTATGTTTTATGGATTTATATTAGCTTTTAAATTGAAAAAATATCATTATACCATTAAACATATCTTATTTTCAACTATTGCAATATTCATGGGATGTACTAGAATAAACGACATTTTGAGTATCATTGATTTAAATCGTTATTTTGATTTTCTTCACTTATTGGCAATATTGTGAAGGCTGATTTATTTGTTTTCAGTGACTGGAATGCCAGCTGATAAGTCTATGAAAGGTCAGTGTCATGCTTTGATTGGAATGCTAGTTATTCGTTTACACATTACCAGCAACATAAAAATTAAAACTATTGACAAATCATTACGCTGTCAGTCAGTGGTTAATGAAGAGCTCAGGTGACGATATTTGGCGCTCTAGTAAATAGGAATAATGTGATATACTGAACCCAGTCATCTAATGGCCTACTATTCACACTATTGACAAATTTACTTCTCCAGTGACTAGCATGAGGCGTTTACACGGTGATGGTCACCATCATTTAGTGACTTTTGAACTCAATTAACAAGCAGCAGGTAACATGAAAATCATCATTTAAATTAAGGATTTAAGCGAAGACGCAATTGAAATCTTTTTGCGAATTCATTCAAAAATCGTTGTAGAAAAACTCCAGCAATTGACGGACTAAGTGTATAACGGGGAAAACCTTAGGATAGCTATTGGCTCTTACCTGGCCCTCTAAAGTACATAACTAAATATTTTTTATTACAGAAAAATGCTTGTTACTTATAAAAAAGTAAACAATTTAGGAGAAAATGCATCAAAGTTCATATTTTATACATATTCTCTTCATCCACTTTCTTTCATAGCCCTTCAATTATTTTTACTCGGCTCATATTTTATGTATTGTTTCATAAAAATTTCAGTGTTAAAATGTTGACTTCGTGAAAGCAACTTCAAGCGTTCAAACTAGTAGTTTTGTAAGTATTAATTTGTAGTTATACTTGTTTTCAAAGATTTATATTAAATTTTATCAGAAAAGCAAATTAATATATTTAAACAAATTTCAAATTTGAGACTTGTCTGCTTACAATTCTTGGAGGTTTAAGAACGATGGAAGTCGCTTGTATTGATCTCAATTGTAAAATAAAAAGATTTTTTTTCTAATTAGATATTGTTGATTTCCTTAGCTGTTTTCATCACTAATAATACAATTTATTATTGACAGTCTGCCAAATTAAATGAATATGTAAGTTCTCTCTTTACTTATAAAAAACAAAACACGCACTCGACAATTTTATTTTAATTGTATTTTCTTATCTTATTGCATCATACTTTAATGCAATCTCCCTTCACAGTGGCTTGAAATAACATTTGAGTTACTTATTTAAAATTTTAAATGGATGCGTATAATCCTTTTATGAGCAACATAAGCTGTATATTTAATAAAATAATGCTGAGAAGGGTAGATTTAAAGTATATGGGATGGTTTGAATTAATTATATATTTTTAACCCCTCTCGCTGCTCATCCCGCGATTTCCGCGGGCAACGTAGAAGTAGCAAAATTTGCACAGCCCGCGATTTTCGCGGGGATGCATTTTTGCCGTCTATTTAACTGTGCAACCCTCTATTTTCCCGTCCATGGTTTCATTTTAGCTATTCTGTGATAATTAATTGTTTATTCAAATATGGGTTGACAGATGGCATTAGATGTCTACATTTCTTTGAAATAGACAAGCATTTTCTTAAGCATTTTACGCTCTCTTTTCAAAGCTCAAAGATGTCTGTCAAGAAGCGTTTCGCGCAGCGAGAGGGTTAATTTTTAATATATTTTATAATGCAAGTATATATATATTATAAATGGAATTTAATACAGAAATATATAATAATATATTACTGGATTAAATTCACATCACAATTTATACATATATTATAAAGCATTTTTCGAATTAAATATACGTAACTAAGTCAAACTATCATATATACTTTAAATATACTCTAATTAGTATTTGTTTGCCAAATACATAAAGTTTATGTTACCTCATGAAAGGATTATACACATTCCTGTAACAATAAAAAAAAGTAACTCAATCGTATAATATTTTAAATATGCTTATTTAATATTTTAATATTATATAATTTTTTTCAGTAGTAATGGAAAGAATATACGTTTTATTCTCATTTACAAGTCATTCTAAAATTGTAATACGTGTAACAAAATAACAATTCTAAATAATAAAAGCACAGCTCAAAGTTTTTTCATCTTGTAAGAATATTGTTGCAGTTACAGAAGAAATAACCATTGTTTTATTAATTGCTAATACTGTTAATAAACAAAAGTTAATGTAATTGAGTTCAACTGCTTTATGATTCTGAAATCATTTCAATCACTCATTTTGAGTTTAAAACTGAACAATTTTGTATGTATCAAAAGAAGAAGAATTGTATAACTCTTTAGTTTACTGATAATTGATGTCTAAAAATTTGACTTATTTGTATAATTTTAACGATTAACATCACTGCCCGAAATTATATTTAATTGACTGCTACTTGATTTTGAATTCATAATTTTATTTAATATTATTTCCAATTTATTATCATTCTTTTAACCTACGAAAAACAAAAATTTCAAAATGACAGATTGAAAAATGTGGTAAATTAAAATATGATAAAAATTAATTTTTATTAAATGTTTAAAAATATTTTATTAACATGGATTTCAACTTTTCTCATCCATACACTGATTTTAGTTACGTGAAACGTTAATGTCTTTGCTTTTTAAATCACTATTGTTGGAAAATGCATATCATCCACTCTTTTCGAACAAAAATATAAATCGGTCAAAATTTTTGCTGTGTATTGAAAGTAAATTCTTAGATTTTTGATATTGAAATTAATGTTATAAATTCAAGTTGATATCACACAAAAATATAGCAATGCAGTATGAAATACTAAGCAGTGTATTTCAATGATTTGTAAAATGTAAAGGTGTTGGAAAACTAAAATAAAAATATCTAAAAGTGGTAAATAAAAATGTCATGAAATATATTTTGTGTGTTTACATATATAAAACTATTAGCAAAATAATAGTATTAAGATTTATGATTACATAAATAATTGAATTTTTAATACTCACATATTTTAAATAATCCGAGTTCCATTTATGTTACATGAAAAACGATACAATAAATATGTTTAAGTTGACTTGATAACAAAGTTAAAGGTTATGAGAGAATTGGAATGAAATATTTATTTCAAAAATAAATACTTAATTTTTTATCTTAAAAAATTGTCAGAAAATAAGAAATAACAACTTTAAAGTTTATTTACATTTCGCAAATGAAATTTTTAAATGATTAATTTCTACAGTTTCTTAATACATTTGAAACAAATTTTGCTGAATTCTCTTTCTTACTTTTGCCATGAATTACAGTTATAT
The DNA here is from genome assembly GCA_963978545.1 of Linyphia triangularis. Lineage (NCBI taxonomy): Eukaryota > Metazoa > Arthropoda > Arachnida > Araneae > Linyphiidae > Linyphia > Linyphia triangularis. The sequence continues at coordinate 52,202,286 of OZ021721.1, forward strand.
TTTCATCAATTTAGGAAAATACTTTACAAACACTTAAATTTCTTTATGACAGAAAATACAATTTTGAATGGTTACCAAAACAAACAGTCTTGTAATGAAAAATTTCAACTGGAAGGTGATAAAGCTTAATTAACGTTTAATATTTTAACTTGACAGAAGGGTCAATGTATAATTCTGATAAATGTAAATAATACTCATTCAAATGACATGCTGGGTACTGGATTTATAATGAGATATTATTTTAAAGTATGTGATACAAGGTGGCCAGCGTAAAAGAGATTCTGCTTTTCAGATTGTTAACGTGATTCCGTGTGATCAAATCTAAACTTAAGTTTTGAAAACAACCTGGATCTTTTATGCTGTCCACCTCGCATATTGTCATTTAACCGTTTCGGGCGCTTGGCTTCTTCTACTAAGTTGCAGATTTATTCACAACACTTTGAAATATATTGATCATTTTAGTTTTAGTGATTAAGAATGGGATGCAAATTTTATTCAATTAGTGTTATTACATTTGATGGTTACAAAATATTGGTGGTTATTAGAGAATTATCAAACAAATTTGAGAGTAATAAATATTATTTGAATATTTAAATATTTAAACTAATCAAAATAATGCGCCTTTTTGCTTTTAGAAATAAAATCATATATCATATATATATTTAATTTCTATATATATTATGAAATTTTAAATTCAAGAAAATTTTTAGTGCAGTATGAAAAAAGCTCCTGCCGACCAACCAGACATAATCTTTCGTTAATATACATTAATTCATAAAAATATTAAAGATTCTTGCAGTGGATTTTTTGAAAAAAAATGAAGTGTATGTTACAGTGCATAATTATACAAACATTCAACTATTCTAACTAAGTTTTTCATTTTATATAAAAATTTAGTTCGACCATGTTTAAAACAACATAGTTGTTCTCTTTATGCATTTTGTTATTCTTTACTTTCTACCAGTGCAATAGATTATTTACATTTCCACATCTTAACTTTGATCCAACATGGTAAAAGACATTATTAAACAGTAACTCAAAGCAATTTCATACAAATATATTATGTCAGTGATTTGTATTGAATGAGAAATTCGTAGTCTTGCAACGTCTTCGTTGCTTAAAATATTGCTTTGTTCTAATCAAAGTATTTGCATATTTTATACTCCTGATTAGCTATATAGCTTATTGACTTTTATGTTATAAGATTTGAAACTAAAATTAGTTATCATTCCTCGTTTGTTATTATTATAGATATTAATATTAAGCTCCTATCTTTAAGGGGCTTGAAATTTTAGATTAGAGAAATTAAAAATACATTAAATTATAGGTATTATCTTTAGAAAAATTTAGCTTTTTTGGGGAGGGTGAAATATAACCTTCTCTTTCTCTCTCTAAGCATGCTGTTGCATACCTAAGCAGATGCTTCAAGGGGGAATATAAAAACATACTGTTGGTATTCCGAGTACAGGAGGACCTTAATATATGAGTATTGAATAATTTAACATTAAATATTTCTGCTTCTGAAGAAATACTCAAGTACTGAATGATTATACCTTAATCAAGATCTGTCCCATATATTTTCATATTGGCGCAATAAAATGAGTATCGGGGAAAAGTACACGTCCAGAATCAAAATAATTTTTCAAACACTTAATAACTGTCACATAAAACACTTAAACTTTGCTATTTTACAATCACACAAAAAGAAAAACTTCTTTATCAATCAAATTGTAATTTTTTCAGTTTTAATGTAGTTTATGTAACATCAACTGCAATAAATAGTTATTTTCTCATGCACAGGTAAAATTTGACTGATACGTGCTAATGAAAGCACACTATTTTTTTTAGTTTCTAGTACTGAGATGGAGAGCATATTTGTCTTTCAATTATTATCTATATATATTATCTTTTTGCCCTAAATTTTCTGGATACCTTTTAATTTTGTATGTATTTAGATCGGAATTGCTTTATGATATGAACAAAAATTTTAATTTTGAACTTGCATTTAACATTTAATTTTATGATTCCTTAAAGTTCAAATTTTATATGGTTAGGACAATTGTGCATTTAGAAACAGCAGTTTAAAGCATTAAACTTATATAAATAGAAGAACATTTTACAATAATAAATGCAAATCTGATAATAAATATAAATAAATTATTAATAATTCTATAATATAAAAAAATCATTTTGATTTAAAAACTTGCAAATTACTATCTTATACAATTTTATTAATACATTTCATGGTAGCGTCTACTAAATAGTTTTGGGAAAATGTGCATACATTTATAAATAAAGTATAACACAAAAATCATGTTTAAGTTCTTTAGTTAACCACCACAATTCCAATTTCTTCCAGTGTCAAAATCACTGTTTTCACTTGTAAGCGATTTTATTTAAACACATATATTTTTCGTGAGTAATTGTATGACTATTTTGTTTGCCATTGCCTGCTATATTTAAAAAATGATCCCCCTGAAATGAAATATATCCTTATAGATGTCATATAGTTAATAAATAAAAACTTCGGAAATAAAAGTTTTTCCACAAGAGACCTACGTCATAATGCACATTACAAAAGAATTTCCCCAAAAGGTCTTAAAGAGGCTTAGATAGTTTTTTAATATCCTGAGATGATGGATTTTTATTAAATGCCATTATTAATAAAAAATAACTATAGCTAAATAGCTCAAATAAACTTGTCAATTCCCAGAGTAGTTTCAAATAATAAATTATATGCTTTAGTAGGTAATCTATGATGTCATAAATGGACAAGTGTAATTTTGGCTGCACATAAAAATAACCAAATTTTGTTATTTTTATTTGGTAGATGTTTGATATCAGCTCTATTTTTTAAACTAAAATGTCAAAAAACTTGTACTCCTCATTTTGGGAAAATGTTTGTCTTTCAAACATGGCATACAAATATTTGAAGTAATTTTGTAAGTCAGTAAATTAACTATATTAACACTTGTCTCGTGACTAATTTCTGTCTAATAATCAAGATGGCTTTAGGGTAAATTAATGTCAGTTAATATATTAGTATCTTGGTATGAAAAGTTTATAAAGCTTAAAGCATTTGATAAAAGTTTTATACCACTAAAATTAATATTAAAGAGTAAGCAATTTTATAAATTCATAAGTTTTTAAGGTTGCTTTAACCTGAACTTTAATTTCTTTTGGAAATCGTTCTTCATTCCAGTGCACAATAAGTTTGGTAGATGATTAATTTTATTTAAAATTAGCAAAAAAAAAATATTGCTTTACATAATAAAGTTAATACGAACTATACTGTGTAAGTATTTAAATTCTGATAAAAGAAAACGAAGTCAAGTCAAAGATATACATTACTTAAAAAATACCATTTTTCAAGGATTGGAAATGAATCAGTTAGGAATTTAATAATATTCTATGATTAATGACGTTTCAAATCTAGCTACTTCTATTTAAGTTCGAGTGAAAAAATAAAAGGGACGGTAAAAAATCCAACTAATTAATCGAGTCTATTACGTTACGCATGAAAAGTTTTTGTTTAAATTCTTAATGAATGAAAAAAGGGGAGATTCGATAGATAGAGAAGAGATTTTGTCTTTAGTGTGAATTTTGTAATATTGTGACACAGTTTAACTAAGCATTGGCGTTTCGTTTTACATTAGTTTTTTTGGTATTATTGGGATAGGATCGTATAAGTCGTTAAATCTGATATCATTATCTTTGGTACTAATTTATATATATATATATATATATATATATATATATATATATATATATATATATATATATATAATTACTTTGAAATTAATATAGTATTTTAAATTTCAATTAATTGTAATTTTGTGGTGCTATTATCTATATAAATAAAACTGACTTTCTGTCACACGGATTTGGGGACCGTTTCACGTAAAAACTACCTAACGGATTAGGATGAAATTTGGTATATCGCTTAATTAAACGACCAGGAGTAAAATAGGCGATAAATTTTTAATTTTAATTGAGTTTTAAAATTTCCGAAATAATATTTTTTGGTGTTTTTAAGCAGACACAATTTAGTATTTCCTGAATGGCAACTGAATGACAATCTTCGTTTGGTTTGTTTTGAAAATCGCAAATGATATTCTACATTCACAATGCCTAGAAAAAAACGCTCATCATTAAGCAAAATCGACAAAAAAGTTTTTCAAAAACGTTTATAGAGGAACGAATTACAAAATGACAACCAAGAAGCTTGAGTTTATCCGTCAACGACGGGCCACGCAGCTAGTTATAAATATACACTAGTCAAAACTAATTCTCAAACCAAACGACTTAAGTTATCATTTACTTACTTTAAATCAATAAGGTTTGTAATAGATTTCATTGCATTTTTTAATTTAAATTAAAGGGTTGACTACGGAGTCGAAAATTAGGTCTGCTTTTGCAAAGTACAGTACGCAAACACTCAGAACTAATCTTCGTTCAAATGTTGTAAAGAAAGAAGAAAAGTATCCTAATTAGAGTTCTTATATATATAAATGGCTTTAATATTTTAAAGGGTTGGTTATTATAACAAACAAATTTACAAAATCAAGGACTACAATATACTATTTTCTCCATATTTGAATTTAATTTTTGGAATTTTCTAGTGCAACAATTCATTGAGAGGTTAGTAATAATTTTGTTTGTTTGTTTTAAGTATAGTATAGGTTAAATAGAGGGTTCTTCAATTATTTTTCATTTCAGAAAATAATCTGCTGTTCAAGGCCAAAAATAAATATCTTTAGTAATAAGGATTTAACCATTTAAAAAATATTAATTGATGTTAATATGTTTAACAAGTTGTAATTTCTTCCATTTACCATCATACTTAAAATTCTCCCCTATAGATAAGCCATTGTTTAATATTTACATATGTAAAAATGACTATTGTGATTTCCCCACTAAATGCTATAGAAAAAAAAAAAAAAACTACGGGGCGTCTATAAACATCAGGCAATGGGGGCAAAGATCTTTCGACATATCCTATAGTTAATAAATAAATTTTTTAGAAATTAAAGTATTGGTAGTATACCAAGTATCGTTTTTTTAGAATAAGGGTGTATGAAGTCACTAAATCGAATGATGTGATGAAAATGGAAGCTTTCTGCAAGTATTCAGAATTGTGACAAAAATAAATTAATACAGACATCCCCATAGAAGATAACTTTAAATTAAAAACCTTCTAATATCACAAAGGAGACACATGGGTGGACACCTTTTTCTCTAACTAAATTGATTGCATTAAAAATATAAAATAAGTTTTGATATATTATTTTGCATACCATTACACATATATCCGTACCGTTGTAGAACTAAATAACTACAAGACATATGTTACTACAAATTGTTTCCCATCACTATTGACGCATTTGTAAGTTCATTGAATTTAAATCATTTATTATTTAATTCTGTGTATATTATTGAACACACACTGTTTTAAGGATGTCGGACATGAAAAATAATTCATATTATTTTATACATGAATCTAATATTAAGTATGTAGCCAAATAATTTTAGACATTAAATATGATAATTTGTAATGATTTCGTAAATTCATACTATTTGCTACAGTTAGGAATTGCCTTTTGAAGACTGATACTCTTTCAACCAAGGTACATAATTTGTGATAGTATATTCTTCAAATCAATTATGAAAATAAAACTAAAGACACATTGAAAGTGATTATTGTGAAAAGCTGACAGTAAAAACATGTAAAATTTAAAGAAATTATTTAAACACACTGAATAACACGAGCAATACATTTATGTTTAAAATGCGAAATCTTACTGTTGTCTATAGGTTCAGTCTGATCAGGGGGGTTAGGAAGTTCATAAGTAATTTAAATTTCTGGATAATTATAAAATAAAATCTTATTTGAAATTGAGATGTTCGTTGCACATACTATCAAATTGTTACTACTCTAGGGTTTATATAATAGATGGATTTAGTTATATAGTAAACAAAAAAGTTAGTTGGTCATACAAAAGGAAACGGTAGCAGTATTAAAGGCAAACATATTACAATCACTATTATGCAGTTTTTTACGAAGATGAGCAACATAAATAACTTATCCCTGTACTTGACATTTTCAACTAGTATTTTTACTTTTAATATTCTACTATTTAAAGCTTTCAATTGGGAGTGGTTTTATTATTAAAAAAATTGCTGGTGAGAAATACTTTATACACAAAACACATTTCAATTCGATTCACAAACTGAATTTTAATTTGATACAAACACCGCATTTTGATTTGGTACACAAACCGTATTTCAATTTGATACACAAATCCCATTTCAATTTGATACACAAACCACCTTTTGTGAATTTTGAAATCTTCAAACTTTATGACCACCCTGTAATTTACTGATACTTTAATTCCAGTTATGTTTGAATAAATGTTTGTCATGATATACACCTCCTGTGTGTATTTTCATGATGAACTTCTGTAGAACAACTTGTGGCTGGATGAAATTCTTAGCACGGTCTTCTCTTTCAGTTTTGTATTTTACTGTTGCTTAGATTTCAACAGCGCAGCATGTGGCTGGATGATAGATCTTCCATGGTCCTGATTTCCAGTTTGTATTGATTGTTATTGTAAACTCAATACAACTTAACTCTGGAAGAAGTTATAAAGCGAAGTTCATTGACTATGCAGTATTCACACAAATGATATCCACAGGGTCTTTTCCCTGTAAGTATTTACCATTGTCGTGCCATTACTTCAAAGCAATAGTCATCCAGATAAATTCTTTTGTTAGCAATACTATTAACAAAGATATTGTCTTGTTGTAGAATAGAGGGAAGTAAAGGCCAAAATCCACAGAAAAATCTTGTAAGAAATTCTGTTTCTGAGCTGAGCTGTAAAAAGAAATAAATTTATTTAGCTGTATGTTGTTAAATTATTATTTTTTACATTCTATCAAAAATGGTTTTTGATAAGAAATTAAATCAAAGAAAAAAGTTATAAAAACTTTAAAAATATAATTTTTGAGAATAAATTGCGCATTTAGAATATTAAAAGAAAAAATAGAAATTAACTTAATCCTCTGTTTGGACAATATTAAGAACAATTAAAAAGCATGTGCCTGTATATTGATGTACTATAGAAGATGATAAAAATCTGTAAAATATAGGTTTATGATATATTCTTTAAAATTGTGTTTTTAATAATATGCAATATTCGCTTTTCATTATTTTATACAGAAAGTCCAATGGGAATAGGATAATAAGTTTTTGCTGTCCTGTAAAGCTGACAAATATTGTGGCTTAGGCTCATTTTGTTTTGATGATGTATGAGAAATCCATTGTGATTAAAAAAAATAACTTAAGAGCAAGATTCTGAGAGATTGAGCCACTTAACATTAGGGGGTGATTCACACCATCTCCGATTGTCCCCAAAAAATTACCAGTTGCTAATACCCTTATTAGATGATAAAATCTGAAATTATTTGTTCCAAAGTTTCACCGCTCAAATTCTATGACCGTGTCAAAGATCACCTTTAAAAATGATAATATTGGTGTTTTTGTGACACATGAAAACTATTTTTATCCGTCTAAAACTTAACAAACAACTTGCCACCTGCATTTCTTCTGTTATTGAATGTACTAGAATAGATCTTTATAAAACATATAAAAATTTTATGAAAAGTCAATTGCGCAAGGTCATTCAAGGTCATGAAATGTCCAGGTTTTCAGTTTTTTTTACCATTTTCAAGACTGAATTATATCTTGCGCGTTTGATTTGTCACTTCAAACTAGGTGTCATTAGATAGATCTATATTAGTACTGTTTATTAATACGTAAAACATTGAGGCAAGTTGAACACGTTGGAAGTTATTTGGCGCCAAAATCGAAAAATCTCCGAATTTGACACAAATTTGAGCTCTTACATCTTGCTACGGGAACAATATATTGACACAACGCTGAGACTATTTAAGCACTCGTTTATTATACTTAATGAGAAATTAAACTTTATTGAGGCAAGTTGAAGGAAAAAAAAATGATTTTTTTTGTTGCACCCCATCCTTACATATTGATGCATTACGGTTTTCATTCATGTTTTCAAAAATTAATCGGTTTTCACTTCACTCTTCCTCATGTTTATACCAAATACTTGTTGTATGTCTTTTAAGCTAGGAACTGTGACTGAATTGGCTCCAGAAAGTTTCAAAAGACGGGGGGGGAAAAACCGAACTTCGATGCACTGTGTCGATAACATCAAGCAATGGCCACTTAAACTTAACAGCTCCTCTTTGTTGAAGAAATTCCATTTTAAACACGCCATCCCCACAATTTTCTAGCAGTTTACCAATATAAAATCGTTTATCGTACAGGACTGCGTATAAAAAATGGGGATGAATCTCATATTCTCAGTCCTGATCAGCAATTAGCTTTATCTCTTTTATGATATTCTTCATTTGTTGGGGGACAGTAATTTCGATTTCAAATGTGAATTCACCATGCAATCACTTCCAGGCACAAATCAGACCAAACCCTAAAGACGAAGATAATATCATTTAGCCCTAAAATTTACAACTATGATGTTTTGCCCAGAAGAAAATTGCACATCAACGTTTGAAACTGCAGAGGATTTGTCCCTACATATTGCTAGAGGAGAACACCAAATTCCTAAAACAATCACAGGTCAAGACAAATCCTGGAGTGCATTTTCAAAAAGAATGGAAGCAAGGACAAGAAAGACTAATTATGAAATTATTGCAGATTTTGAAGAACCCACTATAGAGAATAGAAATTGCATCTATTCATGCCATCTACATACCTGATTGTCTAAAATGATTCCAAGATAAAATTCGTCGTTTTGTTCAATGACTTCATCTTCAATAACACTGCATATTTCAATCGTACCTTTCATTCTGTGGAAATGTGACATAACTTGTTCCCATGTCAAATATTCATTTGAACAAAATTTCTGCTTTCCATCAACTGTGAGATTTCTCATCGTACTTGCAACAGTTTGGGATGTTATTTTATTTCCTGTTTTATTTCCTTTGTTGAAGTACTCTAAACTGTTTTTGATTTCGGTTCTTAAACTTTCCTTTTGGGTTTCAGTACATGTCCTTCTTTGCGCACAAAACTTGATTAGATGTAATTTTTATTATCTGTAGTGGGTTCTTCAAAAGCTGCGGTAATTTCATAATTGGTCTGTTTTGTCACTGCTTCCATTCCTTATGTAAATGCACTTTTGGTTTTGTCTTGACTAGTTATTATTTTAGAAATTTGATGTTCTTCTCTATAGCAATATGTAGGGACAAATCCTCTGCAGTTTCAAATGTAGATGAGCAATTTTTTCTGGGCAAAACATCAGAGTTATAAATTTATGGCTGAGTGATATTGTCTTCGTCTATAAGGTGTGGCCTGACTTGTGCCTGGAACTGATTGCATGGTGAATTTGCAGTTGAAATCTAAATTACTGTCCCCTAACAAATGGAGAATATCATAAAACAGATAAAGCTAATTCCAGATAAGAACTGCGGATATGAAATTCGGCCACATTCTTTTTACGCTGTCCTAAATACAATAAACGGATTTACATTAGTAAACTACTAGAAGATTGTGGGGATGACGTGTTTAAATTGAAATTTCTTCATCAGAGAGGAGCTGAGTTTAAGTGACAATTGCGTGATCCGAAGCTCAGTTTTCTTTGGTACTTTGCAACTTTCTGGAGCCGATCCAGTCAAAGTTCCTAGCTTAAAAGACATACTACATACTTTTTATAAACATGAGGAAGAGTGAAGTGAAAATCAATTAATTTTTGAAAACATGAATGAAAACAGTAATGCATCAATATGTAACTATGGGGTGCAACAAAAAAAATCATTTATTTTTTTCTCTTCAACTTGCCTCAATAAAGTTTAATTTCTCATTAAGTATAATAAAAGAGTGCTTAAATAGTCTCAGTGTTGTGTCAATATATTGTTCCCGCAACAAGATGTACGAGCTCAAATTTGTGTCAAATTCGGAAATTTTTCGATTTTGGCGCCAAATAACTTCCAACGTGTTCAACTTGCCTCAATGTTTTATGTATTAATAAATAGTACTAATATAGCTCTATCTAATGACACCTAGTTTGAAGTGACAAATCAAACGCGCAAGATATAATTCAGTCTTGAAAATGGTAAAAAACATGAAAACCTGGATATTTCATGACCTTGAATGACCTTGCGCAATTGACTTGTCATCAACTTTTTATATGTTTTATAAAGATCAATTCTAGTACATTAAATAACAGAAGAAATGCAGGTGGCAAGTTGCTTGTGAAGTTTTAAACGGATTAAAATAGTTTTCATGTGTCACAAAAACACCAATTTTTTCATTTTTAAAGGTGATCTTTGACACGTCATAGAATTTGAACAGTACAACTACGGAACAAATAATTTCAGATTTTATCATCTAATAAGGGTAGCAGCAACTGATAATTTTTTGGGGACACTCGGAGATGGTGTGAATCAGGGGATGTTCAACTTCTCAGAATCTTGCTCTTAATAATAATTTTAAGGATTTGAAAAACCCATTTGACTGGCGTCTGAATGCATTGACACCTTTTGATGGAATTACTTGCATTTTGTAATAATTGAACTTTTAAAATTTTTTTTCGATTTCGGTGTATTTTAAAAAAAGAAAATTTATGAATAGAAAGTACTCCAAACTTATATGCATAAATAATGCAAAAAGTTCATTTTTACAATGCATATGTTTTGATGAATCAATAGTTTTACTTTCTTCTTTATGCTTTGATAAATGAAAGAGAAATATAAAAGTAAGTTAATTTATATTATTTTTTTACATAATCATGTTAGTTTTGAAGTGTAATATAAATACCACAATAAGAGTTACAATTGTAAGTTACTAACTATTATGGGATTTTTGAAGTACATACCTGGTGATTATAGCTAAAGTTTAAAAAGAAAGTGTAAAAAAAGAACCACTGCTCAGAATGACCAGAAATTTAACCTGAAGATGTGTGAAAAAGTGGGAAATGGAATGGTATACGAAAAAAATAGTTCGAAATAGTTTTTTCTTATACCATACAGTTTCCCTCCTTCTTCGCGTATTTTTAGGTCTTATTTCATGGCATTGAAGTCAGAGGTTCTTTTTTTAAAACTTCATAAATTTGAATTTCAGTTTTAATCACTTTCAATTTTAATCACCTAGTAATCAGAATAATATGATAAAATGTTAAATGCAAGTATTGTCGTGTTTTCTTTATTTTCCTTCAATTCTTCAATGAAATTAATTGAATAATTAATTCTTCAATGAAATAAATTAAATGAATTCTTCAATTAAATTTCACGGGGGAAAATGTTTTAACTTATTAACTTTTAAGTAGTTTTCATAACTGTCTTTCAGAATCAACTTTTTTCCTTAATGGTAGTCACTTCATGATTTCACTCTTTTTATATTAAGTATTCCTTTTTCATTTTCCTCTGAAAAAATTCGATGGCTGCATTTAACTGTTACAGAATTGAAGTCTTGTCCATTTTTATCATCGCGTTTGCAGTTAAAGATTTTAAACACATATTATAAAATATCCATTACGCTAAAAAAACTCGTTGCTGAATTTTTTATTCTCTTGAACAGGATGTAATGATGCGAAATAAGAGCAAAATGATGAGAGAGTGAACGCTACCTTTTGAATATTCAAAAGCTACGAAATTTGCACTTTACTCTCAATGCTACTTGAACATTACTCTCCTCTAGTAACGTCAGCGTTATTTTTTGAAGCGTTAACAAAGAATGTCAAAGTCCTGACACTTAGTTTCTTTCAAAAGTATTTAACCTTAGACTCCTATGGCTTGAAAAAGAAAATTCGAGCTAAATGGGACTTTTCGAAATATATTTTCTTTCTTGTTTCTCTTGCCATTTTCAACCATCGCTCTGACAAGTGTCTAGAGCATTTTAATATCCACGCTACTTTATCGAGTTACTTCATCACTTTCCTTTGTGATGCATTTCAGAAAGGATCGTGTTCGTTACGTCTTGTTAACCGTTGAGATATGATGCGGTGAACTACAGTAGAAATTATTTCATTCAGAAAAGAAGAAATGAATAATTTCAACAGAATTATATCGAGAACATTTAGATAAATTTTATTTATTTCACTTGCAAGATTATTGCGTATACTTAGTATCAAATAACAAGGATAACACAAAGTATTTGTAATCAAATGTTTTTTATTATGTTCCTATATCGATATATACTGGCTCATAATACAGTGCAGGTATTATTATATATCAATAAAAAAAATATTCATTTACCATAAACAAACAAACAATTTATATAAAAGTTATAGATTGGAACATAATTTCTTACGCAAAGTTAAAGTACCTAAAACATTCACATTGAATTACATAAAACACTATAAAATAGATTACTGCTTTAACTTTGGGATCATCTAAAAAATAAGAGTAAAATTTTTAAACCCTCTTTGCTTGATACTCGTCTCTAACTATTTTATGAAGTTAATCTTATAAATGGAAAATTGAATATGTTTATTTCAAGGATTCATTTTGCAAAGAAACACTTTTATAGAACGCCGGTTTTCCAAATTATTTAAAGGTTGGAATACAGAAATTTACATCTTATGAATGTTGTTTTTCTATTTATAATTAAATTTGTCTTTAGAAAACTCAAAAAACTCCATAAAAACAAAATTTTGTATAAATAATCTAACACAAAAAACTTACCTTTCAAAGACCCATTTTCACTTTGAAACAGAAGAACCAACATGAAAACTCACAAAAACTAAACATTACCGACTTATATTTCTAATATAATATTCCGGTAACTTTTTCAAGGAATATTGAAATTACAAATACTCAATAAAAATAAATATTTCATATTACAAAAAAACTACATACTTTATTTTTGTAAAGGAAACTCCAGGCATAGAGTTTGGGCATTTCCTTTTATAGGACACAATAGACTTACCTTCATTCTTCTTAAAAATTAATCGCAGGAAATCCAAAATGCAACTCTCTACCAAAGACTCTACCGCAGAAAAATGTTATACCATAGAAACTAAGTCTTTATTTTCACAATCCGTTACTTCCTACTTGTCTTTCCAAATCCTCTTATCAATTTCTGTCTCAAAACCCAAAATACTATACCCCAAACTTCTATATTCATTCAGAAACACTTCCGCCCTATTAAAACATTGCGTCTGAAAAGAATATTTTGAAAAGCACAAAGTTGTGAACTGCATTGCCTTCTCGTTAGCTCTAAACGATATTAAGGACACATTAGCAACCTAGTACTGTTTGCTAACACCATACAATCTCCTTTGAGCAATCTTAATGACAAGTTAATGAAGAAGCTCGCTTCAAAATGCGATTATTGTCCTTAGGCACTGGAAATTAGTGTACATCAAAGATTCTGTTGCAGAGTGTAAATGGGGCTTTTAGCAAGGTGATGCGCTTAGAAGAGGAGGCACCTTTTATCAGATTCACGATACATAGGATCAATATAATTCCAAATAGCTTAAGGTTTAAAATGCTCACGTAGGACAATCGGAATGTGTGATGAGGGGGGCAATTCCTATTATTTTGCTGGTGTATGTTGGCCTTCACTAAGAGTATGGTAAGTTTAAATTAAGTAAATTATTTTGTAAAATATTTTATGTACTTAAAATAGATGAAAAGAGTGGCATAATAAGTCGTTCACATTTGTCTTTGCTAATGTATTTTATAGGGAGATGAATTTCTTAAGAAATAAATGGAGGTATCGGTGAAAGAATTTATAACTTTTCTCCGTCATTTTAAGTTGGGTTATACAAATTAATGTTTGCGAGAGAATGCAAAGTATTTTTATATGTAGTACCTTAGAAATGTATTGAGTATTTTATTTCCTATAAATGACAGCTATTTTTAATTACGATGAATGATTTTGAATCCTTTTTGAAAATTAGTATAAATACAAAATGTATATATAAAACTGTTTATTAATGTTGGGTAGTTGTTTTTACTTTTAAAATGAAATGTAATTTTCTCAAATATAAAATGTGTTACATTAAACGTACTCATGTTAGTCAACTTATTCAACAAGTTTGAAATTATAAATGTTTTCTAACATAATCCCATTGTTTTTATTATATGTGGTGTCCACATTTAAAGTCCATCTTTCAAAAAGCCGAAAATACAAAATTTAGTACATAGAAGCTTAAGTACATGGAGATTGTAGAGAACAACTTTTAAATTCGATTAAAAGTTGCTTTCAATAAAATTTAGTGACACGAAAAAAAATTCTTGGAGTGGCAACGATATTTTTTTATTACAACAGAATAAAACCAAACATTATTTGAATGTGTTCTATTTATTTTTATGTATTACAATTGTCTGTCCGATAAACAATTCAATTTTTATTGTCATATTTCAATATATTTACTGTCAGTCGTTACCATTAACAACTTAGGCACATGTACGGTTTTAAAGCACTATTTTTATGCATCGTTTTGTTTTTCTAGGTTTTAAATTCATCCTGTTTTTATTTAAATTTTGTGTTGTCGTGAAAGATGTATTGTGCTTTGCGGGTATTGCCATTTTGATTTTATTTAATGAGTATTAATAACATTTTAACAAAATAAATTCGTTAAATTCCTTTGTTATTTTATTACAAAATATCCTCTGCATTACAGTTGTCATAAATATCTAACATCTAAAAGTTCGTTTATCATCATAATTTACCACTAATACGTTGGTGCCGTTATGGAATGTTTTCAGTCATATTTTGGTCAACTTAATAAATCTATCATATCTTTTTTTCCAGGATGTGTCCATTACAAGATCAAATGTAAGAAGTCCATCTTACGTGAAACACCTATGTATATCATTAGGTGTGTTGTGTGGAACCGCCTTAACTTATATTGGTACTATTACGTTATATCCATACCACTTGGCGATAATTTTTCAGTTGAAGAACAATTTGGTAGATAACACTATCGTTTCAATGCCTGTTAATTTTTCTCTTGATTCAGATTTTATTTTATTTTAAAACAAAAATTAAGAAATTGGTACAGTATATTTTCATGATTATTTTTAAAACAGAGGCTGGAGCTGCCCTATAGACACCATGAATATTTTGATAATATTGCTATGTTTACAAAATTTTAAATGATTAAATTTTTCTAGATGGATTAATTAAAATTATGAATTTAACTTCATGTAATGAGAGTGAGTCAAAATATACGTAGAATCTAGCATAGAAACGGATTATTTAGGCTCAATATTACTTCACTTGCAGCCTCAATTGTAGATTCAACGAAGATTATTAAAATTCACTGAAAACTTTCAAATCATTTCGACATTTGCTAATATACCGCCAAAGAGAAGAACGAGTATAGATGCTAAGTACAGAGTATCTGCTGCCGAGAGAGCTAGGACATCACCGCTGCAAAAACAAAATCGACTGGAGAATGATTGAGCGCTCTATTACAAAATGACCAAAAACATGGATCTGTTACATTGAAGCTGATCGCCAACAACAATTAATCTGAAGAAATTCCACGCCTATGCAACACATAACTGATAGATGTCTCCTTCAAAGGACCCCCAGCAGTGCGGGGTCACACAGATAGCTAATATATATATATATATATATATATATATATATATATATATATTTTCCAGTTTTATGGAATTATTTATTTCGATATTGAACTCAGAATCCATTAAGCTTTGTGAATATATTTTTCCAACAAAAAATTGAGGAACAGACGTAATAAAATATTGCAAATAAAATTTCACAATTAATATTTCATTATCTAAGGTAATCATTGTTCTTAAAGAAATTCAATAATTGACGTCCTAACGCTTCTGAATATGAATATATTAAAAGAAACATTGTTTCACATTAAATATTTATCTAAAACTTGATAGGATTTTTACAAACAACGCCAATCTAAAATTTGCAGAGTTCTTTTCAAAGAGCAAAATATGTTAATCGGAGATGAAAGCTAATTTTTTAAGCGATTACTTTCAAACAGCGATAATGATAAAATATAATGAAGTTCAACTTTTCCATCAGACGGTGTCACAGCAGCAAAAAGATGACAAATGAGTCCGCGGTTAAAATATTTTAGGAGAACAAAAGTCGATGCCGTTATCTTGTAGGAATCAGTTGTTCCCAGAGATGACAGTGTTCAAAACGAAATTCTGGGGAAGCCAATCTGAACCGTCAAAACAATGACGAGAGGGAGGCGTGAAAGTTAATTAGTTTAGGGATAGAATTTTTCGAGGTGTAGTAATTTACCCATGCTTTTTTACTTGCCAATTTGTCCGTGGTGATAAATTTGTTATAATATGTAGATATTTTAGGATAATGAGAATCGCAATTTGGTTTATCGTGATTTTATTAACAGGTTTGAATATTAAATGAGATTAGTAACTGGATTCGGTTGATATTTTTTGAGGTAGTTACCTTTGTATATGATAAAATCGAATGATTTTCTGATAACTTGTGTTTATAGTTAAATGTCATGGGTGAATTGTGCAAAATTTGTCATAATATGTTCATATTTTTTCAAATTAGCGAAAGTCATGATAATAATTCAACGCTATCTTTGCAGATTTAAATAAATATTTATATTTGTTATATAATAAAGTTTGATGATATTCTAACAATATGAGTTTTTAGTTAAGTTTAGGTAGATTGTGTTATACTCTGTAGATAGTTTAAGATAATGAAAGTCATAATTATTGTTTCATCGTAATTTGAATATTGAAGGGAAAGTAACTGAATCAGTCGACATTAATTGAGATACCTTCCTTAGTATAATTAAACATTCCGTGATTTTCTAATAGTTTTAGAATACTGTTAAAGATAATGGGTGTATTATGGGTGGCCGTTTTATGCTATTTTTTCACATAACTTCTGGAAAGAAAAAATTTCTTTTTTCTTTTGGTAATAAATCATCTGCCTTTTGGCTTCTTTGTGTGAAAATTTCTGTTTTATTTTTGCCGTATTTTAAAGTGTACAAGAGCAATATAAAGAGAAAGTATAGAAAAAGAATATGCCAGTGTTTGATGGTCTAAATATGATGTAAGGATTTTTGACTAGAATCATACATTTAAATAGAAGCTAAATATTAAGAATGAAATAATTGCTTCTTTTTCCAAAACTCTTCAAAACAAGTTAAACTATTATCTGAAAATCTAAACTACAGAATATTTTGTCATAATTTATTAATGCTATTTTATAGTTATATTTACTTCAATATTAAGGATAGTTCATTTGCTAAATTGATAATGAATTGAAGTAGATACATAATGTTAATTAAAATGAGTGTAACGAGTTCAAATACGCATGTATGCAAAATCACAAAATATACTTAAATAATTGAGTTAATTTAACTAAAATATTTAACTTCTAATGGAGGTAACATGCCCTTTGATGTGAACATATATTCATTAGTCTAAATTAATCTATTTCAGAGCTAGAAGCTAAAAGTCAAAATATATTACAATGCTCATTTCCTCTGAAAGATTCAAATTGAATGAAGAGATTAGTGAAGTGTGATTAGTTTAAGTAAGATATCCTAAGTTTACAAGCGAAAGACATTTGTTGGACAAGTGAAAGACATCTATTTTGTTCAAATGACTGATCAAATTTGACGGTAACTTTTGAAAATGGCTATTTCGTGAATCCTTTTGGAATAAATATGTCTTCAAATTTTACCTGATTTATGTATAAAAATTGGGAACATATATTGTTATTTAAGGTTATTTTTGTCTTTTTAATGTTTTTTTATGCACTGCCTTTCATATTGAATAATGTAATGAGAGACTAAATCTATGACCTCTGTGTTCAAGTGTTGCATTGATGTTTGGTTGCGTTTACTTCTTCATCAGGTATGTGTTATTAATTGTAGTCAGTATTCTTGCATTGAACAATAACAAATATGTTATGAATTATAATGAATGTAAACGATAGTTAGAATTTTACCATCCATTTAAATTAATAAAGTGAAATCATTCACTTAATAATCTTAGTTTGGCTTTAAAATATTCATAAGTTTATTCCAATTCTCTACTTCCTATTTTCTATGTGCCCTTGCAATATTAATAAATTTTATATGTAACTTAAAAAAAATTGCAAATAAATTAGCTGAATAGAACGATTTCAATTGAACAGCGAAACAATATTCGTAAATCGATGTACAACAATAATTAAAGAAATGTATGGGTTCATTGGTATTGGTGATGTTGAGTGATCTGCTAACTTAATCTGAAAACATAATGTCTTGATTAGCGCTTAATTTGTGAATTAGTACAACATTACTCCTCTTCCTATTAAATTTTATTGAACTCTAAAATTGTATGTTAGTTATATTTTTTCCCAGAATCTTTTGTATTGTTTCTTTGTTTGACATCCCTTAAAATGATGTTTATCAATTTTTAGCTATATACAGGAATTTAATTATGCGTTCATAATTGAATTTGAGCACTTTGCCTCAGAACTCAGCGGTCAACATATTGCACTTGACAGAAGATTAATACCTTGGCAAGCTAAGTCAGAATAGCTCAGCGTCAGCTTTTGTAATACGTTCAATACATCGAAATTTAATTTTGAAATGTTTTGTATGGATGGAATATTTATATGTATGTGTGTGTGTATGTATGTATGTATGTATGTATGTATGTATGTATGTATGTATGTATGTATGTATGTATGTATGTATGTATGTATGTATGTATGTATGTATGTATGTATGTATGTATGTATGTATGTATGTATGTATGTATGTATGTATGTATGTATGTATGTATGTATGTATGTATGTATGTATGTATGTATGTATGTATGTATGTATGTATGTATGTATGTATGTATGTATGTATGCATTTTTAAAATGCTTTTTATCTGTTAGTCGGATGTATAATAATCATTTTTATGACATGGCATGTTTCGTACCTTCGCACTTATTTGCTGCTGTATGGAAACCAGAATTTTGCTGGTTATACCTAAACAATGTTTTTTCAGCCCTCATTGTAAGCATTCTGTAAAGTGTGGTTGTACACTTGATCCGCAGTTCATCACTCTTGAAATGATGATGTTCCACTTTCATACGAAGACCTAAACTGGACACTTCCATTCCATCTGAATAGCGTATTGTTGGGTATTTAATGACATGTTCCATTTTGGCCTGAAAAAAAATTGTATTAAATTTAAATGGTTAGTGAGAATAAACCTAAATATCCTGTTTCCAAAATAAAATCATGAATAAAGATGTTATTGGAGGCATTTTATTTTCTAAAGAATTTTTTGCCAGAAATACCGAAAAAACAACCATAGAAATATTAAATACATGCAGATGAGTTTAGATAAAAGTTTTTGTATAACAAATAACACACATTCTCAAAGAAGTTAAAAAATTTAGCTTTCTTTTCAATACTTCTCTACCACCACTCAAATTATTAAAATAAAAATAATAAATAAAAAAATAAATAAAAAATTTCAAACAATATTGTATCGCATTTTTTATAAAATATTTTTTTTGAAAAATATTTCAAATTAAATTGTAATTCAAAAGTCTCATTAAATTCACATAGGAAATCAAAAATGTAAATTAAATATATTTTAGAAATAACTCTAAAATTTGTCACGTATTTACATCATACAGTTCCAGAGTTATATAGCTTTCAAAGTTCTAAAGGTTGGAAAAAATGACAAATAAGAGAATGGATCTTAAGTTTTTAAATAGAAGGGTTAATAAACAGCAGTATTGGTACTAGTTATTCAATATTAAGACTATAATACACCTACAATAAAACTTTTGATTTTCCTTAAATATGATCAATCAACTTTTATTTTAAAAACAGTGAACATTCGACACTATGTGTCTTATATCCCTTTAAACGTACAAGGTCAGCAGTGATATGGCAGTTCAAAATTGAATTTTCAAAATATGCATGGAGTTCAGGAACATAATAACAAGGAATAATCACCTAGGAACATGTAGTCGCATACAACTTAGACGCGAAGACAGAGAAAGGAAGACGCAACTCACATAATGATAATTTATACACAATACACAAAGAGGTAATGATAATTTATTACACAACACGATTCTTTTCAAAGAAACTATATAAGCAGGTGTTTAAAGTAATGGCCTTCCTAGCGCAATCGACAGTACAAACACCTAAATGAGGCATCACGTCGCTTTGTACTGGTTATTTTCTCTCTTAACATGCAGCTCTCTTGCGCGTCTGGAATGCGCGACCATATGATTCTTGTTTGGTATCGTGTTAATGAACTGCATACACATTTCTGAAACATAGTTTTAAATCACCCAGTATTTACGAAGACTTAGAAATAAAAGTTTCGCATGAACCTATTTGATTTTGATACATTTTATAAAATTTCAAGTACAAAAGCTATTTCATCTTGGTACATTTGGCATGGGGCACATTTTAGGTTTATTAGTAAGAGGGGAATTTAATATTCAGTTTGAAATTCTTAACAAAAGTATTAATTACCAATTAACCTTTTATTACCACCGATATTTTTTCTTTAGAAAATATGTAGCAGACAGAAAAAATTTCTGACTAGTTCAATAACAATTCTAAAGTTTTTTTAAAAATAAGTAATTTGAGAAATAGCAATTAATTTGAGAAATAGCAATTAATTTTAAAAATAGTTAAAACAAAGTTATTCAATTGTTTTTTGATCTGTCCAATTAGTTCGCGTTTGGAATGGTTAGTGACTTTTTAGTATTGTTTCAAAATACTAGAATAAATCGAAAATAACAATTTCTATTTTTTTTTAATTACTAGTTGAAAAATTTAATAATTAAATTACCTCCATATCATTGACAAACCAACGGATGTGGACAGGAATAGGGGACTTGGCAGAGGAGCATGTTATGTTGACTAAGTCTCCTACGTGATACCAGGGGAGATTACCATCTATAACTGGGCCTTTATAGCCTGGAGCAGAATGTGAAACTGGAAATAAAGTAAAATAATTCAAAGAAAAAATATAAAATAAAGAATATAGATATTCAGTTTGTTTCAAACTGTATGAAAATTTCATTCGGTTGGATGGTTGATTTATGCATTATTTTACACAAGAGCTACATTAGGGATACGCTGCGCCGAAACATAGTTGAAGCTGCAAAATATCAGGGAGATCGTTTTCCTAGAGATCTCTCAATTGGAAACTGACAAACACTAATGTCTCAAATCAGAGAACTTTAACCAGGCAGTCAGACAATTGATGCAAAACTATTTTGTTAAAATGGTTATCGTATCTACTAAATTTTTAAAGTAAAGCACAATTCAATCCCAGGATCTTTCTCATGCTTGACAAAAACTCTGTACTCAAGGACATGGTGCCCACCTTGTGGCTGTGTGGATAGAGCTTTAGCCTCGCATGCCTAAGATGCCGTGTTCGAATCCCCAGTTAGGCATCGATGTTCGTTGTAGTACGGAATATACGTTAATCTGTAAATCCTGCCCTGATTAGCCGTCATTGTGCACAAAAGTAGGTCGTTGAGCGTATAAACCAGGCCATGTTTGTGCAATCAATTTTAATGTTTTGTTTTGCATTTTGATTTAATGAAATGTGTTTGAAAGATCAACACCAATTTTAAACATTCTATGAAAATATCTTTATAAAATATTTCATCCGTCATATCGTTTTAATATGGTTTTTTCTACTTTTATAAAATAATATCTAAAAAAAATATTCAAAAGTTTTTAGCATAAACGATCTAACGAGGCGTATTATTTAGATGTTAAAAAAAATGCTGTCAAAACAAATACATCAGTTTTCATTCTTTAGAAGAGAAAATTAGTATTTTATGCACTTTCAAATTTTGATGTACCAAGAAATTCCTTAAGCCCTTAAATTTACACTGGCGTAAAATTCATTTCATACCTTTCTAATTCTTTATTACGTGCGCGTTTCTATTTGCTAGGATCTTCAAAATATATCTTTCAAAACACAGCTGCTCATGAATTAAACCATGACAGTTATTTTTCTGCATAAAAAATATTCAATACAAAAGGAAAACAAAATTGAAACATGACAACGAAAGGAAAAAAAATCATTTTTCCACTGCATTGCATTTTCATTTTTAAAAGCGACGGAGAAACAGTATTTTCATGCGGAGATTTGCTTTCTAATAGCTAACAGAAATATTCAGTGCGTTTTAATCACATGCTATGGAAGGGAAAAAAATTCCATTAATTTTAAGTTTCCAGACGACGTTGAATATTATTATGTTTCATTTTATTTACTTTTTTTCTTAAACTTAGCCTTTCAGTATTCATTTTTAAATTCGCAGGAATTATTAAAACACACGGAGAGCATGTTCGCAATTGTTCAATAGAAAATAGAAATAAAAAGAACCGCGATTCGGTGTTAACCTTTATAAAACAACGTTGTAAGTAACCTGATTAAGATTCGAAAGAAAATATTGAGAAAAAAAAATGAATTCCATTACTTAGATAAGTAGGGCATATGAAAGTTTAAAGTAGAGCAAAGTTAAAATTTTTGATTAACCAAAGTTTTCTACATATTTTATCTCTTCTATTTAAATGGAAATGAAATTTCACTCAAGCCAGCCTGCAAATCACATTTCTCTGCCTGATACAAGGGACATTTTGCGCTCTTTTTTACACTCTTAAACAAATTAGAATAACAAACTAATGATGGATATACTAGTTATGTTTTTGTTTTCTATCATTTTAGTTGGGAGAAAAGTTATATAGAAAAATTATTTTTTAAACTATGTCAAATATGCACTTATAGATAGCTGACGCATGGGACACGGAGAAGCAAAATAAAATTACTTTCAAGACAAAAGTTCAAATGTCCTCTGATCTTATAAGCGCTAAAATTATGAAATTCATAGGTACATTTCGGTAAATGTTAATAATACTTTATCTGTTTAAATGTTTGCAAAAAAAATATTTTTGTGGTTTTAACTGACAAAAACGTGAACTGAAGCACAGGATATTTGAAATTGATGCACGGGACATTCTTTAAGCGACGCATGAAAGATACAATTTTTGCAAGTGGGAAACAGTGAGATTTTTACAGTTACAATTTTTGTATATTTTGTTAGACAAATTATGTATACTTAACACTACTTGTTACTCAAAGTGGGCATAATTTTGGAACATTTCTCCGGATAAATTTGTTATTAGTCGATTCTCAGGCTAATACACGGGACATTTTGCGTTCTTTTTTCTACTCTTAAAAAAAAATTAAAATAACAAATTATGATGAATTCACTAGTTATGTTTCAGTTTTCTATAATTTCAGTTGGTGATAAAGTTGTATAGAAAAATAATTGTTTTTATTAGGTCAAATATGCATTTATAAGCAACCGACGCATGGAGCATGGTGAAACAAAAGAAAATTACACCCAAGACAAAAGTTTATATTTTCTCTGAATTTATAAGGACTAAAATTATGAAATGCATAGGCACATTTAGGTAAATGTTAATAATAATTTATATATCAAAATGTTTGCAAAAAGATTATTTTTGTGGATTTAAAAAACAAAAATGCAAACCGATGCACGGGACATACTACTTTTGGAGTGGAAAACGGTGATATTTTTACCATTACAATTGTTGTATGTTTTTCTTAGACAAATTACACATACTTTAAACTACTTGATACTCAAAGTGGACACAATTTTGGACTATTTTGGTAGATATATTAGATATTTTCATTCAGAGAAGGTGTACCCTTTCTGGTGCTTAGTAAATTATGCTTTAAAATAATTAAATTACCAATGATTTTTTTTAGTAATACAAATCTACGAAGGCCCATATAAAATTGTCGTAAATATTAATTTTTATTCCCTTTAATGAATGGAGTGGTACATGTATTTTTTCAAACAACCACATTTCTCGATAACAAAGAAATGCTTAAAATTTAAGAATTATTTTTATAATAATTATTTCTTAATCAGTTTGAAATAAAGAATATTTTTAAAAATTAATTTTAACTTAGAATGGGCATTGCATAACTTAAGGTGTTCAAAAGCAATCACCTTTTCACAACAACTGCCACTTTTTCACCCATGGTTTTATTTCTGCACTGATTTAGAGACAGCTGCAAAATGTTTCGAAAAGCAAGAAAAATCAAAAGAAAAAAAAAACTACTTGTGTCTTTAAAGATGCATTCGTCTTAATCCAAGAAAGAAAACTCACAAGTTAAGTTTTTTTAATACATTTTGTAAAATTCTACCAAAGAATGTCCTGCTCTTAAGTCACATACTTGCTGAACAATGCTATGATTTGTGAAAATTGTTTTCTTAAACTAAATAGTTTGCAAATTCATTACGATTCGAAATCTTTTTTAGAATGAAACGTTATGCCATAATAATATCAACTCAGTTTGTTTTCAAGAGAAATGCTTTCATTGACATAAATATAGAATTTTACAATAATTGCTATCAAAATAATTGTGCACTTAATAATTTTACTTTTACGCAATTGTTAAAAAACTGACACACGGGACATATGTGTTGTCTAAAATAACAGTTGAAATTATTTTTTTATTTTTTTTATTTAATTTTAACAGCACTTTGTGAATGAATTTTAAAAGGAAAAATAAAGTTTTGTAAAAATTGAAATTTAAAATATGTTTTTATTAAAAAAAATCATGCTCCAGACTGGCGGACGGGACATGTGTAAGGACTTGAACTTTGAACTTAGTTTCATAACTTTTTCGACCTAGAATGTAATATTATGGGACTTATGTATTTATACTAATTATCATGATTACAATATGTACAATTTTTATTGTTTTTCTTGAATTTGTTCGTTTAAAAATTGTCAATTTGTCTGAACATTTAATGAAAAAAGTTAAATTAAATTGAGTTAGAAATTATTTTTATTATTCTTTTATGATACTTTGTACATCTATCTTTAGTAGCAATTTATTGCTGTTACATTCCTTCGAGGTTTTTCGATTTAGAGGTTTCAGTTTTCAGAGAATTATCCATATATTAGTGTGTATTAAACTGATATGATAATTTATATTTGATGGAGGAAGGGAGTATGGATTTACATTAAAAATAATTTGAATTAAAACCTGTCTCGCCAAGTTTAAAAAAAAGAACTTTTGATATGTTTCTAATATTTATTAATGTTTCTATGTTTAGGAAGGATTACCAATTTACAATGTAGGGGACACAATTTTGCCTGCAATTTAATTCAATTTAAGAGGACTCGCTACTTCTTCATTTCAAAAAATTAAAAAAAAAAAAACAAAAAAAAACATTGATTTTCTAATTCCTCCCTTAACCGCAGATAACTAAGCTTAAATCAGTGTTACTCTGTAACTAATCATTCAACTCAAAGGCTACACAAAACAGAGGGTCATTTCATATTTTATTACGCTTTAAGAAGAGAGAAAAAGCATATGACTTCTTTAATAAAATATTTTTTTACAATGATGTAATTGTATTGTCTGCGGAAAATCTTTAATGAAGCCCTAAGGAGGAATTTAAATTTTACTTGCTTGAGAATAGCTACGAGCAAGTCTTATACAAACATGACCCCGTTATAATTGTAAATTTTAGAACCAGATTCGTCGATGAAAAGCCTCAGGAAAACACCCACAAAATTATACACAGTAAAACAAACTGGATTGAGCTTTTCATATTTTACAAACAGTCTTATAAACAGTGATCAAATTCATTACTTTTCCGGGAAACTTTTAAATGAACAAATCGCTAAAAATCTGTTCCCGAAAATTCGGTTGATTATCTGGTTTAGTTATCTGGTGAAAAAGTCGTAACTGACAAACACCGATAAGTTCCTTACAAATTAATTTTAAAATTTGCGATTGAAATCTTATAACACTGTGCATCGTCAGAAATAGTCAAAATAGTAGAAATAGAAATGTTTTTTTTTTTTTTTCAATATATTTCACAATTTTCTATACATTAATATTACCGTGAATTTCATTGTTAATATATAAATCCCCAAAACATATATAATAACTATTAAAAGTAGTATTTCTAAAGCTTATGTATTTCAAATTAATATTACAATAACTAATTTTATATTATTTTAAACTTTTACTTAAATGTCAAATGAAATTGTTTTATCTTTACTTATTTTTATATTTTTTTCTAGATTTCCTCTCATATTTTAAATCATAATTGGTAATAACTAAAATGTTCTCTTATTGTAAATAAAGATGACAGAAAAAATCTTAAAAAGAAGAACTTTTGAAAAATATAAAAACAAAAATTCTGAATTTCCATTTAATTTCTTCTTCAAAATATTAGAATTATCTGTTCACTTAAATTCAGAAATATAAGTAAAAATAGTTTTATTTTATTGTTAATTCTAATTTCGCTAATTCCCTTGAAAGTTCTTTCTTTTCGAATTACGTGAATCTAAAGGTATAAATAATGTACCGAAAAATTCATTTTTAATAATAAATCCTTAAAATATTTTGAATGATTAGAATAAAATTGATTATACATATAATTAAACTAATTTGTTGCACTATTAAATTATTTCATTAGTGTTTATTCACACTCTTTATTACATATATAAATGCTTTTATATACTAATGTTTACATTTACAGAATTGTTACAGGTAGTTTAAAGATCTGTAAGAAAGGTTTAAAATTACAGAAAAGATGGTATAACTTTTAAATACCTCATTATTTTAAATTTATACAAGCGTAGTCAAAATAACAAATATTCATAATTAATTATCTGCTTTCCATGAAAAAATTATATAAAATGTATAAATGATTAAGGTTTAAAAAATTCGGTAATAGAGATTGTTTTTTTTAGTGTGGTTTTACTGGTTTTGATTGCATGAAATACAAATAACCATTCTCAGATAAATTTCAAGAAAACGTTTCATTATCATATCTTTAGTTTTCTTAGTGTTTCAATCTCTAAATGGCTACTTTTAAAGAAAACTTAATAATTTCAGAGCATTCATAAATTGTAAAAAGTCTAAATTCCATGGAGTTCTCAACTCTGAACTTTTAGTTTAATAAATACAGGATCTTTTAGAAAAGAGTTCCTAACTTTTAAATGGCGTGAAACAGTGAGAAACCGAAAAACGAGACAAGATGTACGTTGAATAGACAGGTAGGTAATTTTAAATGTACTTATTTCAAAAATTGATTAATGGTTTTTTTTTTTTTTTTTTTTTTTTTTTTATGGCTGCGTATGGATTACCGACGGGGACCATTCTCATTTGGATAGATTTGTAACTAAACAAAACTGGTGACTTTAAGGGTACTGAAAATCCATCTCTGTGTCTTGTAAAAATCCAAAAAATCCGAATGGCTATATTTTTGGTTGCAAAAGTCATAAAATATTGCTCTTTGAACAAAAGCAATTTTTTAACAATTATTTATATACTTAGTACAATTCTTCTTCTTTGGGGATTGTTTACTAAATAGAATGAACTTTAACTTTAAAAATTTCTAAACGAATCTCCATTGTTTACCTTTTCATACAATTTAGTATGCTTCATTTACCATAAATAGTAATTTTGATGTCGTTACGTTGAAAAACACACTTAAGAGCGAAGAGAAAATCTCAATATTTGCAAATGTAATTTTAAAGTTTCAAGCAATAAGTCGGGTAGAGAGAATGGTAATGGAAGCATGTTTCAGGATGTTACACATATTTGTCTAACATTATTCGACAACTGCTAAATATGTTTTAATATAACATGATTAATTAACAAAGTTGAAGATGGTCCAACTTTACTAGCAAGCAAAAGTTACTAAACTTTAACCCATTTTAGTGTTCATAAAATAGACAAATATATAAAATTGTTACATTTTGTTTTTTTCTGACATTGATAACACACTTGGTGTTAATTGTTTCACTATATTAAGGAAAACAGGATTTCGCCTTTCTGAAGTGTCCACAAAATGTCCTGCGATCCATGATGTTAAATGTTTTGTATTCCTAATATGGTTTCAAACATAATTTGGTTGCCTCGTTATTTTTTTCATGATGCTAAATGTTTTGTATTCCTAATATGGTTTCAAACATAATATGGTGGCATAGTTATTTTTTTCATTGTGAAAAAAGATATAAATGACTGCGATAAAATCTCGCAATACCTAAACCCAATTTTTATTTTAGGATAAATGCATAAAATAAGTCTTTTTGCAGGAAACTTCTTTACATTTCAAGTGTCAAATGGGGGAAGCCACGAATTGATAATTCTTACTTAGAACACACAATTGACGATGAGTCTACTTATTTTTGAAAGAATAAGTTTCATAGAGCCGTCTTTGAGTATTAAAACGGAATCGTTTCACATACTAAGTACGTGTGCAGTCTCTGATGCAGGAGTTTGACTCGATTACTAGATATAACCCACAAAAGAACGAAATCGAGCACACCTCCCAACACTTCCGAGTTGTAAAATGTATAGCACATTTTAATACTCGTTAGGGACTATTTGAATCTGCAGATGATAATATAAAAGTTTACCACTTAGATTTCGAATGGTCTGGAAAGATAAAATATGTGCTTACTTTTTTTTATGTTGAATTTTTTTTTTCGTAATTAAAGTGATTAATTTCAAATGCAGTCTAATATACGGTCCCTAAAAGCCGTAGACCTTTTTTTTTGTGCAAAATAATCAAGAACCAACTTTGAAATGGGAAGAAAAGAAGTCTGGGTGGGATGGGGGATTTCGTTCATGAAAAAACTAATAAAAGCAAACAAAAAAAAAAATCTTTAAATAGTCGAACCCCGTTAACATGAAGTCTATGGGGCTTCTGAAATAGTTCGCGATAACCGAATTTCGTCTTAAGCGAATAAATTAATTGATAACTGCTTTTATATCGTGTTAAACGAAATTTCATCTTAAGAGTTTTCGCGTTAACGGGGTTTGACTGTATTTATCAAAATTAAACTAATGTATTATTAACTAATAATTACAAAAAAAACAACCTGTTTAATGAAAAAATTGTATGCTATTTTTGTTTTGGTTTTTAATGAATTATCATTTGAAATAAAAATTACTAAGACATATTAATTATAAAACAATGTATACTTAAACAAACAATTTTCTTTTCAGCATTTAAATTACTAACCACTCATTAACATTTATGAAATTTGGTATTTCGACTTTTTTTCTATGCTAAATCTAACTATAGTATAATCATTGCCTTTGAACTATTTAAAGTTTGGCTTAATTTTAATAAATAGATGATTCCTTAGAATAAAAAAACTACCTACAATTATTAAAACCCGTCTGTGGCGAATATTGGCGAGAAGCTTGGCGAGAGGGGGAGATTGTTCGCCGTTCGCTGCACAGGTTTCTTATCATTCGCTATTTGGAATGCCTTAAATAAAGATCTTGTAATTGATAACGCATCGATGATTTTGAGTGGTGTCATGTTTCCTTTATAGAATTGGTGCATCGGCCGGGAAATGTTGTGTTGTTGGGAATTATTGTGTTGTGAGTGATACTAACCACTTTGGATTATTGGCGCATGTTTTCGCTGCATGTTGGGGTGAGTTTTTGTTCGGTTTATATCGTTGCTTTGGTTGATTCGTGTGTCGGTGTTGCGAAAATTGAAGTTGTTCGTTTTTTGATTAAAGGAAAGTAATTAATAAGTTAGAGTGGATTCTAATATTGGTTTTCTGTTTGTGGAGCTGAAATTTGTACTAGATTGCTGCATTTTGGTTTAGTATGGTATTGTCATTTTAATATTTGTTTTGCTTGTAAAGTGTTTCGGTTTAAAATGGATGCATCAAATCTGGCTTTATTAGAAAGAACAAAAAAGACTCGTTCTGTCATAAGGTCTATAGTGACAAGGCAAACTAATAAATTGGAATCCGAAATAAATAATTCTGCCGACAAAACAGTAATGCATGAAATATATATGCAATTAATTTCTAAATTTGAGGAATTAAGTAAACTCGATAAGGAAGTCGAGGGTTTAATAGATATCGATAATCTGGAAGATGAAATATTAACTCGTGAAGAATATAGAGATAAATTTATAATTTGGAAAACCCGCGCTGAGTGTTATATAGAATCGGTTTCGATTCCAAGTTCAATTAGTATTCAAAATTCGCGGGAAACACAACAGCAAAACGTAACACTTCCTGAAAATAGCTCATTTCCTTCTGCTTTAACAAATCAATCACGCTTGCCAAAACTTACTTTAGAGTCTTTTTCAGGCAAAGATATAAGTAGTTTCCCTAGTTTTTGGGCTAGATTTAAATCAGCAGTGCATGAAAATTCAAGTTTGAGTGATGTGGACAAATTTTGCTATTTAAAATCGGTTGTCACATCTGATGCTGAATTGGCAATACGAGGTTTAACGCTGACTTCGGAAAATTATGCCGCAGCCATTAAAATTCTAGAAGATAGATTCGGACGTAAGGAGCTTATAGTTGACTATCATATGAATAGTTTGTTAAATTTGACCCCAGTTCGCAAATCATTTGATGTTATCGCGTTAAGAAATCTGTATGATCAATTGGAATTAAATATTAGGGGACTCGAAACGCTAGGAATATCTCCTAATTCTTATAGTTGTCTTTTGTTTCCGATAATTATGAAAGCTATTCCCCCTAATTTGGCGTTAGAATTCAATCGAATTTATAAAGATAAGCAGTCCCAAATCACTGATTTAACATCATATCTACGCGATGAAGTTCAAAGTCGTGAGCGCACGGACGCTTTAGTAAAATCACATGAGTCACAAATCAAAGGCTCACATTCGAATAAATTCTCCGAGAGGGCGCCTAGATTCTTTACCCAGACGCAACAAAAGAGTAATTCGTGATTTTCTTCAAATCATAATAAATCAACTGTGAGCGGATCTGCAACCGAACTCATGGCAGCTGCGCATTTTAGTTGTATATTTTGTTCCGAAAATAATACTCATTCATCTGATTTGTGTGAGAATTTATGCGTTCAACAAAAGAGGGATAAGCTTATTAAGGAACGTAGATGTTTTTTATGTTGCAACACTAATTGCCGTGTAAAGGGTTGCAAAGGGATTGTTTGTACTTACTGTCAGGGTCGCCATGCTCGCGCTATTTGCTTCAAGTTAGAAAATTCTAAAAAACAAAATTCGCATTTAGACTTGAAAGAAAACTCTGTTGACATTAAATCGACGACTTCAAATTCTGTTATGAATAATTGCAGTGGTGTTTTATTGCAATGTGTTAAGGTAGAAATTATCGGTAGCACTTCGTCGGATAAAATATTTTGTCTTTTTGACAATGGATCGGAAAAGACTTTTGTTAAGAAAGATGTATCCCGTAGATTGGGATTAAAAAAAATAGGTTTGGAAAGGCTAAATATTTACTCGTTCGGATCAAAAACTCCTAAAAATCAAACTTGTTCCAAGGTAGAAGTTAGACTAAGGAATGTATTGAATGGGCAGGAGACTGTGATTGAGGCATTGGAAATTGAGGAAATTTCTAAGGCGACACTTAGTCTTCCGAACCCAGAAGTTTGGAAGGAAATGGAATCGAGAGGTGTTAGATTGACGTTTAGTTGTAGTGAATCAACTGGGAGTTGTGAAATTTCGTTGTTAATTGGTTCAGATTTTTATTGGTCCTTAACAAATCAAGTAAAAAGACTTGATTCATCATTGGTTGCTGTCGACACCAGTATGGGATGGTCTCTTCAGGGTAGGTGGGATGCGCAGAGCGATTGTACTTCGGTGCATTTGATTCACAGTGAAGATGAATCTGTTTCGGCTGAGTTAAGAAGGTTTTTGGAGATTGAAAGTTTAGGGATACATGATAAGGATTCGGTGTCTTGGAGTAAGGGAGATGAAGAGGTATTAAGTGAGTTTGATAACTCAATTAGTTTCGTAGATGGTCGATATCGCGTAAGTTTGCCATGGAGACCAGGTATGAGAGAGGCTTTACAAAATAATGAGTTTGTTGCGCGTAAACGCTTTGAGGGGTTGGTTCGTAGATTCAAATGTGATCACGAGTTGTTTTGTGAGTATAAGGATGTAATTGATGATTATGTTAGGCAAGGTATCGTTGAGCGTACTTCTTGTGAATCTTTGTCGAATAGTCAGGGATTTTACCTACCCCATCATGCAGTGATACGTAGCGACAAAACCACAAGTCGGCTTCGAGTCGTTTTCGATGGTTCAGCTCACGAAGATAAAAACATTTCTTTAAATGAAAGTCTATATACGGGACCAAATTTGCATCCTAATATCCTAGAACTGCTTCTGAGATTTCGAGAAAATTATGTGGCCTTTACAGCTGATGTGAAATCGGCTTTCCTTCGAATTGAATTGGACCTTGCTGATCGAGATTTCACGCGTTTCTTCTGGACTGATAATCTAAACAATGATCCCTACGTTCTAAATTTCACGAGAGTTCTTTTTGGACTTAGGCCTAGTCCATACCTGCTTGCAGCAACTTTAAAACATCATTTCAAAAAATACAAGGAACAGTATCCTCATACATTTAATTTGCTAAACAGCTCTGTGTATGTTGATGACGTCATATCCGGCCGAAATGATGTTCAGGACGCTCTACGTACCTCCATGGAGTGCTTGCAAATATTCAGTGATGCTGGCATGTTACTCCGCAAGTGGCGAACTAACTCGAAGCAACTTTATTTGTTATGGCAACAAGAAAGGGTTGAGCCAGAATTCTCTGAAACTGTTGCTGTTGATCTTAGTCTACCGATTAAGGTTTTAGGACTTTCTTGGGATCCAGAAAGAGATTTGATTTATTTTGATCCGAAAGACTTATTGAAGTTTATGTCTCGTAAAATCGAATCAAAGAGATTTATTCTAAGTGTAGTTGGGCGTATCTTCGACCCTATAGGGATTATCGGCCCATTTGTCATCAAACAGAAACGTGTACTTCAAGATCTTTGGACTCTGGGAGTGGACTGGGACTCGGAACTTCCTCCAAAGCTACGCCACCAGTGGCAGCAGTGGAGTAGCGAAGCTGAGGACTTGACTGAGATAAAGATACCTCGGTACTATTTAGGTAAATTAGAACAAGATGTATCAATGTTTGAGATACACTGTTTCTCCGACGCGAGTAAGACAGCCTACGGTACAGTATTGTACTTGCGTTTTGTTACTCGTAACAATGAAATTGAGACGAGTTTTATTTGCTCGAAGGGTCGTGTAGCACCTTTGAAGTCAATGACAGTTCCCCGACTTGAATTGACAGCAGCTTTACTGTCAGCTAGGTTGGCTAAACAGGTATCAACTTGCCTCAGATTCGACGCCAACATTTACTACTGGACAGATTCTCTTATTTCGTACTACTGGATTCGCGGCGATTCTTCAACATTCAAACCTTTCGTAAAAAATCGTGTTGAAGAAATCCAAATGCTCTCCGACCCGATCCGGTGGGTACACTGTCCAGGAAAGGACAATCCTGCTGATCTCATTTCGCGTGGTACATCTGCTCTCAATTTAGTGCAAAACGAACTGTGGTGGAACGGTCCACCTTGGCTTAGACTACCACCTAACCATTGGCCAAATCTTCATCGTCCAATTTTAGATTCGGAACTTTGTTCTGAAGAATTGGAACTTCGTTCCAGTGTGCATGTGGCAGTTACCCAACCGAAGGAATCTCTTGTCGACATAGAACGATTCAGCAGTCTTAAAAAACTTTTGAGAGTAACCGCATGGATTTTTCGATTCGTGAACAATGTTAAAAACTTAAATAAATCATTGAGCTTGTATCTTACTGCAGATGAAATACAAAATGCTGAATATTTTTGGATCAAATACGTTCAAACCGAATTCTATTCTGCTGAAATATCAGCTTTAAGAAGTAACAAGCAACTTCAGAATAACTCGGAAATAAAGAGTTTAGTGCCTTATTTGGATCAAGACTCTTTGTTACGAATTACTGGACGGTTGCTCGAAGCAGAGTTATGCTTTGGTGAAAAGCATCCTGTAATTCTTCCTCGACGCTGTAAATTTACCGAGTTACTTGTGACTAGAGAACATGGAGAAATAGGTCATTGTGGTGTATCTGCAACTTTGACTCAACTTCGAAAACATTATTGGGTACCTAAAATCCGTCAATTAGTTAAAACGGTCATTCGCAACTGTCTCATTTGCAAAAAATATAATGCCAAACCAGCTGATCAACTGAGTGGTCAGTTGCCACGAGATAGAATTTCCCGATCTCCTCCTTTTCAAATCGTAGGTGTTGATTTTACAGGTGCAATCCTTGTGAAGAACAGTAAAGATACTCAAAAATCTTACGTAGCTTTGTTTACGTGTGCTGTAACACGAGCCGTTCATTTGGAACTAGTATCGGACATGTCCACAAAGTGTTTTTTACTTGCTTTTCGAAGGTTCCTTGCACGAAGAAGTAATTGCCAAGTGATTTACTCCGACAATGCTCGTACATTTAAAGCGGCTCAAAGAGAGTTAACGTATTTCACTAACATCTTGAAAGACAGCAAGTTACAAAATTTCGTCGCAGACAAAGGTATCCGCTGGAAATTCATAGTTGAACGTGCCCCTTGGTGGGGTGGCTTTTACGAACGCCTTGTTAAGACTGTAAAGGAACCACTGCGTAAAATACTTGGCAAGGCACTTGTGACATTTGAAGAACTTTCAACGATTCTCTCAGAGGTTGAAGTCATCGTCAACAACCGACCTCTAACCTATGTAGAGAATGACCCAGGGGAGCCAGAACCTCTCACGCCGGCTCACTTCCTCGAATTAGGTTATGGTGATTCCAAATACCCTGTACATTTCATCGAACTGATTGACTCTACAGCGGCCAAGCAATCATACCAAAGGAGAAAGACTTACCAGACACTCTTTTTGAAACAAATTTGGAGACGCTGGAAAGAACAGTATTTACTCCAATTAAAGACTGTTAATAACTTTAAATCCCCATCTCTTCGTAAAAACTTGCAATTAAATGATGTGGTGATTGTTGAAGGGAATGTTAAGTCAAAATTATTGTGGGAACTTGGGGTAATCAAAGAGATATATATTGGAAGAGACAATAATGTTAGATCTTGTTTAGTTAAAACTTCTAAAGGTCTCTTCAGAAAACCAATCCAATTGCTTTATCCTTTAGAAATTACATGATGTTCTTAAACTAATTTGTTCTTATTTTTCACATTTATGTTAATGAAGAGTACATTATTAATTACTTTTAAAATTGATTTGTTGCGAGATCTTTAAGTATGTATCTTAATTGTTTTTTTCATTTGATTGTTTATTTCATTGCTTTAATATGCACCAATTCTATAAAGGAAACATGACACCACTCAAAATCATCGATGCGTTATCAATTACAAGATCTTTATTTAAGACATTCCAAATAGCGAATGATAAGAAACCTGTGCAGCGAACGGCGAACAATCTCCCCCTCTCGTCAAGCTTCTCGCCAATATTCGCCACACCGTCCACGAATTATAAGAGTACTTTTCGATTTTTTATTTTTTCAATTATGATATATAACCGTCAACGTTCGGATTTCATGTTTTTTGTTGTTGTTTTGTTTACTGTACCTTAGTAGCATGAGGAGTTTTAAAAAAATCGAACATATTTTGTTGATTTCTACCACTTGCTACAATATATCAAAAGTTTTATTTCATTCATGATTTTTTAGTGGTGTAGCACATTTTTATATTTATTGTTTTCGAACTTATAGTATTTCAAACTATGTGGGAAACAAAATTTTGATATCTAAGGTATCTTCTTTCTAATAAGGGTACATATATAATAAATTCAAGTGCCATCCCCAAAAATGTGTTGCGAATCCTACGTCTTTACTTAGCTAGCTTCCTCTACCGCATGTAGATCTTCTCCCAAAGCGTATTCACCACATTTATTTCAATTCCTTCTGTTTGTACTAAACAAACGAAACCAATTCACTCACCGTGATAAGGATTAATGGAGGATCCCCGGTCTCCAATCACCAATTCCTCACTGGTACTCGAGTACACCTGCGGTATGGAGCTCATACATACAATCTTGATTTCTCCTCTGTAAAAATGGCCGTGATCAATTTTAAACTCCAAGCCGATTCGTGAGGTTTGTAATCCATTTGGATGCCGCATGGCAGGATAGCGACTCTCTGTTGTTGGAGTAAACTGGAAGAAGAAAAAAAACATCATGTGATATAACTCGCTAAGAAATCAAGGAACATTTTACTAGTTCATAAGTACATTCATAGTTTTTTCACAGAAAACACGAGAAGGTGATAATTCCTCCTCCAATTAGTATCGACTTTAAAACGTGTAGAAAGGTTAAGTTTAATTATTTTCTTTTCATCGATAAGCACGTGGAATTTTTTTTTTTGACAGACTCTCATTCCATGAATTAAGTTAAAGAAACAACCCGATAAGGTAATTCTTTATCAAAAATATCTATGTGAATTAGTCAAAAAATTTAAACGTTGTAGCATCAAAATTTTATCCAGAATTTATAAAAACATTAATTATAAAAAAGTTTTAGAGAATTTGTTAATGAAAAAAAATTTTTTTTATGAAATATATGAAATTTATGTACTGTAATGTGCAACCAGAGCTGATTTAAAATATTAGTTTTAGCCTTGGTAATAACTTGGGTAATATTAATATACTAGGAAAGTTTAAGTGCTGGAATTTTTTAACATTGGGGGATTTGCTTCATTTTACATAAAAATTACGAGTTTTAAGTCTATAACATTTTCTTCATTTTAATGAAAATTTAAACACTCCTGTTTTCTCAACATTGATAAGTTACTGTCAATATTTGTTGGGTCTAGGGAAGGGGAACTGAACAATTTCAACATTTAATGAAGAAAACAAAATAATTGTGGCATTCTCTAAGAGAATTAAAGATAACTTACATAATGCACGCATACTTCTACAGAATATTATATGATAATTGTGTAACTCCACAAGAGGCTTTCTTTGACTTTTTGCTTATCACAGACTTAAGATAAAATGTCTGCCACAATATCAATGAAATTGTTAATTTTTATTAATTACAACCACATTACTTATTCTTAATATATAAGAGCAAAATATTTTTGCTTCTTTAAAAACACAACCAAGTTCAATTAATATATCAGCACATATCGTAAATTATGACAAAGCAGACAATTAAATTAGGTTTTATCAGCTTCGGTTGGGTATCACAGAGTCTCAATTTAATTTCAAATTCAAGATAAATATTTTTCCACTACTGTGCTTTTCAAACACTTTTTTCAAACTGTTTTAAACCTGTTTTGCAGTAATTGTGTCCAGTACAAAATTTCAAGGACGTGTTCTTGGTGAAAAATGCAGTCATCGAATTTCCGGGTCAGGATATTGTGCTAATAAGAAACAAATCTGGATGTACATTGCAAAGAAAAAAATAACTCACGAAGTGTTTGCTGTAAGTATTTAGTATTCATTGCCTACTTTTAAATGCGATTGTAACTTTTTCAAGCGATTATGAGATAAGGTCAAATTTTCCTAATATTTTACCACTACAAAGAAAACCGTCGAATCCTTACCATTGATTAAAGATCGCCTTTTTTTTTTTTTTTTTGCCCACAAACTTTAATGCATCGTCATCGACAGCGAGTCTATCTTCCCAGAGGTATAAGACCCTATATAGTCTTTTCCAATTTTCAAAATACAGTTGCCGATATTATTTGTGTTTCATGCTCTTTCCAGAGGTATACACCACTATCTCTCTATCTAACAGATATATTCATTTTAAAGAGTAGCTATGGCATTAAGAGAATTGCAGTTTTTTCAACTATGATGAGAGTCAGATTTCCAGGGGAATTATGTTGGTTGGATGTGTGTGCACAATAACAGATAATCAGGCCGGGACTTACAGTTTAATACGGATTCTGTACTACAGCGAACATCCATGTCTAACCCAGGATTCGAACCTGACACCTCCGGTTTATGTAATCGGTAAAAATGAAATATGATCCTTTTCTTCTGGGATACAGACTTAAAACAATTTTTTGCTCTTGTGTAACATTCCTTACCAAGTTTAGCAGGGATGTTTGTTTTTTTTACACCCAAAAATTTACGCATAAAGGGAGGGGGAGGCAGAGGGGGGAGCTACTTGATTTCTCTTAGTTCCACGAATATAAAAAGTAGTTAAACTCTAAATTTCAGAATCTTATGTCCTGCAACAATTTCAACGAAGACATAGTGAAATACCTTAGGAAATCTCTTGAGTTTAGCTTGCGTTCTAATAAAAACTAATTTAATATAGCCAATACGCAAATATCAACCACAAATAAATCAACTAAATGCAATTGATACATACCTCTTTTTCATTTATAAACCATTTCATATGTGCTGTTGGCTTTGAGGGTCCAGCTGTACATGAAATATTGACAATATCATCAATTTGATAGGGTGGATCTATGCCTTCTATAACAGGTCCATTTGTTGGTAATACTAGAAAAAATGAATATACATTAACTACTAATAATTTGTGGTAAAAAATTGAAATCATGAAATTAAATTAAAAGTTTGTTTTAGGATGGTTTTATGAAAATCCATGATTATTTACTTTGTTGAACCCATTAACAATGGTTGATAAAACTTGCCAATCCAAATTTAAGTTTATTTTTCTTTGCTAATAAATTTCGATTGTGATTCCATTTCGTGTTTTTTAAAATTCATAAAATTAATTTTCTATAAAAATCTGCAAAATTCACTATGTACCTTAAATGATCTAAATAAATAAGGTAAAAGTTAACAAACAACGACTGTTTATTAATTCTAAAGCAGTCTTTAATGGGTTAATGTTGAAATTAGAGATTTACAATCAATGTTTTATATTGTATTGTCTGTCTATAACAAGAATATATCCCACCACGAAGTTTAACGTTGTATGTTTCTGTGGAAACAAGATTACTTTAACTTTCTCCGGCGGAATAACATTAACAAGAGATATGCATTTGAAGTATTGTAACCATTTCGGACGAAGTGTCTCATGCATCATTCTTTATCTAAAACAATTAGTATTGTGTCTATAGCGAACGCCACAATCCAGACTATCTATCGGGAGCTATCCTCCTAAAAGGCAGATAATAGCTAAGAAGAAACAGAATGAAAGCTAGATAAAATAAAGAGTAGAGTAAATTAGGAAGTAGAAGTTATCAAAAACGTTAGAACATAATTTTATTTTATTTGTATATATCTTTCTCTAAGAGCCAGCGATGTCAGGCAAGAAATAAGTTATGTTTTTATTAACATTTTAGTCTTACAGTATTTAAATATTTTCTATTTAAGTATTTTTAAATTATAATTGTAATTGGAGATTATGTAACTTTTATTATGATATTATAAATGTTAGGTAGCTTTTTAAAAACAAAATTATTTTGTACAAAGATTTTTTATAATAGAGGGTGTCCATAAAAGAACGTCCCAGTCAATGATACATTATAACTGTTTAATTTATACTGTTTTCAACAAATCATACAAAAAATTGAAGGTAAGTTAACACAGTTTTTCTTACACTTTTCAATTCATAATTAAGCAATTTATAACTGGTACATTATCTTATGGACCCACTGTACTACTGAAGTTAAACAAATAATAGTAGTTCTTCTAATACAAATAATACTATTATTTATTACAATAGTAGTATCGACCTTGAAATTTCAAATAAAATTACAGTAGTTGATTAAAATAACAATTTCATTGTAATATAATTGGCAAAACAGTATTGATTTTACTATTAACTCTACTTTTTAAATAATATACTGAACTTTTGCACTATTTTTTACTATAACTATCAATGCAAATTTTACATCCTTTAAATGAACGTACAGTGGAAAAGTACGTTCATTTAAAGGATAAGGATACAGTATTTGCGTTTGCAAAAATTCCTCCGAGAGTAGTTTCATTTTATGTTATGCACATAGGGCACTAAAAATTCAAGTATTGCGGAAAAACTTATTTAAGCACTGATTCTAATAAACTTTCATTTAACATAGTTCTTCAAACTTAATCTTGAAACATATGTATCCAAGGATCCAGTACTCAAAAATTGGTTTCATTCTGTATAACATCAGTGTAATTAAAGTCCATAAAGTGAATGAGCTGATCATTCCAAAATGCAAAGTTAATTCATTCTAAACACCATGTAAAGAAAGAAAACCAAAAGTAATTTGAGTTTCCATCGATGTTGCATGTCTCCATTTTAACTTAACTTCAAATTATTACTTTCTATCTGTCACCCAGAAAAATCAAACTTGAATAATTTAATGAAGATAAGTCCAATTTAAATAAACTCCATTTTGATGAAAAGCAGATTAAAATGTTCTAGATTCGTTACGGATTCTTAATGAACAGTTACACGCTGAAATTTTAAATTAACTGTCTGCTTATGATACATTCCTTTCTTTGTCTTAACGTATTTAATACTTATAGATTATACTCAAAATATTCGTTTTGTGACACGTGAAACTTTAAGTGCTAGCATGAAATTTTAATCATGACTTTAATGTGATAGTCATTCTTTTTTATTGTGCTAAAAGGGATCAAATGATGTTAGGATCTTAAGAAAACTACTTTTACAAAAGTTAAGTTCTCATGTTTTAAACTGAATAGTAAACACGGATTTTTAATATTTGGAACTAAGTAGTCATCAAATACTTGGTAGAAATGCGTAAAAAATACATTTGAATACTTTAAAACTTATGATAAAATATTTATAGGGTGTGTCCCAAAAATGACTGATATATTTACTAAATGAATATATAAACCGGAATACGGTTAGAAATGTATCGTTCTACTTGGGAAACTAAATGATTTTATCCCCACAAATGTAAAAATAGTTCCAAATCTCACCAACAGATAGCGCTGTTGATTAAAAAATTTACTAAAAAAGTAACAGTCTCAACGTATTGCAAAAACTACAAAACGATGTTGTCATTTCGTCATGTTTTTGCTGAAAATAGTGGCTTGTTTGAAAACATAGTTTTGTCGTTTGTGCAGCATGTTCAGACTGTTCTTGTAGTTATTTCAATCAAATGCGCCCTCTGGTGTTGAGCTTTGTAACTCTTTTTGAAAATTGATGGGGAGAAACACCATTGTTACTTAAGGTAGTAGTCTGGTAACTTGGGTTCAAAAAATCGAATTTTTTTTTTGCTTAATTTGAAAGTACAATGTCTTGAAAATATACTGTGAAAATTTCAGACAGAAATTCGAAATATTTCTGGAGTTATAACGAGTTTCCTAGAGCGCCTCGGAGTCCAACCTTTAAGGTCGACCGGCAGCTGCAACCGCTTGGACCCTTCTATTGTTTGCGCTTTTAGTATATTTAAGTTAAAATTCACAGTACTCTGTTAGTATTTGATCGTACGTTGACACGTAAGCATCTAAAATGGATAGGAAAGGAAAAAAACGTGGTACGAAAAGTCCTGGAGATCCAGGCATTAAACGCGTTTTTCTCAAAACATTGTTTTTCTGGTCGGCCCGGGTCCTAACTTTTTTTCTACTGAACCGATTGCTTTCAAATTTTAACAGGCTGTTCTACACACTTATAGTTCTCGTCGGTACTAACGAGAATTTGTTTCACCCCTAACTTTTTATTTTACAACCCTTTCTTTGCTAAAATAAAAGGACTTTTTTTTTCAAAGTCCGCCATTTTGTTATTTACCCTTGAAATTTAACTTCAGTAGTTCCGACCAGAATGACATGTCTATAGATTAAAAATAATCAATAATATTTTATTTCAGATAACATCAAGAGCCAAAATCACCAGGGCCACCCACGTGCATTTTTTTTGAGGTTCCAACTTCGAGTGACAATAATAATAGTAATAAACTATTAAATTTTTTCAAATATTTTTTTTTTTTATATTTTCAATATGCAAATAAAAACACTCTAAATATTCAAGATAATTCATTTTTATTTTCCTATAAAAACCACCCTCCAAAGAAGTCATGAAAATAGGCATAAGTTACCAGACTACTACCTTAAGTAGAATGCAACGAGCAGTGCTTTTATTTTTTCCGTTTTTAAATTTTTATCAAAATGCATAAATCCTTTTAAATACAATGTACATAAACAGGAATGAGCAGAATGTAACCAATTTGGTTCGATCAACATTCTATTTGTCTACAAAGTAACGCTAACCACACAACCATCAGGTGGGTTCAGAAAAAGGAATAATATCTAAATTGGAGAATTCGCATATGCTTTTCGCTAACTGCAATTTGATAACTTTAATAAATCAATAAAATTTTAGCTCCTTGAACTATGAAGTAAGTTGTAGACGAAATCGCCTTCAAAGGCTTCGGATATTATATTTTATTATACTTGATTCCGTATCCGTTAGCTATATTTTAATATTTAACCAATAACTTTATGTATTATGTTTTCTTAATTATTTTTCAATTGTCAGATCATTTAAATAATGAAACATTTCAGGGAATCATACATCCATTTTAGTCACAAATAATACTAGTTGTTTTCTTCCAAAAGAAACCCCATTCCAGTAAATAAGTTTGTCGCCAATGGCATTTCTTCTCTTTTTAACACTTCATAAAGATTATTTAATTGTTTGCAGAGATGGGTATTGAATCTATAAAAGGTTAATGAGTGAAATACAAAATCAGTTATGCAAATACTAATATCTCCATTATCAGTCTAGTGCAAATCGAGAGATCACATGTCACTTGTTGCTATATATTTAATTAAATTGCATAATCAATTAAACGCGAAACAAATGAACAAGAACATGGTTCATCAATGTAACTAGTGGCTGCTACATCACGTCTTCGTGACTTAACCCAAAACTCTACAAAAAGTAAAAAATAATCTAGAAAGTTACCTTATTAACCAAATTATTTGATGAAGGTGAAAATTATCATTATGCACTCAATGGTGAGGAGGATTTTTTAATAGAGTTTTGAATTAATTATTCTCTAGCAAACAGTTCGATTGCTACGACGAAAGTGATAAACCAAATTGTTTCTCATTAGCATTATTTTACTATGAC
Organism: Linyphia triangularis; assembly: GCA_963978545.1. Classification (NCBI taxonomy): domain Eukaryota; kingdom Metazoa; phylum Arthropoda; class Arachnida; order Araneae; family Linyphiidae; genus Linyphia; species Linyphia triangularis. The sequence goes on from OZ021721.1 coordinate 52,245,227, forward strand.
TTATTTCATCCGAACATGCTGAGTTTTTTTTTTTGTGCCTTTCGCAACGAGAATTTAATTTTATGCATCAACACTGAGATTCTGATTATACTGTATTTAAAAGATAAAAATTACTTGTGAAAGAAACGTTGAGTGCCTGAGATTTGTATCCCCTTTTTTGTTGTTGTTTTTCATCAGCTAGAAGGGTAATTTAATGTGAAGGCATGTGTTTCTGACAGTCTACCTTCCTATATTAAAGGGCTGACTGCATCGGAGTGCTTTTGTGGGAGGGATACATGTATTTCTTCAAAATAAACCTAATGGTAAGAGTTTCCCCCTCAAGCAGGAGATGCATTAATGCGCCTCTATGACTTTCAAACTCAATTTGCATAGTCTTCTGGAAAGAAAAAAAATGAACGGATTGATACATTAAGATGGTGCAACATAATTTAAAAGAAAGTTAAGTGTAACAAATATTTTACGAGGGTCATATTTCAAACATTGAATACAGTAACAGGTGTTAGGTTGAGTACCACATCCATTTTTCTGTACCTTGGTAGGAAAGTTACCGATTTAAAAAAAAAGAAAAGAAATACTGAGAGAATATTGAAACGTTTATTGCTAAGCAAGCACAGGCTCGCTTTGCTCGCTGAACGGTTCAGTGCTGCGCAAGCATAGACTCGTTTCGTTTATTGAAAGGTTCATTGCTGTAGAAGCATAAGCTCGCTTTGTTCACTAAAAAACAATTTGCTATGTAAATACTTATTTTTGACCCCCCCCCCCTCCCCCGTAGGGAAACAAAAGGAAATCCTTAATACAATAATACAACCCCCTCACCTCTCTGAGAATAGTTTAACATTGTGTTTTTGTAAACTAAAATCAGAAGGTCAGGACTGCTTATGTTTAAAATTTCAGAGTTATACGCTTTTTTGGAAGTGACTTTCGAAGAAACTTTGAGAAATTAAAAAAAAGAGATTATTTTAAAAAACTAAATAAAATGTTGACATTCTGTTTGTCAAAAGTTCAATTAGAAGGCTTAAAATACTTATGTGGAAAATTCTGTTGCTCTACGTCTATTAAGTCACTTTTTAAAAAAAATATATAATTTTTTTTTTTTTAGAAAACTATTAAAAAAAACTAATTAAAATTTTAATATTATGTTTGTCAAAATACCAATTAGCAGACCAAAACTACTTATGTTGAAAATGTCAGAGCTCTACACATATTAAAAGTTGCTTTGTAAAAATAAATAATAAAAAATAATTAATAAATAATTTACTCAAATTTTATCATTCTGTTTGTCAAAAGTTCAATTAGAAGACCAGAACTACTAATATTGCAAATTTCAGAGCTCTATACCTATAAAATGTAGCTTTCTATAAATAGACAGACATACACTCTTTGTTTTAATTTTGTAGACAAAATTGGGATTCCTTTATTCTTACTTACTTGCGGATAGTAGTTGAATAAATTTGACTGAAATTGAACTCTCATATTAATTGCATTTCACATCAGTGCAAAATTTTCTAATATAAGTGTGAAAATTCGCAAGTTATATGAAAAGTCATGTTAATAATATATAAAAGCCATGTTATTATCATATAAATTCCATTATAGTTGTATTTAATAGTTACTCACGAAGCTTTCATTTTATGTTAGTACAGTGCTAGAGTCAAAGACCAAAATTCATATTTCATTTTAGTTTAGGTTGCATAAGATGAAAATATAATTCCACTTACATTGGTTGTAAATATAATTCCACTTATTGGTTGTAAATCAAATTCCACACATTGTTTTTTCTATTATTTCAACCACTACTTTTTCCTTGAATAATATTACTCTAAATGGTGTTACAGAATCAATTTTCCACCATATGGTGCATAGACATTATTGGTCCATCAAATAATAACCATCCTTTCAAAAGTACCAGTGTCAACCTGAAGGGTACCTTATTCTACAAGAACACTTCAATGAACATTATACATCATACAATACCAAATGATGTCTAATGTTCATTGAATCTTTCTTGAAGGATAAGATACCCTTCAGGTTGACTCTGGAACTTTTGAAAGGATAGTTATTAATTGACGAATCTCCTATCGTCACTGTCAATGTCGTCACTGCAAATTTTTTAAAGCATAATTAAGGTATCGATTAGGTTAAAGGATACCTAGCTAATTAAGAAGGACAAAAGCAGAACTGTTATACTTATTACAACAATATTGTGCCTATTACAAGTTGTTAGGCATCACTAAGTTTACAGTGAAATCAATTTGGTATTTGCATTTTGTATAAAATTTAATTTTGTTCACAGTTGTATCATTGTTCCACCAGAGCTGAGGTATAAAAGTCATTTTAATTTTTTTTTCCAAAGCTTTACAAATTGAAATCTTTTCATCTCTACCAACGTCTTAAAAGAAAAAATAAGTTGAAACTTTTCAAATATAAAATTTATTCGCTTCTCTGGTTAACATTTCTGAATCGAATGTTTCAAGAATGTTCTCTGACGTCCTCAAGTCTAACCACGAGGGGAAGGAATTCTCCGGTTCTCACAGTTTTTTGGTTAAAAAGAAGTGAAATTGTGTAATTATATAACTTATACATTTTCAAAAACTTTGTTGACGAGTTGGTTCTATCTGGTAGAGAAGAACGGATATTTAGCTAGAAAATAATATTGGGGAGAAAGCGGTGGACAAAATTTAAATATATATATTTTTTTAATTAGTTCTTCTTACAAGTTATTTTATGCTAGGAATAATTACTATTATATTATACTATGTATATTGCTTGGTTTGTGCGCTCAAATACCTATTTTTTTTTTTTTTTGCTTTTGCGCAATAACGGCTAATCAGGCCGGGACCTACAGCTTAGCGTGGATTCCGTACCTCAACGAACATCCATGCCTTACATAGGATTCGAAACCAGCACCTTTGGTATGCAAGGCCAGAGCGCTAACCCTCCAGCCATCAGATGAACCTTATACTATGTACAAGGATAATATCTGGATAACCTAATGACTTAACATAGATCTTCAGTCAGTCCCTATACTTTCTTAATGCTCCATTTTTTCAGCCACAATATCTTTGAGAGAATTGATTTAAAACATACTAATATTTGTCATAGGCCTAACAACAGTACTAAAGTATCATTAAACAATCCTGAAGGTAAATGAGCGAGTGTTTTTTTAATTATTTATTGTGGTTTTGATAAGCTTCTAAAATAATAAATTTTTCAGCAAATTTTGTTAATGGATTATTATTGTTATATACCGGATATAAAAATGCATATGTTTGTAAATAATTCTTCGGTAAATAGTGTGGCCGAAAACAAATTAGCATATTAAATCTATTGGGCAGAGAAATACCGACATTCTCATTTTAATGGCAAGAAAATATTTTATTTAAGTCTCTTATGTGATTGCGTCATTCTGGAAAATTCTGAATCATTAGTACTTAAGAAATTGTTCGTAAACACAAATCTAAAAACATGTGACATATCTAACATGAAGTATAAAAAGCGTAAAAATATGTAATGTTCTTAACGACAGTCCTACCTTCTAGTCTGTACAGAAAATAAAAAATTTCAAAATTTTAATACATTTATTGAAAACATTGTTTGCGCTTTGAGAAAATTCAAAAACAATTACTAATGCTTTAATATATAAGCATCACACAAAATTATTCAAATTCAATAAGAGGAACTTCAACAGAGGGACGAATTTACAACAACCAACACTTAACACCACAGAAACTTTGCGAAGTATGTGATGACGACAATCTAAAATTTACATAGTGAGAGAGTTTTGTGGCTCCCAGTGGCACCAATGAATGATGATCTTTCTCAGTGTAATCCTTTAAGAGTTTTCAACAGAAATTTCAATGACTCCCGGTTTGGAAGTTAGGTTTTATGAGTGTGGGATGAAGGAATGATCATTTGTGAAGATGAATGATCGCAAGGGTGTGATTTAGTCACTAGAACTCTATATCTGCATATTTCACAAGAAAAATGTGTTTAGAAAAGATGAATGGGAAGAAAGATATGACATATGTGTTAGTATACACAAATTAAATTCTTTAGTAAATATGTTTAGGGATTTATTTTAATGGATAAATTGATGATGCATTGAAGTTGTTCGCTAAAAATATGCAACAATTAACTGGGTACTCAAAACAAGAAAAATTTACTGATTTAAAAGTGACTGTATTACTACATAAATTAATTTGAAAACACCACGTAGAACTTTTGGCTTCAGAATTCATCAATTCTGATCATACTTTTAATTATACTTCATATCGATATTTATAAAATGATGAAAAATACATAAATTCACTGAAGTATTTAAAAATTAAGTAACTTGTATTTTAAATTTGTTTAACATTCTATATTATAGAAAATTACCAACTATTAGAAATTCAGCCATGTTTTTATGCGGATATGCCTTAATCATACGAATTACGTAATTCAAAAAACACTGGACTTATTTTTAGAAAAATATTTTTTTCGCTTCAATGACTGTAATCAAAAGTCTTTTCCAAAGATGAAGAATGTTAGTTATGTTGCCATGGCTACAAGTAAGTTCGAAAGATGTTTTTACAGTACAAGGAGAATTTTTGTGGTAAAAATATTTTATAACCTCTACTAAACATTCTTCGACAGATACTTAACGAATGAAATGTTAAGTATTCTTCCTTATTTAAAGAACTCCTGTTATTGATAAGTATCATTCTCAGAAAAATATAAATTCCAATATTCTTAAAATATATAGAAGTTTGTCCCTTCCCTGTCACACTCTTTAAAGTTGCGCATTTTAATCAGTATCTGTCAAACTGGGGATACAATCTCATTATATTTTTAAATCTTGTACATTAACTTCTATTTTGTGTGTATGTGTGTGTTGCTCTGTATATCGATAATGGGCAAATCTGTGGAGGTTAAACCTCTTTCCGTCATCCAATCAGGTTGAAACTTGGCAGATATAATGGATGTCGATGACTATGCACCCTATCAAGCTAACATTATTTTAATAAATTCATAATGAAATTGTTTTAATCAGAATAAATAAAAGATATTATTGCGAATGCTTAAAATTGTCATCAATTTTTAATGAATTAACTTTGAAAAGTAGTTTACCGGATATTTTGCTAATAGGGATGTTTATAATAATTAAAATTAGATGCAAACACTGAACATGAAAATTGGTAATATACATATATAAAGGATTTATATTAAAAACTTAAAAATAATAAAATGACAATTACGCTGCTCACAAGAGGGGTGTTTCGTAGCCGAACACTAGTAATAAAATTACTCGAGAATTGCTTTTCTTTGCTTGTAATTTTTTTGATATATACAATCAATTTGTCAATGGAAACTGATGGACAAGCAATTTAAACATGGCCGTTTCGCACGATGCAAACCCGATAGTTAATGCTTGACTACTTTATTTAGATAATTGCCATATGCGACCATTGTAAAAGAAAATTATTTTATGAATCGGAGTTATTTTTCATTATAATCATGTACTTGGTGAAAAGTTTTTTTTTTTTTTTTTTTTATGAGCTTTCCTATTTTTTTTTTTTTTTCTATATTTTCATCTTCATAGTTTTGGATTAAATAAACCATGCTAGGTTTTCACTCGGAATTTGTGCTTTTAATAGCCTTTTGTGCATTTAAAAAATTCTATCGTATGAGGCTTTCATTTGACAATAAATATTTTTTTAAGAAAAATTAACAATTCAAAAGCACTTTTTTTTTAGTTTAAATATTTGTATGTATTTGGAAATTTCTAGAACAGTTGGGTGCTAATAATGCAAATACTTTAAATAGCCAAACGTGTTTAAGAGTTTAATTAATTTGCAATGTTTGGTACTAGGAGACACAAATAAGGGGGAATGTAAAAGTATAAGTGTTCTTTTTAAAGTATTTGGAGTTCAGAACAAAATTAATTTTGAATTAATAAAAGATACAAATACTTGTAGTAAACACATGTAAATAAAATCTAATTTGATACAAAATGTTTCAATTGTGCTAAAATTCAAATCATGGTAAAGGGCTAGAACGTTTCAACTTTTTGTGATTCTTTTTGTTTCAGTCAACTAATATTTCTACACAGTAATATTACTCAACTAAATGACACTATATAAAGTTATTTTATATTTAAAATGTAAATTAAACATTATAGTTGATGAGTTAATAACAATAATGTGAGATAGAGCTGAAAAAGAAATCACTATGTATAATCTAATTCTTAGAAATTAAACTTAATATATAAAATATTCTGACATGGAATCTTATTCACATTAAAATATTTCTTTTTACGTAAAACATATACATTTTTATTTTAGATCATTCAACATTTTAGGTAAAATCTAAAGTAAATAAACTTCTAAAGATATAGTCACATGCGAGAAAAATACTTCAGTTTTTTGGCAAATAGCCCTATTTCATTAAGATAAAAATTACTTTTTCTAATATTACTAATCTAAAAGAGAAAAAAATAATTCTTCCATAGGTAAAATTGAACAATCTAAAAGTGAATAGAAACAATGGTTTATATGTGTCATTTAGGGTATTAAATTTCCGGTTTCCCTGAAACATCCCTAATGCTTATATTTTTCGCAGTCATTGATAAAATAATCTTTTTTTAAATAAATTTAAACATAGTATTGATATAGTACCGAATAATTCAGAAAAAATACCACTCAGTAAATTCTTAGAAATTTATTTAATATGAACCTTTGTATTTTAGTGCATCACAATAAAATTGAAATGAATGAAATTGCATGGGAAAAGATTTTTTTTACCTTAATACCAATAAACATACTTACAGCCGTATATTTTATAATAACCTCTGCTTATTTAGTATGAGAAATTTCGTAATGGAATGAAAGTAATTCAAAGGCGTTTCTGAATGAATGTATTTTCTTTCATTTTCCAAATTGCCTCCTTTCAACCACTAGTTAAAAATCCTTACTTCGGAAAAACCAACTAAATCAGAATTCCATTTTGAACAAAAGAAATACCACTAAAGAGTAATTGCGTGAAAAGTATAAAAATAAAATTTAAGCTTTTAAATTGTACAAGCTTTAGTGGGATAAACGCTAAAGTGAATTAGAAAAAATCCGCGCAACACACGAATTAGCACTGCCTCTAGGAAATGTAATGCTTCATAATAATAGCGACGCAAAATGTAGCAATTGTTTTAATGAGAAAAAATAAAGCGTGAAAACAAAAAATAAACACAGATTTTAATTCAAATGCAGGATGAAAAATAAAGCTCGACGAAAGCAATTTAAAGCCCGTTAATTCGTAGGGGTTTCTATAGTCAAGTCAAATATGTAACTTTAAGTTGTTTGCTCGAACTTTAAGCGCTTTTTTCTTTCATGGGTCCATATTTAAAACGGCTAAAGAATGTAAAATAATAGGTAAAAGCATGCTTTCAATACGTGCTTGTAACACATTTATGTACTCTGAAATTAATATCTCGCATTCCTTAAAAATTTTACATTTTTCGTGGTAAAGAATTGAAAAAGTTAACTGTTATATAAACGTTTGGAAAAGGATTATATAATATATAAAATTAGTTTTCTGGTAGATATATAAAACATTTTAATGTAAGAGATTTAATATTAGATAATATCGTGCTGTCTTTGAGATTTTTTCCTTACTATAATGCATAAAAAATTGTGGTTTCCAAAGTTTGTCGACATTAATAAAATTTGTAAATTGCATTCCAAGATATGAAATAGACTATTAATATTTCTTCAGGGTGTCTTGGCTCATTTTAAATTTCAATAAAAACTAAAGTAATCGGCCTGTATGGTTTGCACTAAAATACTTCTCACGATTAAATTTTTTTAAGCAAATAAAAATATAGTTCCATATTTATGTTGATGTACCTTTAAAAGAACAAACAAGGCATCAAAAACTCAAGACAATCTTATGTTTGGTTGATATTGACGTATTATCTTTACAGACGAGATAGTTTTTATGTGTCTATAAAGGTCAACAGTCTCATCAAGAATGTATAGGTAACGGAAAACCAGCATCATTTTGTAGATGTTATCCACGATAGTCCGAAAGTTAAGAGCGAATCGACTTGATGTTTATGATCCATGTGTCTTTGGCTATATAAGTCATTGGGCCGCCCTTTTTCATGGAACTTAATCACCAAAGACATTTACTTGTATATGCGGTAAAATTTCTCTGGAACTCCAACTTTTAATTTTCATCCGAATTTTTTTTTTTTTTTGGGGGGGGGGCAGCGAGATGGTACATCTTCACATTGGGGTTAAATTGTAAGAGACTATTTGAATGAGGAGTTTCCTATCCGATGGAACAGACGAGATTGTCCAGTATAATGAACACCTCGTAACCCCAGGCTGGATTTGTTCAAGTGAGGCTAAGTCAAGGACATAATGTATTTTTCATTTGTAGATGACATTGAAATGCTGAAGCGGTTAAATATGCACGCATTCCCGTCTATTCCGCCATCAGTGCCAGCAAATACGTAAACAGAATTAGATCAGCGTTTGGATATGGCTCCAGCTACGACTGTCACACACGTTGAAATGTGGTTACGGATTGTACGAAAGAAATGTTCTGAATTTACAAGTGAAAACTATAATTATTTGTGACTGATTGTATTTGTTTTTTTTTATGAATGTGTTTGTAGTTTTTAAGGTACAGCTCCATCTATGAACAACGTTTGGAACTATATTTTAATTTGTTTGAAAAAAAATTCACATGAAAAGCATTTTAATACAAACCGCACTCTCATACACCGATTAGGCCTGGACGATGTTAGCATTTCTGTATCGTGATGTATCGGGAAGCAAACATCACGATGTCACGATATATCGCGATGTTAACTATGTGTATTTTTTTTTTTTTTACAAAATACTACAAAACAACGTTTTCATAACATGCTATATAGCCGAAAGTTATGCTTACTTAGCTTTGTAAAATTTTATTAAATTGATGTATGGAAGTTTATTTTAAATAACATGAGCAGCGACCGAATTATTTTCAGGGGGATACACAAAGCACCCAAGGGGGTATAAGCCGGTTATTATTATTATTTTTTGGTTTAATCCGGATTTTTCAATTTCTCTATCTTAATGAAATTTTACTTTGTTATTTTCCAGGGAAAGAGAGAGCGTGGGGGGGGGGGGGGAGGAGAAGGTTTTAGGACAAGTGGATATTCTTATTGGATATTCTTAAATATTAAACCAAAAATATACTTTATAATGAATATTTTATTACTTACAATATACAATATAACTATTAAACAATACAAATAAAATTAATGCTTAACATTTAAAATTCTAATAATCTTTATTTTGTGCCAAAAAAATCTGTATTTCCCATTTTTAAGAAGCAATGTTGGATTGAGTAATTAATCTTATGGAAATAAACTTTATTCAAATTTGTACAACATGAAATTTTTTTAAACAATAAAAGAACTACTTCTTTTATCGAATCTCCAGTATTACTAGACTACTGACGCCACCTCCCAATTTCAATACTCATCGCACATACGTAAGGTAGATACGTTTACCACAATGATATTTTTTTTTTTGATGAGGTATAGGACATGAGCAAAAGCAAATGGAAATCGTCTCAAACGGCCCGATGTCGACGGTTTCACTATGTTTCTATACAATATTAGGAACATCGCGCATATGCAGGGTAGGGTGGATAGGATTATCACGATGTGAGCTTGCTGATGAAGTACCGCGCAAAAGCAAATGGAACTCGTTTCAAACGGCGCAGTGTTAACGGTTTCAATACGTTTCTATAGTATCTTAGGAACACCGCCCATGAATCGTGGCACGGTTCTTCGTCCTTGAAGTGCTAGGCAAGTATCGTTAAAAAAGATCGTGATGTATCGGTTTTGAAAAAATAATGACACCGGTTTGACGATGTTGATTTCACACCGGTTTTTGCCCATGTATCGATGCATCGCCCAAGCCTAACACCGATTACTTGATTTGTAGAGAACTTTAAATTTTGTCAATGAATTTTGTACACCCTGTTTATTTCAGCTGGAATGGGCAAATATAGGATGTTTGAAAAATTATGAAAAAGAAATAACTAGTATCGTGAAAAACATTATTATAAAAATAAATTTGATTTATATTATTTTACAACTTCATCTAAAATCTCGTTTGGTTACGAAAAATAAATCAGTAAAAAATCAAAATAGTAAAGGCTCTATGTATGAGAGTGCTGAACAATCCTAACATATATACTTTGAAACCTAGAATATATGTCAGCATTTGTTATGGATACATACTAGAATAATCACATTATTTTAAATAAAAAATGTTTTTTTTCCCCTTCGAAAGAGTTCTATAAGAACTTTAAGAATTCATATTTTCTGGTTGTAACTTTAATTTTTTTAAAAAGGGTTCTATGTTATTATATATATTTAATATTAATCTTTGGAGAATACACGATTGTAGTAAAAAAAATCTTTATAATTGGAACACTATTTACTCACTTATATTAGGAACTTTTGCGTCAATTTTAGAGTTAAAAAAAAAAAAAATTAGAGCACTCAACTAGTATGTCCCTAAAGTAGTTAAATAAGAACTTTTCTTTTTATTCATTTTTCCTACTATTTGCTAGAAGGAGGAATTTTTTTTTTTAAATAACCATTTTCTTCCCTTATACTTCAAAGTAGTAAGATATGTGTATATGTGTTTGTGTACTACTCTTAGATGATTGCAAGAAGTGTTAAAAAATGTTATACCAAGTATCTTTTCCACACTATAACAGTAAAAATGTAAAATATTTTACTTATAATTCTTTAACTTTGTATATTCAAAATTAATTCCGAGGATGGAAAGAGACATTCAGCTGAAAAGATCTAAAATAGAAGAGAAGATGCAATTTCTTGCAATGATTTGGTTAAAAATCTATTTCTCTCACAAATCATTGATGTTTTCGTAAAATTCTATTGCTAAACTGGCGCAGTATAGCCCTTGTGTAGCTCATGTGCAATAAAACTCCAACCAACCTATTGCTAAACGCTTGTTGTTATTTAGCTGAAAAATAGTATATAGGTGTTTAAATATTAAAATATGTTCTTCGTATTATTTTAACAGCTGTGTAGTTCTTTAATAAAGACTGTTAAATTACTAAATTTTACACATTTTGCAGGTAATTGAAAAATATTTTTTTATAGTCCTCTTTCCAACAGAATCAAAGTCAAAAGTGATATTTCTTCAATTATATTCCAAATGACAATAGGCTGTATACAGTTATTTTTTCTAATATAACAGCGGAAATAAAGTTACGCATAACAAACATACTAAATCAAACTCTTTAAAATCTGTTGGGAGAGGAAAACTATTGGTAAAATTCTATGATGTTGTGTCATAGGTAATATTTTTAAATTCTTACTTAATATATTTAAAGATTTATGAACTATAAGCATATTATGCTAACTACTCAAAATGTCCACACTAGATCGTCAATTATGAGAGGAAACAGTATATTTTCTGGTAAGCAAGGTAAAAAATCAGACCCTTGCTTTTATCAACCAATGAACATTCCTCCTGACTCAAAATAAATTACTACCAGTATCCAAGGAGTATCCATTGAGTAATTTGGAAGTATCCAGTCCATGATGAGATATAAAGAAGAGTTATCGAAGAAGAATACTCATCCGATGTTAAGCAAGATCCACATGCTAACTACAATTCTTTGGGCAACAATAGTTTAACAGAGGAAACAACAGTTAGCCCCTTCATCGAAAGTTCCAGAAACCCTCAATAGAGTTTTCTATCCTAACCTATTGATTACACCTAAACAAAGCCAACGATAGCTGTGGCTAAATGTGAAAGCTAGAACCATTTAAGCTGTACGTAAGTTACTTAAGTGCAAGAAGCTAGGCACCTCACGTATGAAATAGCAATTACGGTCAACGTTTATACTAGGGGATAGTTGAGCTTCTATGCTTTTGGTTTTGTTTTTAAGTGATTAGTGTGTTAGGTAAGTTTGTCAGTCGTCTTGTAATGGGCTCAGCAGGGAAGAAGCAATTTATAAAGTAATCAATGAAATGCTTTCTTGTTTATTAGGGTTTTTGGATGCTCTTTGCGCTGGTGGTCTTTACAACGACTAGATTTGTTTTAATTCAGGGTTTCTCAATTGAATTTCGTCAGCTTTATAGATTCAATTGAGAATTTCAATTGTTGTTATTGTTTATGTAAAGTAGTAACATACATTATGGAAACATACTTTAAAAATGAAACAGGTAATGGATTTGAATAACAACACGAAAGCCTAAAACTATTTTCTAATTTGCGCATTTATCCAAATAGTTATTGAATTTGAAAGTGGCAACAAAAGTTATTAAAATTATTAATAATGGTACTTAGATTGAAATCTTGTTAAATGGACTGTATGAAAAAAAACCTGTTGGATAGAAATAATTAATTTGAAAACATAATGACAGTTTATAGTTATTATATTCAATAAATACTTTAGAATTTCGCAACTTACAGAAATTCAACAAAGAACGTCATTTGATGTTTTCTGGTAAGAATTTTTTGGCTTTATAACTTTAGAAAGTGTATGTTTTACAAAATTTCATAAAAATAATTTAGTTTAAATAATATTGAACTTAAAATATTAAAATTATACATACATGATTTAAATTATATTTTATCCAAATATTAATTTATTGTTTTCTATTTTAATTATTTTCTTTACTTGGGAAAACTCTGACTGAAATCGAGGATATTTTCACATTTTTTTTTCTATTCGTAAACAAATTAGAATTCTGATAGATCTAGGTTTTTGTTTTATACAATACTAGCTGGGGGCAAAGTCATATTGAAAAATAATAATTTTAAGTATTGAAGATAATGAATATTTGACCTGGTTAAAATAATTATATTTCAATATAACTCTGCATCAAGTTACTATTGCATAAAACAAAAACATAACTATTGATTCATTATAATTTCATAACTCTAATTTTTTTTACTGGTAGAAAAAAGAGCCAGAATGTCCGATGTGTACAGCTGAGAATTGCCCATTTCTATTATATTTCTTTCAGTTAATTCAAAGGCAAGAAATTTTGTGATGCCCCATTATGCACATATATGAAATTGTGTTAGATGGAGTGTTCACAACTTGACGTTTCTTCTGACCCCGATCTTTCATTTTAGAGCGTTTTAAATTTGATTTGAAAATCCGATTGCAAGAGCAAATACAATGCCTTCATCACCTATGCATTCAATGTCCAATCTTTAACAGACCGAAAGGATGACATCATTACGTTTGCTGCAGAAATATATTTCTCTCTCTCTCTCAACGATTACTTTGAACTATTGGATATGGTATTAATTTTCTTATATAGTTCTTCTACGTACCGGTACTTTTTAAATATCCAGGTGGATTTCACAGGGCAAGAGGGAATTCAAAAGCCATACAGGCCATCAATATATGGATATTACAATTCAGACTTACTAAGAGGGAAGAAAAAGTACTTAGGGGCCTTGCTATATGTGTTTAATGCATCTACTTGAAGTAGTGTTTTCTTGCCACTCTTCCAATTGCTGCTTCAAATAACAAGGTTACCTTGAAAAAGCTTTATGACTACGAGAACATAATTGAAGGTATTTCTAGAGTTTCAATAAAAAAAAAAACTCTGCCTCAACTTTGGTATCGCGAAGAGGAAGTTGTTTTTCTCTATTTTTTGCCAGTACAAAAACCAAATCTATAATTATTACAGCACTTTATAATGAAGTCCGAATTTAGAGAACATTACAAAGAAATTAACTCTCACTGTAAACTCTATTCCCGAGGAAGCTCAGAATAATTTTCCCTTTCAAACTCACTAAGGTTTTGTGGTTTTGTGATGTAATGGGTATTAAAAAAAGATTTTCTTCTCACCAACGGAGAGAAGTGGCAAGAAAATGAAGAGTACCTAACTGAAGAAAACATTGTAGGGGCATTAGGGTGGTGAACGATGTGGAAAGAAAGTTTCCAGACTATGGAAAAAGAACTATATGAAGAAAGTGATGTAATTTATTTCTTATAATTTTCTAATGCAAACAGGTACGTCAACAATACCATCAATCTATGCCATAAAATATATATCATCCAATATTGTATTCTACACAATCAAAGATTGTTTTCCATGCAAAATATAAAAAATTTCTATTAAATAGCGTGTGTTATGTTAAGTTGAGAGCCGTAGGGCTAATGCATGAAATTCTTAACATTCATGTTGGTTGCGCAACCTCTAAATATTGTCCAATTTTCATCAAATCTTGCTTTACTTATGTTTTTTGGTGGGAGAACAAAATTAGCCGGTGCCCCAGTGAAATTTGATGTTTGAAATTTTGCCCCTATATATGAATCACCCTAATATATTTATTATAATGGAATATGAAGACGAATATTTTATAACAATATCAATCCTTTTAGTTAAGCTATATTTCAAAATTGTAAAGAAAATAGACTCAATTTAGATAAAATTAGATTGAGAGTTTAGTCAAAAGTATTTTAATTAAGTTCATATAGAAAACATTCAAATTTGTTCACATATAAATTTCTTTTAATGCAAGAGTGGAACTGTCTAAGAAAATTGATTTTCAACTGCTACGTAAAGAGAGTATTTACTCGCTGTAAATTTGAAATATCTACTGTCTCAAAACTTTGTAGTATTCTTGCTTGGTGTCAAAGATTTTTGAGAAACTGATCTAAATCCCCCACTGAGAGGATCAAACTCGATCTCTTTTGTTATAGGATGTCGAGAACAACAGTCTACTGTCAAAAGCAGAAATTGACAAAACAAAGTTTCAAGAAGAATTGTGTTATTTAAAGTCAGGAGGAGTTTCAAAATTCATATACAACATATTCCCACTGTCTATTTTTAGTAAAAAAATATGTGGTGGGAAGGTGGAGAAACACGTAAATGGAATTATATTAAAAATAACTCGCAGTATCTTTATTTTTAAGAACAAAAGTATATATTTTTCGCTAGGCATTGGCTTCAACAAAAATAGTATACGTTCACATATTCTTTTAACAATAGGAAAACCTTATAAGAGATGTTTAATATATAGAGCGATTTAAAATTATTGCATCGAATACACACTGATATAACTATTTAATGAGCAAAGATACAAAGATAAGATTTATCCTGAGAAGTAAAAGGGTTTAAAGTGTACCAAAAAATATGTTCTTTGACTTCTATTGGTAGTCACAGTCGGATAACTTCATGCATCTTCGCGCAATGCATTCTGAAGTAGTTATCAAATCAATAGATACTGGTACCAGTGCATTTGAAATGTGTATTTTCAGTTCTTGAATTGTTTTTGGTAAAAGAGGCACAGACACATGGTCTGTGGAATACTCGAGAAAAAGGCACAAACAAAAGGTCTTGAAAATACCCGTCAAATGAAAGAGTAAATATAAGGTTTTTAAAGGCAAAGGAGGTCTAACATAAAGTTCTTTGAAATGCTCTTACAAAAATAAATCAGACGGAGTTATGTTAGAAGATGTGAGTGATTAAATGTAGAACATGAAGTAGAACTTGAAATACCTATGCATTCTTAAAGATTATTACTATGTCTTCAATTATTTGGGAATGCAATATAATGATGTTTAAATTAAAAGAAACTTACTTAGTTTAACAAAAACAAATATATCCTGAAATACCTATGCATTCTTAAAGATTGATACTATGTCTTCAATAATTTGGGAATACAATATAATAATGTTACCAAATCATAGACAATAAGTGTCACTATTAATCTTCCACAAAACTTTCATCGAGATTCTTTTTCTACACTATAATTAATGACGATTAGCTACAGTATAATAAGTGAAAAGTGGATTATCTACTTTACGGCTAAGACGGAAGATATACATAATTAAAAATAAGGTTGAAACATTTCATGTATATTCAGCTTTCTAAAGATAGTTAGTATAAAATAGATGACTTACTCTTTAGAATTATAATCTGATCAACATTATTACTTAGAATGTAAAACCTAAGTGATTGTAAGGGTTTTGTACTTTGCCGTTTAATACAAATATCAAAAATGTTTCATGTGTTTTTCAAGCATACTTTCCATGTTTATTGCAGTAATGTTAGATGCAATGGAGTCCACACACAAACAAATTTTTAGATGGTATATTCACTCAACTATTTTTTTTTTTTTTTTTCACCCTCAGAAACTTTCGGTTAATTCAAAATTTATATCATTTGTGCCTTTCAGACTTAAATTTTTTTTTAATTAAAAAAATTAAATTTAATGGATGTCTCTTCTACAGTGGATCAAAATAACTTACTCCACTTTTTACAATCTACTCGCAATTACATAATACATAAACTTACATTCCTCATTACATGAAGTAATCATTCTTTGAAAATACTTCATTGTTGAGTAACATGAAAATAGTTAGGAAAACATTAATTTAAAAAAAAAAAAAAATTGTAACAAACGTTGGCCGTAGAATTTTTTATTTTGTATGTGAAGTTGCTTTGACACATACTATAATGTATTATAAGTAACAAAAACATTTTTAAAAAGTAGTCTAATAGTTTTTAGTAACAAATACAAATATATTATACTATTATGGTATTACTTTTGATATTTGCTCCGGGATTTTTTTTTTTTTGGGGGGGAGAGGGGTTACTATACATCCCATAGATCACCAATTGACTTGAACTAAAAATATTTTATAGAACAAAGTATAAGATGAATTTAATAATTTTCTCAGTGAATTCTAACTAGTTTAAATCACGTATACTTTTCTGTTTGCAAGAAAGAGGTTGTCCGTTATTGTTGTTTGAGTTATATGTCCTTTATATAAGGGACGAAAAGAAACACAGCAAGTCGCGTTACAATTTGCATTATATTACTATTTTTTTCGCCAAAGCACTCTCAACCTGTTTTGGTATTATGATTAGGAAAAGTTACATTTTCTTTACATTCTACGTCATTCATATTATAATCAGGTAAAAATGTTACGTCATCGCTCGTTAGATGGCATAGTTGATATACAAAAAAAGTTTTGGGAATTTTAATAATATGAAGTAGTTTATTAGGTTAATAATTATTGAAAATAATTTTTTTATTTCCAGCACAATTTTTGATGCTATTATTAAACAATCCAAACGTAATTTTAAAAATAAAAAGCATTTTGTTCATCGTAGATATAGTATCAAATATGTGCTTATTGGGGTTGTAAACCGCCTTACATAAACACAAATCTAGAAAAAGCTATTGCGAGTACTGCAAGATGATTACAATTCTGTTTGAATATGTATATGCCTTTTGTATTTATAGCATATGAAACTTATTGTATTTTCAAATCATTCACCTATTAAAAGGTTGCTTTAATTTTTTTTCTTTCATTATTTACAATAAAAGCTACAGCCTGCTTTCGGATTTTTTTTTGCTTACTGTACATAATATACATAAGGCTAGTTACAAAAGTGTAATTGGGAAAGGAAAGGATGGGGGGGGGGGGGGTTATAGGCCATGTTTTACAATAACAATTACTTTGTTAAAGTTAACAGTACAGAAAGATAATATTTATCAATGCAGATCAATTATTCAAAGTATTTTATTTTTAATTTTATGAAAGAAAACTTTTAGTTTTTTTGCTACAGCAATAAATTATATTTTTTTAAAGAATTGATTGAAATTGCAATGAAAATACGTTTGTTATGATTTTCATTTACACATATTTTATTTTTAACATTTTGTCTACTTCTAGAATATACTTTGCATAAAACTTTTAATTCAATCAAAACTTAATTAAAAAAAAAAGATATGAATTAAATTAAAGTTAATCTTGGAGATAATTTTTAAGTTAAGTTTTCTTTTTAAGGTTAACATTGTAATAAAACACTATAAAAATGTCACGAAATAAATAATGAAAAAAATTATCTTATTTTTAAAACTTAAAAGTCAATGTAGAAATTCTTAGGGAAATTTTTTTGTTTCAGGTTGATTTTTTATGTATCTCAGTTTTATTTACGAAAGCATAATTTCATATCGCATGCTGCTTTTCAACTATATACTAAATTTAAATGAACAAAAAACTACCTTTTCCGTTTTTGAAATCCGTTTTTGAAAACACCAGTTATATAATAGTTGGGATAGATTTAAAAGAATCATGCTTACTGTTAATGTCTCTATAAAACAACACATTTAAAAACATATTTTCTTTTTAAATCTACTATGATCAAAATATGGGAATTCAAAAATATTAATTACACAGTGTAAATCAGAATACTATTTCGTAATTACTACAGCTTACCATAAATTCGTAATTCCTTATCTGCTTTTACGGTTCGAAAAGACGGTGCTTCTGTAGAAACTTCACATCCATATGTTCCTTCTGTATTTAAGTCTGTTTTGTAGAGATATACGTGTGTAGCATTTGACCTAGGAAGCTGAAATAAACAAAATTACATTTGCGTCATAAGTTTCAATTAAATATTTTAAAACCATATATATCCATTAGATTTTTTATCAGGATTTGATATGCAAATTGCGTTTTGATAATTTTTTTCTATTGTTGACTAAGTACACACCTGTGCTTTGCTGTGGTGCCTTACAACTATTTCAATGATTTTAAAATATAATCATCACCTATATTGTCACTAACCATCTTCAAACTATTGTCACAGTGAAAATATTTTCTTCAGATTAACATACCTTCGAATGTAATACAGAGTATTCTGCCGTCATAAGTTGAAAAGCCCTAATTCTAAACCAATTCAAATGTGACGCTTATGCGTTTGTTCTTTGAAATTACATTTTTTTTTTTTTTTTTTTTTTAGGTTTGAATGACCTAAGCACTTAAGACATTCAATGAAATAATACAAGTATTTTCAAAATACACATTTGAATTTTTTTTTTATTTTTTTTTTTGGGGGGGGGGAGGATTTAGGACCTTTTAACTAATGACGGCAGTATTTAATTAGTTTAGTTTGCACGGTTTTGAATGTTTATTGTTTATTTCTGCCACAATGAAGTGCCTACCCTGGAACAATTAAAGTTTTATTATTGTAAAACAGAATTTCTACTTTAATATTTAAGTGAAAAAGTTTGTTCGATTGAATATTCTGGCGTAAGAGTCAAACGAGAACTATACTACATTGGAACTTCGTAGATCAAAATCTAGATAAAGGTGGAATATCTATTCAGGAGGTCTTTTAAGGGAGAACTACCCCTCATTTGCGTCTTGAATGGAAGAAACCCCGAAAAAGTACCACTAGGTGATCCAACAAGTGACAAGAGATTGTATGTTATGATCGCAGCCGTGTCTGCTTACTTTTGAAGAGACACCGCAGAGAGGTTCGATTGTGAAACCTTGAGCACACTAGGCGAGTATTTCTGCCTCCCGGTCGGTAGAGTGAAGGTTTGACGGAGATTGTAAAAGTAAAATATAGCGTTGAACCATAAGAAAATACAATTTAAGGCAATTGCTTTTCCTGGCTACATGGTTAATTGTTGAATTAAAACTATCGTTTCAAGCACATAAGCATACGTCCGACGTTGTAATTGCTTATTAAAGATAAGGAAAGAAACAACACCTGAAACTGTGTCAGTACTTAGAAGAATTTTAATTTTGTAAAAAATAGTGGAAAATCAGAGTAGTGTGGGAAAACATTAGTTTCGAAGCATTAATTCCGAAAAAAAAGTCAGACAAAATTTTAAAAAAATCATTTTTAAGTAAATTAAGCAAACCCCTTTATGCAGAAACCCCAGTTGGAATGCAATATATTTTTACCCTATATCCTACTTCGGGATGTAATTAAGAAATCCTCCTTCGATTCAAATCCATTCAGTCGTTTCAGTTAGACTGTCTTAGTAAGAAATCAATAAACCATTAAACATTTCGTTTTATTTTACATAAGTAGGCATTGACATCTTTTAAATGTAACTATTTTTACTGTTAACATTGCTAGTGAATAATTCATCTAATTGAAGAAATTTTTTTACACACATCAATTTAATTTGCTTAAAATACAAGATAGAGTGGCATAATTTTTCAATTTTAGAATATATTTTCAAGGTTACGAATACATAATAAAATGTTAAATTCATGAATACTCTTCGCTTGTAATAAATAACTTATACGAAAAATTGCAATTATGCAAAATAGTATCAAGTGAAATATTAAAAATTGATGTATTAAATAAAAGTTAAGGAAATAAGTTCGTTTTTAGCATTTGTGACATTTTAACTCATAATACAGTGGCTGAAATGTGCAGTGGCAAAAGTGTTCGTATACTTGTAAAAATTTGTAGAAAAATCACTGTAACATGGAATTAAATTCGAATGATAAATTTGCAAAGCAAAAAAAATAATAAATCTACATCATTTTAAATACAATGGTTTTTGAATAAAAATGAAATGCAAAAAAATCGGAAAAGGAACACCTCACAAAAGAGTACGTTCACCAAATCATTTTCGGATAAATTCATCATAAAAATTATAGTATGCCATTTTTTAAAAAATTTTGCCTTATGGTGCCATTCAAACACTTATTTGGATTTAATATTTACTGGATTATTTCCTAATATTCTATTCAATATTTAAAACCAACTAGTAGTCGTAAGGAAACAATGAACAGCAATCACACATTTATTATTTTTCATCATCGTGGATTTCATTCGACGATGAAGTATACGATAAAACGCTCTAAAGACGAAAATCGAATTCGAAGACAATGTTACTAAAGGTCTTCCGACAAATCTAATTCAACGTGAGCTGAGATTTATAGTTAGAAAAATTGTGAAAAATCCACATTTGAGTGCAATTGGCATTTGATCCAAATTTTGATTTTTTAGATTTAATATCACTTGAACCTTTTGGTGAGTGTTGAGACCAGCTGGATTACATTGAATCTTTGCTCGATGGGCCTTTTTTTTTTTTTTTTTTGTAAATGCAAAAAATAGGAAGGTTTGACTTTCCTTGACGAAAACTATAATAAATAAGCCCTACTAATGCAATCATATCTTGTTTTCTCACGAAATCAAATTTTATATTTTTGGTTCCAATGAGACCTAACAGACAAAAATTAAGAGAGCGAAGTACGAAGACACGACACAATAATGAAAAGAGAACTAAAAACAGTAATGCGCGAAGGAGAAAAATTGATAAATACATTTTTTAAAAATTAGTGAAATTTATGTTTAGATATATGAAATCTAGTATGCATTCTGAATAATTAATTAAATATTACAATATTTATTAACATGTAGATAGTTTTGTAAGGTAACTCTTTTGTAACTTTTTGTTTCTTGATTTGAAAAGTTTTTAAATATTTTATGAGCTTTTGTTACGAACAAATTTTAGATGCTATTAAAAAAATTACCATTCTAGAGTTTTCATATTATTAATACATAGATTTGTATTTCAATGAACGTACGTACACTTTTGAAAGCCACTGTAGAATTAGGAAACATTTTCATTAAAAAAATTAAATAAAAATGCATTGCATTTAAGAAACAATTCATAAAAATGCCTTAAATTTTAAATTCCAACATAAAGAGAGAGCAAAACAAAGAACACATACAAAAGTAAACAAATTAAATCTAGAAAGTAAAGTATTTTATTAAAATAGTTATTTTTACAGTTAGAAGGTAAATACCGTTTTAAAAGAATAAACAATAAATTGCATTGATTCCTGCTTGAAAGATCCTTTTGATAGTGTCAAAACCATCCACATTTCATTTGTACTCTTGATTGTTTTTGTATGGCAGTAAAAAGCAAAAGGAAATAGTTTTTAAGTCATGGACTTGTGGCAAAATCATTTTTTATAAAAAATATTTTATTTCAATGGTTGTATATTTTCAATATTGTTGTTTTGAAATTTTTTTTGCAAGGATAGTACTCTTGCAGAAAAAATTTCGAACAACATTTTGAAAATAAAGAATAGTATAAAATTGTATACAAAAACAAACAAACAATGGTTTTGATAACATTTGGTGTGAATTATTGATATAAAACAATCTAAAGTATTTATTAGAATATACTATTGATTTATTAATTGTAAATATTATTTGTAATTATACCTATAAAGTTTTAGTTCTTTTGTCAATGCACATTAAAATAAGGTTCTTAGAAATAAGAAGAATATATTTATTTCCAAGTATGGTTATCAGGTGGAGATACTTATCGTAACTCCGTAAACAATAGTTTCTATTAAGAGTAATAGTACATAGTCACACATTTTTTAATATTAAAAATAATTGTAAACCAAACTTCTAGCTTTTAGAGAGAGACTTTCCTTTCAGGACTTAGGGTTCTTCTAAGTTTACTGCTGAATATTTTATTTTTCTTCTCAATTCAACGTACACTAACCTATTCTTGACTGAAAATTAGGAATTTGGCAGAAATGAACTTATTTATTTTGTAGCTAGTTGAGTGTTAATTATAGCCCCTACTGAAAATACTAATACACCAAAAAGCCACTTTGATCATGGGGCCTTCCGATCATGTGTATGTCTTTTCAAACACTCGACTATCGGATATCTTTTATTTCTCCTTCAATATAGTAGATACTTTTTTTTTTAATTTTAAGAAGCAATTACTTTGCAGGGATCAATTTTTTTTAAGAGTCTACGAATAAAAGGTGATTAATTCAAACGAATAACCTTCTCTTAATGGTTCTTTTTTGGAGTTTTCATTCGCAAGGGTTTCACGAGGGCCAAATTGAACTTGATTAGATGACGTGGCGCCGACACTTGAGCCAGCACTTACTTCCTCTCCACATTTATGCCACACCAATGAAAGGGCGTTGATGCTTTGGCGACTTCAACGTACAACGCTTATGATTAAGAATGAAGTAAAATATTCAGACAATTTAAATGTGAATTCGTAGAATCACTTTTATTGATGTTTATTACATTATAAATCAAATAAATGTAATGTATAGACTTTAAGTACAGTGAGGGGCAAATAAAAGTGGCCCGGAAAACAGAGTTCCACGTTACAAAGAAACACAGGAAAAGAAATAGTTCCATAACTGCTTATAGCAGATGTTGAGCCACTTGTCCGGGCCATTTTTATTTGCCCCACCCTGTATTACGAATATTTTCATTTCGATCATATCGTTGCTTGTTTCTAAAATTTTTAATAAGAAAAAACGAATAGCTGAATGTTTCATTCTTAGTAGAATGCTTTTATGAATGAAATATTTTTTTAAAATTTTTTTTATTTAGGTATCTGTAAATATTAGAAATTGCGAAATTCGGTTAAAAAAGAATTTTTGTTTTCCTTTTTTTTTCATTTTAAGATATTTTTAAACTGACACCATCAAAATGATACTATATTCTCTTTCTTAAAGAATCACTATTAATCACTTAAAGTGTGATATATGAGGAATTAGTTCCTATTTATATAGGATTTTGTTTTACTAGTATAACTTTAATTTAAATAAAAACCAATACAAAATATAATGAAATTTCAAATGTATATTAATGGGTAGAAAACTTACTACAATCAAATGCATCCATGAAATAACTGGTTTTTAACTTAATTTGGGAATTTTAAAGGTTTCACACATAAAGTGTGTATTTCAAATACATCCGAAAAAAACTATAAGGATAAAAGCTATTTAAATAATATTTACAATTCTAGTATGCTCCCTGTGACAAGTAAGTCTGCTTCATTGGCAATTCAAATTTTAAATTCATTAGAAATTGAGCTATGATCAGTATCATTAGACTCTAATTAGGTAGTTAAATTTTAATAAAAATTATTGAATGAAGAAATTCTTTTTGCAGATTTGCTAACACCTAAAAACAAGATTCTGAGAAATTGAGCCACTTAAAATTACGGGGCAAAGTTCGCCAAAATGCGTGAAATCTGCGTGAACACGCATTAAAAATCAATTTCATTCCATTGAAATAACCACATGCGTGAATTCACGGTTCGACACATGATAGTTAAATTTTTAAAAAATAATTCTCTTTTTTATAGAATCAGAGACCATCCTAGCCGTTTTTCGAAGGGCGGATTTACCTCCCTGCTCTTTTTCTTTAAAAATAGCGTTCTGAAAAAAATGTAAAATTTTCGTTTATTTTCCAACGGAATGCAATACTGATCACCCCTTCGAAATCGCCAGTTGCTCATGCCCATTCATGTTCAAACGTGCCTCGCACAGACCAGTGACTGACTGAAGTCATTGACTAACTGCTGATACCAAGTGCACCATTGGTAGGTGGATTGTAGGGAGGCTTCCTACAATTTCCAAATGTAATTTCGTACCTTCCTCAATTAAGTGTATTTCGCCGGCTTTTTACCATGCCTTCATGCATGAAATAGAGAAAAAAGATAACCTCATGCATGAATTCACGAAAAACATAGATTAATACTATGTCATCCACACATTTAATCGGGAATCTTCTTTTTCTTTTTGTGCCGGTAGGACTGGTTCAGAAGTTCAGATTATTTCGCCTATGTCTATCGCCGGTATTTTTTCAAAACTTCCTGGATATCGTAAATTGTCAAGTTTTACTTCTCCAGCATTTGCTCGATTGTTTTCGAGGTGTCACCGGCATTTGTTCGATAGTTTCTCGGGACACCAACGTGGTGTCACCAAACGGCATAGAGTTTAGTGTTAGTTTAAGGATTATAACCATCAAGTGTTTTTTGTATGCATTTAAAAAGCATATTTCCGCTTTGATAAGCGAAATCGCGGTCGTGCATCACTCTTATTGTTGTAGCTATTAGTTTTGTCAAAAAAATTAATTTGCTTTAGCTTTAAAAAATTTTAATTTAAGAAATACTCTTTAGATTTTAAAAATACCCCTTAAAATTTAGAGAGGGGGTGAAAATATCCTTTAGAAAGACTGGCCAACGCTGCTAGGGGGTGATTCATATCTTCTGCGATTTTCCCCTTAAAATTACCAGTTGTTCTTACACTTATTAGATGCTAAAATATGAAATTATTTGTTCCATAGCTGTACCCGTCCAAATTCTATGACCTGTCAAAGATAACCTTTCAAAATAAAAAAATTGGCGTTTTGGTGACACATGAAAACTATTTTTACCCCAAATAAAACTTCTCAAACAACTTGCCGCCTGCTTTTCTTCTGTTATGGAATGTACTAGAATAGACATTTATGAAACACATAAAAAGTTCATGACAAGTAAATTGCGCAAGGTCACGAAATGTTCAGGTTCATGTGTTTTACCATTTTAAAGCCTGAATTCTATTTTGCGCGTTTGGTTTGCTACTGCAAACAAGGTGTCATTGGATAGAGCTATATTAGTACTATTTAATAATATATAAAACATTGAGGCAAGTTGATCATGTTGGAAGTTATTGGGTGCCAAAATTGAAAAATCTCCCAATTTGACACAAATTTGAGCTTGTATATCTTGCTGCTGGAATAATATATTGACACAACTCTGGGACTATTTAAACACTCTTTCATTTTACTTAATTAGAAATTAAACTTTATTGAGACAAGTTGAAGAGAAAAAAATAAATTATATTTTTTTTTCCACCTCATCCTTACATATTGATGCATTTCTTTTTCATTCATGTTTTTAAATATGTCTAATTAATCTGCTTTCACTTCACTCTTCCTCATTTTTATAACAATTATTTGTAGTATGTCTTTTAGGCTAGGAATGTTGATTGGATCGACTACAGAAAGTAGCAAAGGACCAAAGAAAATCGAGCTTCGGTGGATTTTGTCGATATCCTCACTAAATTGCCACTTAAACTTATCAGCTCCTCTCTGATGACGAAATTTCATTTTAAACACATCATCCCCACAACTTCTAGCAGTTTACCAATGTAAAACCGTATATCGTACAGGACACCGTAAAAATAATGAGGCTGAATTTCATAACCGCACTCGTGATCAGCAATTAACTTTATCTCTTTTATGTTATTCTCCATTTGGTGGACGACAGTCATATGGATTTCAACTATAAATTCCCCCTTACCCATGCAATCAGTTCCAGGCACAAGTCAGACCAAACCCTAAAGACGAAGACAATATCACTCAGTCATAAATTTATAACTCTGAGGTTTTTCCCAAAATAAATTTGCTCATCAACGTTTGAAACTGTAGAGGATTTGTCCCTACATAGTGTTAGAGGAGAACACAAAATTTCTAAAATAATCATCGGTCAAGACAAAGCCAGAAGTGCATTTTCAAAAAGAATGGAAGCAGTGACAAAAAAGACCAACAATGAAATTACTGCAGCTTTTGAAGAACCTACTAAAGAGAACAAAAATTACATCTATTCAAGTCTTGTGCTCAAAAAAGGATGGTCACTGAAACCCAAAAAGAAAGTTACACGTTTGAAACAAAATCAAAAACAGTTAAGAATGCTTCAACAAAGGAAATAAAACAGGAATTAAATTAACACCCCAAACTGTTGTAAATATGATGAGAAATCTCACAGTTGATGGAAAGAAGAAATTTTGTTCAAATGAATATTTGACAAGGGAACAAGTAACGTCACATTCCACAGAATGAAAGATACGACTGAAATATGCAATGTTAATGAAGATTAAGTCAAGATGGCGAACTTTATCTTGGTATCATTGGAGACATTCAGGGATGTCAGATGTCTTGAATATATGTAATTTCTATTCTTTGTAGTGGGTTCTTCAAAAAATCTGCAGTAATTTTATAATTGGTATTTTTTGTCATTGCTTTAAATCTTTTTGCAAATGCACTCTTGGTTTGCCTTGACCTGTGGTTAATTTAGGAATTTGGTGATCACCTCTAGCAATATGTAGGGACAAATCCTCTGCAATTTCAAAAGTTGATGAGTAATTTTTATTTGGCAAAAACATCAGAGCTATAAATTTTCGGCTAAGGGATATTGTCTTCATTTTTAGGGTTTGGTCTGACATGCATGGGTAATGGAACTAACTGCATGGTAAATGGGAATTCACACTTGAAATCCAAATTACTGTCCCCCACCAAATGACGAATATCATAAAAGAGATAAAGCTAATTGCTGATCACGACTGAGGATATGAAATTCAGCCCCATTCTTTTTACGCAGTCCAATACAATAAACCGTTTTACATTAGTAAACTGCTAGAAGATTGTGGGGATGACATGTTATGTTTAAAATGAAATTTCTTCATCAGAGAGGAGATGATAAGTTTAAGTGGCCATTTGGTGATGATATCGACACAGTGCACCGAAGCTCGATTTTCTTTGGTCCTTTGCAACTCTCTGTAGCCTATCCAGTCAAAGTTCCTAGCTTAAAAAACATGCGACAAGTAATTGTTATAAACATGAGGAAGAGTGAAGTGAAAACAGATGAATTTTTTTGAAAATATGAATGAAAAAAAAAATGCACCAATATGTAAGGTTAAGGAGCAAAAAAAAAAAAAAATCTCTTTAACTTGCCTCAATAAAGTTTAATTTCTCATTACATAAAATAAAAGAGTGTTTAAATATTCCCAGCGTTGTGTCAATATATTATTCCCGCAGCAAGATATACGAGCTCAAATGTGTTTCGAATTCGGAGATTTTTCGATTTTGGCAACAAATAACTTCCAACGTGTTTAACTTGCCTCAATGTTTTATATATTAATAAATAGTACTATTATAGCTCTATGTACTGACACCTTGTTGGCAGTTGCAAATCAAAAGCGTAAAACAATTGACTTGGCATGAACTTTAAAACAATTAACTTGGCATGAACTTTAAAACAATTGACTTGGCATGAACTTTTAATATGTTTCTTTGTACTATTCTAGTACATTCCTTAACAGATGAAATGCAGACGGCAAGTTGTTTGCGAAGTTTTTTACGGATAATAATAGTTTTCATGTGTCACCAAAACACCAATTTTTCATTTTTAAAGGTGATCTTTGACATGTCAGAATTTGAATGGTACAACTACGGAACAAATAATTTCAAATTTTATAATCTGATAAGGGAAGTAGCAATTGGTAATTGTTTGGGGAAAATCGGAGATGGTGTGAATCAGGGGTGGTTAAACGTCTCAGAATCTTGCACTTAATCTAAATAAAAATTAAAATTATAAGTTCGTTTGAAAATTAAATAAAAATTATCCCCATGTATACTGGTACTTTAAAAAGGAGAATATTTTATATTGAAAGAAAATTATATGTAAAATTAAGTTATAAGAGATTGATATTAAGTATTAATCTAAAATTTTTACAATATCTCTCTCGCTCATAGAGTAAAGGAAAAGTTTATATTACGCTTTGCTTACCTTGATACTGTAAAAGCAGCAATTAAAGAGTAAACTAAAATATAAATGCATTTGGATAAATTGGATGCATTTAATTTACAATAAAGTGGATGTGATTTGACTTCCAGATCATTAAAGTAACCACAAAACACAGATAAGTCACTTTAGATCCATCGCTAGCCGTAAATATCTTCCCATCGCCAAGTACAAGTCAGTAGATAATAGTGTTTTCTTTTTCCACAAAGCCACAAGAACATCAACTCACCCTGAAGCTACTACTATATTGGACCCGTGCGAAAAGTCTAATTAAATAACATAGGTTAAAGCAGGTTACCGAAAGGCAATTAATTTCTGTGGGGACAACGGAAAAGAATTTTACGGTTGTTCTCACAATAAAGCTTCACTTTTCGCAGAAGAGTATTACGCATGTGGTGTTAGGGATGTAAGGAATGATATCAAGGAGAATATGTGGGTTGCCTAAGTTTTACAGAAAATAATTTTGGAGTAAGTTAACTTATAGAAAGCTGAGTTCTTAATGAAAAATAAATATTTTTAAAAGATAAAATTGAAATGTTTTAAAAAATTATATTATTTGATCTGAGGGGATTTTAGACAGTTTTTTTTTGTTGTCATTTTCAATAATCCATATTATTTTATTGGTTTTATTGTAATTAATAATGAGGATTTAAAGGTTGTTCCGAAAAGTACTGATACATTTGAAAAAAAAAAAAAAAACCGGAAGTTTATAGAAATGTACTTTTTGCTGCATTCTATTTGGGCAATTATGAAATTTTATCCAAACATTTTCAAAAATAGTATAAAAGTTCTCCAACAGTTGGCGTTGAGAATGAAAAGCTTTACATGTGTGAACATGTTGAAAAAAATGCATAACGCTGTTTCAATCACACCATCTTGTTACTGAGAATGGTGGTTATTTTGTAAACATTGTTTTATAGTTTTTGCAGCATGTTTAAACCGATTTTTATGGGATTTTGGTTTGGTCATTTTTTAATTTAAATCATCATCTGTTCTCTAGTTTCCCAAGTAGAATGCAGTAAACAGTACATGCATACCGTATTCCATTTTATATTTAATTTTCAAATGTGCCAGTCCTTTTTGAGACAACTTGTTTGAATTAGGGATTTTTCTGGAACATTATTGAGGAGAATATATGGG
Source organism: Linyphia triangularis (assembly GCA_963978545.1). Taxonomy (NCBI): domain Eukaryota; kingdom Metazoa; phylum Arthropoda; class Arachnida; order Araneae; family Linyphiidae; genus Linyphia; species Linyphia triangularis. The sequence continues at coordinate 52,274,581 of OZ021721.1, forward strand.
TCTATAAGTTTTAAGGTAGATAATTTTTCAGTAAGATAACTTATAGAAAATGAAATGAATAACTTATAGAACGAGAGTATAGTGAGTAAAGTAGTAATAACTTTTTTAAAGGATAAATTTGTAATGCTTTTAAAAAAAAATTATAAGTACAGATAGGATTTTAGAATGGGTTTTTGTCACTTTTAATCCGTATCACTTAGTTAGTTTTAGAATATTATAAATATTAATGAGAGTAGAATAATTTTTTTTGTGAAAATATATTTTAGAGCAATATAAATTATTGAAGAAGGAGTTACAGATTAAAAAAATCGGAACGCATAATTTTTATATCAAAATGATATTTTGAATTCAGAAACTAAAGAATGGTTTCTGTGGCGTGGATGTTGAATTTCTACGGCTTGGATTTGAAACGCTTGACGTAAGTTCAATTATATTTCAATGGATATAACGTAAAATAGTTTTACAGTTGTTATCGCTATAAAGTATCACTTTCCGTTGGTACGTATTTCTTCATTGGTGATGAGGATATACGACTTGCAATTGAGTAAGAACACATTTAAGTTGCTGAATATCATGAAAGAGTATTTTGAATTAATATAATTTGTGGAATAATAAGAAATAATTTGAATTAATGGAAAGGCTGGCAATACTATATGAATACTGTTATATTCTAAATTAAGTCAACGCTTTGAAGAAACTTATAGGTCTAATCAGTATTATTATGTATATTTAAGATTTATGTCTAAAATGTGAAAGGATGTTTGAGATTTAAAAGCAAAAGAATTTATTAATGTTTTCAACATAAAAAAAACTTTCTTAAATAAAGAATTAATTTTATAAAAAATAGCAATCATCAATATTAAATAGAATAATTCTAATAATCAATAAAAAGCAAAGAAATCCTATTATCAATAGTAATTTAAAATTCTAGTAATTAATAACTATTGGAATAAACACAGTAATCAATATATACATGTAATTATAGTAATTAAATAGGAAAATTATCAGAACAATCCAAATATTATATAACTAAATAAATAAATTGCAATTAAAATAATCATTGTACTTAATATTTATTATGTAGTCATTGGTAATAAGATATATATAACAATTAGTCATTGATAATTGTAATGAAAATGAACATAATAGTTAACATTAATTTGTATCAAAATATTAATAAGAAGTCAGTAATAATTAGAGTAATACCTAGTATTTAGAATAACCGTTTAGAGAATCCAAATTGTTTTACGAATCATAGAAATAATATTAATAGTTACTATTTGGAAAGTTTTGGTATATAAAATTATGATAGAAAATGGTGAACTTGTCTCAATAAAATGCAGATAACTATAGGTAGAGACTTATTTCCAAACAATATATTTAACAATTTAAAAAACACTTAAGTGTTCTTGAATGAAAAACTTTTACACAAAGTCTTTTCGCGATAAAATATTTTGAATGACCTCTCGGAAATTACATCCCTCTTTACATATTATCTAGTTACGGTACTTGACCTAAGTTCCGGTACAGTAGAGCGGCCGTGTTTGTTCTTGTGTCGAACACCGTCCAATAAAACCTCACATTCCATTAGGATTAGCTTAGATTCGATAAATTTAGTTAGAGTACGTTTTGATAGCTGAATTCGACAAAAAAAATCGTAATTCAGGAAAACATGGGACAATGTGTACTTTGTCTGAAAAAGAAGTATAGTTTTCCCAGACGAAAGGAAAATCTTAATGTTTTGATATATCAAACAGTTTTTTTTTTCTTCAATTTTTATATAAGGATCAACAAATGTGGGAAAGAAAAGATATTGCAAATGCGAAAGAACATTTTGAACTGTCAAAGGGCTTGTACAATTTGAGTTGGAGAACGTTCAACTGAAACTTGGCAGGTACTTTTTAGAGATATTAAGTTTTGCAGTATCTAATCAAAACGAAGAAAACTAACAAAATATAATACTAGAAATAAAATGTGGTCATATTGGTTACAAATGCTCAAAATTAAACAGCTTAATTCTACAGAATAGATTTGTGTGGCAATATGACTTGTTCTTCACATGTAAGTAATTCAATGTCAATGTAAGTAATTATATCAGTAATTCAAAGTTATTTGACCAAGACGAGCTGCATAGTTTAAATACTATCGAAATATCACTTTTTAAAAATATAAAAGTAATTGGTTCAGATGGAACTTACATCAACGTAAACCCCTAGCAACTCGTAATTCTGTCCCGCAGGCATATCACTCGGCAAATAACGAAAGAACTCCACATTGTTCTTGTACCACTTGACTGAATAAAGCTCGTCATCACCAAGTTCATATTGGCATTTCAACCACGTTGATTCTCCACTGTGCAAAGCTCCTGGTATATCTAATTGCACAAACTTCAGTCCCATAGACAATCCTGAAATATATAAACACATATTTTAAATTAAATAAAAACAATTTAATTTTGAATAGAAATAACATTTACTTAATGTTTGAAAATAGCTCGAAATTTAATATAGTTTGAAAAATGTAGTACTTTGTTTTTAAGAATATATATTTTTTAATTTCATCAGAACTAGGTATTGTGTTGCATAACTGAGAGATATGATTACAATGGTTTCATCACCGTGCTAAAATTACGATTTTCTCTTTTTTTATAGTGCTACCATCTACTGTATGCTATCACAATTTTCCAAAATTTTTGGATGAATTATAATTTTTTTACTTCAATTTTTAAACAAAAAACACAATGTACAATTGCCATTTGTCAAAAGCGGTGGTCTTAAAATTTAAAATGTCATACCATTTATCAATTTTGATTTTGAATAAAGGAAGAAAATGAGATAACCATAGAAAACACCATCCAAATATAAAATATACAGTATTATAATATGCATCTTTATACTATTCAAATTATCTTTAAAATATAATTTTTTCAACTAAATCAATATGAAATGAAATTATTAAAAAATTTGCACATTCTTCCTAGATTCATATGTAATTTCTAAAAAGTTCATTTAACACAACTTTAAAAATTGTTAATAAATTTTAACATATTTATTGAAACAAATCTACTTCATATAATTACGAAAATTATTTACACTTAAAAGTTAGTAAAAAAAAAAATCACCACTTCACGCTATAAAATTGAAATACAAAATTCTTTGTTAACTCATAAGAATATATGACTTTTATTCAGTTCGTTTTGTTTAAAATCAATCAATAAAATCACATGATCAATATTTAAGAATCAAATTTAAAGAGTTTACGAATAATAGTTCGTAAATAAAACCATTGCACAATACATGCAAGAGACATATTTAAGTATCTGCAAACATAAACTTAACTACAAACCCACAACAGACTTCATCAATTACTTCCAAAACAATTTCAATGAGATAAATTCGCCTGACCGAAATCTCATTTAAAGATCATTCTCGTTTCAAGTATTGCACGCTAATGTATAGTTTTAAAGTAAAATCCATTAGAAAACTAAGCTACTTTAGCGTACCGCTTTCAAACCAATTCCAATGAACTAAAACAGTAAAGCAAACACACAGTGCCCATACACTGGTTTAAAAGTTGCTTAGTCACTCCTGGAATAATTTGAAAACAAATTCCAAGGCGGATGATTTTTTATCAAATTTTAATCTTGGAGTAGCATTTTAAAGATCTCAATCATAGCCCCAACTCTAAAACGTGGAGATTGGAAGGTTTTATTGCTTCGTTCGTGGTTATTAAACCCAGGATTTTGTGCCGAGGAGTGTCTGCAGTCCGATTTACACCATGTTGAAAGTCTAATTACTTTCTTAATTATTCGGAACGTAGCTGAACACACCGTAGGACGCTGCACTTACGAGTTATGAGACGACAATTGATTTTGATAAGGGGTTAAGTGCATATTGCTAAATCATTAACATTGAGCGCTGTACTAAAGCTTGGTCCACGCATTCTAAAACTCGCTATATTTAACCACTTTGTGTATAGACTGTCCACTTCTACTATAATCCGACTAAATTTAATCAAAGCAAAATACTTTAATAGAAAAATCATAATTGCTAAAAATATATGATGGAATATATGATTTGCCTGTGATCATAAGCCGTACTACTGATAGTTATATTGTACTTTGGCTTAATTAAATTTGTCAATAGTGAATTAGCTTATTTACTTCACAAAATGATGGTCAAATTCTGTAAGAAGCTAAACTTCAGAATTTAACTACAAAGTTTGCTGCCCTAAGTACTTTGGTAGAAACGAATTCTTTTCATTTAACCTTCAATATATTTTACATTTTTTTAAAGAAATTGCAGTTTTTATCCAGTGTTAGTTACTGGTTGAAAATTGCAATTTATTTAAAATTCTTTTTGCAAAATGACTGCTCAAATCTTAAAGTGACTAAACTTAATTTATTATTCCGTAAGGTATGGAGATTTTTCAGTGGGACAAAATTTTATATCCATTGAATGATTAATTAATTTAATACCTTTTAGTTTCTCTTAATAAAATCACACATTCTAGAGATGAACATTTATTTTCATAAAATTACTAATTAAATCTAGAAGCAACTTCATTTCAGGATTTTTAGTAACATTTGCAATTATGTGTTGTTTAGTAGATAAGAGACTTTTTCCTTTAACCTTCAATATATTTTTGAGTTTCAAGGTTTCTTAATGAATTCACAATTTTTAATCAGAAACTTTTTAAACTTAGTTTGAAGAAATATATTTTTTTAAACAGTAATGTAAGTTAGGTTTTAATATTTTGTGGCATTAGAGCTACTAATTCCCGAGTGTTATATTTTCTGGATCCGCAGAGTATATATCTTTATATTTATCATCGTTAAAACAATTTTAATGTATTCAATGGCTTTTAGGTCAGAATATTAGAACCTTGATTTACTGAGGAGATTGGTTCTAATAAATTATTTAACTCATTATAACAAAGTTAATCCTTAAGATTTTTCTTTTGGAACTTTTCTGAAAAATTCATAAACTTTCTGCAATATCTTTATTCTCTCATAACATAAGACAAATAATAGCAAAGGAATCTTTAATTTATATTTTGATAAATGTTACCAAGTTTAAACAAAAAATATTCATTTCAATCCTAAATTTAAATAAAACTACTGAAATTGCAGCATGTCTTGATATTCCAGACCAAAAATTAAAATTACCTGCTTTTCTTCCAAAACTTTTGTTAAATAATAATTTTCGCACTGACGCACCCTATGTTAATGACCTATCGAATCTAATCATGAGCTATACTCTTCAAAGAAAACTCCCAGCGTAAAGCTATACAATCTTCATCATTTTCCATTACAGGTATAATGAAGTCCGCCTTTCTAAGTCCATTGAAGAGAAGAATATCTTCCCAAGCTTAACGCCCCTTTACATTCTGAACCACACACTCTAGACGAAATTTCTACTGCGACAATTTCATTCCATTCTGGTCGCGAAAAAACGGTGCCTTTCCCCGGAAAAAAACGGGAATGGGTCGAAATTCTTCACCTGAGGTCTTAAGGTTTTTATCGCTAAGTAAGGTTCCAGCGCCTTAAAAATCAACGTCTTCGACATCTTGATAAATGGGTAGATTAATGTGTTTAAAGAAGGGCTTTACGGGGACATTATAAACGGAAAATAATCTGAAGGAAGACCGATTACCCATCTTAGTGCGAGGTCTTTATTGAGCAGTATTAAACTGTTCTCTGCTGCAAAATGAGAACACTTTTTAACCGTCCTTGTTGTTGTTCTACTTCGACTTATTTTAAAGGGTGTTAAAGTATTAGCCTTGCTGCAAGAGTAGTTTCTCTTTCAGGGACTCATATTAGATTATTTGCGAGTTTCAAAGAGCAAAGATATTGGTCTTCACTATGGGATTTTCGGAGATTCATGAAACAGTTTAAGTTTGGTACGCGTTCTTAGAATCACGGGAGAAAAAACTTTAATTCGTGAAAGATTGAATTGGTATTATGTTAGAGAGAAAAATTTTCAAACTTTTATTAGTTGAAATTGAATTTCCCTCGTTGATGTTGGATGATTGGATGTTTGGTGATCTCTCTTATCTGCAAGTCAAAGTTTAGTCTCGTCTCCAATAAAATTTAAATTATGAAGGTAGGAACTCATTTTTATTTTGTTCGGTTTTAAATAATATTCATTTTCACAATATTTGTGCAATGTTTTACTTATCTTGTGTATTTATTATGATATTGAATAATTATGTATCAAATATAATTAATAAGGTTAATAATAATATCAAAAATAAAATACAATTATAGTTATACACATACAAATAGCAATAACATTTAATTAATAATAATACACATAGAATTGATTGTAATTAAGATGCAAATAAACAACCTATATTTAAAAAAAGTAAGTAGCATTTTGAGAAAGTTCCCCTGAAGTAGTAGAAACTAACTAAAAATAAATTGTTCATATCCCCAATTACATGTAGAACCAGAATAATAGTTATATGGTTCGCATGCCTGAATTTAACTAACCTCTTACAATATTCACTTATATGGCAAAAACAGCACAGCTATGCACATAAGTGACATATTTTTATACAAAGGATCTGTCACATTCAATAAAGGCAATGTAAAGTATACCAATGTAGGACGAACACGATGCGAATTTGGAATTAAATTTATTGATTAGCTTGGTAATGATATAAAAAACATTAGCTTCATACCTGAACTAAATGTATTACTATTAAATAAATTAAATCAGAGTTATGTATGAATAGTAACTTTGTAGTTAATTATTTTACATACGTCTTTCTTTTATAGTAGCTTTCAGTATCAGTGTACTAGCTCAATACTGGTCTAAAAAATACATTATAATTTTGTATAGACAACATTTACATAATGTATAGAAAAACCTTTAACTTTAAGTTATTTTCCAGTCTCATATTACTTTAATAAAGATAATTTATTGAAAAGTCATTAACATTATGTACAATATAAATGTTCCATTGCCAATTACGGGGCAACTTAACCAACTTTCTGAGTGAAATATTAGCAATCATGTATATTTGACTTTATGTTATAAAGATTTATACATGCAACTGAGTGTTCAACATTTTGAGACTCTAAATAAATGTATATAGTTATTTAGGAAACTCCCTTTCATTTTGAAAAAAAAAAAAAAAAAAGAAAGAAAAAATCTATTTACCTTATAATCAAATTTCAAACTTCCTCTGCATCCTGACAAGTTTTTAAGTTAGTCCGAGAGTTACTTATGTGTAAATAATTTACTTTTTAAAAATCTAATCTCTAAAATTACAGAATGTATATCTGTAATTTTATGAATTAGATTCGATTTTTTCAAATATTACTGGTAATATTTGAAAAAAGAACCCATACAATTTTACAAATTTCAAGCACTTAGTTTTCCCAGTAAAATTTAGTTTCATAGTAAAAATACTTAATATAGTTTAAAAATTCCAAATTAGGTTTCAGGGATATAAAATCTTATTTGCTTCCTTCGAAAGTTACAGATGTATGAATAGTACCTCGCCATCACTCTGCTATTTTTCTTTCAAAATGAATAGACACGATGTTGAATGTGGTGGGAGTTGAGATGTTTTTTCTCATTATCTCATTTAAACCACAAATGCGGACCATTTTCTCTTTCACATAGATTTTTATATAACAATGCTAGGTGAAAAAGTTAAGCTGGGCTTTTTTAGAAGCGTCTAAGAGTCTATTATAATGAATATAGATTCATAACATTTAGTATTTTAGATCAGAAAGAAATTTCATTGGAAGACAAATAAACATCAGATACAATTTTTCCAAAAAGAAGATATTATGGCATTTTAAAGGCTTTTTTTATGATGCAATATTTTTTCGAGTGTTGATTAAACCTTTAGATTTGAAGTATAATCTTGTTATAATTTATCTAAATATAGTGTATACAGATGACCTTAATTAAACAACATGTATTTTCATCTAGAGTCGGTTATAATAGACATCTCTTCGCAAAAATGTGAATTTTATTATATAAATTATTTAAACCGCAAGAAAATAATATGTTGAGGGAAAAAAAATCAAATTTAAGCTACTCGGCCGATGAAAATAAGGCACTTTTAGAGTTTATATGGAAATTATCTCTGCAGATTGAAACTTGTAAGAGAAGTTGTGGATGAAGCTTTAGAAAAGATAAGAAAACAATTGAAAAAAGTTTTGAAATCCTATGATTTAACATTGTCATTGAAGTGTTATTTACGAAAGTTTAAAATATTGTTTGCTAATTTAATTTTTTTTAAATGTTCAAAATTTTGTTTCAATTCTTTTAATGATTTATTTATGGTATCAGAAATATGCATAAAAAATAGGTGTGTTGATTTGTATATAAATCATATTTCTTTAAGCAGTGATACTTTGATTTTTGCTACCCTGTATGCCTTACTTAAGAAGGAGCACAAACTAAATAATGCTAGCAGTCAATGCTACTATTTTAAATAGAAACAAATACTCAATCTCCAATTGAAATACTAAATTTGAAAAGATTGTTTGGACACAAAATCACTCCTATTAAAGTTAATCAGTAGAAAACGCAAAATTCCATTTAGAATCTAGTACGACTTTACGTACTGTCTTTAATTTCAAAATTCTAATCTACAAATAGCATATATCTAACACACTGTTTAATTTCGGATATATCATCGGGTTTCTTCTCTTTTTTTTTCTTCTTGTTTCATATAAAGAATCACAATGGTTCTCGAACCCCATTTTTGCAAACTGTTATTGTCATAGTCATATAGTTTAAGCGTTTAGACATATATTCTGCTGTCTTTCTGTCTCCTGAAGGACATTGTAAGTGGCACAAAAATCTATCCCATCTTCAAACAGTATATATACTCATTCCAATCTACAAAAAGTAAATACCTTACACACTGCTTTATTTTCGATATCTCCAGGTTTTTTTTTTTAATTTTAAGGAGCATAATGGTTCCATATCCCCTCTTTGTAATTATGATTGACGTAAGCATTTAGATAGTCATATTTTTCAGTCACCCGAAGGACATTGCGAGTGGCACAAAAGTCTTCCCAATCTACCAACATCAGATACCTCATCCCAATCTACAAACATCACATACCTCCAACCTAATATACAAATATCATATATCTCATCCCAATTAACAATCATCACATACCTCAACCTAATATACAAACATCATCCCAATCTACGAACATCATATACCTCATACTACCTCATCCAAATCTACAAACAGTAAAAATCTCACACATCGCTTAATTTCGGAAATCACCAGTTTATTCCTAATTTCATATAAAGGAGCATAATGATTCCAGATCCCCTCTTTGCAGCTGTTATTGTTATAGGCATATAGCTAAAGCTGTTAGTCATATATTTTCCTGTCTTTCTGTCACCCGATGGACATTACGGGAGTCCTGAGGGAACATTAAACGCTTTTATCCTCCTTTGCAGTGAGGACACTTGCCACGAAAAGATTAGTCTTGGCACCTTTCTAGTAGAAAGAGTTATACATTGTTCACATCGCTTCTTCTGTTTAAATTTAAGGTAATTTACTCAGTGGTATAATTTTGAAATTGCTTGTGGTCCAAGGATAATTGTTTGGTTCGTCATTTTTCAGGCTATTAGATCTGCTATGTTAAATTGTGGGATATACTTGAATTAGGCAGGGATTCTTGAAACATTTTTATGCGAAATATTTACATTTAATGCAAGTAGGAAGTTGATCGTATAATAAGATTCAGTATTGTATTACTCCACTAGAAATCCATTTCAATACTAATGAGAAAATTAACATTAAGTCTACACAGTGAAAACCTATCATATTTTTTTTTCAACCAGTCAGATCTTAAGATACTTCTGGAGTTATTTCATCATGAATACAATTATATTAATAAAAATATATTAATTAATACTTAAATTGTAATGATAAATTACATTTTAATACTTCCACAGTAATAATAATCACTTAAAAGGGTTAGTTTTATGTCACAAAAATATCTTGTACATAGTATTGAAGAAATTAAATTAATTATCTGAAGAAATATCATAGTAGTTGAAGCTGATTCGAAATGAGTTTTTACAACTGCAAGATTAAACAGTGTATGATATATTAACTGTTTTTTTTTTTGAAAAAAAAAACTTCTTTGATATGCATAAGAAGTAACAAATTAGTATAATAAACAAAAAAAGTATTTATAATGATGCAATAACGATCATCTTATGAATCAGTAATCATTTAGTATTCACTCGTTTTCAATATTGTGTAGCACTAAAATGCTTGACATTGTTGTATATTGTAATGAAAAAAACATTTTTTTATTCTGAAATATTATGATTTTAAATGTACTTGTAGGAAAAAAAAATAGTTGTCTATGAAAGTTGTAGTTAAGTTTGAGTAATATGTGTGTTTCTGCTTACATTATCCTTCAAATTTTAAACCTACCTATATCACAAATCTTCCTTTGCGCCAAGTCACAAGCAGTTGATAACTCAACTTCTAATCTGGGTTTCCTGACAAAATAAATTTCGAGAAAGAAGGTCATTGGGAATTTGAATTAAATTGCCTTTTACAATTTATAAATTTTGTAATGTACTTATCTAATCTGGTTGTGAATCGCAATCTATGTACCCAATCTTTCTAGTTATACTTTGAAACCTGCTAGAAAGAATTAGAAAAGTACTTACTTCGAAGATTTCAAGTTTATTGGCTTGCGGCTTTAAATATTTTCAATATGTTTTAGTAATTAATTCAATTGGCTTAAACTCATTTGCAAATGTATGAAGTAAAACCTTTCTGAATGAAACTTTTCCGAATTAAGGTCTCTTTAATAATTATTATTTTAGTTAAAAACAGATTATTTTTATTTTAAGATTAAACAGAAAATATACAGTGATTATATCCTTTAAATGCTATATTAACTAAGGGTGTCTAACATTGCGCAACATTAAATTATACTATATAAATTCAGAAAGTACACTAACTTGGCCCGTTTGGTGATAATGCTGGTGCTAATTATTACATTCTAAGTTTTAGGTAAATGAAATGGAGGAAGAACAGTCGCTGATGGGTAATGTTCAACTAAAGATAATTTTTATGTTATATAAATTATATATATATATATATATATATATGGTCAGCATAACTCCGGACTGAAAACTAAATAATCCGGAACTGAAAATAAAAATCCAGACGTCAAACTAAAGTTAAGTTTTGATATTTGATTAAGATATATCTTAATGGAAATTCCACAGAATTTGGGTTTTTTAAATTATATAAGAATCGCAGGCTTCAACTAAGACAGGAATCGAGACAACAACAAATACAAATGTATAAAAATGAAATTGTGTTAGTTTTATGGTTTGTTGCTAAGCCATGTAATAACTGCTGAATGGATTTCAACGACTTTTTCAGGAATAATTCATTTGTTTCCGTACAAAGGTATGGGCTTTAAATAAAAATATATTTCAGCTTGATTTCTCAATACTTAATTTTATATAGAAAATGGCTCATCTTTGTCTACCAACTTTTATAAAAAAATTGTGTTGCTATAAATATTCTTGCAGTCTCAGGTCAGCATTTAAATTTCTACTGTAGAACTAAGTTAAATATTTTTAATGAATAGTGCTAATATTGGGTTGTTGTCTACAATATTTACAAATAATGTTTATCACCACGTGGTTATCATTTCAGGGGTGAGTAATTTTATCCCCAATATTGAATGGAGTTTTTTTTTTTAATGTTTGCCATAGTGTATATCATATGAATCTATACACTAAAACCTTAACTCCTCACTTATACCTTATGGTATATAAAGGAGTGAAACTTTCCAACTATAAAATACGAAACTGTGACTTTGGCATGAATAATTTTCGACACTTTACAAAGAGTGGTAAGTTGTGTCCACTTATCGCATCTTCTATAGGAGGTTAAATAGCCGCATTTATCCAACAAGAACAAAATATCTACATTTTCTCAACTGTGCCTATAGATATGAGAAAGTGTATTGATTCTAAAAACGTTATTTCTACTTAGTCTTTCTTCAATCTTAACTATAAAGTAGAATATATTATTTTAATTTTTCTACATTTAAGTATCCAAAATGTATTACTACGAAGCCCTCATAAAAAAGGAATTATCTGGATTAGAATACTTTAGTGACGATTGGTTGTAATAATTTTATAATTTTTTTTAGATTTCAGAGATAATTGAATACATTGTAATAAGGGTGAGTCGAATATCAAAAAAATAAAATAATAATAATAATAATAATAAAAAAAAAAAAAAGAATTAAGTCGATTGGAAACAGGTTGCTAAATTTAAAGACAAAAAAGATGCAATAAAAGTTGTTTATATGGGTTAATAACTACATATTCCGCAAATTGATAAATATGGAGAGTTTTACAAAATTTAAAGAGATTTACAATTTTTAACATGTTACAAAAGTTTCCAATTCATATTAAACATTGGATTGGATAATTTATGTTCTTATGATGTCACTAACATTTAAAAATTGCCAAGAAGAGATCCAAATCTTTGTAGAAGGAAAGCGAAATAAGTTCTTTATATATGAAATTTTCCAAAATATGGTTTAAAAAAAATTCAATTTTTTTAGCCTGTAACAAACGTTTTCAGATTGCTTTAAAAAAAACTTATAATTTATGTCATTAGGAATTCACAAACTTTTAAAAGTTGCTATTAAAGGGTCAGCGTACTCCCAGAAGAAAGTGGGAGGAGGTTATTTTGCATTAAAATGTTTATTATGTGCTAAAAAGAAAAACTTTCGAGTTGGTGTAAAATTGTTGAAAGTGCTTTAAAATAAGTAATTTGTAGAATTCTGATGTCACTAGAGTCAAAGCTCTCTTAAATGGAAGAAGGAGCGGGTAATTTTCCGTCAAAATATTCAAAAACTGATATAGAAACTGTCATAGAAAAAGTAGAACTCACTAAATCTTTGTAAAAATTTTACATTAGAATTTTAGGGCACTTTTTAAAGTGAAAGTGATTAAGAAGTTTTGTTTCAAACGACGGGACCTGTATCTGTATCAATGGTTATGGGATCAATAGTTTTTGAGTTCTAAATCCTCTCTATATTGGTAAAATAATTACTTTTTTGAACTTGCGTGAAATGACATTTTAGTGAGTGGGAGAGAAAGTAAAAAGTTGTAAAGCAATTTACTTAAGAAAGAATATAACCTATGCTTGTTCAGAAACACTATATGAATTGATGTAATTATAAGGCTTCCTCAACTGGAAAACAAAAAGTATTGTCTATTTTCTTTAAAAAGTATCTCTAATGTCTAGATGCGATGGAATTTTTAAGGATGTGTTGAGTTCTACTCGTTTCTAAAAGTTTTTTCGTTCTTTAGATATTTTGATGGAAAAATTACACCTATCCCTTCCTTCTGGTTGGATGTTGAACCTTTAATGACAATTTTTAAATGTTAATGACATCATAATCATACAAATTATATATTTTTAATATACTCAAAAATATTTTTATCATAAGCTCGAAAAATTAGTTTTTATAACTTTTTGGACATTTTAAGGAAAAAATCTCTTTACCCTTCTCTTTAGGAGGGCATTGAACTTCTATGGCAATTTTTAAATGCTTGTGACATTATAACGGCAAAAATTACAGATTTTTATTGCAAACTGGTAAATTTATTACAAGCTCGCAAAATTTAAATTTTCCCTTTTTTTATAACATGTTAACATAAAATGTACCCTGTTCACTTTCTTCTGGAAGGGCTTTGCCCTTTTAATGACTTAAAATTTTCGTAAATTTCTTTTGACTCAAAATATATGTTTTTAATTCAATTTGAAAAAATTTGTTCTAAAAAAATTGGCTTTGATCGTAATTTGGGCCTTTTTACTAACAGTTAAAATTTTTTATTGTCATCACAATTGGACAAATTACAGTTGTTTAATACCATCTGAAAATATGTGTCACAAACATGAAAAAATTGAATAATTTTTAAAACTTGATACTATTGAATTTTTTTAATCATTTTAAGGTATTTTAACGGAAACTGAACCCTTTCTTCCTAGGAGGACGTAGATCCTTTCTTGAGAAATTTTAAGTATTAGTGAGATCGTATGGCACAAATTACGGATTTTAAACGCGAAGTGGAAATATTTGTCACATGCTAAGATCTAAAATTTCTGTAAATTTTGCATCAATTTTCAGGCTACATAAAATATTAACCAATTTAAAAAAAGTTTTGTTGCATTGTTTGTATTCAGATTATCTGGCGCAGTCAGCAACACGAGGGCTATAATGCGCCGAAACATTCGTCATTAGACAAGTCAACATACATTTACAAGCACCCATGCCAACACGGGACTCGAACCCGCAACCTCGCGGCCCAGAAGCTAGCACGCTAACCACTATACCGTTTGGTCGGCTGCATTGTTTGGGAAACTTTTTTGAACGATTTTCAATCGATTTTTTTTTAAAACTTGAACCACCCTAGCGAAGCATGTGTGTATAACTAGTAATCACAATAAATACCTGCAAAAAATAATTCCTTCTTTTCCCTTTATTAACCTAATTTTTTTTTTTTTTTCTTTTTTTTTTTTTTCTTTTTTTTTTTTTTTAAATTTATGTATCACATCACTTGGCAAAATAATAATTTAGACATCCTGACCATCGTCTTTTGGGAATTATTTCCCTTTTTTATTTAATACATTAATTAACCAAAAACCAAACAATGATTTCGATTCATTGATTGAATTTGATATCCTTCTTTGACTTCATTATATAATCAAACATAAGAGAAGCAAAATGAATAACTAATTTTACTTCTTAATAAACAAATGTTATTTCAATGTCCCAACAAGTAAAAGACAGACAGAAAAAAAGTAACAAGTAAAGCACAGACAAAAAAAAAACAGAGAAATTGTCCCTGATGGCTATGGATTTAAATATAACAAATTAGAATGGTGTTACGAATGTTTCCTCAGAAGGAAAATATACTTTCTGAGAAAAGATAACAAGATAATTTATTCTTCACAAATAATTCTACAATTACTTCTACCGCAGCAGGAGCAAATCCCAAACAAGCTCACACCAAAGCCTAACCAATTCTGACAGATGCAAACTGTTTGACATTTGACTGCTGTTGAAAAATGCTGTAACAACAGCAGATTAATAAAAATGTCTATAAACAATGCTAATATGATTACAAAATAAAATAGAAATAGAATTTATGAAAAACATTTAGTAGTATATTTATGAGACGTTGACGTTTGTCATGTGTACAATTATTTGCAAAATCTCCATTATAACAATAAGCACCTGAACTGCAAAACTGTAACGTCTCGAAATCATGAGGTGTCCGATGATATTCAAGTGAAATATATGTTATGAGTCAAAATCGTAAGTTGGAAAACAGATGTGATTTTTTAATTATTTTTTAGGAAGTAAAATGAACCAATATTATTTGTAATTGAAATTAATGTGTTTGCTTACCTTGATTGAGCGTTAGTTAACGTATAAGTAAGGAGAAATCAATGAGGTTTACTAGGTAGAACACGTTTTATTTAAAACCTAAGCTCCATCATTACACCAATAAAATGTCTCAAAAGTTGTTGAAAAATCAGGAAAACAAAATAGAGAAGGCAAGCAAAACTTAATTTAAGTAGCAAATTGCATTTATTCTTCGAATAATTGAAAGTAATTCCCAGTCGAGGGAATTGGCCAAGAACTATAAATAAACAAACAGAAATGTTGACGTTTGGTAATTAATTAAAGAGCTTCACAGTGGGTTAGAGTGCGGAGATCGAATCAATTCCTTAAGGATTTTAACCCTAGTATTTGAGCTGCACCAGTCTTTTCAACCAATTACGCCCACTTTTAGCTTACATTCAGGCAAAGCTTTATTGAAAATTTAGCGTAGCTTTGTATTATTTACATATTTTGTTTTAGTTAAGGCTAGTTCTTAAATATCAGACTCTTCGTGAAATGACCGGCTACTTAATGAATTAAATAGCTCACGATGAGACACAAATATTTCTAAAGAAAATTAATCTAAAATTTACCAGAATTAAAATTACTGAAACGTGTATATTTAGCTTCATATACACGAATACAGAACCATATACAGTTTTTAAAATGGACTTGTAAAAAAAGAATAAACTTGTGAACCATGCCATAGTTCTAAGTAACCCTTCGATGTTTCGTGAATACTTCTTTCAGCCGCAGCGGGTCAAATATGCACTTTCTAAGAAGTCGTTTTTTGCGATTTATGGCCTAAAATATTACATTTTGTACAATTTGGTATTGGTATGGTATAAAACACTATTGTTATTCAATAGGTCTCAACATTGTTATATAAATCTTATACATGTTTAGCTGTCGCTACGTAATTCGGAAACCAATTTTCTCGGATAGCTGCTTACGACGTCGGATAACGACTCAGCGGGGAGCTACTACAAACAAATCAGCGCAATATTACTTTCGAATATCCCGTCATAAAATGTGCAGTATTGCGTTATGATTATTGATATCTGTTGAAACATTTTTCAACAAACAAGTATAATAATTTACAAAAATATATCTTTGCAGCAATCAACTAACCAATGGTCAGTTTATCTTTGGAATGCATACATTTTACGTAAAAATATGAGAGAAGTAAATATCAAAAATTAGTTTTAGAAGTTAATTAAAATAAAATTCGTAAAGCCTAATAACGAAGTGATAACATTATATATAAAATTATTCTACCTGAAAATTTAAAATCCCTGAGGCATATGTCAAGTTAGGTGATTTATACATAAATTGAAAGATATCAGGATTTTACCATCAACCTCACAAAAGGGTTTCAGTTCTGGACCTTGCATTATGTAAAATATACTAATATACACTGCTAGAGACAAGAGACATACTTAAAATCAATAAAATTTCTTTGCTATTAAATCATAATTTAAGTTGTTACTAGCTCTCTAAATTATGTGGTACCTGATAACTATTTTTTGTGGTACCTTAAATGCTTTATATAATACATCAACTCTCATGATTTTAAAGAAGATATTTTATGTACAAGAAAACCTACTCTTTATATTTGCAATTTTAATAATGAATTTAATGTGTGGACTTCTATACCTCTACTTTAGATATCACTCCATGTACTGTTGAAAAAAAAACAAAAAAAAACTCCACAATATTTTTGATTCAGCTCTGTATTCAGCACAGTCTCACTCAAGATTTTCAATTAGATTTTGGCAAACTATACCAGTACGTTAAGTTGGATGGTCTTAGCTACATATTTTTGTGCACAATAAAGGCTCACCAGACCGGGATCTACAGTTTAATATGGATTATAAACCACAACAAATATACATGTCTAACACAGGAAACAAATCTTTGACATGCAAGGTCAGGCCAACCATACAGCCATCACATGGATCCAATTCTCATAACTGAACACAAAATTGATTTTTACATTACTCCATGAGTAACAATAACACGTACTACCATCTAAGAAACAATAGAAAACCAGATTTCCAGGGTTAGATTCAAACACGAGTTACTCTTACAAAATGAAGGACCAATTGGATAATCAACTCGTAGACATATTACACGAGTCAGCAGAATCTAATCGGTTGAATGTCATGTTTGCAGCTTTTAATCACCAAAATGTAACATGAGGGTTAGCAGATTTTAATCGCTGTATTACTGCTCTTTATGCGAATTACTTTGTTCCTCTCTATCCCATTTCTCATTTTGGAAAGCAGCTGATAGCAAATGCTGCATTTACAGCAATGTTGTGTCGAGGTGTTAGAAAAAACTGTATTACTTCCCTTCGTCGTTGTTTGGGCGTGGTTAAAAGGGGAGATGGTAGATTATAGGTGTCTCTTTATTGTCATGGCAACCAGACATCGCCGCTGATAAGTAAAGGATATTGTTCACTTACTCTAATTTAAAAAGAAATACACTTGGAGGCAATATATCTCTACCTTGGCAAGTTAAAGGCCTATGTCCAAGACGAGTTAATGAAGTTTCGTCCATAATACTTCAAAGTCATGAACTTCAAAAATCATTGGCGAGTTAAATATTAACGATTGTTATTTTGAAGTCAGTGGAGTTATTGAAAATTTTTTGTCAATGTCATGTCTATCAATGTTATGAGATTGAAAAACAAATTAAATTAAATTAAAACATATACTTTCATACCTAATATAACTTTCCTTTATGACTTGCTTTTCTACCTTTTGACTTTCTTCATTTCCCACAATGATAAATGTAATAATAATGAGAAAAGAAAGTACTGTGAATCTCTAAAGAATAATTCTGATATTTTGAAAGAAAGTGATAAATTATACTAAATGTGTGGACTTTAATATATTTCGAAAGATTTATTTCTAAAGTTCTTAAAATTGACATTGGTATTCTCTTAACTACACGAACTAAACATTTACAAAAATAAATGTTTTATCAGTTATTATAATGTTTAAAATAAAGTAATATTTCACGTTTTTTAGCAATTAGTCTACAAGAACATTTAAGTTTTTTCATTAATACGATACAATTCGAGACACTAAATAGATAATATATTTGATAAAAAAAAACTTAAAGAGTAAAATATGTTTTACCCAATTTCGAAACATTTCTAATACTATAAAGATACAAGATGTAAACTTATATCTAACTAAAAAGTAAATAGTTTTGCAATCATGTAAAGTAAAATGGATTAATATATAGAGAGATTATTTTACAATAAAATAAATAAATTTGAATTTTATTTATTACTTATTCTATTCTTTACTTATAACTTTGAAAAAAAACAAAAACATTTGGCTTTTATCCTTGAAAAGAGATAGTAAAACATGACAGTTCAATATTACTTAAATCTCGAATGTAAAAATTTTATTACTTAAGTAATTATTAATTTGATCTTTGCTACGGGATTAAAAAAGCTTTATGTTCATAAACTAAAGAAATTTATTGTTTCTACCTCTCCTTCATTAATGAATAAATTTATAATTTTAATAAAATAGTTTACATAAAAGAGTTATCTCAGTTCGGATTAATATGTGTCGTGAAACTTTTATGCATATGATGAATAAAATCAATTGAGTAATCAAAGAGAAATGACACTTTTATGGAAGTCTGTTGAGCCAGTTTAGCGGGGCTTTTTGTGAAACCAACTTTTACTCTTACATATTAGTAGGATTGTCCTAATATGGAATATACAGGATGATTCTAAGTTAAGTTCCACTTTTAAGAAGCTGCAAAAAAGAATTATATGAACTGAAATTTGTTCTGAATATACACGTCTTGGAAATGGCATGGCGAAAGGAAAAAAAAATCGAAATAGTTTTTTTTTTTAATTATTTATTTTTATTGTCATTTCCCTTTTTTTCGAGTGTAACAGATCAAATTTCAGGTCATTCTGACCAGTGGTTCTTTTTTTACAACTTTTTGAAAGTAGAATGATAATTATAATCAAACTGCAGTTATTATAAGCCTGTCAACTTAATTGAAATTCGGTCAGCCATTTATCATTAATCAATAATAAACCAAAAGACCAATGAGGTTTGGCACTTACATATATTAGAAAAATACAAAAATCGAGTCTTACAAAATTCTACCCTCTTGTTGATGTTGAGAAACCACACATTATATTTAAAAAAAGTGTTTTATAAGTAAAGTAGAAGATCAAGATTATATAAATATAAGTGCATAAAGGTTATAGGAAAATATTTACTTCAACCATATCCGATTTCAATCTAATTGATAGAAGGGTGAAGAAGTGGTCCTAACTAACGGATTTTTATCTATGCCACTTGTCAAAGATTGTACAACCCAAATTAATAATAATAGAATAACAGAACTTTCTGAACAAAACTTGGCAATGCGTCGTGTAAAATGAACATATGCAAATTAGAAGAGTGACTCATGCCATTCAGGAATTGGCAAAACAATTTTCAAGAACCATTCAGATATTATTTTAACAATTGAAAGGTCTTTAACATATTTAAAAATTATGTTGATTTTTTATTTGGGGTCAAAAAATTAGAATAATCAATTAATTCAATATAAATCTGAAAAGCAGACAAAATATTTGTATACCTGTTAACCGATAGGTTGCGACAAGTATAAAGCTTGGTGCTCGGAAATTCTTACGTTAGTTTTTTGCTGAAAATGTGGGGTCAAATCCTCAACGGGATATTTCTGAAACAACGAAATCGTGTATTTTATCATTGTTTAAATTTGGTAAGAAACAATATTTTATCTCAGATCAAATGAATGTTTCACAATCTATGGTTTTGAATTCAAAAGAACCAGCCAACTAAAAAGTAACCTAATTAAAATGAATCGCCTAAAATAATTTCTTTAAAACTGTTTTTTTACGCCAAATTACCAATTTGTGTGCAAAATAATGCCTAATCAGACTGGAGCCTTTAGCTTAACGTGGATTCTGAACCACAATGAATATGCATTCCTAACCCTGGATTTGAACCCTGCACCTTTGGTATGTGACGGCAGAGCGCTAGAAGCACAGTGATTAGGTGGGTTCGAATCCGTTAAGATATGTATACATAATATTTTTGTGGGTGTCGCATTCATTTACCATGGAATTTTCTGCTATTTTCTTTTATTTCTCATGACATTTTGCGATATTTTCAATAGTCTACCAATTATCAATTGTGCGATTATTCATCCGAAAGACCATCACTATCACATCAAAGATTAAATTTAATTATATTTAAAAACAGTTTTGTTGTTTCATAAGCCATGATTACTATGTATTATATCTTACATACTAATAATAATTCAAACAAATTAATTGTATTACCCTAGTAAAATAATCTTAATAAATTTATTCAATCTACATAATTTCCCTCTCCCCCCGATAAAAAATTAGCCTTACGTCGCAGACAATAAGTTTCTTGAAAGGCCATTGTGGGTAAATCTGATTGATTATTAATATTACCTCTAGATTTAAGCTTTCGATCAAGGCACATTGAAATAGCATTAATTGATCGCTAGAGTGCCATTTCCAGATTCATATAATCGTTAAGGTAATAATGCGTGTCATTATTCAAGTAATATTGCATTAGGGCAAACATAAATTCAATTTTATAAATGTTGTATTCAAAACAATTTCGAGTGTTTCAAAACATTAGATGATTACAAGTATTAGAGTTAGGGATATCTGAAGGAACGTGAAGAATTTTGTCAAACACGTAGCTTGTCCTATTTTATTTTAAATTAGTCGAAATGCATGTAGCTCATCATATCTTATTTTAAATGTGTCGAAATAGTTGTAATGAGTTTTAATTTTGTAAAGTTTAAAATTGTAACTTAAATACCTTGGTAGAAATGTTAACTAAGGATGATTATAATTTTCTTTGCCACTAGGGTTAAAAGTTTAAATTTTATGAAACAAAAGAATTCAGACAAAATCCATTGGAAATACTGATTCTTTCACCAAGGTCAGTTTTAGTAACTGTATTCAGTTTTTCATTGCGCAAGAGTAACATGAGGACTAGACTGTGCCGGTACATCGTTGTAATAAGAGCTTGACTGGTGAAAAAAAATATCTGCCTATCAAGAGAATAGATCACCCAGATAGTCAGGTTGATTATGGGCACTATACAAACGAAACTCGCCGATTTAGTATAATATTATGGTAAACATAAATTTAACGTTATAAATGTTGTAATCAAAACAATGTCGAGTGTTTCAGAGCACATGGATAATTACAAGCATTAGAGTTAGTGGATGTCTAAACGAACATTGAACTCTTCATATCTTATTCTAAGTGTATCGAAATAGTTGTAATGTTTTTAAATTTGCAAAGTTTAATGTTGTTACTGATAGAAGGGTTGACCAGGGTTGATTTTAATCCTGTGAAAAATGGGGCTAGTATCGTTTCCACAGCAACAGGCACCGCTAGACAACTTACCGGGAATTATACTTGTGACAGTAGTCCAATTGACAGGATGGGAACAGATTTCTAGAATTTAATGACCAGAGGATATTTAAACACATACAAAACTTGAGAGCAATAGTATGCTATTATACTTGCACCATTCGGGATGTTCAAACTTATGAATGGATTAAAATTTACAAAATATGTATGGGTGTAAAAAATTCAATATCATTATTAATCAAAGGTATACTGAGAAAGAAAAAAATGGAGTATATGCAGTTTGTATCCGAGCCGTAGATTTTGTTTGTGTGAAAAAGTCGTGTTTAAAATATATAATAACACGCTTTTCATAGTAGTACGTAATTTAATTATTAATCTTTTTAATACAAAAGTCACAATGATAGTTACAGAGTATGCTTATAGGGTTGAGATACGGTATTATAAAACGATAGTTTGCACCAAAAGCCTGTATTACCTGAAGCATACGTCTCACACTGTATTGAATCGAAGTGTCTAGTGAAATAACGTAGTACCCACTATTGTGTGTCTTTCAATTGCATATGGCGTTTCCTCATGTACTTTTTGAAGCTGCATAGTTTTTGCATTTGCTCGACACTTGACTTTTTAGAACGTATTGGGTTCCTTTCGATGCTATCTTTTCTCTAGCTGGCGCTGATCATAATTGTGAGCATATTCACGAGTTATATCATATGACATCTTTAATCTTTTTGTAATTTTAAACTTAATAACAATTATCGCTTTTATTCCGGTGATTATTTTTATTGTCTCAGGTCATGCTATAAGAGTTATAGGCAAGTTCTTTACAACGACACAACCTCTCTCTACGTGCTTCCGCGCTACATTAACTTAAAATTCTACACAAAGCAAATTCATAGCTATCACGCACATTCGCCTACACCCACCTGATGACGTCATCACATCTTTCCTCACACATTATTCTCATAAGTATTAACCAATCAAATCTGACGGTATTATGTCTCACAAAAAAAAGTTCCATCTGCCACCTATGCGAGCGAATAGATGTTTTCACTTCAAGAAGCAGTACCAAACCCTCTGTATAATTTGTTAAACAACTTTTTTGTAACCATAATTTCTTACATATTTTTCTAACCATTTCAATTCATAATTATAAATGTATGATATTCCACAAAAATCACATTATTGTTATGAATATATTTCAATTTAACTGAATTGATCATATGATTTCCATTGAAGCACAAGAATGGGAAATCAAATTTTTGTACTCTTATTACGTAGTAATTTTTCCTAATTACATTTCCAGATATTCATTAACTCCTTATACAATGATTGAGTAATATTTCCAACCACTATATCTGTATGCCCGTGTATCTAGGAATGCACGTGCATTCGATTGAGAGACACTGCAATGAGCCGAAATTTAATATATCTCATGAATTCAATCCGAGAAGTATTCGAGATGTTACATATTCATTTTATATTCTACCAAAATCAATTTCACCCTATGCAAATCAACCTCGCGAATGATTGTAGACGACCAATTCAGTAGAGTCGAATTTCTAGTATGTAAATATATACACTTAAGGTAGGAAATGGCTATGGTGGAAGGCATATAAATGTTTAATATTCTCTTGTAAAGGATGAATATCTATTAATAATAATTTAGTAAAGTCTTTTGATTCAAGTGGAAAAATGAAGTTCAATTCTGATAAATGGATTAAATTTAATTACGAGAATATATATTTAAAATTATTATTTGTGTAGAAATTTATTCGAGGCATCGAAGTGAAGTAATATTATAGTGAAATGATTGAATTGCTAAATGTAAAACTGAGTCATGTTTTTAAAGAGATATGCCCCGTTTTTACATTTAGAAATTCAATTTCAATGAACTATCGATTTTTAAATTTATTTCGTTTTAATGGTAAAAAAAACTTCAAAGCTGTACTATTCAAATTAGATTTCTTTTTTATTTTTAAATTATGGGTGGTTTCAGATTTATTAAAACTTAAATTTAACGTGTTTTTAGGAATAGTTATATAAAAGGAAACATTCTTATAACTTTATGTTACGATAAATTGTAATTATTGTTAAAAAAAACTTCAGTTAAACTTAAATGCACTATCAAACATAAATTTGAATATTAAGTACATAATAAACATAAAAATCATCTTTGATCAGAAATAATACACTCACTTCCAAAAGTTAGGCACGGAGTGGTAAAATGCGAAAAAATGGACAAGTACTGCTTTGATTGACACGAAATACTACAAGTAAGTAGCTCTATGTTTATTCATGAAACAAAACAAACAATTCTAAACAGAGGTAAAAAAAAATGTGGAATTTTTCTTAAATGACGTTATATTTGCGTTATTAACAAAATTATGTTTAAATTCATTACAAACAACGAAACCGATATTAATAGGGTATGTGAGCACCCCTAACCTGCATACTAAGTGTACAGCGTGTAATCATGCTTGTTTCGAGGGGATCAACACCTTGGAGTCCAGTAATCGCCATTCCTCCTGTAGGACAGTTCTAAATCTCTGAAAGTGACGGAGGTGGGAAACGTCTACACACAGCACGGTCGAAGGCATCCCAAAGATTTTCAATTGGATTAAGGACCGGCGAGTTAGCCATACGCGCAATCCCCTCACTCTCCAGAAAGTCGTCAACGATGGCAGCTGTATAGGGACTCGCATTATCGTCCATTAAAACGAAAGAAGGACCAACTTTTGCAGCGTATAGTTTCACAGTGGGGTCTAATACTTCCAGTTGTCACAGAAACTCGCGTGAAAATGTGCAGGTCGGTGCGATATCCCAATGAAATCCCTGCCCAGACCCTGATGCTTCCACCGTGGAATGCGTGATGTTCAGTGATGTTCTGGGGCCAATTGCGTGTGCCTTGTTCCCTCCAGATCCTTACAAGCTTATCATCGGGTTGTAGGACAAATCTGGATTCATCTGTGAAACAAAACGTTGCCCCAATCAGACACAGTCCAATTCACATGCTGCGGCACCACTTTAATCGTGCCCCTTTGGATTGGACGGATAAATTAAAGCAAACTCGTGGTACTCGGGCGTACAGACCATTCACGTGTAGCCTTCCACGAATAGTAGTGACAGATATCGTCTTAGCAATGGCAGCTGCAACAATATATGTCACAGGTGTGGAGGGCGATCTTCGATTCCGCTTGGCTACAACAGCAATATATCGATATTCCGCGGGGGATCTTAACCCTTGGACGGACGGCTACTGATCTACGGACAACTATTTGGCTGGTTTGGAATTGTTTCCATAATTGTGAAATGGCGGAATGATGAACGCCGAAGAATAGAGAAGCATCTGTGATAAACTGTCCTGTATCAATGCTTCCGACAGCTCGCCTGTTGTGCCTTCAGAATCTTCCATTCGTCTTCTGCAAGCCATAGAAACACGACTAGCTTGAAAACAAATTGTACTAATGATCTAAACACCTTTCATCAACACTTACATGCAACTTCTGTAACCCTTCACAATTCTGCCTTCATATAAGACTGCCTATTTTGCATATTTCTCGACGTGAAAATGTGATTGGCTGTTACCTAACATATTTGCTTACTTCCTTTGCAGCAAATTTCAGCTTCTTCAGTTCAGATTGGCTTACGAAAATTAACATTTCCCTCTACGTGCCTAACTATTGGAAGTGAATGTTTTTCAAATGTGTTATTCAAACTACAAATGTGTTTCAACTCAAGGCAATTAAATTTGATGTAAATGCATACGATAAATTTATTATGGGTGAGAATTTGGTGAAAGTCTTTTTATTTCTAACCTAAAATAAGCTTAATGCTTAACGAAAAAGCCACACATACATTTTAAAAATATAATCCTTCATTCTCTCACACATTTCACCATACAAAAAAATTTCATGCCTATTTTACTGGATTATTTTTAAATGAAAGAGTGTTTTAAAATATCATAATATATGTAATAGGTGATAATGACTTCTATAATTTAAAAACGTAGGATTGTGTAATAATAAATCACCTATTAATTACAAATAATTATACGGCTATTAAAAAAACACTTAAAGTATCTTATTATATAACAAATTAACAAATGAAAACACAGGTTAACAATACCGTGTTTTACACTACAAAGAGCTATATCTAATTACCTTCCACATTAGACTTTGAACCCAAAATGACTTGTTTCGTAAAGATAAAATTATAAATTAATATCATGTATTACAACACTTTAGTCGCTTCCGTGTGTTTGATATTCTAATTACCTTACTGATGTATATTTGATATTCAATACACGAGCCCTATTGCATAGCAAATTAAACTGTTTATTATTCATGTCTTACTCTTTAATTCTGTATTAACTATAGGCGCCTTTGAATGTATTTCCATTTTTAAGGATTATAAAAATATTTACAATGCAAATTTAATTTACTTTATTTCTTACATTTGATATTTATCAATAAATATGCAATGAGTTACTTTGTACTTTTGAGTCAAAATTAATAAAAGTGGATTTTAGATGTTTAAGCTAAACAAGTTGCAAAAAAATACGAAGGTTGGTTTTATGCTTATTTAAATCAACGGCAAGAAAAAAAAAAAGTGTCGTTTTAATTCGTAAATTTTTTTACATATATATATATATGTGTGTTTCTTTTTTCATGCAAATATGGAAATTGCTTCAAACTTTGAAGATCTCAAAAGTAACATTATACTATTATTCTATTAATTTTAATATAGAATCCAAAAAGAGACGGTAATATTAACGTTAATAAATTTCCAAGGAGATTTTAGTGGCTAATAAAATTATGACGGAGCTAATGCTATATCAAAATATCGTTTTTTAAAAACTGCTTATGATTAAATAACAATTATTATTAGTACTGGATATTTCTTACCAGGATTTTAAAATCTTTTTGGAAACTTATTTTTAGTATTATTGAAATATATGTTTTGCAAAGGTGGCCACTTTTATTGGAATTAACGAAGTGGATATTTAGTGAAGTTGGTCACAGTTGTAAGAATCACTGGAACGTATGTTCAGTCATGGTCATTTTCATTGGATTTAACAATGTGTATATATACTTAGTGTAGACACTTTCATTAATATTAGAGGATCATTTGTTTGGTCATTGTCAAGGTGACTATTTTTGTTTAAATTAACGGGGCGAATGTTTGGTCAAGTTGATTTTCTCTTGGAATTACTGAAACATATGTTTAGTAAAGTAAATAACAGTAGTTGGAATTTTTTTCTAAAAATTAACCATAGTTATTATCACTAATCTTCCTCTACTTTAGTAATTCAAATCCTAGGGTTCATGTTTAAGAAATCAACCAGACGATAGATTAATTCAGTATCAACCAGATTATTGATGAATTTCGTGCTCCTTCCCGTGATATTCGAAAACATAATATACAAACACCAGAATTATACGCGTTACTACTTATATTTAAAATATTATGTCAGTAAATGAAACGATTTAGTGCTTGAAATAAAATTCAATATTTTTTATAAAATAACATACATTGTCGGAATATATCTACTTCAATTTATTGAGCCCTTCGTACCCGAAAAGTTCTAGAGATAATTAAATTATAATCTACTTCAATGCTTAAAAAAAAACACTTTAGATATCCAAATTTACATTTGAAGAATGAAAAATGCAATTTGTTGAAATCTACTTGCTATTAAAATTTACTAATAAAAATAAAAAAATTCGGAAAAAATGTTGATGAATTTAAAAAAAAAAAATTCCAAACAAATTAAAATGAAAAGAAAGCAGAAAACGTAATTTTCTAGTTAAGTTATTCTAGTTCCTATTCAACTCCCCAATTCAGTTAAAACCTTATTTTACAGAAAACAAACCACTTAAGTTTTATAACGAGTTGATTAAAATTCTCTTAATAAGATTTGAGATAATTATTACTTTTTGCTTATGACCCTCCAGCCCAAATTAATTTACTTGTACGGCAATTTTTCTTCTAAAACTTCCCCCACAACACGCTAAAAACAAATAATCAGAAGGAAAATTCGTAATTATAATCAAAGATTATCTTTTCAGTGTGTTATTACGAGGTGCTTTCGGAGATAATGTTAGCTTCGCGTGTACGTCTTACGGAAATGCGTTGAGTAGCTACGTAGTTGTTATTGAAATACAGAAAAAAAAAGTTGATGGAAGGATTAACACACAAGGGTCAATTACTCTGTCACTATTTCTGTAAGAAAATGAAAGGTGGAAGTCTTTATTAGCTAAATGTTTTATGAAGTTAAATGTTAGATAAAGGTGAAAAATAACGACAAAAAGATAGGGGAACGAAGAGGTTTTTTTCTAAGTTAAGGAGAGGAGCATTTGTTCTAGCTTGATCATACTTAATTATTTTGAGATGGTGCTAAATAGATCAATTGAATTATAAAGTGGTATACCCGCCTTTTTAATGATAAATATCGTTACTTCAAATTTTTAAAAGGATGTTTTAGCTTCAAAATTGAAGTGGAAAAAAGTTAATAATTCAAAAGTTTCTTTATTTATTGCTAATCTACTTTAAAATATGTAAATGGATTATACTGAAATCTTCAATTACCATTTACCTTATTGTAATACAGGCTATGCAATTTTATATATACATATGAATAAAAATATTGAAATCAATATTTTTACTATCGAAATAATTGCCTTTTTATCGGTTTTGAATTTATATTGGAAATATTTAATAAGCATTAAAAATTGAGATTTCATCAGATTTTAGTTTGCATTTCCTAAGAGTAAGGTTTTTTTTAAGTTTTGAGCTCTGTAAATTGATAAATAAATTTGATTGTAAAGATGTATCTTGCTTTTAAAATAATATACAAGATTTTCCAAATATATATCAATATTATCAAATTCTCCTGGCATTTGCAAATGTCCTTAAATATAACGATGATTCAAGCCCTTTTACCTTACAACCTTCAGGTAGTAATGGTGAAACTTATTTTGTTTAAGGCATTCCAAATTGAAAACTTCAAAGTAAAATAAAATTTATTGTAAAATTAAATGTCATTAAATATTGTTTCTGCACACGTTTCTATTCATATTGCCTAATATGTATATACAATTATTTATTAGAAATAGAGATACAAAGCTTGTAAAATTTTGAGCCATTTAGCGACCAAATGGTTCACTATCAATCTTTATGTTTTTAGATCGAAAAAAATAAATTGTATTTTGGAGATTTACAGAAAAATTCGAACAATATGGAAAAAAGAAATAAAATTCATTTATTTAATAGCTATAATTGAGAGACTGAGAAGCAAAGGGGTTTAAGTGATTTTTCTTAACTTTTGAGAAAATACACTTCAAAGTTTCTAATTAATATTAAATTTTCTATGAAAATTATTATTTTATTAACACCAGAATGCAATACTTATTAGGGTTTTCACTTGGATCTCTTTGTAGCTAAACTTTTGTATATTTCTAATTTCAAATCCATTGTTTATCTTCATTCATTAAAAAAAATCTCTTGAACCCGTTTGCTTCTCAGACCCTCGAATGCGTTTTTTACTTTTCAAGCAGTATTAAACATTTTTCCACTGACCCTGACTGAGAAATAGAAAATTTACACCTAATTGCCAATGATATAAAAATCAGTTTCTTTTTCAGATCTACTGAATACTTAAAAGCACATAAAATGAAACAAAATATATATAAATACGTATTTCTTTCGAACTCTGTTGCATGTTTAATTAGGATTTAAGTGCCATAACTCAAATTATTTTTTAAAACATCCCATCTGCGAATAACTTAATTAGTTTCACGTAAATAGTTAATATGTTTACAAGAAGTCTAAATAAGTTCATTGAATTTTCTTCACAAAAGCGAAATATTAGGTTAACTTCTTCATAAATTAAAATTAATATTTGTAATGCGCATTTATTTTATCTCTTGTGTATTTTACAATAACCCACGCCGTTGCTTCAATTATTTATAGCAATTTAGTTTATATTAATGAAATATTAATTAAAATGTTCTTCGCTTTTTTGATATTTAGAGGAACTTCTTGAAATCACAATTTAACACTAGTAAAAAACGGTTTATTAAATTAGACATACTGATTCGAACATTCTGATTAATATTAAGATATTGACTATCCACTGAGCTCTTTTAAATAGATATTTAAAAGTTGTTTAAAGAGCTAATTCATAACTTGAAATTAAATAACTGTAACCCTAAACATGACCCTTTGAAGATATGAAGAGTAATTAAATCAGTTAAATATTTTTTCAGAAACTAAAGTAAAAACGAATGTACCATTAAATGCAACTTTTATTTCTAAACTGCCTCTCAAGACCTAAAAGCATACTATTTTGTATTTGCACACGACCCCTTCAAAAGAAAATCGGTCGCCACATTCTAATATGACGTATCAAAACACTCATCTCTGTAATCCTGTGAACGCTTATTAAAATCTTACTCGCAATTATTCGGTATCCGATATTGGCGCCAGTCGATACGCTGGTCATTCAGACTGTTACCGAGTACAATCGTTGATACTTAGTAGTAACATCATTGGCTGAGGCTGCGCTGAAGGTTTCCGAAAACGCGACCAGCAATCTGAGCAGATTGCAGAAGAATATATCAGCTGCGAGCGAGGAAACGATTTCCTAAGCCGAGCCGATTGCCAAATGCTGAGATTATAATGTACGGAATGGAACATTGTTTAAGAGGGAGCAATGTATATAGAGAACACATTAAATGTAATAGTATAAAGGCTGTGCTGTGTTTAAAATAGAGGAGTGTTTATTGGATTATTTCGCAGATATTTCAAGGTCTGTTATCTTCCATATGTACTTTGCTCTTGACCAGTATTAGTCAATTTATTGGAATTAATTCCCCCCCGATATTATATCGAGCAAGATTTCCATTAATTTTATAAAAAAAAATTTATTATTTTTAAAATTAAAACTTATGTTCTTATTCAAACAGTAATTGATTCCAACTATATATTTTACAATATATTTTATAGATTCATAAGATTAAACTTTATGTGCATTGCCAACTAGTACGTGAAATTGCAACATATTTAAGTGACTTTGAGTTCACATTAAGTTTTAATTGTGTTTAATCACTACGAAGAATCCCATCGATTCCGTGCCATTGACAAAATTTTTTTTGCCCCAAAACTTGACATACTGCATTGACATCAACAGCGAAATTTATCTGTCAAGATTCAGTTCAATTGGATGGTGGAAAGTTGGTTCATTAGTAATCAAAAGTGTTTCGAAACCCTTCGTATAACTGTATAAAATATGCAATACATACACAACGTATACAGCACAAAGTTTATTTAGGCCTTTCCTATAAGAAACTATATGAACAAGTCAGGTCTTGTTCCCTAGCTCCTCATATTTATATATAGTTTAAAACTGTTGTTTGGGTTTGTATAAAGGCAAACATAATTTGTTTTAATAATTTTTGCCACTATTTTTTAACACCATTTAAATACGTATAGTTTCATGAAACATATTAAAACAACTAAGTACCAAACATATTTAAATGGTTTCTAACAATTTAAACTAAAGATAGTACATCCACAAAAAATCTACAGAAACTCACTAGGAAATAAAGCAACTTGCTCCACATAGATATCAGATATAAAATCTTCTGCAGCGCTTTGCCTCCCCTAATCGGAATTCACGAAATCTACTTGCTGAACTTCTATCACAAACTTTATCTCTACAACCAAAGAACCAAAATACAACATTTGCAAATATTAAGATGATACGAAAAAGTTCTCGCAAGTCTTTCCATTTTTAACCTCTTATCAAGCCCTTCTAAATTTCAGAAAGGGCATCTGTTGCAAAGAGAACAACCATTAGCCGCATAGCAGAGCGACTGAAATTCTGCAGATCTCTTCTACAAAAAAAATCTGCTTTTCGTATGTCGAGGAAATGTTGTTTCAAATGCACTGTTCTAAAAGGAGTATAATTTTCGTTCGGTCATTTGTATTCATATGAACCGAGTTTTGCGGTTGTATAAAGATAATTCAAATGCGTGAAAAATTTATCATGAAAAATCTAAAGATAATGCGCAATAATAAGTACTTTGAATAGTTCAAAACGAAAGAATAGGATTAATTTAAATGCTGATTAGTTAAAGCTATATATTCTTAATTTATGAACTAGCAAAGAATCTATTTATTAACTCATATTTAATATAGAAACATTTCTGATTTATATTTTATATGAAACATATATAAGTAGCTACAACATTTTATTTAAGTTGTTGGAATTTCTCGGTCCTTACATTATAACCATATTTATTCCTACGATTTTACTGCGAAGAAAAGGCACTAAAATAGATATTATAATTACCTAAACTGTCTGACATCAGAGAAGACTTTATTATTGCGTACTTGAAGAACTTATCAATATCACCAAGTATTGCAAGATAATTATGCTAATTACTCAGACACTGTTGATTCTTTCAGAATTCAATTAACAAATAAACGCAATATCAATATTAGAAAAAGTACACATAATAAAAAAAAAAAAAATACTTCATCATCGAATAATCCATTAAAACTTGTAAATCACGCATGGATAATTTAAAGAAAGTACGGAATATATAATTACTTACATGCATGCAATTATAATTACTTACTTACATGCAATTAATGATAAGAATAATACTTAATGTAAAAGTATAAAAACTTCATAGAAGCCCCAAACATGTAAATTCCAAATACAATCTAGAATGAATATTCAATATTCATTAGCAAATGATTTGTTGGCTTATGTTAAAAGCTTTCGTTACTTTGTTTCGAATGCTAAGATTAAAACACAGTTAATTACCAGTACTGGACGGAGGAAATTGTGTAGCTTTGAGCTGGATTTCCGCCTGCAACATTTTAACATCACACATAATAACTATGCTGTTTTGCTCATTTACATCTAGTACATTTTAATTTTCTCATCATCGTCAGTAAGGATTATGTAGCTAAGCCTAGCGTCAACAGAGAAACAACGAAGCCCTAAAAATAAGTCTTCAGTTCGTGAAATTAATTTTTAAAATATCTTTATTAATAAGACGCATTAATTTCGAATCAATTAGTCACAAAAATTCGATCCCATGGACTGAACTCTATCAAGATTAATCATCTCATTAAAATTTTGTAGTTGGGGCTTTTACCTCTTCGTAGTTAATTGATGGGGTCTGCGGGGCGCTCACTTGATTAACTCAGAGAGAATGCTGCTAGCTCTTTCGAAAAAGAAAGATAGTAAAAAATAATAGTAATTAAAAGTTGGGGTTTCGAAGTTGAAGCTTAAATAAAAAAAAATGTGCAAAAAGAGACGGTTTGTATTACAAAAAGAGGAGTATTCTTAAGTTTGATTGATATTTAGCGTTCCTAATTCTTCGATTTAAAATCGAGGTTTTATTTGAGTGATTATTCTTGCATACAATGTTTTTGCTGCGTGTCTAAATAAGATTGGTTTTGTTTGAAATACAAAAGGAAGTATTTGTAGAAGAAAATATTTTTGAATTATTACATAAAAACGGTTGTATCTATGCTTTAATTGTAGGGAGTGAAATTGTTTTTTGTTGCGAATATGTTGGTCGTTTCAATAATTGTTTTGTTGCTTGCTTCCTAATGTTTATTTATTGTTGGTATTCAACTGTTAATAAATACATATTTTAGTTAAAGTAAGTTTCGAGGTTGAAACTTAAAAAAATTGGTGTAATAAATTAAATGAATTACGAAAATAGGAATTCTTATATATATATATTGGATATTTTGTGTTTTGTATTGCACGATGCAAATTTATTAATCTCGAGTGTTTTTGTAAGATTTACTTTTAAAATAATGTTTTTAAAATATTGCGCATTTTATATTCGATTTTAATTTTTTTAAATAAGGAATATTTATGAAGAAGACAATGTTTAATGAATTTGTTTAGATTTTTAATCATGATATTTTATTTCTTACAAAGAAGATATCGAATTTTATTCCAACTCTATCATGGTATCAATGTATCATATTGTATGCTGGGACAATTTTAATATTTTTCGATGATGGAACAAAACTGTTGTTTTGTATACAGTTATCTCTAATAATTTACTAAATTTTATAAAAACGTAAATATTGATGTATAAAATAAAGAATTTGTTAATAAAATAGTTAAATGTTTAAAAAGTACATTTCACATATATTTGTCTATACAATAATTGCTGTATAAAGCGATATTTTTTTTCTTTTTCAATTTGAAGCTTTTTATATTGTTTTGAAATTTTAATAAGGAAATTATGTCTATTTTTTCAACTTAGGATTAGAAATGGAAAACGACATAAGTCCAAAAAAGAAAAAATTTCAGGATAGCCGAAAAATGAAAAACACTCGCACTGGCACTTATAGCTATGACTAAGTATCAAATTGAATTTGAACTATTGCTACTGGAGTTCGCACTTTGGGCGTTTTCCACTTTGTTTAGCTTGGTCTTTCGGACATGTTTCCATAAAAAAAAAGTGTTTTGATTTTTTTGGTACTTCGATCATTTTTCATTTCTAGACATCAATTTTTTTCCAAATTACAGAATAAATTTTCCATTGTGATTGTTTGTTTGAAAATTTGCCAATTTACCTTGACTATTTTAAATCGCATATACTTTTTAAGATTCAAACAATTCTCCTAACCATTGTTTTAGCCTTTTCTCCAGATTTCTTCCCCTTTTTCGCAATCAAGACAGGTCAATGCTTTTCAACATCCTCCAAGTTGAAAGAGTTTAAATTGCTCTCATTTATCCTAAAATATGTAAAATTTCTTCAAAGTAACACAAGAAACTAAAACGTGATGTACGATCTTGTCAACCATGAGGTCATCCTTTAAAACCGCAATCATCTTTATGCCATTTAAACTTAACAAGTAGAAGGCGATCTCTTATTCCCTTTGTGCTCGCACTTGGCAGAGATCAAAGACGGAAAATATATTGCTACAGCTCTGGAGATGTTCCAACTTTAACTGGGGAAGTTTTATTTAATATATGGTTGACTCTGTTTGCTTTGAAAGATAACCTGGGATATGTACGGATTTTTTTTTCTATTTAGGGGTTAATGTAGTATTCGTAGGTTAGTAGTTAGATAGAATTTAGTTGTGTGCTGTTATATTAGAATTTACATTAATGTGGCATTATTATTCGTGTATGTCTGCTATAACTACTTATTATCTGCCTCTTCTTTTGGACGTATATTTAAATGTAAATTGAATCAGGAAACACCATAACGTCGAAATTCCCTCTGAAAGTGAATGTTTTTATTTTCGGCCAAAACAAGAGGCGGATATTTTAGTTCAATGTTTATAATCATCGACACGAAAACTCATACTTAAAATTAGTCATTAAAGTTTTATGAAATCAAATGTTCAATCGAAAGTAATGTACAAAATATTGCCCTTTTACATACCATTGTTTCATTTAAACTTTTAATGACATTTTAGAGCAGAATAAGCCCTCTTGTAACTCTTCTGCTATTCAATTAATCAAACTTTATTTATTGGAAACCTCATAATCCTTTAACGAATGACTCTAGATTACTTAATTAAGTTATTTATGCTTGTAAAACAACATTTCATTCTAAACTGAACACATTCTAAACTTTTATAATTGATTTTTTCTTTATCTCCTTTTTTTTTATATATATATAATTAATAACGCCTAAATATTACCACTACAGTCGCTCTCATAGCGTATAATTGTTTTAGCATAAATGATACAAATGCGTTTAAAAATCATGTATTAACTACAACGTTCCTAAACTATCTTCCATGTATTTTTCATATTTTTAAGGCACATAAATTAAAATCTGTTTATCATGAATGCTTTTAATTGTTTTATATATTTTCTCTTATATATTTCTTAAGGAAATATTTATAGAGGTATATGAAAAAAATATTTAAAAAAATTGTTTTAGTTTTGGTAATTGATATTCATAATTATTTTAATGCTGATTCCAAATATGAAATTTATTTTTTTCTATCACGTAAAGTATTTTTAAAAAACAATGTCATATTTTGGGAAAAATAACTGAAATCCAGATATTCGGCATTTTTGTTTTTATTTTATCACCTAATAAATACATATTTTACATTTATAATCTAGTTCTGTCATAATTTATATGATAAATGATGCTATGAAAAAGCCTACAAATCATTATCATACCATTTTTTCTTTTTAAAATGTATTTTCGTTTTTCTTCTAGTGAACTTTTCGGAGATCATCATTTCAACATCCAGATGTAGTCGCAGCAATTTCACCATTCTTAATGTCATTTATCCATATCCTTTATGTCTTGGTGAATGTGTATTTGACCTCGTTCCTCGCTGACATAAATTTGTCAGGGAAGTAGTCCAGGGATGAATAGTTCAAGAACTAAACCTCAACCCTAACATTTAAAAAATTGCTAGCATTTCTTTCTTCTAAAATTACTATCTATAAGAGTTACTCTCATCACTGACTGACTCACTCACTGATTGACTCAGTAACGCTGTAAGATAGCGTAACATCCCATCTCGCCTTTCATTCAATTTAGTAAGCGGGGAACATACCAATCCACATTCAAGATAGAGTGTTCATGTTTGGAAAGATTCTTTACAAATTTAGGTTGCAAGTCAAGTAAAAGTGTATATCGAAGCGGTCCTTAAAGAGGAAAATTAGGCTTTGTCACCATCAAGAGTTGCAAATCAAGTAAAGGTGCATATTGAAGCATATTGTATTACATTAACAGCAAGGACAATTATTGAATAAATTTTAATAAATATTTCGTGTATATTAAATTGAATTATATTCTTTCACATATATATATACTAATATTTTAATATACATGTTATATTCATCATTTTAAAACGGGTACATTATTCATCTTACAAATTCTATTAGATTTATAATTTGAATCTCTTAGGTTTCCTAGAAAACTAATTACTACTTGTTTGAAATATTTCAAGGCTTTTCTCAAGTTTGTCACCATAGTGAAAGCTCAAAGTTTTCGTTCTTCAAAAAAATGTGTATCAGTTTCTACAAATAGCGATTTCATTTTGTTTTCCCGGGCTTCACTGATGTGTTTAATAGACAGTTTAGAGGAAAATATTGAATAAGTCATTGTTTATTCTTTCTTGTATAAAATATATAAAAAGAAAATTATTATTCATACTGTTAAGGAGATCGTATAAATAAGATTATGTTATTCTTAAATATATAAAAATAATACATACTTAGACATGTAATTTGTAATGAAACTGAATGTAGTGCAGTTTTTTACTATATTTTCAGTAATTAGTATACAAAAAACTAAAATTCACTAATTATTTAAAAAACAATTTGTTCATCGAAAACCTGTGTCATAAGTAGCATACTTTAAAAAATATTTTGTCTAAAATGATGATTTTTTTTTAAATAAAACTTTTCGAATATTTGAAAGTACTGAAAATTGTACGTTAAATTATTACAAAACCTCTAAAGATTTTACTGTGAAAATTTCATTACGAACAATTAGTTATTAAATAAAATTGCTCTAAAATGAAATGGATTCCTCTGGGAATATAAGACACTTTTAAGTTTTTATAGCAGATTAAAAAAAAAGGGGCGTATGTTTTCTATTCCCTATTGTAATAATTCCAACTCCTGCCATGTTCCAAACATAGAAATGACATTCAAAATTTTATTTTGTTTTGAATTTATTTACTACCTAGATATGTAAAAAAAATAATCACATCCCCCAACTGTTTAATTTCTTTTTCTATCAATGTTTCGAACGGGTAACTAAAGAACAAGAAAATGTCATTATATCAATTAGTAATTACTTTTTAGGTACACAAATAATAAACACCTCAAACCAATGGTAACCCTCAATCTTTCTGCAGCAAATGGTAAGGAAGCATTTCAATTCAATAATATATATTGTCCCACCTACCAAGCTTTCCTGCAACGTCTTCTTCAACAAATATGCCATGTTCCCAAACATCCGCGATGAAGTGTTTACTTCTTTTCTTCAGCTCTCAACGAAAAGACACGCTGAGTACTAGATCCTGGGATTAATTTAGTAAAATGAATGACCCCCGAACAGTTCAGAGATAACGACTATCGATGTATTTGCATTTTATCATTGGGATTAACGAAAATTACATAGATGTTAAAATCGGTTAATGCTAAACTAGCTGCAACACACTCTGTTGCAGGTAATGTTGAATGCTGAGTTTGTATTTCAGTTGATGGATTAACAAAGACATTGTTGTTACCAAATTTGCATAATGTTATAAATATAAAAATTGCTTGAAGAAGGATTACGGTTCTCTGTAATTAAGGCAATGTTTTAAAGATTTGGATGGCAAAGCAATCAAGTATTTAGGTTTTGTTTTTGAAACGCAGTGAGTACTTTGTCAATAAAATATATTTTAACAGTAAAACAGATATACATTGCTATAGATACATTTTTGTGGAAACTCTAAATATTTAATTAAAAATTATTTTAAAAGCATGAGATGCAAGGAAAATAAACTCAGCATATTAGATACTTAAAATACCCACACATAAGCTCGAAAAAGCTCTCATTTCATGTTTCACTGAGGAAGATTGTTTAGAAGTAATCTTTTTAAGATACAACTTTTCAGATAAAAATAACTTCAAAGAATATTCATTTGTTCGCATGAAATTCAATTCGTTTATTATCCTAATTTATCCTTCAAATATGGCTTTGTTTTTACTTTTTAGAAAATTGCATAGGTACAAAATAATTTATTTACAGAACATCTTTTAAAATTATTTTTTCCTTCAAACTTAGAGGTCGCAGATATCAAAATTTGTTCTAGATATGCATATTCATATTTGTCTTGTAAAAGCACTATTACTCTAAAATCACTATCAGAAAGTTCATTAAATGGAATTGTTTTAAGGCATGTGGATCTTATATGCCTTGTGGCATGTGGTTGTTATATTTCTTGTGTTAGTGACTCGTAGTTGATATTGTTAGTGCGATATTCAAGTTCAATATTTTTAGATCAGCAATACTTTATTTCAAGCGAAAGTTTTATACTATAGTAATTTTTAGAAAGTGTTTTTTACGCTCCACAAAAATCACCTGCATATAGTGTTAATAATAATTATTGAACATAATTGCTAAAAAGTAGAAATGCTCTTATAATAAACAATTTGACACTAATAGTAGATAAGTCGATGGGTTTGTTTGAAATGTATTCAGCTCTTATGTTGTATTAACTTTATAAATTTAATACATTTCAATCAAAAGCTATGATTTTTATTTAAATTGTTAATATATTTTGAGTCCTATTATGTAGCATTAAATTTGTTTTCTTTTGTTTTAAGCTTTTATTCGATGCATGCATATTTACTACAAATATCACAAAAACTGTTTTCAATCAAAGGAATAATTTAATTTTTTCTTATATATTTGAAAATAAAATATTTTTATTAAACAACCTAACTTGGCATTGAAATATTTTCTATTATTATATAGATATGAAAATATATTGTTAGCCAGACTGTAAAATGTGTCTATATATTAACACATTAACTTTTTTTTTTTTTTTTTTTATATTCCTTAATGGAAATAAGAGAATAACTTTACTATTGATAACTATACCAAATTTCTAAAATGTAAATTATTTGGATTTGGAAATAGTTTTAATGTGAAATTTATAACACTTGGTTATATTTTGGGCCTGTTTTTTATAAACATAAATGCTTTTATAAAAATATCATTTGTTTATATTAAATATTAATTTTATCAGAAAAAAATAAGTTCAAATTTCCAAATTGAAATAACCTTAAATAAGAATCACAAAAACTGTGCATAAAGTTTCCAATTACAAAATGTTATTAATCATTATACCTAAATGTAAAAGTTGAAATATAACAAGTTATAAATCTTACTTAAAACATACATTTTTTTAAAACGAAGCAGTTAAAAAGTGTACATGCACTTTTACTTCACAAGCTTAAAATAAAAGCCTCGTATTAAATAATTATAATTTTAATGCTCCCCAAAAGATTATTTTTTTTAAATGACAAATAATACAAAGCCAATATTCATGGGTTTACAAAACAATGCCTGATATAAGAATATTTAGTTATATGTTAATATGTTCTTCTTATATTCACTAATGGAATTCAGAATTTATGTAATGGTCATAAGTGTCCAAAAGTAAATTTCTGACATGGTACCATTCTTCGCGTTATTTTCACCCTTTCCGATCGTCATCGATATCAAATTATCCATAAATAACTTTCTATAGATTTTCAGAATTTGTGAACTTATTAAGTTTTTTTAAAAGCACAGGAAATAAATCTGATTCTTCAATCCACATATAAAGAAAGAAGGGAAGTTTGAATTCAACTAAAATCACAAACTCTTTAAAAAAGTTTTAAATTTCTGTTTATAGGAATAGTTCAAAAAGTTGAAAATCCTCTAAAAAATTCCCTAGATCAGAAAATACTAAAAGTTAAATCCTTCCTCTTAACCTTTATTCCTGCTTAAAAAAAGTTTCTGGATCATGTCTATACCTGGTAAGCTAGTGCTGCAAAATTTACTCATGGAATTGTTTGAAAGTCTTTTCATCTGAGAAAGTAGGTCTTTAATATTCGAATATCTTTCTATTATTGATTGGTACTTATTATTTGAATATTCTGACAGATACTTGCTTAATCCTTCGCCTTAAAGTTTTAAAAATTAATTAATCTGAGTATCTTGAGGGATACCTTTTTGTTTTTGTTATATTTTATTGGATAACTTGATTTTTCTGAGAGTAATATTTTTTGTTAACTTGGGCCCCAGTATTTGCTTCAAAAGGCACTACTTCAAATCTATTATTTATCATTAAACATCTTATTAATTTGACACATTCAACTTCATATACATCAACTCGGTTTTCAAAACCTTCCTATTCAACATAGGAAAAACATTATCATGTGTAAGAAATTTTTTTTGAAGAGTATTTTTCTGTACACTAAAGCCAGTCTTTTTCCTCAATAGTCACTACATCAAATCTTTTATTTCTCAAAAAATTAATTCAATCGCATATATTTGGTCGGCTTTCCAAACTATCTTTTTCAACACGAAAACAATCATCATCACAAGCAGTGACGGTGATTGGTCATAAAAAATATCAAAAATAAGTGTGGGTGGGCACTGAGTAACCCAATTTTGACAACTTTTCAGTCGAAGCATTAAAAGTGCAAAAAAGTAAAGGGTAATGAGCACAAGGCAGAAAAAAATAACCATGAACCAGAAAACAATGTCTAAATTAATCAACATTTACTAGAGAGATTAATTCAGAAAACATATAAACATATTTGTGGTATAAAAAGGGAACTTCAGAATTCTAGGCCAACCTAACGGTTGTGGGGTTAGCGCTCAAGCCTCGCATGCCAAATGTGCCTGGTTCGAATCCTGGCTTTGTCATGGATGTTCGTTGTGGTTTGGAATCCACGTTAAGCTGTATGCCCCGGCTTGATTAGCCGTCATTGTGCATAAATATGAGTCATTGAGCTAATAATATAAGTCTATGCAAACAATGTTATGTTATAAATCTTTGTAAGTTTAAAGAGTTAGTGTTATTCTTAAATCGATATGTAATTAAATTTACGCATAATAAAATGTGGGCATGCTAGTTAAGCAAATACATGTATTTTAAATACCTCAAAATTATAATAAACTTAAAAAAACTGTGCGGAATAAAATTGAGTCAGTGCAAGTGAGTAAAGATATATAAAGTTTGAAAAAAAAAATACATGCATGCATTTATAACACGGCGTGGACTTGAAATTCTACTCTCGTCTGTAAAATATGATTCTTCCTTCCTTTGCAACTTCTGTTGGAGCGCAGAAAAAAAAGCTCACCACATACGCCGAAAAATATTTGTTTTTTATGACGTTTGAAAATCGTAGTCGTAAAAGGGGATCACCAGAAAATTTTCCATTCTCAAACTAAACAAGAAAAGTCAACGGATTTTACACGCAACGAAAAATGACAAACTTGCATGAAAAATTTGAAGGCAATAGATGGAGCAAATAAGCAAACGCAAGCAGGTCAAAGAAAGCGAGAATGTATATCAAAAGAGTATTTGTGTTGTTTTATGGTAAGGCAATTTATCTTTGAATTTCTTGGCCGCTTTCAGGAAAAAGCTTTAAAACCGGAAAACGGGTGGAGAGGAAAAGTTTCAAGAAAAATCCGACCTCACTAGATTGCCTGTTCAATACGCTTACAGAAACTTTTCAAGTAATCGAATGGTAAATATTTCAGGTGTGATATGATTTGAGATAAATTTTTAAGTTTCAAAATGAATATTTAATTTTTTTTTTTGAATTTATAAGGAATTGTAAATTATATCAACTAGTTTTTTGTCAATCCAAATGCCATGTTATCGTTGAAGGAATATAGATTTGAATTATTATGCAGTCAGCTTTAACCAGTTAAATTCAGGTGCAAGAGTAGCTTTTGAAACACGGAAGTTCAGTGTGTGGTTTCGAAATGTATCCAAAACATGTATTGATTACTTTTTAAAATTTGTTATTGTGTATTTCTATGGCTAGAAAGCATATAGTTTAATTATTTTATCATATAATTTTATGGGAAAAGAAAGGAATTCGGGATATGAATATCAAATAGCTATATCCTTCTCACTATAAATTCAAAATACGCTATCACGATGATACAGCCAACAAATAATAAAAAAAATAATGCTTATATTTTTATATGTGGATTTATTTCAAAATAAATGTTCGTTATATTTTTTAACTATTTGTCGATTTTACTTTATTTAATTAATGGAATTAAACCATATCGTTACTTTAATAAAACTACACATTTATTTTTACTCAAAATTGAATCCTTTAAATAAAATGGATTGAAAGTTAATGTTTATTCATATTATATTTGTGTTAAAAAAAAACTTAACACCGTAACAAGTGCACATTTCTCTTAATGAGAGATTAGTATTACCTTAGTGAAGTAATTCCTATTTTTAACGTCTTCATGCTTAAAAATTATTTTAGTAATTGATAAAGCATCCAATTTCGTCCTAAATCTTTGATAAATTCTCAGTTAATCCTTTAAGCTTTCATTTTAAAATAATTAGGTTGTTAAATCGTAGCGTCAAAATAAAATTTGTACGAATGCATAATTAGATTGAATTGTTGAACTAATTATAAGGTGTTATAAAGCTCTACTAGACAATATGCTAACACTTTAAATATAAAAACTGTACATTCAGTTTTATGAATTTTAGGTTAATGTATATTACGTAGATTAAATTAGAATAAGTGAGGAAATTAAAATTAAATCCTAATATAATAAAGATGGTAAAACCATACATTAATTTTATAGAAAACATGTCATTTTATACAAAAGAATTCACGGAAATATTTTATTATTTCGAGATAATTTTTTGTGAAATTCTTTGAAGATTATTATTTAAATTGGTGCATGTAATATATATAGAGAAAGATTAATGATCAAAATGTATTTAACTGTATCAGGGATTAGGTTGTATGATTATGACCATAATACTGTAAATTTGCATTTTTATTAGTAATTTATTAATTAGTTTTTTTAAAGTTAATTATGTATTAAATCGCATATGTTGATATTTATCAATTTATTTGAAAATAAGTTTGCTGCTTAGTTAGTTCTTTCTATAGATTCCTATACACTTTTCCAATTTAGAATAAAATTTTCATATTTGTACTTTTGAACTTCTATATTTAAATATTCTAGTAAGGTAAATAAAAGCCTACGCATACAATAAAATTAAATTTAAAAGTGAAATAGTCATCTAGAAAAGTATATAAAATATATGATATTACTTTTTTTATTAAATTAACTTATTCCAAATATGTTGGCCTCAACCTTCATCAATTAATATTGAAGTATTAACTGCTATTAAAGTATTAACTACTACCAACTACTGTCAAATGATTTTGTGCACTTTCGAAATAGCATATAAATATAAAAATTTCAAAATTAGTTATTTAATTTACTTGATTTATTATTTTACAGGTGCTAAAATATATTTTAAAATAATAAAAAAAAATATATATAT
The DNA here is from genome assembly GCA_963978545.1 of Linyphia triangularis. Classification (NCBI taxonomy): domain Eukaryota; kingdom Metazoa; phylum Arthropoda; class Arachnida; order Araneae; family Linyphiidae; genus Linyphia; species Linyphia triangularis. The sequence continues at coordinate 52,318,536 of OZ021721.1, forward strand.
TATTTAGTAAAATAATGTGTTACTTTATAAATATAAATTTCCTTTTTCCGTAATAACAATCTACAATTCAGAGAACTAAAATTTAAATTATGAATTTAATTTATATTTTTAAAAAAATTCCCTAGATCTACAATTTTCCCTAACGAAGACTTGATATATGGGTGAGCAGAAAGTCGTTGTTTAATAAAAAAAAAATATTATGCGAAAAATATCTGCTTGATTTGTGGTTTTCGGAAATAGTAAGAGCAAGTACCTAAGTTTGTATTTGCACCAATTCCTATAGTTAATTTCAATATGAGCTGCTTTTGTAGCTCTGAGTAGGTACAGTTAGTAATTAAGGTATGGCCTTGTGTATGTAAAATTGGTAATTCAGATCTCAACTCGGAATATGTTAAGTCGGTAATACGATTCTTGTAGCATGTTTTTTAAATTTTATTCTTTAATACTTGATACGGCATGTGTTATACTGGCCTTAAATTTTATGCCTTGACTGAATTTACTGCTAGTTACCAATAAAATAATATGATTTAACCTGCATTCACTAAATAACAACTATTTTTTATGTCTTTTAATTATTTTTAAATTCATTTAATTGTTTGAAATTTATTTTCCCATATGGATAACCTTACAATAATTCATTTTTCTGTGATAATTTAATTTAAACGTGCCTCTTAAAAATAATCATACTAAAACTCTTTCCACAAACGTCTAAAATTGCCTGCATTTAAACCCAAGCACATAGAATGCATTATAAATCATCCAATTACATAAGAAAATTAAAAGTAATGCCCACATTGCCAACACTTTTTACCTGCACTTCCACAAAAATGACTTTGACAGAGTAAGTTTAGTAAGATGAATTACTTTCCAACGAAATAAACAAAAAACTATGAAAACAAAGCCATTGTTATCGATTTTGAGAAGCATCGAATTTTATTCCAGTTCCATCCACTAAAACAACAGCTTTCTCGTTAAGGCGTTTAGTTACTTCTTGAAGAGAAATTTATGGCTTTCCGCTCTATTTCATTTGTCTTCTTTTCATCATTGTTTTCTAATGATCGTCATCGTGAGTTCTGACGGTTATAGATAGAAAATGAAGATGTAATCGTATTTCCATCTGTCTGAGAGCAATTTCTATTTATTTAGAAACCCAGTGAGGAATGTAAAACCATAAATATTCTTTGATGAGTGATGTAATTTATAAAATGTGGGTGATTGCTCATATCGTATTTAAAAGCAACTGTTTAAATGTATGATAGCTTCATATAATTTAATAATGTTAAGAGTTAATTTAGTACGTATATATTTTTAAATAACTCTTTATCAATTTTTTATACACAATTGCATAAAGGATAAACGTTAAGGTGGCTAAAAGGTGCCTGAGTTAAATTTATATTTATTTAGAAGCCAATTTACGAACGTAAAAGCATAGATATGCTTCAAAGATTGTTGTAATTTTTAAAATGTACGCGATTATTCACATTATATTTCAACGCTACTGTATAAATGTATAATAGCTTCATAGAGTTCAATAATGGGAACAGTTAATTTAATAACTATTCTAAGTATCTTTTTTGCATATTTTAAGAATAGTTATATTTGGCCTATGAGAAAGGAATCCCTAACTTTGAAGAGACATAAGTTCGAAACAATGAGAGACCGAAGAAAAGTGACAAGTGGTATGTTTGATAGACAGGCATGGAATTTTTAATACGTGTATTTAATGTTGATTGATGAAAGTAAATTTAATGATGGCAGCATATAGTTTATAGATGAGGCCCATTTTCATTTGAGAAGATCTTTCAATAAACAAAACTGGTTAATATGGGGTACTGAAAACGTGTTTCTTGCAAAACCACTGCATTGTGCAAAAGTGAATGATTGAACTGTACTATTCAGTAAAGGGAACATAGGGCGTTGTATTTAATATTCTCAAACTCTTTACCTACAAATAAAGTTTTTTTTTTTTTTGAAAATTTAAGAACAAGGGTGAGCATAAAATTTCCAAGGTCAAAATGAAGTATTATGAAATTTCAACTTTTTAATTTGTGTTTTTGTTTAGCATTTATAAAAAAATTAAAGCTCTGAATCATTATTATTCGTTGGTTCTTTTAAAACAACAGCTCTGGATCATGTTAATAACGTATATTATAATTCCATTTATTTTCAAATCATAATAATTGAAGAACAATTTATTTTGTAATAGTTTTGAAGTAATTAAAATAAAAACAAAATATTTATACACGGTGTTCTGTAAAGGACTGACTCATTTGAAAAATCAATTACAAATTGGAAGACGATGGAAATGTACCATTTACTACATTCTTCTTAAGCAACTGATTATTATACAACAATTTTCAAAAATAGTTTTAGAATTCAAACACAGATGGCGTTTTTGAATGAAAAATTTAAATTAAAAGATTCAAATAAATTTTTTTTAAGTAAATTTTTAAACAAAATGCAGTTTTTACAACATGCTACTGAGGTTTGATCAAATCCCTAAGGTACATGGGGATGATATACTGAAGTTGTTATAATTACAACTCTGTTGGCTGATTGCCCTAAAGAAATTAAGTGATTTGAACAAATCCATTAACTGTTTTAGTGAAAAGATGAAATAATATAGTTTAGATCTTAAAAGTATATATTTATTAAACCATGCATTATTAAATGTAGAATAGGTAATACAATAATATACATTGAAACACAAATTATGTATTCGAAACTAATTAACAAAAGAAATAGGTACTTATACAAAAATGATTTTTTTTTTATTTTAAACATTTTTATTGAATGTAATTAATAAATAATAATGTTCATTCATTTTTATTAAAACACGTTGTTGATTTGTGGCACCTCGAGTTACAAAGTACATGATTTTTTTTACCGGCACATCTTTTTGATTTACATTGTATTTTGATTGTTCACAGAAACACTTTTTAAATCCTTGACCTCCAAATAAGGATATTTTTCCTGCAATCTCACGCATACTTAGTTAGTTTGTAGGACTGTTTCGGTAAATGTTATAGTAGCTATTTGAAGAGCGTTTCTAGTTACCCAGTCTTTTTTAATTCCAACTAAATATCCAATTTGGTATAAATTATTTTGTACATCTAAGACGAATTTTGTACACCTAAAAGAGGTAAAGGGGAGTGATAATAAGTGAAATATAGAGCTGTTTGAGACCTGACTTGTTTATTTCATCTTTTTATTACAATAGTTAAGGGATTTGATCAAATTACTAACTTTATTTATTAAAGTCATCCCACAGAGTTGAAATTTTTACATCTTCCGTGAATTGATATTCAACATTAAGAATTTGATCAAATCTCCATATTCATCATTTCCTTGTGACAGTAATATTGAAAACATCATATTGCAATTTGTGCAATATATTGAGATCATTTTTCCCCCTTTTTTTTTTTCTCCAATCAACGGAACTATTTGTTGGAAAACTTTGTAACTGTTGCGAAAAGTTCCCAAGGAGTTAAAATTCCACAATTTCTCATTTCTCAATTAGAATGCAGTTTATGGTATATTTCTCTAGGGTACCTCTTTTTTTTTAATTAATATTTAAAATGTGTCAGTTCTTTTTGGGAAACTCTGTAAATAGTTGCATAAATATGTTTGAGTACATTAATTTAAAATGCAATCTTAATCTATAAAAAGTTACATTTTTGTAAGAAATATTAATTAATCAGGTAAAACTATGACTTTTTTTATCTACTTTGATTTTCTCTTTTCTCTAATTAGATAAAAATTGCACGCTTTATTTTGAAAACAGATCTTATCAAAAGTTACGTGATTTAATACCGAATCCTTATTTTAACTTGTGTTCCCTCTCCCTCAATGCGAGTACAATTCCGGTTTATTTTGCCTTTTAATGCCAGATGCAATAAATTCAACCTTTTAATCACAAAGCATTTGAATAGAAAATTAAAACGATAAATCACGTTGGATTTCAATGGAAACTTTACCTCGATCTTAACTACTTCCCTTCATTCTAAACTCTAGCGGAACACTCAAACTCGCCAGTTTCTTTTGTCTTTGCGAAAAATATCTAAGGGAACCCAAAGTAAATTTTAAACTACCCGTGAAGAAATCAATACGAAATATTCCGTGAATCCATAGCCTAATGCATGACGCTGTCTCCTAGTTAGCATGAATCTGAATTTAGGAACATAGTTTTCCCATTTGCGAAGCTTCCATTTTGAGTAATGGTACCTGCATTGAGTTGAAGCAATGGTCATTTATTTTGTCCTCTAAGACTGCCAGGTTGAGGAAATTGAGAGAAATATGTGTTTGCTTCACTTTTGGACTTTGTGCCTAAAACACAAATTCGGACTTATTTCGAGGTATCTTGCTTTAAATGATGACTGATATTGATAAAACTAATGGAGGTATCGCGGAAGTTGAATGAATCACAAGCGAACCATCAAATACTTTTGGTTGATGCGGACATTAAATCGACGAAATTATTATTTTTTTAAGAGCATAATATTTTTCTCAATTGAAGTAAAACTGATCAGAGTCTATGACTTATAAAAAAAAAAATCATAAGTCTTAAAAAAAAAAAAAAAAAAAAAATTGGAGCCATGACGACTCTCTTTATCATAGATAAAAAATAGTTTTTGTGACATTAGGAAGGTTTTCGTATTGTATTTCGTACTATTTCTCTAATTGTATATAGTCTATCTTAAAATTATATAGAGGATGATGAAAAAATGACCGACCCTTTTTTAATTTTTAAACATGAGAAATTAAAATATAATCAGATATAAGCGTGTACCATTTGCTGTATTGGTACTAAAAACAATAACAAAAACTTTTCAAAAATAAAAATGTTCTTATCTTCATCTCAAAACCGTGTTTTTATTATATAAATACAACTTAGTTCAATCATTTATTGAATACTCTGCAACTTGGTTAGTTTATTAATTCAGTTACAAAAACTAAGGGGACTCAAAATTCCAAAATATTTACGTTTAGAATTATTTTTCTGAAATTTTTAATGCAGTAATCTATGATGCTTTGAAACTTAAAAAACTATTTTAAATTTTAAATTTTAAAAAATAATATTTTTTAAAAAATTAAAAAAAATTCAAAATTCTGATATATCCTAAATTTGATATATCTCAAAAACTTTTTTTTAAAAAAAATCAGTTCATTTTTGCATAAAATTACTTCTAATAATTCATATAAAAATTGTCTCCATGATTTTTCAATAAAGTAATTAGAAAAAATAAAATATTTATATATATTTTGTGTAAAAACTGTATAAAACCCATAGTATGCTAAGCTCCAAAAACTTTTTAACAAAAAGTTAAATAAAAAAAAACATAATTCCTGAAGACAAATTAAATAAATATATATGAAAAATAATTGTTTAAAATTTCATAGATTTATAACAAGTAGTTTTTAATTTATATTAATTTAAACTCAAAAAAGGGACAAAAAGTCATCACCGAGAAAAACAATTTCTAAGTTTCAAGATAGAATGCCTGCTGAGATATAGTTGTCATGTAACAAAAACTTAGATATTTCATGTTCTACTAATGACTGAAACAACATTTTTGTGCCATTTTATTCAAAAATATTTGTAGTATTTTGTACAATAAATGTTTTTTGAGAATTTAAGAAATTGTGAGTCCCAGACCCACTTAAATTGATGAAATTTAAGGATTTTTTTCTTCAGGATAACATGATAAAGTAAAACTGATTAGATAGAGTCTATGCTTTATATAAAAATTAAATCAACTATGACAAGGACGGGAAAAAAAAATTTTAAATCCATGACGACTACCTTTGTCATAGGATAAAAATTGTTTTTGTAGTATTAAGAAATTCTTCTCAGAGTATTGTGTCATCTTATATGCGTGTTAAAATTATACAATAAAGTTAGTTTATTAAAACAAGATATTAGATCGATAAAATTAATGGTTTTTATACCTAACAATATAATTTTATAAAACAAAATAAAACATAGTCAATGCTTTATGAAAAAAATCAAAAATCCTAAAATTTAAATAAAACATTACCAACATGAACAAAATATATGATTTTTGAGGCATTCTACACAAGATATTCCATCGCAATTCTAGGAATTTTTAGCTCTTATATGTATTAAAATGATGTAATTAGGTTTGTTTATTAAAATAGACATTAAATCGAAGAATTTTGTTTATGTCAATAGCATAATAGTTGTAAAATGAAATAAAATTTATCTGGCAGATTCTATAATTCATAAAAAAAATCCTGCGTCCTAAAATTAAAATAAAACTTAACAATGAAAAAATATGATTAGGTAAATCATTATAAGTCTAAGTTCATCCAATCAATGAATATATTTAATTTTAAGCTTCAGCAAACTAAAGTTTTCAAAAGATTAAGTTTGATTTTAAACCACTCATTTCGTTAAAAAAGTCTTGTAAAAAGTAAAAGTCAATAATTGGTCAAAATTGAGGATATTTATTATTAGAACACTTAACTGTTGTTATTATTAGTTAAACAAAACACGTGGATTTTTTTCTATTTTTCTGTGAAAAATCTGTAATTTTTTTTTAAATTCTTAAAAGAATTATTAATTTATATTTAAATAGCAACTATTAATAGATATATCTAAGGTTCAATATAGCCAGCAAAATATGTCAAATTTCGAAGTAATTTTCTTATGTAATAATGTATTTTAGCTGGATCATTGATGTTCATCCAATTTTACTAAAAGATAGCATGTTAATTCTGAAATCACCCAATTCTTATGCATTTCATCAGAAGAAACATTTGTAGGCTTATTTTGAAACAAAATCACCGCAATCTAAAAATATAACACTGGATATAACACCGCTTACTATAATTTTCATTACGAGAAAGAAAATAACGTCAAACAGTAGACGGTTGTTATTTCCTAACTGCGACTTTGAGAGAATAATGAATATCACTTCATCCTCTTATTTGTATCACTATATATTTCACTTTCTAGTAATATGGGCGTAACCGATGCGCACAAATATGTAAAATATGTAACGGGCGGGGCACTGAATATTCAACATTTATTGATCGGAAAACACTAAAACGAAATTAAAAACAAGAGAAAAATGTAGAGTCCAACGCAATTTTTATCCATACCGCCTCCCACGGGACGCAAAGCGGATTATGAGTCACATCTTAATGAGATATCTATTGAGATTCCAAAGTCCGTAGACTCTCTTTTGTAATGAATGCTTACTTTACATAAATATTTGGGTTTGCCTGAAATAGAAGAAGTGGAAACGAATCTACCAAAAAGTAACTTATGCATGTGGATGTTTCTATTAACTCTACGTGTTTGATTTACATCACAGTTTTCTACAGTTATATTTAATTAGGCTAACGCAAAATGGGAAATATTATAAATATTTTATTTATAGATTGGCTTTTAGATAATAAATATTTTACTTAGGGACTTAGGAATGGCCTGGGGATGCCTAAATTTACTAGGTTTATTAATAATACTACATAAAGATAGTAGAATGCATTTTACTCAGTAGTATGTTCCAAAAGAAACATTATAAACACTCCATGTAAAAAACTATTTCAACTACAGAATAAGATAATTGCAAAATAATATAAGTTTTTCAGAATTTATATATGCACACAATATTTCGTACTTCACTTTAAAATTATATTCTCACTATTAAATGTTTAATCTTTTTGTTTTTAGATTAAATTACACGCTTAGTAATAAATATCTATCAAATCAAGTTCTCTTAAAATTTTGTAATTACATTTTTATCTATATGTATTAAATCCAAAAAATGACAAGCAAAACTTGCCTATTTTTTTCTGGCCTGATAACCTGTTAATAGAAAAATACCTTAAGCTACAATTTATGTTTAAAAATGTTATAATTAATTCAGCATTTTTGCATAAAACCATTAATTTAAAAAATTACATTTTACATAGTAATATATAAAAGTATTAATAGCTTTAATTTGGTTATAGTTTAAAGATTTACTATTATATGTTTTAATTTTCTTCTTGTTAGCTGTAAGTATTTGAAATATTTACTATGTGTTTACAAAAACAGTACATTGTAAAATAACCAAACAATATTTACTTAAAAGATAATAAATCATGACAAAAACGTTTTTTATACAATATTTTCCAGTTCTTACAAGAATGAAGCGAATGTGTTTATTTTTGGCTTAATTTCTCTCTTTTTTGTTACAAGCTATTCGTTAGCTATCTTTAGAAAAATATAGCTTCAAATGGTGCATGAAATCAGGATTAAAATCGGGGATGAGAGCGGATTTTGAGAATTCAATTTCTTAGTTTTAGACACCTGAAAAGTAAACAAGCTTTGAGATAGAAACTTAATTAAGGGATTAAAGGATACTTATAGGCAGAATTTCAATCGAATCCGATTTGAGATTGGTTACTTTGAAAGAAGAACTTGCTGTTCTTATCATGTTGTTGCAAAGCAGTAAAATTCATTGAAGGTTTCTTGATCGAAAAGTAAGATTTTATACTTTTCTTTCACTCAAATTGATAAATAAGTTAGCTGGATTAAAAAGACTGATGGTCTGCTTTTATCGATAACTGAAAATATATTCAGCAGTGTGTTTAATTAAGATATGTCAGATAATTTGTTTAAAATTATAGTTAAGTTTAGTTTCAAAATTTGCTTAATTTCAAAAAGATTGATTGTTTCTTTCCTGGGTGAAATTTAGAATACAAAATAATATCCCATTATCATTTACTTTTTACAAAGTATCTTTTCCTCCATTTTTTGTATTTATATCAAGTACTAATAAGGATTGTAAATTTTTTTTGGCTGAAATTCGCTTCCTATTCATAGAGCACTGAGTTATGAATAATGGTTTGTAATTTTAATAACAGTAATTTCAATATATATAACAAATTTAACATTTACCCAAAATAATTTTATTCAATACTGAAGTCCATCCGAGTAGATAGCAAACAAATTGTAAAATTTTTTCAAATTATTAATGTTTTCTCATTTCTCAACGGATATATTCGCATGCAAGCAATTTATTTAAAAACGTAAAAGTAGGAATTATGTTAATAAAAAAAATTAAATGTAATCTCAATGTAATTATGTATTTTGTTAAGGGAAGTTGGAGTTTAAGACATTTGCCTCTCTACCTTATGTTGAAAAAACATTATGTAAGGAAAATTTGCTCAGCTATTTAAATAATTATGAACTTGAAAGAAAAAAAACATACCTATGTTTTTATGTATTGAAGTATTTTCAGCGTAACATGTAAAAAAAATTCTGGTGTTCTATAGAATTTCTTAATAATTTCATTTTGATGAAAATAAATCTGTACAAATGCTTGAATTTTTCATTTGTTAAATAATGTTGCTCTCAATTGTATAATGTATTGGTAAGAACATATGTTACAAATTTTAAACCTTTTTTTAGTAGTGTTTTAATAAATGTTACTTACATATAAAAATTATTGCTTTAAAATATTAGAAATCGAAGCTGAAAACGAAACTAGGAATTAAGGCTAACTAAGATATAAGGAAACTAGGAATTAAAAAAAAATACTTCTAATTTAGCAAAAATTATTTGTTTGCACTGTCAAATCCAGAAATGTTTTAAGTTTTTTTTTTTTTTTTCCCCAATAATAATCTCAAAATTTATTTTTAGACATTCTTAAACTCCTAATTCCATGCTCAAAAAGGGAAAAACATGTCTCTCACTAGTTACATTATAATAATAATAACAGTGCATTAATTAGTCATTTAGGATATGGGATTAAAAAATTCCATTAATTTTAAGTAACTCTCAGACAAAACTTGTATAAGAAGAGCATATTTAGTTTTCAACAAGATAATTATTAATTAAAAAAATTATAATTTTTTGCCATAAAACTATAGCGATACCATATCATATTTAAAAATACATTTGCATTCATGTATTTAATACTTACAAAAGTTCCATAAATAACTCACTAGAATACTTCTCGTTTTTTTTTTTTTTTTCTTTTTTCGATTTTGCTTTTTATTCGATTATTTTCCCATCACTATTCGATCGATTCTTCTCCTATTCCTCTATTCTTCCGTTCATTATCTCATTCTCCATTATCCTTCCTTTCTGAAAGCACCTGTGTAGATAATGGAGGTCGCTTTCTTTGAGCTTGGGAGATTCCCTTACATTCAAATGGAAATCGCTCTATACCTCGAATCATAATCGAAATCAAGTCTTTTAGGTGAAGAGCCCAAAATTAATTTTTTAAATTTAATGAATTAATAGTTTTATCAATCAAACTCTTCATTTTTAGTGTTACCTAATTGATAGTTAACGATAATAATAGTAAAATTAAAGGACTAGTAACTACGTTAATTAATAACAAGGGGGTTAATTAATACCAATATTCTTCGGGAAATGGATATGGTAATTTTTTTAATGTTGTTGTTCAGATGTATTCCTGTTTTTAGATTGTCAATTATAAAAGAAACTAATTTTTTTAAATACTGTAAAATAAACACTTGTGTAACTTCTGCTTTTATTTTTTGTGTTTGTTAATAATATAAGTTACTGATGATTTAAAAAAAATTATTTGAAAACAAAGTAAAGGAAAAGATTCTGAAATGATTTTTTTTTTATTATTGACATAGAACTGCACTTGTTATAATTCAAAATGTGTTTGTATATTCAAAGAAAAAAAATTTTCATACAGTTCTGGATTACATGATGGAAACATTTTTGAAATAAAAAAAGTTATTCAAAGAAATATGTATGTAATTTTTTATTAGTTATGCTTTATGCTAACAATTACAGAAATGAACAATTTAACCAGATAATCAGTATATAATTTTTTTAAATATAATTATAATTCTTGTAACATGTGGTCCAGATGATAATACCAGTAATAATATGGACAAATAATACATTAATAATCAATCAATACGCCTTGTTTTTCTTTAATTTTATCAATCTGAATGTCATAAAGTCTCACATTTCCTAAGAAAATGGTGTGGGCAGATTTTCCGACGATTTTTCTATTGCCTTTTATGTTCAACTTTATTACTGTTGCCCATGATGTTTTTATAAATTTCACGCTCAAGGTTTAGGGTCCCATAAGTTTTCTATATGGTTGATATCTGGACACACTGAGGGCCAATTAAAAACTTTGAAATGGTACCCATACAGAGGCAACGTCTTTCTGATATTCATAATTACGATTAGTAAGAAGATGGTCTTCTGATAGAAAATGGTTGTTAAGACATATTGATAATGACTTGAGTTCATTGTTGAGTCGATAAATGGTTTAGGAGTAGTTTTATTAGCAGCTAACTCTTCCGGTATCATGACACTGCCTCCCCCAAACCCGTGATTTGAAAAGTACCTGTCCTTTGGCCGAATATCATGCCAATAATAATTAAATCCATCAGGAACTTTTAAGTTAAACTTCTTTTAGTTCGAAAATACGACATTAGCCCACTTGGCTCCGTGAATCAAATATTTTTTCGCGAATTACAGTCGACACTTTTTATCCTTCTTCTTAAGAGTCACTTTGCCTTTCATTTTTTTTTGTATTTTAAAATTTTATCATTCATTGTCACTTTTCGTACTTTTCTAGATGAACAAGGAAGCTTTAAATCATTAACAAATAGTACAGAAAACATTTATTACTAGCACACCTTATAACTTGTCTTTAGAGTCGTGAATTTAAGCAATATGACTGACCTACTTGTATTTTGCTCTTGGCCATACTTTCAAGGTTCCTTAAAAAAAAAATTGAGCTACAGCCTTGGATCGCGTGATTCAAGCAGTAATATTTCGTCTAAATAATCCAAAATGTTTCAATCCCAGAATACGTAATCGTTCTTCTTTTGAAAACGATATTCCTCGACTCATTTTAACAATAAGCTTTTTTGCGAAAGCAATGACCTAGTATTGTGTACATGGGTTGTACACTTCTGCAACATGTCACAAAACTTCGGAAATATTCAAACGTTGTATCTCACATCAGAAAAAAATAGTAGTTTTATCTTTTTGTTTTTGTGTTACAAAGTATTTTTGTTTTAAATGGAACAACTATTGTGATTATCTGATTAAAATTTTCATTTCCGTAATTGTTAGCACAATAATATATTGAATAAAAAGTTGCTTAAAATTTTAATTGTGTAGTTTTATTTTTTTATTTCAGCATTTTTTCTAGTGTCCCTATCATATTGTCCAGGACTGTAATAGAGATGTGAAATTATTCTAGTTGTTAGTACAGTAGGCTTTTAATTTGTCAGAAAATCAACAAGTCAAGTTATTTGAACAGTGTATTAATTTAATTATTACTTTGGAAAACATATTATATTCTAAAAACACCTTTAACTACCTTATTTCATTGATTATAATATTTTTCTTTAAATGATATTTTATTTAAGTTCTAATGTAAGTTGGTTTAGTATATTCGATAAATTCATTAATATTTACACTTCACAAAGGAAATTGTGAGGCAATATGGATTAATGTATACCAATCAAAAACAAAATACACATCGTAAGAATATAAATTAGTAAAGTGTCTAAGTAGATAGTTTTAATAAGGTAAATGAAAACTGTTAAAAAATAACTACGCATTTTTTCAAGTTCAATAAAATAATAACGTAAATTTCTAAAAAAATAAACCTCATACTCGATCTTAAAAGATATATAAATATCATAAAATTAAGGAACCTGATGAATCTATATTGACTGTTGACTCTATAGTGAAGTTGAAAAAGCTGCATTCATATTTATAATAACACATTCTCATATTATTAAACAACCTGTTTTTCTGCAATAAAATGCAATTTAAAATATCGGTTGAACAAAAGACTTCGCTTGCATATATGCTATCTTAGATGCAAAAAGTTCACAATCTTTCAATTATCTTGCAAGTCAAAATTAAAATAAATAATTTGGTTATTGTCTCTTATACATCTGATCACATATCTCTTCTAGGTAGTATAAATCACATTTTAATGCGTTCTATTTAAATCAATTAAGATATACAGTATTAACTTTATTTTCCGATAACGTGTTCTACTTTAAGATAAATGATTTCTCACTTGACATTTTTTTTTCTGAAGAGGGTTTTATAATAATTAAAGGTGTATAACTGGTAAAATATATTTCTCTTGGAAATCACACAATTTTTCATTGATTTCTTACCTTATTTAGCACATTTTCACAATTTAAACTTATACCCTATTGATAAGAGTTACAGAAATAAACCACGTAAGATATTTTAGGACACCCTATATACAAATACTAGACTGCCATGCAATACAAATTAATCCGTAAAGTATGAATAGAACAGATACACAAAATTTCCATTTGCATTATCTGAAATACACATGATTTAACAATCATCCATAGTTTAAACACTCCTGTAACTAGTGTTTTCTTAAATCTCTTACAAACTATTTGAAGTTTGTATTTCGTTTGAGCAGAATATTCTAACAGGATCGTGATTTTGGCATCGTAAAAAAGTATTTCCCTTCAAAGAAAAGCCTATTACACGGAACACTATACACCCACATTAAGGAGAGTTGCCAATATTCCTTAGAGCAAATCGAAACTTCGACTGCGAGGAAAATGAACCTGTAAGCCAGATGTAAGTCAAATGGAAGGAACCGCATGCAGATATTACTTTTTGTTTCATTTATTTGATGTCATTCTTACGTTGCATTTTAACTTCTATCTGGAAAGCAAATTACATTTGGTCGCTTCAAACAGATTGCTAGATCGTGAAACATTAAGGTAAATTTGTTTATGACTTACTTTTATGTTTTCACTTTTTCTGTATTTGTTGATGCACGTTACTCGTTTTTACGAATCCAAGAGTACTTATACAAATTCTTTTTGGAGTAATAAGTAATGCCGCATAATTCGTTTAGATTTTATAAGTGGAGTAATACGAGGTTGCTTACTTTGAAATTCTCGAAATAATTCTGAAGTTTTTATTCTTCGTTCTTGGTTATTTGAAGGTAAAAATGGAATGATACATTTAAAAACAGAAGTAACAAACTGTTACTTAAATCACAATGATATAAAACGAAATTGTATGTGTAATATGAACAAATTAGTTCGCAATTCTTAGAAAGGAACATTGACATATGTTGAGACATTAAGGTTGATTTTCGTAAAAATATTATAGATGATGACGTAAGTAACTTCAATAATTTAGATAAATAGGTCACAAAGGTATTTTTAACGAAGAAATTAGGAAAATATATTACCATTTTTTTTTAAGTGTAGTTTTCAAATTAATTCAGGTAGCACGAGGTGTAAGTGAAATATATTTGAAGGCAAAAATGTATTAAAGGTTTAAGTATCTTGGCAAGCGAACGGAGGCGTATTTCAGGACGTTACAGGGGTAAGTCTAAAATTACTTCTATTTATTGTGTCATGTTTAACAAGAGGCTAATACAAAATAAGTAAAGTAACTCAATCAGAAATAAATTTTAATATAATGTAATTAAGAAATTTGGCAAATTCATACGCAGAAGAATTAAGGTAGGAAACAATCTGACATAGGCTTAACGTATCTTAATGTTAATAGTAAAATTGAAAAATATAAACAAGTTACATTATAAGTTTATCTGATACTTATAAAATACTTGATGCTAATTAGGCCATGCTTATTTTTTATATGATTCTTTAGCTCAAGGGGGAATATTAAAATTTTATATTATTAATAAAGCCTATTTTTTGAAACTTTGTGCATAAATTTCAACACATCATTCATCTCAAAATTTCATGATGAAATCAACTATCGTTATGGACATTCGCTATATTTTTTAACTAAGGTTAATAATTAAAAATATAATGATATAATTAATCCATTAAATGATTATCTAATATAAGTATTTTTGCCACTTTATGAAATATCCATAAACTTCCCGATGGCTAATGAGGCTATATTTTGTGTAATTTTATTATGATTTTGAATGTAATTTGGTTGCATCTCTATTTTTTTACATGGTGCAGAAAGATCTAAATGAAAGGTTTCCAACGAACTTTTTAAAGTTTGGCTTAGTTTTGATGTGTAAATGAATCCTTACGGCAAAAAAAAATCCATATACAATTATTAAAACCTTCAAAGAATTACAACAGTACCTTTTTTATTTCATCAACTAGAATATAAGATATAGCCAGCGTTTGGATTTTTTTTTTGTGCGCACTTTACTAATATGAGTGATAACTGAAAGCTCACCAAATTTTCGCACACTCTACAAAAGTTCAGCATTACACACATTTAGATGGTAGTTGAACTCGTTCCAGACAATTTGTAGTGTAATCCCGTCAATGGTCATCAGTGCATCATTGATCGATCTTTTTATAAAAAATTTGGTAGTGGGGGATACATAATAAAGGTCCTTAATGAACCCCCAAGGTGTGTCCCTCCCTTCGCCCCCTATCACATTTGCACGTGCAGTGCATTTGAATATATACCGTTTTGAAAAAGATATTAACCTTTTATATTTTCCTTGTATTTCAGCTGTTTTGTTGTTCAATTGATCCTGCAACACTTTTCAAAGTATTTCTGAAAGTCCTCCGTCCCTTGTCGTGTAAAAGTGCTGAATGTTTTGGCATTTGACATTCATTATAACCCTTAAATGCATATTGTTGCCAATTGTCTACACTCCTTAAATCTTTAGAAATGTAGATCTGCATCGTACGTTTAATACCTCGTATCTCTTTTTGTAGCAACCATTGCATAAAGCTTTTTTTTTTCTAATTTTAATTTTACCAAAACTATTTTATCACTTCCGAACATAACTAGAACCTTTGACAGTTTATTTCTTTTTCTATAACAATTTTTATTGTTGGGGGCGCTCTTGGCTGAGTACAATTTCATTTCAAAGGGTGTTACGAATTACGATAATTTATATAAAAAGTAGTTAAAACACACAGGAAAAATAGCTTTCGGATAGTAACAAGGTAGGATTAATGAATAATATTCATATTTTTGCATATACTAATAAATTTATGAAAGAGAAATCTAGCTTTTTTTGTGTGATGTAAAAATACATCAATATGCAAAATTCTTATGCTGTTTTTAATTTTTTTTTTTTTTTTTTTCATTAGCTACCTCCCATTTCTTAGTTGATTTCAAATTTTATTTATTAAAAATAATATTCATCCATTTAAAGGTTAAGACAGTACAAGAGCTAATAAAGAAATTACAACCAAATGTCTATCTTAAGGAATCCAATTACGTTCGTAACACTTTTAAAAACCATAAAAATTCCATAGTACTTTTGCATTTTTATATTCATCTATATATTTATTGATATGAATGTTTAAATTACTTAAATTTACTATTTATTTTAAATTGAATGAATTTTACGTTTACGGGAACCTTATAACAGAAAAAAATTATTTCCTGGTTTAAAAATAATTAATTATTTGTTTATTATGTTAGGAATGAACCAGAATCTTATTCATATTCAATAGCCATGAAGAGTTCTAACAAATTGTATGTGTTTACAGTCTTTTTAGGCATTCTCATTAAGGTATTTCCTGATATAAATGATCGTAATTTTATTAAAAATTAATTCAAATGCCATAGGTTTGGTCATTGCTTATATAGCACTCCTATAAATATCCATGAAAAATTTCATTGAAATATTTATCAGGTTTGTTTTCGAAAACTTGTCACTTTTCGCTTGACAAAGCAAAAATTTGGAGCATAATTATAGCAACAAAAATTAAATTGTGTATTTTTGGTGAAATTCGTGCTTTCAACGTAGTCGGATACCTTAAGTAATGCGACATAAATGAAAGAAAATTTTCTGTGAAATATAAGAAGAATAGAAAAGAAATATTATGACATCAAAAATATGACAATAAAGTGTTGAATACTTGTACTTTTAAATGGGCCGTAATGTTTAAAATATATTAGTGTTTATATCCTATTTAAATACCTAAGAAGGTGCATATTTTAGAACACCTAACTTCATTTAGTAAAACATTTTGCAGACAAATTAAAAAAATGTCACACATTTTGCACCTAGTTTTATGTAGTAATTTTAATAAGTATTTAAAAAAGAATATTTTCTTTGTACAACTCTTCAAATGTTTTTTCGCAAGAAAAATAATTTTTTTTCTAGTTCATAGAAGATTATTCCCCATACATTTGCTTTTAATAGATTTAATTCTGTTGAAACGTTCAGGAAATATATGTTTAAAATGTACAATTTCGTTATACCACTTAAGTTTAGTTTAAGGGTTTAGTGTTCGCACACACACACGTCATTTTATACATTTGCCACTTACATCTTTCCACAGTTTCAAACAGTTTTCATGTAAAAAAATCTATACATTCCGAGTTTTTACAAATTCATAGTTTCATTCTCCTCCTGAGATTCCCCTCCTATTTTTCTACACTTTAGTGTGTATAATTCTCAGTACTAAACATCTATGTGTAGTTTAGAAATAAGTCTAGATCTGCTATTTGTTGAAACTTAAAAAAAGGTGAGGGTGGTAAACACAAAAAAAAAGAAGAAGAAACTAAAGGCTCACATTGGGGTGTTTCATCAAAGGAGTTATTTTACGCTAAATAATTTTCTATAAACTTTAGGATAAACTATACTCATAGAACTGTTTTAAAATGTGTTTATCTGTCCTGAGTCGGTCGATACAAATCATTAAAATGTAAGTAATTTAATAACCCGTGAATCGATTTGATTATAATTTGACAAAGATGACGAATAGAAATATTGCTCGAAAACGTTAAAATAATTTAAATGAAATTTTTCAAAAACTCTTATTATTAAGGTTGAAAATAATATTTCAGTAAAACTTATAAAATATCAAATGAAGCTATTTTGATGAGGGTATTAAAATAATGTGAACAATTTTACATCAAACTATTCAGCTAATTCAATAAAATGAGCATATATATTTTTTACTAACTTTTGTATGAAAATGCTTGTTTTTAGAAAAAAAGTGGTAAAAAAATACTTATATTAAAAAAATGTGGATCATAAGTTAACCATAGTTTTCACTAATAATAACATTTATTTACTCCTTGTGGAAAATACAATATAAAGTAAATTCCTTTTTAGTGCTTCCTACTCGAATTTTTCCTATGTTGACCTTTAGAAACTTTGTAAGAAAAGTGACTCCTAAATTTTAAATTCTGGTAACATTCATCAAATTTCATTTAGTGAAACAATTCTTAATCGTAGAGATGCGGCTCAAATAGAATGAAAGATTTTCTAAGTTTAGAGAATGTGGCTTTTATTGTGAAATATTTTCAGCTAACGAAACTTACGATCCCGAGGGGGATAAAACTTATCCTACAAATTAATAACCCTGTTATAAATGAAAAGTATGCAAATGTATTTCATTTTTGATAGGACGACAGTTGTCTTCAAAGATAATAGTCAATTTATATTTTCCCATCAACATTAAATCCCTCATCATAAACCAAATTGAAATACATTTGGCAAAATCTAAAATTACACTATCTATAATTTGTGTGCCATATTTCAACACAGAGAAATTAAACAAGAATGTGCATTAAAACAGAGATTCTACACTAATAAGATTATATGAAGGGGCTAATCTTAGAGTAGTATTAGTCGAGTACTGTTCATTTTGCGAACGAAAGGTTTTCCTCTCTACTGATAACCCTTTTTTGGTTAAATGTTCATTATTGTACTGAGACCTGGTGGCGAACTATTGAGGTTATGGTTTAGTTAACCTTTTCTTCCAACATTTAAACTTGCTTTTTTATTTGTGGATTTATGTCAAAATTGTTAAAAGTATGACTCACACCACTCTGGCTTTAAACCCCTTTTATAATGTATTTGAAATTAAAAAGAATTTCACAAGAATAACATTATTAAAACTGGTTTTGTTTTATGGGTAGTTTGCATACTCATTTTTAAGGAAATTATCTATATATATAATTCTCTTGCGTAACATCCAAATTCGGCTGTATTTCTGTGAGCAGAATGGCAATGACTTCACACGAATCTTCGAAACGTACTCTATGCACGAATTTCCAAATTCAGCAATCCAGCCAATAGTCTACAGATAGAAATTATTGCCTATTTAAAACGTATTGATTTAATAGTTACGATGATGCAAGAATAGATAGATGTGTATATTTCTTTTGGAATGGAATTTCGGATAAACCAGACTTTTCGGAAAAGTTATCTGCTGGAACATGTTCCGGAGGTCACCGGGTTTGCATTCAGCGCTAAATCGCCAACTTTCAAAAAGTCGTTAAGAGGCATTGTGCAATAAATCTGAACCTATATTCATTTCTAATCAGTGCAAATTCAGCTATTACGAATTGAAAACTATCAAAATAACGAATAAAACCACCCACTCAACTTCAAAATCTCATATGAAATTAAATTTTTTTTTTTTTTTTGGAATTAGGGCTAATTTTCTCGCCAAATTTGATTTTCAAAAAATTCCTGTTGATTGAATGCCGGATAATTGGCCTTTCACTGTTTTATTTTCTAAGTATCGCAAAAAAGATTATGCGAACATATGATTGCTTCGTTAAGAAATTCCGATAAACAACTTTAATTATTTTAGCGCTTCATACTATACCAGCCCGTAAATTTTAATTGTTCAATGAAATAACCAATCTTTTTTAAATATATGTACTATACTGTTTATTTTTGTTGTTTTCCAAAAACTTTCTACAACTTTGCCACACTCTCCCTGCTTAATGCGTCTCGACAGCAGTAGGATAACGACGTTGCAAGAATTCTCTCTTCATAAATAACAAAACGTTTTCAATTTCATGGCATGCAGCTGAAATAGCTTTATTATATTTTAATAGCTATATTATATTTTAAATGCTTCACTTTGAGGCGAGCAAAGCGAGCCAAGAGGATTGCATAGCAATCGAGGGGGTTGGCAAGCATCAGCGAGCAGGGGGTGGAGCTCCCCAGTTTATTATATAAAATTTATAATTATTATAAATGTATACACTTTTATTATTGCAATACACAATTAATAATCATTGTTAACTTGTAGGTAATATCTCTAGTAAATCTTCGTACAAGGTGTATGGATATGTCGTATCCTTGCAAAAAAAGTATCACAACTAAAAATTCATCATTTTTAGTAAAAGTGTGAACAGAATTACAGACTACATTGCCTTGAATCTGAAAGAATGACATAAGTTAGTGTTAACTTGTCATTAATCTTGTGTTGTTAAACCATCTTCACGCTCATACATTTTGTGATTCCTTATAAATGTTTACTCAAAGTGAAGAATTTTGAGATGTGTCAATTTTGTACAAAGCGTGCAATGGAAAAAGTAGTAAATATATTTTAGTAGATCTTACATTAGAACAAGTATCCACTTTTAGAAGCTGCCTTTATTTTAATTTTCTTGATAAACAAATTTGAACTTTTATTTAAATGTAATATTTCATTCGTAAGTTGGAGCTCGTAAGTCCATGCTCATTTTTCTTCAACTAACCACTGGTCATTATTTTGAAATTTATTAAAAATGTCGGAAGTTTTTAATTTAAAATATAACCTGTGAGATGACTATAAGAGGCTACGAACTTATTTACTAAGCAATGGTGAATTGTTTTATTAAATCACGAAAATTAATACACTAAATAAAACTGTATTGTACCTATGTAAAAAAGTATAAATATATATTTTATTAAGTTTTCAAAGAAAAATATTGCGTTCCTAGGTAAATGCCTTGAACATCAAATCCCATAGTGAATTCTAAAAAAGTAACAACACCATAAAACCGAAATCTTAAAGAAATCAGAAAACAATAACGAAAAGAAAAAAGACACATCATTGCTGACGATGACTGAATTTGAACTTACCCTACAACTAGAATAATTAACAAAATGACATAAAAATACAAGCCTATGATGAAACAAATATTTAAGTTTATGCATCAACAGTTGAATTTATTCAACGTTGTTTTTTTTTTTTTTCTTTCGTCTTTGAGAGCCAGGTTTTTCAGTCAATTACCTCTATTTGCGCTAGCTATATCTTTTATTCTAATTGAAGAAAGAAAACCCACAAATGTAATATTGTAATTCGAGAAAGTTTTTTTTTTTTGTATATGAAAGCATATAATTGTTGTCTTAAGGGGTTATATGCATATTAAAACTAAATCAAACTTTAAAAAGTTTTACAGAAACCTCCAAAATGCTATTACTTTTTTTTTGGATTTACCATATAAAAATTGTTGGAAAACAAAGTTTCAAAACAAATTTAATTAATGGTTACTGAATTAAGTTATGACAAGTAAAATGCCGACTAATGTTAAAAAGAAGAATCTGCTTTTTAGGTTTTAATTCTAATATTTTGTTTTAATAATTTTTATTTCATTAAGTAGTTTAAGTCAAAACAAAAATATCTTGCAGCTTTGGTAGTAAACAATTTTTATATGCTAATAATTAATTAATTAAATAATTTTCAAAATTTCATAAATAAAAACATATTTTTTAGCATTCACTGGATTTATCATACTCGAGAAAAAACACAGGCATGTTTCTCTTTCTATTCTGACTTTTTGTTGGTAAAATAACGAATATGAAGAAATGTTGTATTTTGGGGAGCGTATACCAACAAGCAGGAAGAATCGAATGAGTTAAATGTTTCCATACCCATTGTTTCTAAACTCTAAATAATAATACAATCCGCAGATACGTTTTTGTTCAATTATGACGGGGTTTAGAGCATACAAAATAAAATTTTGTTTTGGATTTAGGGGGTATGTATGAAGCATATTTCATTGAATAACTTTGTAAAAAATGGAGATGTATTCTAGCTTTCATATATTATGCTAAAATTGACTAGTAGAAGATTCCTTAAGAAATAATTTTATAAATGATACAGAAGATACATAACTAAAGAAATAGTATCCGATAAAAAAACGTAACGATTTGTATTGAAACCGTTTTCTTAAGATAATTAAAATTGAATATATGACTACCATTCGAATTTCTTTGCATACTGCATCTTCTAATGCTGTACAAATTCCTAGTTTCACTCATTTTTACCTCCGGAAGTCTTGACATTTTTTTCAGCTTTATTGTGTCAGCAGTATATTTGGAATGTTTTTAACCTTTTCTCCTTTAAGGAGAGGATGAGTCGGCATTCTTTTAAAGAAAATTTAAACTAAATTTCAGTGGATACATTTCCATAGTGTCTAAAAAATAAATTGCTTTATATTGTTAATTATCTAGTATTAAAAATTTTCACTTTTCCGAATTTTGAATTCATACCTTTTTTTTTTTTTTTAATAAATAATGGTATTACTATCAAAAACATCCATTTTTTAAGTTTGAAACAGAATTTAAATTAACAGTGATGTTTTAAAAACTGCTACAAATAAGAGAAAGTTATCCAGGAATCAATGTTAATATGCATGGAATATTTCATTGAATTCAGTTGGGCATTTTAGCATTACTCATTTTGAAACCCATAAAATTTAACATTAAAAATGAAAAATATGTGTAAGGTTGCCGTAGTTCTTAAATCTGATTAGTAAAAATTGAAATTTTTGTTTGGAGTTATTTCAGCCAATTAATCGTTGCTTAATATTCAACTTAAAGGCTGTCAATATTTCACATTTTTACTTTAAAAAGCGTTAGGGAAATGCATTTTCAGATTGTTCAAAACTTTTTTTTTTTTTAACATGTGAAGTATGTTACAAAGCTGATGTTTTGTAGCATTGTTGGTAGCAAAAAACATGTAAAGATTGGTGTTATATAGTCCTAAAAAATACATAGTTATAAAATTTCCTGCCACCTTCAAATATTAAAACCAGTATGTGTGTGTAAAGTATTCTTCTCGAAGAATGATCGAATCAATTAAATCGGCATACACAGAGTGAGTCAAAAGCGATCATGCACCTTCATCTTTAGAATCAAATGCATCAAGCAAAAGAAACATTAATCAAATTTCGATTTTTTTTTTAATGTAAAATAGATGTGTCAATTATTTTGTCAAAGGAACCATTAAAGAAAATCGAATCCTGAAATATGTAAAAATTTCACTAACGAATTTATGACAAATGGTAGAAATTTGTGAAACAAAAATGAGCGTATTTTGCTTCAAATTGTATTATAATAGTTCAATAAATTAGGTTTCCTGAAGTTTTATGTTACATAAGATTAAATAAAACTTCGTTTTCCTTATTGAGAACAAAGGAAACGCGTTGTAAAGAAATTAATGAAAAAGTACGTAAACTCATATTGTATATAAAAAACGAAGGTAAATTCATGAGAGAAATCGGAAAAAGTGTGACAAAATTTCACTCGACTGTTCTAAGTATCATCAAAAGATGACATGTAACTGGTACTATTCAGAGGTGTCGTCAACGTTCAGGGCGACCAAAAAAATTATCAAATGTGGATGCGCTCACAGTTGTTCACAAAGTTAAACCGTACCCGAACATTAGTGCTGTCAAAATTACGAAGGATATTTCCAGGGTAAAAGGATAATCGGTTATTGCAAATACTGTTAGAAGAAAACTGTATTCTGCTGGGTATAATGGCAGAGTCCAAAATGCAGAAAGCCTACAATCAATAAGACAAATCAACGTAAACGTGTATTATACGTGTATTATTAAAATATCAAGAACATTAAATATAGTTTATAGGCCCCAAATTATGAGCTACAACGAAAAAATATAGTGTTAACAGGGAAGTATGGTGGAGGTGACAGATTGTTTGGGGGTGCATTGCGGCCTTATTTGAAGAGGAATTTGCTTTTGTCGACTCTAAAATGGATCGTTTTGTCGACTTAAATATACTGGAACATAATGTTAGCAAGAGTGTAACGAAGCTGGGCTTGTGAAATTCCTGGGTATTTCGTTAGGACAAAGTCCCAAAGCATACAAACATTACCCCGTTACCCCACATCAAAATAACTGAAACTCCATCCCCCTGATTAAAATCCGATCAAACATGTCTGCGAATACTGGAGGAAAAATTGATAAATGAAATTATCAGAAGACATATATTTTAGAATTCCTTGTTGAATTATTTTTTACGACGGCATAATTACCAAAACTTTGAATTTGCTATTTTCATTAGGTGAGCAGTTTGTTTGCAGGACATAAGTGTTCCAGGTGACATAAGTGTTCCGTGCAAAGAACCCAAATCCTTCCCGATCCCGTAACAGTCGACCGCGACCTAAAAAGAGGCTTCCATATTCTTTATTAATATAGAAATATGAAGGATCGTAACTTTTTTCATTTATCATTGACACGATGACTACTTCCAGAGGACGATTTTCAATAAAATTTTCAATATATATTAGTTATATCCTATAGTAGAACACAATATACAGGATATTTATAATTCAACTTCGCATAAGAACAGCATCTTGCAATTAAAACGAATGATTGGGTTGCAACTCAATTTTATATTGGAACGACACCCAAGATGATCTCAAGGAATTTCAAACAAAAAAATATATAAAAAAAAATTTCACTAGCTGGCGTTTTACATAGAAAAATTTAAAATTTAACAGATGAAATGGCTAACACAGAATAAATAAAAAAAATGAAGATGTATTGCCTAGTTTTTTAACATTTATTGACTAGTCACCATGTCATCAAACCATAAGCGTAACCATGTTCACAGTATCTGTGCGATTTCTGTTAATGGGACCACTTAAATAAACTGGTTTATTAAGGAGGGGTGTTGTAGCAATGGCAAATTTGACAATAAGCACATCATGCTATTAGAAGTAAAAATAAATAAATAAACTATGAAGTTCTGATGCCTATGAAGCAGCAATATTTTCGATTAATCAGTAGTGAAGCCATTCCTCAAATATATGTTAAGATTTATTTAACCAAACCATTTTACAAAATATTTATTTTTTGTATTCAGACTACACATATTAATTGGAATATTTAAGTATTTCGTTAAACAAATATTATTACCCAAAAAAGGGAATACAAATTACATAAAACATACTTAAGTAAAATATTAAATAAGATAGCACAGGTCTAACAACTACAAATTTTATCATTTTGAAGTAGACAAATTTTAAAAAAGCGTGTTGGCTTGATATTTGGGCTTAGATATTTTTCTACAAATATATGGATTTGTCAATATTATTCCCAATAATAAGCTTTACCAAAAGTCACCATTAAAGTAAATACAATTATAAACTTTCTAAAATATACCATACTGATCACCGAGATCTACTAGATTTAAAATCCGTATTCCAGGATGAAACTATTCAAAAAGAATTGACTGACATTTTACCAAAGTTGTAGTTGATGAAACACGTTCGGTAATAGGTATGCGTCGCGAAATAGAAGCTATGAACATTTTATAGTCCCCATGGTGCAGTAAAGAGGGGAAAGCAGAGTTTAAAAGCGTATCCGTATCTGTTGGACATGGGAAAGACGGTAAATATTGGGATACTAAACTTTTAGTAGAAGGAATACCTAAGAATGAGGTTGCATGCAGTTATATTATTTTATATTCTGCAATTAAAACATTTGGAATAAATGAAATAATATCGCTTCAGTTTAAGCGAAATGATTACGAAATGATTTATAATATATATTGTACATAACTTTGATATTCACTAAAATTGGTAAGCTTAAGCCTTACTTCTAAAATGTCTAACATCGATGCAATTTCAATACGTTTAATTAATATATTGAACTGTCATTACTTTTCAAAAGTTGTAAGTTTTATCCTGGTAATATTTCATTACAATAGAAAATGTATACTAATGATTTCAAAATTATGTATTTTCTTGAATAGAAAACTTTTGGTTTTAGGATTATAACTTAAAGAAAAACAATGAGTATCAATCTACTATCAATTAAAATATTAGGTGGAAATTGATATCATCATGTAGAAGTTAAAGATAAGTGTTCATTTTTCATGGTTTCAAAAACACTAGAGTAAAGAAACAATATGGTAATGCATTCTGCGAAATATCTTTGAACAGATCTTATAATATCTTTGAACAGATCTTATAATATCTTTGAACAGATCTTATAATATCTTTGAACTGTTCTTATAATATCTTAATTGATATATTTACATGTATATCAAAAGGAAGTTTTTAAATTGGAAATTTGTTGATTTGTAATGACGTAAAAATACCTTTCTATTAAAATAAAAAAATTTAGATACCAATATTAATGTATTCTAAGCACTAATATATATGCATACATTACAATAACATGAGTGCTATATTGATTCCAAGACCTCAATTAGAACTAATGCAACATCATCTGGAACAACAATGGGAAGAAGCATATAACTTGAGTGAGAAAATCAGCAACATTGTTTTTCTGGTAGCCATATTGTTTAGGATGATATTAGGTGCACTCAAAGTATTCTCTTAGATGATATTGGTGCACATTTAACATTTTGCAGGTAAGCTTTAATAGTGAGTGGCATTGACACCGAAGAATTAACAGAATCTTGGAGGTTGGGGAAGAGCTATTTATTCTCCTTTTAATGGGCTAAAAACTATCTTGTGCTTCCGAAATTGTGGAACGTTTTGAATAAACATAGCAGATGTTCATAAAAGTGCGGGCTTGTGTATTCATCAGAAACCACAATCAACTACCTGCTTCCTTTTCTTTCTAGTATACATGCTTATTGAACAATTGTTAACATCTGCCAATTCACACAGAGTTGACAAACCTTACCGTTTTGAAACAGTTCAACCTGATACAAGTAAACTCTCGTGATATAAATTTGAAACAAATTCTATCTTATGGGCTAGCTATCTCCAGTTTCAAAAGCTTTGTTTAAATATTCTAAGGAAATGAAGATATGTAAAACCAGTCAATATTGAAGACACTGTTGAAGGGAGATGTTTTTTCCCAAACATAGATATCTGATCGTATCTCGGTTATAATTGATGACTCAACCCTACTCTGAGTTATTCTTTGGCTCATAAAGGTATGTAAGTAACTACTTTTCTTTAAATCTGAGCACATAACCAAACTACTATTTGGAAGTATTTACTTGATTTAATTGGAGTTATATTTTCAGCACCAAAGATGTTGCAAAGCAAAAGAGATGGGCAGGAGTCAGCAGAATTTACCAGCTATCACATATGACCAAAAAGTCACTCTTACTATCAAGGAAAATAAGAAACAATTAAATACATATTATATGGAGCGACCTAACTCAAAATGGTAAGTGAATTGGTAGGTGTTATAATTGTTCAACAAGCATGTATACTAGGAACAAAAGTAAGCTGGAGATTGATTGTAGTTTCAGATGAATACACATTAGCTTAGCATTTTTATAAACCTCTGCTATGTTTATACAAAATGATTGATAGTTTCGGAAGTACAAGTTAACCCTTTTCACTCGATGCCTTTTTCGCGCGGAGGTACCAGCAACTTAAGACCTTTCGCTGCATTTTTGGTTCGGTCCGCGGATACAGATCCGCTTCATAGAAACTAAACACAGTAATTGGCCTTGCATCGAATTTCCGCATCAAACCCAGTAGTCCTCTCGAGTTGCGGCATCCAATCATGTGGTGCCTGAGAGGCGCCGCTCGAGCGCAAAGGGTTAAAGCCCTTTGCCCACTGAAATGGGAATAAATAGTTCTTTCATAACTTCTAAGACTCTGTTAAGTCTTCAGTGTCACTGCCACTGACTATTGAAGCGTATCAGCAAAATGTTAAATGGGCACAAATATCATCTTGGAGAATGCTTCTAGTGCACCTCCTATCATCCTGAACAGTACGGCTACTAAAATTCCATGTTTCTGATATACTTCCTCCCATCGCTGTGCCAGATAATGTCGTATTAGTTTCAAGTGAGGATTTGAAGTTAATTAACACTTATGTTCTATTGAAACACCATTTCGTACATGTTTTGTTACACACGCTTGTCCTCTGTACAATTTTTTGTCTTTGTATATAAAGGTTGTTTGAATAAAAAATGCTTAGTACAAAAAATATGTGGAGGATGAGCAAATTGAATTGAATGAGATTTCAATAAACATGCACGTGTCTTCATTTAATGAGATATAACTAAAAATCTAATAGCACTACAATACTTCTGAGTGCTCCCTCCACCCTTTTTATATAAATTTGTAAATTTTATCGTACTTTTTAAATTTATTTTCTGTGTAAATATGTGTTTTGAAAACATTAGAATAATATGGTTAAAATATATATAAAAAAAAAAAAAAAAAAATTATAATTTTCATTTATTCAAGCGAACTTTATATAAATGTAATCAAACTATACATTGAAGATGGCCGAAGTCACTGTCTGAAATTTGTAACCCTTTGCACTCGAGGCCTTTTTCGCGCTGAGGGATCAGCCAACTCGATAAATTTTAGGTTCAGTTGGCGTTTATGGATTTGCTTCATAGAAACTAAACACAGTTATTGGCCTTGCATCAAATTTCCGCATCAAACTTAGTAGTCCTCTCATGTTTCGGCATCCAATCGTGTGGCGCCTGAGAAGCGTCGCTCGAGTGCCAAGGGTTAATACATAAAAATAACTACTTTTTCAAGAAAAATTATCAATAAATACAGAAAAACATGTTTTTGACATAAAAGCACACATTTTTGCGGAAGCTATCTTTTTAATACGGGAATGGTCGCCATCTTGAATTCGAAAAGTTGCCCAAAAGTATATAATGGGTACCCGCCATTTTATGTACCTACATAACCTGAAGATGAAATACTAACTATAAAAAAACTTATGACCGCAAAAATGGGTTCGGCTCTCGGCTGCCGGACTATTCTGAATAATGATGCTTTTCCCTTTGAAGACAATACCAAAATGATGTATTCTGAGGTTTCCGAGCATTTTAAAAGGCGCGAGTAGCAATCCGATTTTCATGATTGACTAAAAACGGATTTTTGTAGCACATATTTATTTCTTTAACTGGAATCACGTAAAAATTTAATAGATTATTTTCATGTATTTAGTTATGTTATTTTTAATTTTCTTATCAGCATTATATAGTTTTGTCGTCTACTGCCAATAACTTGAATTTCATTTTGCAGTTCCTCTAATTTAGTTATAAGAAACAATAGAAACCGATAACCTATTTTTTAAGATATTCGAATGTTTCATTAATAAGTAACAAATTAGTGTACTAATAATATATTTAGACTGTTACTGTTTATTTTTTTTATATACGCAGGAGATTTTTGAATTTCGATGAGATTAGTTTTTAAGCATAGATAACATGAAGATTGTTTAATTATTTTATTTTTAGTGTTATTAAAATTATTATCATTATTATTATTTTTTTATTTTTATTTTTTTGATTGTGAACTATTTTGTTTAAAAATCATTATTACTCTTTTCCAAAATCATATCACTCTTTTGTTTTAAAATCATATTACTCTTTCGTTTCAAAAACTTTGTTTCAATTTTTATCTTCAATTTTAATTGCAAACCTAAAATATATTAAATAATACTCCATCAACCAAGAAGTTTCTTCAATATTGATTACATTCACAATAACATCACAGAATTTTTCAAAGTCGTGCCTCTCTGTGTCTTTCCATTAACAACGAGAAGAAAATATTTCATTGCAGATTGAATAAATATTTTTGCGCTAGTTCATTAATCCGGTTAAGTGTGCAAAAAATAAACTTTGTCTCACCTACGCAGAAGAGAATTCTCCATCATTGAATCTACACTTTCTATACAGTGTAATATCTAAACTTCAAAATTAAAAGAGCTGTAATAAAAAACCATTGGTCAAAATGATCAAACATATGACCTGTGTTATCCTCGAAGAAGTGGGAAACAATTCGGCATAAGAAAGAAAAACTTTCTCAAAATATGTTTTTCTTTATACCATACCATTGCTTTTTGAAAGCAATTATTTGGCATAAGAAAAGCAATGTTTTTAAATTCATGCTTTTTGAAAGTTGAACTTTAATTATAATCATCCCAGGGTGTTTACAATTTAAGTTCAACTAAAAAAAGAATCTATTAGCCAAATGATCTAAGATCTAACCCGAATAAATACAAAAAGGTTCAAAGTGGTATATTGTAGGACAAAAATTTTTCCTAAAGTGTTTATTTTTTAAATTCTTTGTCAACTTCGATTTTGTATTTTGTGGCTGGCGGGCAAATCTGCGGAGGACAAATTAACCCACATCGCTTCATCCAATCGATCTGAAATATGACAGTTAGATTTGATGTTGTTGAGAATAAGGTTTTTTTAAGTTTTGGAACTGTCACTGAAAGGCTGCTTTTATACGTGTTTTCATTGCCTTCCGCTGTACTTATTAGAATTTACTCACGTTCAATTTATCCAGATAGCAATTTAATAGAATACCTAATTTTTTTTTAAAAAGTGTATATTTTTAAACGTCAAGTTTATCTATCTATAAATCATTTAGTTTTATTCATAAAAATTTACACTTTTGTGACTAGACAGGAGGGGGGGGGGGGGAGGGCATTTATGTCAATAATATTGCATTATTGACAATAGGGTGACTCTGTAGGAATTGTTGAATTTTTCAATATACGCATTATAATATTTAAGTTTATTAATGTAAAGGTAAGAACTATGAATTTATCATGTATACAAATATTTTTGTGGTTTACTAAGCAGCTCTAATAATTTATAAGAATTGTTTGAATTACATTGTAGTTATTTCTTTATTTCTATACATTCACATTTCAGCACTTTTTTCAAAATAAAGCTGATAAATATTATTTATTTTATATATATTTTAATTATACACTAAAGTATTTTGAAATTTTGTTTTTTAAAACCTACATTATACTTTCCACACCATGCTTCCTTTGAATAATTTAAATCCCATATTAAGCTACCTTCGTTTTTTTTCTGTGAATTATAGCTCTTTTCTCGTCTTAATTATTAATTTTCGAACATCGTTGAGGTACAAATGCATCCTCTTGACTCTTTTTGACGATGATTGTTTCAAAGTGTCCATATATATAATAGTCAAAAGATATTGCAGAGTTTTATAGGACAACTGAAAAACCTGAACTTGAATTTTTTTATACGAATGGCACATTTACTTTCAGCTCAAATCTGTTCTCACCGCATTCAGTCAAAATGCACGCAAATCCGAGAGTACTTTATATCATCACATGGGAAGAGGAACTGACAGAATGTTTAATAACAGAAGAGATAGAGTGCTGTTTAAACAACTCCTTATAAATAGTTGGAGGATCTACAGCCGAAACTTCCTTCTAAGAAAGCGTGGAAAGTTTTATGGCCCCATGGGCGTCATAAAATCGTGACAGCCAGATGGGATGCAGACTCAAGTCTGTAGCTAGGCAAAGCCACAGTCCCTCACCCAAGAGAATTTTTGAGGTTAAGGATACAGCCTCCTTTCCAATTTGTTCCCATTTATATCCGCGTGGTCAGTTTTCGTGTTTAAACACTGGTTTATGCCCCTCTATACAAGAAAGGCTTTTGTTGTGTTTAGAAGGATGCTCGATAACTCTCAGAGATATTGGTGGAGATTATGGTTTAAGAGGGAATATGACTCGATATTTGCCAAATTTTCACATTTCTTTTGATGTTTTAAAAATAATATTAATAGATATGTGCTGAAACAAATCAAAAATTAAACTCTATCTGAATAATAACTTTAATTTTGAATAATTAGCGCCATGACAGTGGTTTTTCAACCATATGCCATTCCAAAACTTAATGTCCAGTTTTCTTGCTGAAGATATGGATATAACTATAGATATCCATAATATAAATGTGGGACAATTTTTTTAAAATAGCTTCCTTAATTGTTTTCTTGAATTATTAATATTTGAATTAAAAAAAAAATTAGAATTTTTTTTTAAATGTGAAGGATTTTTTTTTTTTTTTTTTTTTTTTTTTTTTTTTTTAATGATGATAACAAATAAGAATTAAAAATAAATATTTTATTACACTTTGTAAGTTATTTGTTATTTAAAATTTGATCTGACGACGAGTTGTCAAGACGATTCCTTTAATTTGGAGATTTTATATTTTTGTGTCCATTATCCCTTTAAAACAAATAACTCAATTTGATCAATATTAAAACAGATTTTGATTTTTTCAAACTTTTAATTTAACATATTCCAATATTTAAGGAACAAGACTCAATATAGCAGCTATGAGCCAATAAGCAGCCTCCCGCTGTGAAAATTTGAAAACCAAGCACTATTAAGCTTAGAATTAACCATTCAATATTTTGATTTTAATCTATGGCCAGCTGCCAATTTTTATTCATAAAGAATAGGCGTACAAAGGAAAACATATGTTCATGTTCAAAATTCAAATTGATTGTTTCTTATTGTTATCTATCCTACCAAACGGTATAGTGGTTAGCGTACTAGCTTCTAGACCACGAGGTTGCGGGTTCGAGTCCCGTGTTAGGCATTGGTGTTTGTAAGTGTGCGTTGGCTTGTTTAATGACGAATGTTTCTGCGCATTATAGCCCACGTGTTGCTGATGGCACCAGATAATCTGAAAACAACCAATTTATTGTTATCTAAATTGTTAAAGGGAAATTTTTTAATTATTGCGCAAGTTGTTTTCTTGTGAAGAAAACAACTTGTCTTTGAAAAGAAAACGCTTTTAAACTTTTAAAACGATGAAAATAATTTAAGTTTATATTAAATGTTCATAGTAGGAATGCCGAAATATAATTAACTAACACATTGGTAAGTATCATTTAAGATGGTTAAGATTGGTTTAAGATATTTGATCCACATATTTAAAACTTGGACAATTGCTAAAAACATATTTTTTAATATCGTCGATTAGAGAATAAGGCATACTAGGGGGCTTCGCCCCCTGCTCGCTAACGCTCGCCAACCCCCAAACGCCTCGCTGCGCTCGGATTGAGCGGCTTTGCCGCTCGAATTTGTGGTTAAAACATCTTGCTGCGCTCGAATAAGTTTGCCAGCCATAAAAAACGTAACCAAATTTTTATAAATTTAATGTAAGGCCTAATAGAGAAAACACCCAAATTGCAAGTTTCATAATAGAAAGTTAAATATACTATCCACCTACATTCTGACTTAAAACTTCATTAGCTATGCCCTAACATTGAAGTCCCAATATCTTTTATTTATTCTGATAAGTCGCCTCGTTAGAGAACGACGTCCAACGCGAAGCATTTTCTGGGTAGAAATACTTCAAAATAATAATTACTCTAATACAAAAATGCTTCAGAAAAACAGAAAAAATCAACTTTGAAACGAAGAGTTTAAAAAGAGCTATAAAATTAGCAACGGTTTGTTGTTTACATACGTAAGGATAGCTTTAAAATTAGCAACGGTTGGTTGGTTGGTGGAACCCCCGAGCAGCCGGTTTGTTGTTTACATACGTAAGGATGTTGCCAATCATATATTCAAAATCATTGAGTCTTTGTAGTAGCTTAATGATGAAAAATATTGAAATTTAACTAATTAATAAAGTGTTAATAAATTATTTTGGCACGTTTTGGCAAATCTACAGCTTATTTCCTTTAAAATGACACCTTGATCATTGAAATTGGTTGAGCAGTTTAGGCGGACGGACTAACCCCAAAAAACGTATTGCCTATTAAATATATAGATTAAGATCACCCTTAAGTGAACGTCCCCTTCTGACGTGATTCTTCTGAACGTCCAGATAATGGGTGCAATTGTACAATTCTTTTTCCTGTAATAATTTTTAAATTATATTTTTGATTCAAATATATATTTCTTTTTTTAATTATTTTTTATTTATTTTGTTTTAAATGGGTTTTAAACTATAATCCTAATAATATATATTTCAAAAATATTTTATTTCAGTGATATTAAAGATATTCTTAATTAAAAATATATTTATAAAACGTGCTCAAAACAATTTTGCTGCAAGGCATATAATCCTAATAAAAAAAATTAATTCTCACTATAATTATTAAGTTGATCTTATATTTATTAGAAAGACGTTTTAAAAGGTAACATCTAGAAAAAAAAATTACATTTTCTCTCATTAGACAGAGAATTTCATTATACTTATTATTTATAATATATTCTAACGTTTGGATGAAGCATTTGATTAAGGCTTTGAAATTTCTTTTCTTTATTCATTGTGTACCAATTAAAGTTCATACGAATAATTAATTTTGTACTAAAAACATATTAAATGTTTTATTTAAAAGTACTCTCCTTAAGTGTAACTATTTAAGTGTAACTATTTAAGTGTCTTTTGTGTGCTATGTATAATTTCTAAACAAAAAATTATCTCCCAAAAAATAACTAGACTTTGTAAAAAAAAAATCCAGCCAAGTAAAATAATCAGTCAGAAAAGTTGTGAAATCTAATGTTTGCTGCAAAGTGATCAAGTTTGGTTTCTTTGACGTACTTGTAGGCAATGTACTAAATAGAGATTATTAAGAGGAATACCCATAGGCAATCAGAATTTGGCCTGCTAGAGTTATTTTGGATTAATTTCATTTCATTTGCTTCGGCTTCTTTGTAACCATTGCTCTGAATTGAGATTAATTAAAAAAAAACCTCTATCCTGCCAAGTATTGATTGCCTATGGGAATTCCCCCTAATATTCCCAATTTAGTTCATTGTGTACAAGTACCCCAAAGAAACCAAATGCGGTCGCTTGGCTGCAAACATCAGGTTTCACAACTTTTCTGACTGATTATTTTACATTGAAGGCTTTTCTTACAAAGTCTAGTTATTTTTTGGGATTTATCAATTCTTCTTGTTGTGTTTGTTATGTTCTAAATTAGTAAGATACGACCAATGGATATTTTAGTCTGAATAACCATATCGTCACGCTAAAAAAAAAATGGCGCAAGCGACAGTACCATTAGATTCACATACTACTCTTTGTATTGAGAGTGACAATACATATCATTAAAATATCGTAGAGATATTTAGGTTTGCTATCCAAATCCTTTTAGGTTTTTTTAAGAAGAAATCGTCCTTACACAACAAGAAAAAATATCCATAGTAAAAATATCCATCTATTATAACTTGAGTACAAAAACATGCAATTATATGCTAAGAAATAAGTAGTTAAACAAAGAAAGTAAAACATACAAACAAAATAATTGCTTTTTATGCAAAATTGAGGATTACCATCTTTTGCATACGAATAAATATATGAAAAAAAATGCGTCTCAAAATAACTTTCACTTTAAGTTTGAAATATAAGACTTTTTATTATTTTAAGAGAAATTCATCTGGATTCAGTGACGGAGTACTTAATTATTAGGCTAGTGATCATAAGGTGCTTGGTTCAAATTCGACCAGGCACCTAGAAAACTTTATTTTACTAAGTAAAAAGTTAAAACACGTGTTTTCAGAGTTTTGATAAGCATGAATTGATTTGAAGAATAAGTAATTTTTATTTTTTTCGAACTACACCGCTTTACTAATTTAACTTTAAGTATCAAAGTCACTTCTTGAATTGAGCAAAAGACGAATATAAGAAATCCGTTGACCCGTTTTATTCATTCGTTGCACTGGCTAAAATACCAAACTTCTGGAATTGTTTCTGGGGAGTGCAGACCCTCTTACGCATTTACTCATACAAAAGGCACTTCCTCTAATCAATCTGAGGGGAATAAAAAAGGAATGATCTGATTGTATTAAAGCGTTTAAGCAGTAGACCAGGCTAAAATTCCCAAGCATTGGAATCGTTTCCGGCGGGTACTGACCGTCCTACCCATCAAATCATACAAAAGGCACTTCCTCTAATCAAACTGAGAATAATAAAAAAAAAAAATGATCAAAAATCATCAAATAGTTTTGGCTGTAGCACTGGCTAAAGTTTTGATCACAACCAGAAAAGTCAGAAACAGAATCAGAAGAAGAACCAATTTTCGATGACTTCGGCGATTTTCAAAGGATTTTTTTTTACCATGTTCCCATGTTCAATATTAAAAATTATGTTGTTATTTTTCGTCTACACCCCCTGGGATCATGATGGAAAAACATCAGGGTTCTAGATATAATAGAAGCTGAGCTGTGAGGGGTCAAAAACGGACCTAAGCTCTCTCAACATAATCTACACTTGCATGTCTGCCGCTTTGACATCGGACTTAGCGGCGAAACCCTGCTGTGTTCTTAGATTTTTAGTTAGAATTTAAAAATGTATGTTCTAAACATAAATATACATAAATTCCTTCTAAAATTAACTTCCTTTATGAAATAAACACTGCATTTTGATACACTGTTCTATACACTAATACTCATAATTTTCCGATTATTAGTGCTGAAGATAAAGTAGTGCTTTTGTAAGTTTTTAAAGTTTTTGAATTAGACTCAAATGTATACAGGAGAAAAAATAATAATTGTATAGAAGTATCTCAACTTTCTTTGCACATTCTTTAAGGAAACATATAATTTATTCTATTGATAACAAATTTAAATTGACATTTCCGTCACTAAGTTAATGTTACCGATCCCTAGTGTTGTACACTAAATATCTGAATGATTTTATTGATATTTTTGTTTTCTTTTAAGGAGAAGAACACTGGTTTCTGTATTGTTTGTTCAGTAATAACACTAGTGTTCAAAATATTTGATATGAAGGCAATTATACTTTAAGAAACCTTGAAAATGGATGAATTATAAATACAAACTAATATTATCCTGTTTGAATCCATCTGGAGACTACTGTAATTGGCAGACATTCATAGAATTTTCTGTAAGTCTTAGAATTTTGTGTAGGTCTAAGGGCCTTATTATACAAAGCGACTCGAGTGGCGAACTCGCACCACCGTTTTTGACGCTCGGGCTAGCGACTGCAGTGGCGCATCCATGCGACCGCAGTGGCCAAGCCTATCTTCCGTGTGTCATGATTTCTTTCCTCTCTCAGTATTCAAAATGTCTTCGTCAAGTGAAAATGATGAATTGCTTCTCTTATTAAAAAGAAGGAAACGATGAAAGAAAAAAACTTTAGGAGTGCATCCCTTCTTATTAAGAAGGTCCTCAAAAGGTTTATTTCATAATCTGTATGACGATTTAAGCGAAAGCGACAGCAAGTTTTTTCTTTTTGTGTAAATAACGTTTAATTTGTATGTTATAATTTTTTAGGTGTAACTGGACTTACTACAAGCACGTTACTTACTGTAAATGTAACGCATCATAGTTGTCCAATGGCCGGAAGAATAAGCAAATATTGTCAGTTAATTTTTTTTTCTAAGACTATTGGTGTAATTGGCAGTTGAGTAAATTAATTAAAAAACTTACGGCAGTCTTTTGTCAAACTTTTACAATTAATACAATGCTTCAAATGAAACGAAATGAACTCATTTTGTAGAGAATTTGTAGAAATTCATACTTCGAAATACGGAAAATAATCCAGAATGAAAATTCTATAAAAAATAAAAGTATTTCGAAGCCCCAACACATTATTTATGTAGTAGAAACACTTATTGGAACTGCACAACATACATGAATTAGCGACATGGTGCCAAGAGTGCCGGCAGAATTATTTTCACGGGGTTGTAAAGGGCCATTTACAACCAAGGGGAATGCAAGGATTTTTTGATTTTTTTTTAACTTTGATTTTTCAACTGGATGTCAAAATGACATTTTAATTAGTCGTTTTGTATTAAATTTCTGTTTTCCGTTGAATATTTTAAAACCTATACCACGCTTTTATTTTTCTGTAAATCGTACCACTTTTCTCCACATTATTTTCAAATTTCAAAAACCAGGGAGTTACAAGTGCACCCCCTTGTATCTCCTTGACGGCGCCCATGAATACGGTTTTTCCCGCTCGCAGCCCCCCCCCCCCCTTTCCTGCAATATGTTTATTATGCCTTATATTATTTTAATTATCTTTTTATTTTCGCATTAAATTCCCACTTTATTATGTCAATATAAAAACTAAAACTTATTTTTTCCTATTGTTGTTGCTTTTTTCATCAAATAGCTTTTACTAAACAAATAAAAAAAAAGAAACTTTTCGAAGTTCTGCTTTTTATTACTGTTGGTTGTATTCAGATTATCTGGCACCGTCAGCAACACGAGGTCTATAATGCGCCGAAACATTCGTCATTAGACAAGCTAACATACATTTACAAACACCCATGCCTAACACGGGACTCGAACCCAGAACCTCACGGTCTATAAGCTAGCACTCTAACCACTATACCGTTTGGTCGGCGTGCTTTTTATTACGAAACTGAACTTCAGTTAGTAATTTGCACGTTTAATAACAATGGAACAGGATTTTTCGAAAACATGGAATATATGACTCACATACCACGCACAAAGTTATACTTGATAATCCACCTGATTTAAAAACTCACCATTCCATATTAAAACAAAAGTCAGAATTATATATTTCTGACTCATGCAGAAGCAAAAGTTGATCCCCATCCAAATAAAAATATGTGGTATCAAATGATTTCCAGTTTCCTTCAAATAAAAATATATCAATGTACCAAGAATTTTTATATTTAATTTCATTTAGCAGCTGTCGCCGACTTGCTTACAAGCAGGATTTTTTAATACTATTTGACGATTTCAATTATCTTTAAGTTATCTATATTTATATTTGTGTTCGCAGTCCATTAATGTAGGTAGGGTGAAAGTGTAAGTGATGACTCTTTCTCTCCCTCTACATTGATGGACAGCACACTTCTAGTATAGAATTGACGATTCATCAAACTCAGTTTGGATTGCTTTCCGATATTTTTAATACTGTTGTTCAACACATTTTTAGTTTTTTCATTCAATTCGGTTTCATTCTGAATCGGAATAAAAAAAGAATGCAATAAAATTTGCGGACTCTCAAAAAACTTTAGGACCTAGACGGTTCCCCCCACCCCCATCTCCACTCTCATCGTCCCTGCATATGTGCGATACTTATATGCAATTGTGCAACACCTATTTGCAATACATCCTGATATTACCTACTTGCAATACATCCTGATATTACCTACTTGCAATACATCCTGATATTACCTATTTGCAATACATTCATGTTATAAATATGTGCAATACTCAAGTACAAATACATGCAATATTATATATAAAGGATATAGCCTCTGTAAAAGCTTTATTTTTACAACTAAGTGCAAAATTTCAATTTGTATACTGAACAGCTATACAGCCCAATAATATTGCCCAGAGAAAAATAATCGTCTCATGCAATTGTTTCTCACCAAATTTCGAAAATCGATTGTATTATTTTGCATGAAACAATCGATACTATCGATAGTATTGCACTTTTTCGATACTATAAATTTTTCACTCGACTTTTCATTTGTACAATCGTTTGAACTATAAATATTAAAACAGTCAATGTTTAAGGAACACTTGATGCAGGACCTGACCATGACAAGTTGGGATACAAGGCCGGGACACTTTCAAGGGCCATTTTTTCAAAAGCGAGATTTTTTCAAAATTTGCTTGACATAGAGTCAAATGAATTAATATTAAATATAGAAAAAGCTGATAAATTAATGTTAATATTGTTTTCTAAAAGTTTTTGTTCAACATAAATAAACAAACAAATTTCAAATAATCAAATTCATAGATCAAAAGAGGAAAAACTTTGTTATATATAGCATTGCATTTCACTATAACAATGTGTGGTAATATCCATGACAACAATATCTGCTGCATTATTCACAACTTCAGAGTGGACATTTGCTGATTTCGCAATAAATTCATCAATACTTTCTTTACATTTTTTTTCTCTATCTTTCAAGAAAGCTTTTTTAAATCCTTTGTATTAATTTTGTTTGTGATTTTGTTTGTCGATGGGTGCGGAATTTTGCGACTGCCTAATTAACACCCTTGCCGTCATCCAATCAGACTGAAACTTGGCAGATAGATTCGATGTTAACGACAATGCATTTTATAAAATTTTGGGGCTGTTACTATCACTATAAGGTCGTTTTTATGGAATACTAATAAACCAACTTGGTATCATCCAATCACATTAAAATAACATTGAACTGACCATTGTTGAAACTCTTTCCTGTTAGCAATGTTTTTAATAAATAAATATTAAAATTACTTTAATTAAAATAAATAAATTATACTTCTATTTTAGAGCATAAATTCACTTTCATTTTTAATAAATAAATTTTGAAACGTAGTTTGTTGCACATTTTGCTGATATGTTTTTTTATTGGCACTGTGTTAGTGAATACAAAAATTAACAATGCATGCAAATGATTTTTCAAAAACTCTGTTTTCATGGGTTATATTAATTAAGCTTTTAAGTGATAGTTTGGTTTATTTGAATAAATACATTATGGGATACTAAAGACGTTTCGAGATTAATACAAAATGGTTTTTATGTAAAAATTATGTTATGCAGACCATAAAAGATATTCACTTAACTTTTGTGAAACGAAAGTTACAGGTTTACAGCTAATTTCAAGGCCCCTAAAATCTTGGGTGTTATCGGCTTAGTCGATGATCAGGGCCTGACTAGATAACTGGGTCAAGGCAAGTCTATAAAAAATTAATTAGCTTCATAACAAACAATAGTCCGCTACCGACGCCACAATCGCCCACGAGCGCCACAAGAAGCGAGGGTAGGCGACTGGAGTGGTCAGCTCATGTCACAGACGTGACCTCTAGCCACTACTATGGTTCATTATAATAAGCTCTATAAGATTGTATGATCCGCTTAAAGTGACTTGTAGGCGCGACTGAAACAGTGGCGCGAGTTTGCCACTCCAGTGGCTCTGTATAATAGGACCCTTATTCATATTTAGGGAAAATATTCTATAAAGCTAAACAATTACTTCAAATTTTAGCCACCAGATCGAAATGGGGCCCTTTGATGACTTAAATAAAGAATTAACTTTACCTGTTAAACCTTATCTGGAAAATAATAAATGAAGTTTTAGAGCAAGTTTTAAAGCATTGTGACGGTATGTCCTATAATTAATGTGCTTGACACGCCATTTGCAAATATCTTAACCATTTAATAACATTTTCTTTGTAGTCATTCTCCTTCAAATATGTTGGTTGGTTCTCTCAAAGACCTATTTTTGTGCGCGATAATAACTAACAAGGCCATGACCTACAGCTTAACGTTGATTTCGAACCACCAACGAAGATCCCTGCTTAACCAAAGGATTCAAACCCGGCACTTTTGGCTTGAGAAATCAGATTAATAACTGTACAGTCATCAAGCGTGTCATAAAAATCCGTAAATTATAAAGTATTTAAAACGCATTCTTATAAAAATTGCATGATTTCAAGAATAAATAAGAATACGTTCCCTATTTGAAACGTAAATATAAACTAAAGCATAATCCTAAAACGCACCCAACTGTTTAGTCTCGACCCAGTAAAGAATGATACGAGTAATTCAGAAAATTACGAATACAAATGTCAAGCACCAGTGTCATTACTTACAACTGATGAATTGTGCGAAACTTCGTACCTCTTATTGTGGATGAATGATTTGACCAAAGGGCTAGAGTGATCATTTGCCTAGGACTAATTACAGTGTATTTCGTGAAATAACTAGTTTTTGAATAAGTATTTCACAGTTTGAATACAGAATTATTTTTATTTTCAGTCAATATAAGATGTGTAAGTAGTGTTCAAATGGAAATTATGTAAATAAGCGATACTTATCACCTGCAGGAATTTTCCTTGTGACAAGAAAGTTTTCCCGATAAGGCCGAAGACTATAAAAATGTTCTGTCTGAAATAGAACCTTTAGTTATATATAACTTAAAAATAAATCATTATGTTTTTAAAATTTCTGATAAAGTTGTATGTTTTTTTAAAGGGAACCGCGCTTTTTACATTTCTTTTGAAAATATACGAAAAACTCGGAGCAACTTAGGACAACAAAAATTACTTAATAGTAATCAAATAAATTTATAATGGATTGCTTTACTTTTTTAGAAGCATTTTCTTGTGTGAGGACCCTGCGAACCTGCAATTGTCAATTGAGAGTCAAATTTGTTAATTTTTTCCCGCCTGCTGAAATCAGCTTTACCAACCTCCGAAATATTTTTAATCAAAAGCGGCTCTGAAAATCTAAAAAAAATGGTATTCAAAATGCAGTTCAGTTATATAGAACACAGTTTATTTTCATCCAGCTCCTCAAGTATAATTGTTCAAAATAGAAAAATAGAAAACTATTCGCTTAATTACGAGATTTTTTATGTGATTTATCACTATTAAAGTACCAAGATCCCAAATTTGTTTTAAGGAATATAACACCAGAAAAGCCCATTATATAAAAAATACAGATCTTAAACGTTCTCAAAAATTGCATAAGTTCAATAAAAACTGTTCTTGAAAATATAAAATACGTATTTCGTGCCACGAAATTATATTTCAAATTTTTTAGTTTAATTTAAATTAGCATTTTAGCCACTAACATATATTCCATCACATAAGAACTAAACTGGCATAACAGGAAAATGATTCTGAAAATCCTATCATTAATAAAAATAAACAAAATAATTGTATCCTTGTGCATTAGAATTCTGAAAATTACGACAAAACGTCTTAAAGCTAAACACTTGACTCCTGCCTAAAAAGAATAAACAACTAAAAATAAAATCTTAACCATGTTTAAATCTATACAGCAACCAGAAAAATAAAAAAAAAACTACAAATGAAGAAAAGCTGTGGTTCAGTTAGAAAATGTAGTTCTCATGTAAAATGTCTTTTACCCTCACACCACTTCTTTTTACTCTCGATATAAGTTTTTATCCCTCAAAATAGTGTAGGTGTTATACCAAATATTTCAAAACACCAAAAAAGTTTAAAATATAAATTGATCACCAAAATTCTAAAAGTCCTCCCCTTAATAATAATAATAATAATAATAAAAAGAGCTGAGCACTTGATGAGTTTATTAACGGGACTTTTACACGAGGCTAGTAAAACGGTGAGTGGCTTTTTGACAGTAAAATTATCTCTAAAAATCCTCTTCGTTTTCCCTTTACCCCTACTGACAGACAGAGGCTCTCTCGAATAGAAGGTTCCAACATGTTTGAAATGAGCG
Organism: Linyphia triangularis; assembly: GCA_963978545.1. NCBI lineage: Eukaryota > Metazoa > Arthropoda > Arachnida > Araneae > Linyphiidae > Linyphia > Linyphia triangularis. The sequence continues at coordinate 52,361,435 of OZ021721.1, forward strand.
ACAGTACTGTCAAGGTCAGAGCCAACAAAATACACACGTGACTTACGGCAGCCAATATACTTCCTTTTCTCCCTTCCCGTTGGATTTCTTCCTCTTCTTATTTTTAGACTGAACTTCTGACTTTTTTTTTTTTTTTTTAGATTGGAAAAGAATTGAAAATATTAAATTAAAAATAAGCAGGGCTAATGCTAGCAGTTTCGCCGCCCAGGCCAAAAGGTAAAATGACACCCGTTTATAACAAAATGAAAAGAGACAATCTTTTGCGCTTAGTAGTAAAATAAAATGCGAGCAAAAAATTGAAATTAAAAATGTTTTTTTTTTTTTTTTTTTTTTTTTTTTGAAAAAAATCCAAATTTCTTGATTTATGATTTTGGCACTAAATTGAAATGAAGGTTTCACAGAAAAAAATAAAAGCCACAAATCTAGTATATAATTACAAAATGCATATATTAAAAAGATAGAAAAACAAATTATAGAACCACTAAAAATAAAAACCTAATTATTAAAAATAGAGTTAAAATTAAGTGTTTTTTCTCACTTTTAATTCTGAGAATTTTTTGATTATAGTTTTTTTTACATCGATTTCTTTTTTTCGCGAACCCATACATGTTCCAACAAATTAAAACACACGGTAAAAAATTATTTTACAACACTTTGTATGTGTGTCCATTTATTTAAATTACAATAAAAAGGGTCATTTTTTTATTTTATATATTTTTAAGCGGGAGTTTATTATGCTACTTGTGAGCGATTTCCTTGAAATATTTTGATATTTTATCTATATTTCTCTGTACTTTTGATTCAATTTTGGATTTGATTTTCAATGCAGGAAAACTCACCTCATCTCCCAAAACGTGTTTTTATTTAAAAACTACAAACTTCGACCATCATGTCGTTCTCATGCTTGAGGATTTTTGAAGTGAGTGGGTACCTATGCTTAAAAGTTCGTAAAACATATTAAAAGCAAATGTTATTAAAATTCCACCTATTAATTTTTCATAAGTATTCAAATGAATCTTGGTTTAATCATTTTCTTCATAAACTAGTTAATTTTACAACCTATTGGCCGCCTCCTAAGGTTGCCGCCCCAGACTGCCCCCCCCCCCCCCCTAGCGCCGCGCCAGCCCTGAAAAGAGAGTGCAGAGTTAAAACAAAAGATGCAACAATATATAGGAATTCCTCGAAGCTTTTCAGAATTATTAAGTTTTATAGAATAATCTCCATATGGATTATTCCAATAAAATTACAAATTAAAAGAGACAATGCACTTTTGAAGATGTATAAAGATTTAGCTGTAATGAATATTGTTGTAGTCGATATTCCATTTTTAAGGAATAAAATAAAAAGCACAAAATATACATATTAGCAGGAATATCTTAAATTTGCTGCTTCTAAAACTTCTGAAAAAGGGAGTGAGGAATTATATATACAGTAAAACAGGCACGTAGCCAGGGAAACGTACATTCAGCCGACATACGTAGAAAAAAATACGTGTAGCTAAATATATTTGGCATTAATAACAAAATTATTCTTATGATTTTCTGAGTTATAATTTCCTAGTATCACCTCACAAGAAAAGTCTCTGGCTACGCCCTTGCAATAAAACTATGTATGTTTGTATGTCGCACAACCAATTTAGAATTAAAACGCAATCAGACATCTATCTTCAACTCGTTTACTAACTGTTTTACTCTCGTGTAGATGCGCACTCTACAGGACAGTAAACTGTCCGATTCTCTGTCAGAGCGTACTCACCATTTTACTATCCTCGTGTACATGCCTCTTAAGTTTTCATTGAAACAACAATGAGTTCATATGCATATAAAATGTTCTCCTAAAATATTTTGGAAAACAAATAATTTCGTGTAATACGTTTTATAATCATTTGCAAAAATGAGATTATATTAAAATTTATTGAGCTGAAATTTATACACAAACCACAAAAAATCCATTAAAAATAAAACACTTGTTTACATGGTTGCATTTTCTTTAAAACAACAATAGATATACTGATGTATATATAATGTATTCCCAAATTATTTCAAACGCATATAATTTATTCTCAAAATATTTTGAACACAGTTAATTACTTATAATGTGTTTTACTATCAGTTGCAAAATATACATATAACAAGGAAAACATAAGAGTATACCTACTTCTATTAAACTGTGAAAGAAGTTTGTATGATGGATGCTCACCTGTTGCGACTTTAAATGTCACTTGACTCACATGAGTTTATCCGCATATCTAGCATAAGTTTAAAACTTTGTGCTTACTCGCGCATGATTTAGATTAATGAACTATCTTCAATCATTTCTGAAGAATAAATTATTTAATATTTGTTAATTTTGAGAAGCCTGAACATATTTTTACGTGGTATGATGGATTTACTCAATGTTCATTAGTTTTGTAAATATTCGATACACTTATGTAATTAGCATTGGAGATTTGATTTAGTTTCCTAGAAGAAAACTATCATAAAGTTCCCTACATTTCATATCATGACAGCAATAATGAAATTTTTAAAAAATATTATAATAATTTTTAAATGAACTTGTTTTTCTTTTCATCTGTAAAAAATATATTTTTAGAATTAAAAGGTTTTATTGTAGAATTAAGAAAATATCCTATTTCTTGTTTTTATATATAAACTAGCTAAAAACCTGTGTTTTTCTTAGAGGAGAAATATAGTAGAGAGAGCAACGTTATGCTAACTCCCCGCGTTTCGGTGCCCCGTAGTTAAGCCAAAGTCACGTGGTTTCAAACTACCATATTTGGCGAAAATCTTTGGCGCAGTGTGTTTAGGCAATTTTTACGTTTTTCCAATCAACAATTTTTTTTAATCAATTCAAAATTTCGTTCATTCTCTCTTGGAATTGGCAAAAGAGTAAAAATAAAAATCTGTGAGATATCTGAAATTCATTTACATAGCTTTTGTTTTAAAGTCAGTACTTTTTTTTCTAATTTTATGAATTTACCGGTACTAAATGTTTGTTATACACTGTTAAAAAAAATTGTCCACCATGCACCAAAATTTGGTTCCCATTTAGCTGCCACCAACATTTGGTGCTTAGTTTCACGATTTAATGGTGCTTACGGTCCGAGGTTGCACCATTAAATCGTGAAACTAAGCACCAAATGTTGGTGGCAGCTAAATGGGAACCAATTTTTGGTGCAAAGTGGAACAAAATTTTTAACAGTGTACTTAATATTGTAGAAAAGCTTGTGTTATAATTTTGCAACCACATTTAGCGAAATTTTTTTTTTAAAATATGAGTTTTACACTATACAAAATAAATTTTAAGTACGAGTTTGTAGTTTGGCAGGTAATCAATATTAATATATCCGACGGTGAAAAAGATGAACTTTAAAACTACATTACAAGTGAAATTTCCCATTCAGTTATTGTTTTGGTACTTTTCATCAATTTCCCTTACACATTAATAATTAATGCATTCTGGCGGATAAACACATACGAATTTACTAAAAATGTTTGATTTGTGAAAGTTTTTAAAGCTAAATAGTAAAATTCGCCAACAGTAGATTGCGCATGATAAGCAAAAAATAAAATCTATCAAATGAAAAATAAAGTATGAAAAGGGTAAAAAATCGTATATTTTTACCATGGTATTTGTTAAAAAACAATACATATATTATATTATATTGAATCAATTTCAGACAGGCCGACCAAACGGTATAGTGGTTAGCGTGCTAGCTTCTAGACCGCAAGGTTGCGGGTTCAAGTCCCGTGTTAGGCATGGGTGTTTGTAAATGTATGTTGGCTTGTCTAATGACGAATGTTTCGGCGCATTATAGCCCTCGTGTTGCTGACGGCGCCAGATAATCTCAATACAACCAACCAATTTCAGACAGAGTATACAGATGCAGTTTATGACTCATATATACATAGGGGAATTGTAAAAATGTATTTAATTGCTTTGCCAACAAACATTGTTGAATGAAGTCAATTTTACCATATATTAACATTTATTGCCCCCAAAACAAAGTATTTTTGGCCTTTTTACGATGAATTCTGCCACTTTGAATTCTTTCAGTGAATGTTTTACCCAAGTGACAGTCTTATTTTCAGGTTCACAAAATAAAATTGACTTCATCAACAACATTCGATGATTTTCCAATTTTCCAAGGATGATTAGTCCATAGCATGGCAAGTAATTAGATTAAATAAATATGGAAGATTTGAATCAATACCAGAAAGACTTTGAGAGACTACCCTATGCATTATATTTTTTAATTTAATTTCACAATCACTTAAAAAATATTTTTTCCCCGCAGTTCTACATAATTTTATTGCATCTAAAGTAGGCTTTGTAAATCCACCTTATTTTTTCTTATGATTTTAACCTAATCTTAATATTTCTTACTACATAATGATTACTGTATGTTTCTTTTGCAATTTTTTCTTGTAAAGACTTCATCATTAGCAATGACATCCTCACATTTGTTAGGTGCTGATAAATGCGGGTTTACTGTCATAAGACATTTAAGATATTAGTGTTATCTAAAACAATTGAATTTCCAGTATCTGTGTCAGCAACTGTTTATACACTGTCTTGAATGGACGTGCTGTTTGATGGATTATTGAATCCCCTTTTGCTACAAACGCACTAAAAACTTTTCCAGGTGATCCTGAGAAAGTTTATAATGTGTGCTTTCTATAAAAGGCGTTGACGCAACAGTAAACAACCTTTTCTAATGGAAATTTAAGCAAATTTTTTTTCAAGGCTACGCAATCGCCATTGAAAACCCATGCTAAGACAGCTTTGCGGGGAGAAGAATTTGCAGATGGTCTTCAAAGTCACGTGACTTTATCATGGAACACTTCCTTTAGGGTTTCCCTACCTCTACCTCCCATCCCTCCTCTAAGGTGTTTTTAGACGAAATTGTACGATGTATTCAATCATTTAAGAATAAAATGGAAATAGTAAAGCAAATTGTCTCATGCAATTGGAAACTGGATACTTAGAATAGCTGATTTTTTTTCTTCGGATAGCCGATCATTTATGAAAAAAAGTTATATCAGTCTCATTAGAGAAATATCGCTCTTGCTCTTCATCGCAGTTGTCTTGGTTGAACACTTGGGGACCTTGGTTGTAAAGTCCCCCATTGCGTTCTTGCTTTTGCTCGTATGTGCCATACCCATATCCAACGTGACACACTTTAGCAGCATCCATTTATTTATGTTCCCAATAAAAAGTTTGCCATGATAAAATGCTGAAATAGAAAATCGTCTTTTGAATCTGTTTGGCTGCGAGGTTTTAATTGTGTGTTTCTTTTTTTCCCTTTTTTCTTTTTTGTAGTTGCACAATTGTTCAGTTTTTGTTGGTTCTTTATTCAGTATTTTTTCCACTTTAGCGAGTGAATTTTTTGTATTCCTATTTTATTATTATTACTTTTTTTTTTTACTTTCTGCATTGTTTGACTCATACTTTTTTATTGTTTAGTTCGGAAAATGTGTATAATAACACTTGATAACAAGTTTTTAAATTTATGAGTGCCCGCTTTTCCCAATTCACGATTAGTTCGTAATTTCAATCACACATTTATTTGCTACATAAAACTTGGTGCTGTGAAGATTTTTCTAATTAGACTTTTCGACGCATTTTCATCAGTTTTTTATTTATTTTTTGTAACTTTTTTAAATCGCCGCTAGGGGCGCTTTAAGTTGTTTGAAGATATTTACCTCAAACACTTTACAACAGGTATATATTACTTTTCTAGCTATACGAGACACTGTTTTAAATTTAAAGGTGATAAAAAAGACTTTACCGATCACCCATTAGAAGTGTAAAGCAAAATTCTAACAATTACTATCCGACGGGAGTTGTTAAATGAAGTTACACCTCAATATTTGTGTAGATTGTGAAGAAGAATTAATACTAAAATTGTTGTAGATGCGAAGAGTAAGGTGCATTAATTCATATTTTTTGTTTACCTCCATCAGTATGAGAAAGTAAGAATCCCTCCTTCCTCCCCCCCCCCCCTCCCCCTTCTCCATGTTCTATTATACATCACGGTATCAGGGAACACAGGGAACACTCTAGTTAAGTTACGTGCTAAAATGTTGAATAGATCAAAAGCATTCAAGTTTTAGATTTGAAATGTTTCACCCCTTCTTTCTCTTATGATCCATATGAAGACCTTAAATAGGTACAGTGTAACATGTAGGGTTCAAAAATTAAAATTATATTGAGTAGCCAAAGACGATTACAACATTTAATTTCGCATTGGTTAAGGTACTTTTGGTAAGGGTTTTCTACCATTCAAGTGGCTAATATTGGGCAGTTTCTCTTTGAAATATATCTCGAAAGACATTGATAACCTCAGAAAAAATTTGACCTTATGATGCTCATGTGTAATATAGCCCTCTAGTAGGTCTTGCACCTAAAACCCTCCAATGTAACTAATTGCATGGGCGTGTTTTATATTACAGAAATATAGTTTTCTCTTAACTGATAACGACTTTATCAGAAAATGATACATTTAAATAATGTTTAAAATTTAAGCGTCAACCCGCTGGTTTAATTAATCATTACTAACACTTGATTCAATTTGATGGCACAACATGCCAGCTGATATTCAAACACCATACAAATGAACCTCACAAAACATAAATGGGAAGCATGTTGTGGAATAATCAGCTATTTTATGTTTAAAACCTTAATTGACGCCCTATATTATGCAACATAATCTGCCTTTGTCTTAATTTGGAATTATATTTGTGTATGCTGAAAGTTTTAATAAAATCTGTAAACCTCTTTAACGTGACTTATTATGCAGTACGCAAACTTTATATCTTGCATATTAGGAAACTTACTCAAATGTAGTATGTTATAATTACAGATTTGCAATTTCAGTAAGGATGTAATTATTTGAGTAATGCCACGATTTGTGGAAATAACATTCAGAAGGGACAAGGTATATACATATAAGAAAAATTGCTTAAAATTAGCCATGTTTAGTTTCATACATTTTACCAAGTGAAATTAGTCTTAAAATATTGTTGTATGCAACCACGGTAATATATGTTTTATTTTTTAGTCATATGTTATTGCCATGTGAAATGTGTGTTTCAAAATAAACCAACTTAAGAACCAGTGTATTTTTTAAATGGATATTCATATTAGGGACTGAGAAGCAAAGGGATTTAAGTGACTTTTTTACGCTTTAGAGAAAATATACTTTAAAATTTTTTATTTATATTAAATTCGATAAAAACTAGTGATATCTTCATCACAAAGGTTAATATTTGAAAAACAAATAATTTTCATGCAAATTTAGTATAAATAAGAAACTTTAAGAGCATTTTCTCAAAAGTTAAGAAAAGTCACTTGGACTCGTTTGCTTCTCAGGCCCTCATATAAGAATAATGAAATAAACAACCTCAAAAAGAGCAAAATACGCATTGTATACGCTCTCAAACATAATAATATTGGTGAGGTAAAGTACGAATATATTTAGTGAGATTAAGCACAAATACAGGTTGATTACAATTAAATTTCATACTGAATATACGCAAAGAAAAGGGAAATGGTATACATTTATTATAAACCGTGGAAAAAGGGGGGGGGGGGAGAGAAATTTTCCTCATAATGCACCTGAGAAGGTCTTCATGACTTTCTTTATGAATGATTGCGTTCTGTTTGTGAAATCATTTACAAGAAAAATCACTGTGCGGCAGTAACTATGAAGAAGTTCCGGACAGTAAAGGGTATCAATAAAGGCTGTATTCCGATGTCTACTAACGGTCGAACGACCGTTAACGAAATTATTAAGAAAATGATTAAGATTAAGAAATGATAAAATCATCGTTGTAAAAACTATAGGTATAAGTTGCATTGTTAAAATTCTTTTTTATTTATTTTCAATATGTTTGATAAATTTGTAATTTTAAAATGAAATAGTTGAATAATTTAATACACTTCAAGTTACAATTCATGTTTTGAATCGAAGGTATGGTAAAAATCCCGCTGCGAAGCTCGGTCATTTATCTGATTGCAGATGAAGGATGATTTTCCCTTAATTGATTACTAACATCAGATAACAAATACATATTTTTAACGAGTTAACTTACAAGATAGTCACGTTACTGTACTTAAGAAACTATCCACACAAATTTGGGGTAACATTGTGTGACTTGAATCATGAAGACATGGTAAAAATCCCTTGGCAAATAAAAGTCACTTAGGTAGTTATAGGATGATTTTCACTGAATTGATTACAAACATCAGGTAATCAATATTTTAAAAACATTATCTGACATGAGTACTGCGTTTAGGTATACAGAACATTTCGAGTTACAACGTGTGTATTAAACGCACACATGTATTATTATTTATTCAAAAGGATCTGAAATTTTTTTTTAAAGGGTAAGTTGGTAAGTTGAAAAACATTTTTAAACATCTGTACTTCAGATCTAAGCGATCCAAAGTTTAAATTGCATTTATTTCAGAAAACGATTAATTTTCGTTTTGTATCGAAACATAACATCTTAAATTCGAATACTACCCATCAAATCTAGTTAAGTGCAAGTACAACCAACTGAGATTAAGTACAGATATAGTACCATGCTATACTAATACGTAGAATTTTATAATGGTATAATTTTAGTTTAAATTCAACATGCTCAATAATTTTTTAAGAAACATCATCAGTTTATTCAAAAAAAATTTTATGAAATAATTCAAATGATTACAAATTAGTTTTATGAAATAAAAAAGTCTCTACAAAATTGCGTTAAAGTATAACATTAAGAATAAATAGTTTTAAAGTAGAGTAATTTAATAATATTACCCATGACAACTAAATTTTAATATAAAACCTTTATATTCATCATCAATTTTTATATTCATTAATCAAGTGCCGTTTCTTTGCCAGCGTGTGCTTGGTTTTGGCATCTAATTTTAAATATTGAAAACATCTCTACCAGCAAAATATCTGGTAAACTACTTTTACAAATTTATTCATTAAAAATGCATGTGAATTTATACTCTCACATCCAAATATTTTTTTTTATATTTATTCTTATTAAAACAATGTATTTATTTATTTATTTATTTATTAAAACAATTTTGGCAATAGGAAAGAGTTTCTTCAATGATCGATTAAATGCTATTACAGCACTATTGTAGGACTTCAAATTGGTTTATTAGTCTTCCGTAAAAGCGACCATTTAATGACAGTGACACCCACCAAAATTTTATAGAATGCATTGTCATCGACGTGTAATCTATCTGCCAAGTTTCAGCTCGATTGGATGATTGCAAGTAGGTAAATTAGACCTCCGCAGATTTTCCCGCCATCGACAAACATACCCTCAAACATGCAAATAAAATTGAAGTTAATATAAAAGATATAAAAATGAATATGAGCTAATCACAAAAAGAAAGCACGTTTTTAATTTATGTTCTTATTTATTGATTCAATTCGTTTTTATTTTAAAACAAGCATTGATCCAATTAATTTTTATATTGTATCGTATTTCTTAATCCCATTACATATTTTTTGTTACATTCTTTTATACCCTGGAAATATATTGAATTCAAAACCAAATATCTACTACAGCCAATAAAATGAATGTTGTTTGTCAGAATTATGTTTGAACAAAATCCACAATTTCATTTCTTCCCTTCCAGAATTCTCATTGGTCCACTTTACTACTTAATAGAAACTTTATGTTCCGTAATAAAATAGCACTCTATCATTTGTTTTAACTTAGTACTAACAAGCAATTGATGATATTTTGGGGATAATAGAAATATCTCCTTCAACGAATCAATTGTTTGAGGCTTTGAAATAAAACTGAAACAAGCTAAGAAAATATGTATTCATTTTACATCATATACAATTTTAATAATTATCATAAACAACAGTAGAAAAAGTCCCCACGCAATTCCACAAATCTAGTATGTTTTATATTTTGACTGAAATAACATCCTACATTCCATGCGTTTTTACATAATAATGCTTAAAACAAACTCAACCTGAACTCAAAACCTCTGAATTGAGTGTCTTTATGACATCTCTCGAACGTTGAACCTACAAAGAGATTCATGTTCAACTTTCAAAAAGCTAAAGAAAAAGAACTACTTTCCAGAATGACCTGAAATATGACTTAAATATACTCAAAGAAGGTAGCAATGGCATTGCATAAATAAAAAATAGTTTGTAATATGTGGAGACTACAGTCCAAATAAAATTACCAATGGAAATCTGCAGGATTACATTCAGCAAATTACAGTACAAAATCAAATATAGCTGGGTTTATGCATAGTCACCGCTGGCAACCCGAACCGCCTGATACCTGAAATTTGACCTGAATATGCACGAAGAAGGAGACATTGTATGGCATAAGAAAAAACAAATATTTCAGACTTTGCGTTTCTTTTGCCATTCCTTTGCCCCCTTCTTCCCGTATATTCAGGTCAAATGTCAAACCATTCTGTTGTATGGCTCTTTTTTTATAGCATTTTGAACTTTAATTATAATCATCCTGTATAATAAAGAGTATTTGAATTCAAAGACAATTAAATATCAATAGTAAATTTATCACTATGCATTGAAGGTCATTCAACCCCCAGTATATTCTTAAAAATTAATTTAACGTGGAGTAAAATAAATGGATTGAGCTATTTCAACTCAAATATATCGCATTTTGCATTTTTTCGCATCACTATCCCTCCCCAGAATTTTCATTGATCCAATTTACTTTTATTTCTTCCTTATAACTGGAACATCCAAATCATGGTACAGATTCCCTGATTCTCAATTCCATTTCGACTTCCTCTGTAACGCTTTTCAGCAAAATGAGAGAGTGAGTAACTTTAAAGGTAAGAACCTGGTATAATTCCGGAGAAGTCATGGTTAATGAATCTGGTTTCAGGAATTTCATGCGCCGGAGAAAATTACAAACGTTGGGGTGGATATTTTTTTTCAACTTCCCGTTCTTTTTATGTTATAAGTCTGTTATTATTATTTTTTTTTCTGCAAAAGGGGTTGTATCCGCTCTTCCCTCTTTTCAAAATAATTTGCTTCCCCAACCACTGCCCATTTCGCCTGGCGTCTTGTATCCTTGTTCTTTCGCCTGTAACTTTCGTGGAAATTGAATTCGTTATGAAGCAGAGATGTTCTCTAAATCGAAAATTATGCTAATTTTGGAATCCTCCGTTCTTTTGAGGGCAGAAACTAAAGCACGTGTTGGCTTCGGTTTTAATTACAGAAGAAAGGAAAACTGCTTTAGGTTTGGATTCGACCGAACACTGCTCTCGAAAGGAAGCTACATTTTCATTGATTTCGGAGGGAGCTAAATTTAATACCCTCAAAAGTTTGCCTTTTCTCCGCAAAAATGCAAGTGCGGAGTACCTGTGTTTTAATGGCCACATCAAATGAACCTCGTAAAGGCACTTTTGTAATGTAAATTGTTGAAATTCTCAGGCTTCATTTAATTACGTTGCATCAAAATCACCCGGAATAGGAATAGGAAACGAGTAGGTTTTTATGTGAATTGAATTGAATAGACTTTTGGAAATGTTTGCATAAACAATATATTATAAACTTCAAATGTACTGTTGTTTAAAACATTTAATTCATTACATTTACTTGGTTGAAGTGTAAGGATTTTGAAGTATTACTTTATAAATAAATGTATTTCGATGATCTTCAAATAACTATAAAGACCTCGGTACATAGATTAAGTATAAAATTTATCTCAAGGAATCTAGGGAATGTTATTATAAATCTACAAAACTGCTACTTAAATTTTTAAAAAGGGTTTTAATTTCTCTTAAAAAGGTTCAATTTTTTTTTACATTCATTGAACATACATTAAAATTTTGTTTCCAAAAAAAATTTCGATTATTTCAACAATAATTTGGAATTTGAACTAAAACATCGAAATTTAGGACCAGTGGTATTGCATATGTGTAATAGTGTCAAACATCAATCCATATTTTTAAATTTTGAATCAATAATGATTTTATGAAGATATAGAATATTAAATAGAAAATTTGAAATTTTAAAACTCAAACAAATCTCGGTTCAATACTTTGAAAAAATTGTTAAACTGAATACGATCTCATAACGTATGTGCTGCTACTATTGCATACATTCTGTACTTGATTTAATTAATAGGCATTTAATCATTAATAATTACTTTGAGTGTTTTTTAATTATTACTTCTGATTTTCAAAGTAAAACGTACGCCATTTTTATTTCATAATTCATTTTTAACCTAATTAATTTTTAATAATTTTTAATGGTTGTTTCACAACCATAGCACTTTTGCATACTTTTTTAAGCAAATTTAATGGAAACTATGAGCGCCGTTTGTTTAAATATTACAAAAAACAAGCTCAAGAAAAATTTCTTCAACCAATTGCATTAAGTAAAGTGAAAAAAAATTATAGAAATTATATTTATATTTCACTTAGAACCACTGTCAAAATATTTGCAGAAGAACTGAAACTAAAATGTCATTAATAATAAAAGTAATACTCATATATATAAGCATTAAACAAACTGCATTCCTTAGATAAGTTACTAGTCACTATAACTGCCAAAATAGATGGTAGGTTCTACCTCTAAAAGTGTATGTTATCAATGGGATACTTCTTTCTTCTGATACCTTTAGAGGTAAATTTAGTACTGCTACAGTTAAGTGGTACTATATTTTTCCTAGACTCAGCGGTTGTATTGAAGTATTTACGAAGTGTAGGGGCTTTAGCAATTGTGATCCCTCTAGAGAGATTTGTACTAGTATGGCAGCATGATTCGTTGATTTCTTTTTCTTAAGTAACCCCCCTACCCTATGTATCTTAAACATAATATTCTACGTACTGAACTCAAATATTAATTTCTTTGAGATGTGCCAGTAATAGCTTAAAGACTTCTAACTAAAAGAATTAATGCTTATATTCAGTTTTACCATTGCGGTACTTAAATCTGCTACATAAAATTCTGAGTACCTCTATACGTTAAAGTAAGCTTTCTTTCATTAGATTTGCAAATTGTTAAAAACCTTTATCTATGCTACCCAATACAATCACATGACTTTTTTGTCCAATAAAAGTATTTTTAAAGATATGTTTTTACTTTGCAAAGTGGTGACATTAATTTTCCTTTTCATTCTAAAAATAGATTAGAATAAACTCTGAACCGATATTTTCTTATTAAAGAGAGTATTTTACATAACATTGTAAATATATCTGAAAACAAATTACTGATATTCACATAATTTATTGCTAAACAAAAATTATTTACACAACTCTCTTAACTGTTTTTATTAAAAAATTAAACTAGATCGTAAATTTCTTAAATTCTAATGTTTTTTGCTGTATAACGTTAACTGTGTGTGTGTTGTTTTTTTTAAATAAAGCCACTGACTACAATGAATCACACACACATTTTTGTTTTGTGTTTAGCTTTAGAAATATAGAAGAGATAGTTCACTCTCCTTCTAAGTAGTTCAATTATGATATAAGCTTGTTTGGTTGTGAAGAATACCATGTGAAGTTGCGTTGGAAAGAGCTTGTTCTAAGAACATCATACTAAACTTAAGACACCGATTAAACGACTTATATTAATTGTGAAGTTGTGATGTTTAAAGTGAGTTTGGGCTGGTTCTTAGATTCAGTGTATGTGTATATATATCCAAAGATATTTTAATTTGTATTTAAGGATTAGTTTTTTATAAATATTTGTGGTAAGTTTAAAAAAATATTGAACCAGTAAAATTATTGATTTGTATTGAATCATTTAAAAAAAATTATTTCGCAAAAAAATCGTAAAATATTCAATTACATCTTTTTGTTTAAAAAAAATGCTAAATTTTTGTTTGTCAAATAACTTCTTGATTTATATCAGAAATTAATAACTTTTTTGCATATTTTATAATTAAAGTTTTTTTTTAAATAGAAATTTACAAAATTGGATAATGTGATTATGTTTTTAACTTTTAAAAAATAATTATTATGCCACATGCAAAATTTAAAAAAAATTTCATTTACATTGAAAATAATTAACAATGTACGAACTTTGTACTCAGCGGAATTATAAAAGTGGAAGAATTTAATGTTGTTTACCTACCTTTCTAAAATAATACAATTTATTTAAACTATTAGGTCATAATCGACTGTGATTAATATTATCAAGAAATATTATATTATGCAGAATAATATTATTCGAATTTTATTTAACTGATTTTAGCGTCATCATTATACATCATTAGCTGTGACTTGCCAAAAGGTGTATTTGCGAAATTTCTATGGTAAAGGAAAACATAACTTGCAATTAAATAAATCGACAACTTTCCTATTAATATATTTGCAATTTTATGAAAATTAATGGAAAATTACATCCATTCTACGTGCATCAACAATATTTTCAATTGATCTCAGAAGTACATCAACACAAAAGATGTACGCTAAGAAATATGAAAGTAACAAAGAAACATCTATTAATTTCTTGGAAAATTTGAAAATTAATTCAAACAAAAATAACACTGAATCTGTGATAATGGATCAAGCTCGAATACCCAGTGCGTGCCAGTTCAGTACATTTACGATCATGATTTCATTCACATTTGTTGAACAATGTTTCACTTTTCTGTTTGAATGTTGGATTCAAGAACTTGTATTCAATCTAAACCTCAAAGATCATTACTTTCGCTAAAAATCAACCGATACCAGATATTGGTAAATGTACCAAAAATTGATGATGAAATATTGGAAAATATTGCCCCTGGGAGTTGGGCATGGAGAAATTTCCATAAGTATCGATCTCACATCGAATTTCAATCACGAATTTGTCTGCATAAAAAATACCTCTTTTTCACCTCATCATATAGATGCATTGAAGTGCGAAAATGCTGTTGTTCATTCGATTTTACTACACCAATGCAAGTCACAAAGGCGAAAGAAAAAGTACATTCATGGAGTATAAAAATCGACACCGCATCGCTTCGCGTGTCAAGAATAGAGATACTTTTTATTTTTCTCTATTGAAATTTAAAAAAAAAAAAAATGTAATTTGCAAAGTAATTTGTCTTCTTTATGTGAAAGGAGAACTACCAAAATTAATGTAAATACAAACAATGATTAATTTTATTGGTATATGAATATTGCCAATAATAGGTGCTGAATAGACTTTATCAGTAAAAATAATCATATTTATAACACTTACTAAAAGATAAGAACTGCAGTTAAAGCCGACAGTAAAAAAAAGGATCCATCATAAAAGTTTTGTAATTAATTTAATACTGATATTTTAAATATGCTTCAATCATACTTAACAATGTCAAAAAAGTTTTAAGTGATTGAATGAAAGGGCGTGGATATGAACTGTGAGTCTCTAGACAAGGTTTTAATCTTGTCCTCTAATATTAAATAACGTAAAAGTTTAGTCATGATAAGTGGACTTTGAGTCGTGTACATAAACAGCCGTAATTCTAGCCAATGACGAAGCACGCAATATTTATTAAAATGATATTTAAGGGTGAATTATTAAGTAAGTCGTTAATTTTATCAACATGTATATGAAATCGAATCTTTAATTCAAGAAATCTGAGTTTTAGTGACCAATCATCATCTTAACAGAAAAATTATTTTAATAGATATTTAATAATTCAAGTAAAACAAAATAAAAGACAATTTTGGTTTTTGTTTATTTCTTTACATTTTTAACATGAGATATTTTATCAAAAAAAATCACTCATTATTGTTTTTTTAGTTGTTTGTACTCTTAAATTTTACAATTGCAGTTTTACAAAATACGAAACTGCATAATCTAGACTAAATCAAATCGTGAATTGACAGCTGAGAAAAATGTTCCGTAACAATCATAAGTATTTAGTCATGATTGGGGCCATGGATCCCCAACGATAAATACCTTAGAGGTTTTTCTCTTAACCATTCATTTCCTCACATACCTTTTGCCATAATTTAAATTTACATAGTGTTGCAGAACAAATTTTCATACACTTTCATGAAGGTCAAGTGCATCATAACAAACAAAAATCATATACAAAACTAGTAAAAAATATTGAATTAAATGTATATGAACATAGGTTTGCATACTCAATACAGTCACGCAAAGGCCTCTTGCATAACTAGATTGCGCATGCAACCACATTTTGTCTATTGTATCTCTACCTCCAAAAACATTTCTAAAACGTTATTTAGAAACACACTGTATAAAAGACTATGTAAATTGACTTTCGATAGAGTAGTAATTGCTTTCATAATTTAGTCATGCAACATAGTCAAGCTCAAGCCAAATCAGTTCATGATTTAAAGAAGCATAATAGGCTCTAAGTTGATACCCAGTAAGTTGACCCTCGATAAAGTAGTGATTGCTTTTACAACTTGGCCATGAAATACAGTCAAGGTCACACCAAATCAGTTCCAGATTTAAATGAACAAAAACGTTGTTGATACCAACAAAATCACTTATATTACAATCAAGCCCGTACTCGTGATTTATTTTGGGAGGGGGATTCAGTGGAGTGAATGACAAATCTTAAAAGGGGATCTGGAGGAGCCTCCCTCAACGGGAACAGGGGCGGAGCCCCGGAAGCTGACATGATTTAAAAATTATAATACAATTTTTCAACATTCTACTTAACTTGCCACTTTTTTATAACATTAGACCCCCTCCCCCCCCTCCCGTCATGGACCCATCACCCTTCTCTTTCTCTCATACATGCTATAGCTAATATATTAATTTAAATAGTACACATAATAACCTTTTAATATCTATAACATCAAAATTAGTCATATTAGCAGGGTTGTTCTCGTATCCGAGCCTGTAAACCTTTTACAATTCCTTTTATTGAGGCTGTTCCATCATAACCTTGGTCTAACATATTTTTGAAATCTATACTAAGTGATTGCTATAATTCTAAATTCTAAAATTGTACTCGTTAAGCCCTCTCAAGTAGTGTAGTTAAGTATCCCAAAACACAGGCAATTTTCTTTGTTTACGTAATTTTCTTTTTTATCCACGTTTCTCAGACATATTGACATATGTTATTGTCATCTGATATTTGCAGATCTGCTAAAACGAAAAAACTTGCAGCATTATTTATTCTTTTCACTAATTTTCATTGAATTAAGTCACCGCAGATAGTGATAATCTTATTTTGAATTTTGGATCTAAAATACGAAGTACTTAAAGCTACAAATTTTTAATGATCAATTAAATTTTTAACTTCGCACTTCCTTGCATTCTCATGATAATCCTAAAATTACAGTTTTTCACTGTTAGTTTGGAAGCTGCAATTTTCAGCTGCTTGCTTCTTTCGATTGGAATCTACGATGTTTTCCATGCTCTCTATCTCTCTCCTAAATTGAAATTTCTACATACTTTCATAACATTCTCAGCTTCTATTACACAGTTTTTGTGATATTTTTTGTTATGACTTTGATTATTGAAAATATCAATTGCATCATTCCAATTTTGATCCATTTCCATTCGATGAAAACACAATGGATTTCTATGGAATCCAATGTAACTAACTTAATTTCTTGATTTAAGGCATTAGTGTTTGAAATGTGGAATTCCACATCTAAAGTATTACATTTTGAGACAGATTTTAATCCAAAATCCAAATTTAAGCTATTTTCATTTAAACTATTTTTTGTTTAATCTGTATTTATTTATTCATTTATCTGTATTCATTCATGTATTAAAACAATTTTGGCAATAGAAAAGAGTTTCTTCAATGATTGATTAATTAACTGCTATTTCAGCACTATTGTTGGAAGGCAAATTGGTTTATTAGTATTCCGTAGAAGCCGCCAATTAGTGACAGTGACATCCACCAAAATTTTATAGAACGCATTGTCATCAACATGGAATCTATCTGCAAAGTTTCAGCTCGATTGGATGATTGCAAGGAGGTAAATTAGACCTCCGCAGATTTGCCCATCATCGACAAACATACAAATAAAATTGAACTTAATATAAAGGATATAAAAATGGATATGAGCTAATCATTAAAAGAAAGCACATTTTTAATTTATGTTATTATTTATTGATTCAATTCGTTTTTATTTTAAAACAAGCATTGATCCAATTAATTTTTATATTGTATCGTATTTCTTAATCCCATTACATATTTTTTGTTACATTCTTTTATACGCTGGAAATATATTGAATTCAAAACCAAATATCTACGACAGCCAATAAAATGAATGTTGTTTGTCAGGATTATGTTCTAACAAAATCCACAATTTTATTTCTCCTTACTTATACCCCCTTCCAGAATTCTCATTGGTCCAGTTTACTACTTAATAGAAACTTTATGTTCCGTAATAAAACAGCACTCTATCATTTGTTTCTAACTTAGTACTAACAAGCAATTGATGATATTTTTGGGATAATAGAAATATCTCCTTAAGCGAATCAATTATTTGAGGCTTTGAAATAATACTGAAACAAGCTAAGAAAATATGTATTCGTTTTACATCACATACAATTTTAGTAATTATCATAAACAACAGTAGAAAAAGTCCCCACGCAATTCCACTAATCTAGTATGTTTGATATTTTGACTGAAATAACATCCTACATTCCGTGCGTTTTTACATACTAATACTTAAAAACAACTCAACCTGTAAACCTTTAACAATTCCTTTTATTGAGACTGTTCTATCATTACCTTGCCCTAACATAATTTTTAAATCTATACTAAGTGATTGCTATAATTCTAAATTCTAAAATTGTACTTGTTAAGCCTTCTCAAGTAGTGTTGTTAGGTATCCCAAAATATATTTATTTGCATTATATGTTTTACACTGAATACTTTTTAAGTATAAATACTAGTTAAATAAAAACACGAGGTTGTGAATTTTTTTATAGTTTTTATCGTATATGTATAAACTAAATTCAATGATAGATAAATCATAAATCCAATAATACACACTTACCAACTTTTCGGGTATCAAGACATTTTTTCTAACGTAAAACAAGGAACATACTAATCGCAGACAAACACTAAGAACTTGCTTCTCCGTATATGAGTTTCTTTCAAGTATATATGCGATGCGTACTGCGTGATGGTACGTTAGTCTATGGTTAGTAGCAAAACGGAAGCGCTTTACCAGGTATTCTAGATTAGACGTGTCATCTATTGGAAACTTGATTCCCTAGCCTAGTACTGGTAACTTGAAACCACGAAACCCGTTTAGAATGTATGCTGATCTCCTGTTAGGGGAGAATGTGGAGCTCCATTTTGGAACTTCATTCTAAGATATCAATTAAAATGTGAAAAACATAGAAAAAAAAATATTTTTATGATTTTTATTTCTGTGGGGGTGGGGTCGAATCCCTGGACTCGCTCCCCCTTGGGTAAGGTCTTGATTACAATGTCTCAAGTTCTGAAGAGTCCAAGATCTGGAGATGCCATTAGTGCGTACAATGGCACAAAAATGAATCATCACAATTTGGAACAAATCTTGATAGTTCTCTTAATTTTAATTCACACTTACGTTAATATTAATGAAACTCACTTAAATACGAAGTATAATTAAAATTATACATTATAGGCGTAATTCACACAAGTGTTAAGTATGAATCTACGTATTTCAATATGTGTGGGTACTAAGTCACATATTATAAAGATAACATACTATAAAAATAGATAAATTAAAAAAAAAGATACAAAAAGCACTTAAGACAAATGTATGGAAATGCATTTGTTGAACTTTAGCATTATCAAATGCGTTTGTTTTACATTCGAGTAAAAGTCATTAACATAATAAATGTCAATAAATATCAAAGGTAAGCATAACATAAAATGAAAAACATTCATATTTGTGATACTCGAATATATTTTTAAGTATTTATCAATGAAATGTTTGCTATCATAATTTTATAGAATTACAACAATAAAAAATTGTCAAGAAACTCGTTTGGAATTAAATTTATTTTTAATGGGAGTATATTTTTAACGGATTTTTAATACTCTGATATTTTATCACCTGTTTCATTAATATTATTTTATATGCATATTTCATCCTTGTAAAAAATACTTCATTGTTTGATTTTCAAACGTTGGTTCCTCTATACAAACTTAAGAACAAAATATATAATTCACTCCAGAATATACAATATTATTGGAAAATGAACCTTGAAACGACATCGATATAAAAGTGTTTTCATTTAGTCATAAATTTGTTTCTCCCTTTTATCGACACATTTCCGATATTAACATTTCTTCTAAAGCTACATTTCACAAGACAGAACGGACGTTTAACATTTGTGCAATGTGTCTTCATTTCATTTTATTTTCCTTTACTGTTGACGTTTATTTCTTCTGTTTTGCAGTACATGTGTACCAAATCAAGACTCAATCATAAGGATAGCAATTCAGAAAAAAGTATAGATATTGTTAAAACTCTTTCTGAATTTTAGTTCGATCAATGGAAAGAATGCACGTATGTTTGAATGATATTGCGCGCTTTAAATGCAAAAGAAAGGTACGTCTGATGCGGATTTGTGAAGTTTCGAAGCAAATTGAAGTGTCAAAACAAGATATAGATTCGTAGAAAGACGTTTACGTAACACAAAGTGACAGTCCAAACGTAAGTTTACTTCAGCGAAAAATGACAATTGGAAGGAAAACATATACAATAGTGTTTCGAAAAATATTTTCCTTTTATACCTAGTTTAGCTTAAATATTTCTTTAATCAATCAGATTGCATTTCATGTAATTAAATAGCAAAAAAATTACTCATGTGTATAATAGTTCATTATTAACGGAAGTCTTTTATTTATAAAAATTAGATTGTTCTCAAAATTGTTTGAGAAACTGGGTGCTACACACTGTGTTTTTAACAATTCAGATAGACATCGTGATCCATCATAAGGGGTTTAACCCTGTAGTGCATGATTTTTCATTATGTTGTAACTAGCGGTCATGTAACTTATTACAAAAGTATACTAATTAAAATATTTTTTTAGGTATGAAGATCCTCACTGTGACTGATATAATTAATTATATTTTCAAATTGCAATAAAATGCATTAATTATTAATTCAATTTTACTCTTAAGTTGTGTAACATATATGCTACACTATGCATTAGAGGGTAAATGATTTAACAGTGCAAAAAAAGATAAATTATTTATTTAATTTTTTTTTTATTTCGTAAATATTATACAAGGAGGTTATTAAAACAATCTCTAGAAGAGGATTTAAAAATCTTTACAAAGGTATAAAGTACAAAATTTTGATTTGATAAATAAATTATTATTCACCAAATATAAATATAAACTTCAAAACTAATCAGAAACTCAAAATTAGAACAAAAACTAAAGCAAGTTTTATAGCTCAGACAAAATATCCACCAGAGAGAAAGCACCCTCATCAAAAAGTCCATATCTTAAGAAATAAAATGTTACCCATTAACGATGCACAGTGGGGCATGAGGGGTGAAAACCTGTCCAAAATGCAGAAGGGTACTTATTGAAACCATATGTTGATGGTAACGTTTCTAATGAGTTTATAAAAGTATCCTACCCCCTAATTTTGATTTTATTGACAAAATTTAACTATTTTTAAATAAAAATTGCTATTTACATTGAGATATCTGAATTTTTTTCACATGGAATTACTTACAAAATGTATCCTTTAATTAAAGTTGCTATTAAAATAAATATATTATGTGTGTTGATTAAAAAATATTTTTATATTTGAAAAAAAAAAATTATTACATTTTTTCAGCAATTTACAAACAATAGGTAACATAATCGTTTATAAAAATTGCAAATATTGGCACTAAATTTAACTTCAAATTGTGTTGTTATGTTCCTTCAAGCTGATTTATGTAAAAAATTTATCTTAATACATCACTTAAAAGTTTCCAGTTGTTAATAACAATAAAATTTATAGATGAAATTGATATGGGAATATATTTTACACAAAACTTCGAATAAAAAGACAAACACGACATTTCTATTATAATATTAGTTTTCTATTATATTATTATCTTAATATTAGCCTTAAATTGGCTAATATTAAGCCGAAAAGAAAAATCCTTCATTGTAAAACATCTGCATTTTGGGTCAAGTCAAATGTGTATTTTATTAGTAGTTATAGTTGGAAATGAGTACCCACGAAAAAATCTATAACAAAAAGTATCGTATAGATTACAGGGAAGCTTTTTAAATGTTTTTCGTGTTCTCTTCCTTGGAAATATAGACTACTCTCAGCATTTACAATGCTTCAAAGAAGTAAAGTGAATTGCGCAATCCGAAATGTAATGCAAGCAACACAGTAATCTATTTTATAAATGCTTGGTTTAAAACAAAAAACATGGGGGGGGGATACAAAACTACCGAAACTAATATATGAAATATATATTAGGTGCTCAGACTATTAGAGCTACAATTTATTAAATTTGTAATGGTATAAAAGTGTTTATTATCAAAATGGAGGGGGATCAAAAACACAATAGAGTCAATCATAAGTTATCAGAAAATATCTAAAATCTTATAAAAGACTTAAAATAACTAGATAACTTTATATGAAGATCTGTATAGAAATACATTTATAAACTTTAAAATTAATGATTAAATTTCATAATAGATGTAATATTTTACTTAAAGGCGTGTACACTAGATCATAATATATTTCCATATAAAAAATTTAAAATAATAAATATGAAATATTGCACAATAACTTAATTTTTTTATACAAAATAAAATTAATAAGGATAATTTTATGATTGCATATCGATCCATAATGCAATTTATTGTTTATCCCTTAACATCGCATACGCATAGACACAGCTTTACATTATTTTAGAAGTACAAAAAATTGTATTCCTTCGTGTTGTCGCGTTCCTTCTGAACTTCACCATAGTTCGTTAAACATTGGTTTTTGAATAAAAAAATTTTGACTTGAAGACTAGACGGTATTTTTTCTTGACGGAAAGGGAATAACAAATCCAATTTCACAGCACAAAAAAAAACGCAAAAGAATTTAACGAAGTCTCATACCTTTTGTTTATATACTAAAACAACTTCCAATTCTGGGGCGTTGAAAGCCACACGAAATATTCAACCCCAACCGAAAATCCCGGGCATAAAATAATATACTTCCTGATCTGGACTGGCTGCATTTTATGTGTCTCGTGCTTCACGTGATCTGGAAGCGTAAGAGTTTGTTTTCTGAGTTTAGAATTTGCATATACTTTCCATGATTCTGTTTAACTGCACAGGGAAGACACCTTTAAAAAGGAAGCTTTTCATTCAACTTCTGTTGCCTTGTATGTGAAAGATATTAGGGCGAAAGTAATAAAAAAGTACCTATGTGTTGCTTAGATGAAGCAAGCATTCATACCCGCAAACACCTGTTAGAAACCACCCGATGAACTTTTGAGTTGCATTGAAGTAAAATATCTTAAATTTCAAAATATTGTACTATACAAATTTAGGTTCATAGGCTTTTGAAAGGTGGGAAATCATTCAATGATGCAAACTAGCAGATTGGTGAAAGTCAATTACTCATTGATGTACAATTTGCAAAATAAATCCGAATGTTAGCAAAATGTTTTATACTTATTGATAAAATAAAAAAAAGGTAAGCACAATTGTAATTTAAGGAATATTTCTAATTATGCATATACTGTTTTTTTTCATGAAGGTTCATTAAATCTGAACTGAAATCCAATATGAATATCTTAGTTTTACAGTAAGCAAAAATAAATCTGATTGATAACTATATCTTGTATCCAAAACAAATCTGTAAAGAACAAAAAGTACTGATTATTTCGTGTTATATATATATATATTTGTCCCGAGGAATAACATCATATTAAAACTGAATAGCTATCCCATAATAATATGCCATTCTTAGATTCAGCATAAAAAAGGTGAAATGCTCAATTTCATAATTTTACAAGGAGTGGTTAGAATTTTCCAAGATGACAAAGGAATGCAAACTATTATTAAAAAGAGATTTTTTAGCCATAAATTGTTAGATAATTAATAGAACTTTTTATTTCAAACATTAAAAAAATGTATTTGCATAGTTTATTAAAGGCCAAACATAAAAAGTATGCAATTTTTCCATTAAACAGTTTTTACTAATTAATTATTAATTACAAAAATTAAATATATATATATATATATATTTTTGCTTTCATTAGATTTATCATGATCAAATACCTCCGATATTTTTTTAATTTCCATTTTGACGTTTGATTTTCAATATTTAAGCCAAAGTGTAAAAAAAAAATCCTACTTTTAGTGACCGTATATAAGACTACATTTGAAATTAATTGAAGTTTAATTAAAGTAAAAAAAAAATTTAATAAATTGTAAGCATTTATTTTATTTTTTTAATTTGTTGGAAACATAAATGGTAACTTTTATATTTTTCACTAGTATATGCAGATAGTAACAAACGAATTTTTAAATGTGCAAGTACTGCATTTTACAACTAGGAAGTTTTGAGGGGAGTGCATCAAATCCATTCCTTTGTAATTTATATCTAGTGATAGAGCTAAACTCCTGAATCAGGGGCAACACACTTAGTATGTGAGATGACTCCAGTTCAATTCCTAGCATCAGGGTTACATAATTTGCATTCTAAAAAATAAGTATGCACAATGAAAACCGTGATTTCTAAGCAGATATTTTCAAAATTCGAGGTTTCTCCTATTCGGTAATTTAAATTCTAAGAAATTCCCTTTAAAAGATCATTCTCTAAGGCATTCTCTCTTGAAATTGGGACTAGTATAATTCTTTAATCTTAAGATATTACAGAAATAATTAGATTATAAAAAATTTGGCTTCGTAGGTCACCGGGAAATGTATGGACATTTTAGAAAGATACAAAAACACTTATAATAGAGAATTATTTATAACCTAAAACTTAAGTAAAAAATATTGCGAACGTCCATAACTAAAGGATTTTATGTGGATGATAAAGTACGCAAAAAAAAAAGAAATCCGAACGAGGGCTATATCTTGCATTCTAATTGATGAAATAATAAAAGTCATGTACTATTGTAAATTGTGGAAGGTCTTTCTTTATTAATTGCATATATTTTTTTTTATCTTGAGGGGCCATCTACATATTAAAACTAAACCAAATTTTAAAAAGTTTAATGACAACCTCATAATATTTTACCATATTTAGATTTAGAATCCCAAAAAAACGTCTAAATACCAAATTTCATAATTTTCCAATGAGTGGTTGGTAATTTAAATGAGTTAAAAAAATAACAAATTAATGTTAAAAAGAAAATTTGTTTTTTTTTGGCCATAAATTCTTATATAGTTAATATATTTTAGCAATTTTTATTTCAAGTGAAAGTTTGTTTAAGGCCAAACATAAATAGCATGCACCTTTTGTATTAAACAGTTTTTTAATAATTAATTAATAAAACATTTTTTAAAATTTTTTATATAGAAACATACATTTTGTTTGCTTCCCTACGGAACTTTTTTCATACCTTTTTGACTTTTGGTACTCGATATTTTAACAAAAATGTAAAAAAGTTCACTTTAAGGGGCCCCGTAATAGATTACGTCTTGAAACATGCAAAACGTCCGATTCTTAAGAAATTTGCCCTCAATATCTTCCAAAACATTTTCGCTCATAAGTGAAGTGTTTCTCAACATAATGAACTAAAATTTTATGTATGAGGTATACGAGGTATTCTAAATCGAATGAAAACATAAAAAATAGCAATTCGTATTGAAATGTTTAAAAATAAAGTTAAATTTACTTAGTATACAGCCCCATCAGAAAAAAAACTTTTGCATCAGACTTATAGAAAATCGTAAACAAAGCATTTTGGTGAAAACCGCAAGATTCTATGATAATTAGAACCGAAGATATAGCCATCGTTCTGATTTTATTTTTGCGCACTATACTATTTTCATAAAGCGTTTCATCATTCTCCGATAACTTAGTGATTTAAGAAGTTTGTATTAATTTGAAGTGTTCCATTACGTTGAAAATCCACACAATGTTTAAAAAAATTAAGTTTTAATAATTAAATACAAAAATAAATTCTATTTTCCTAAGGTTAGTGAATAAATAAGCGCACACTAATTAGCGTCTAACATTTAATCAATGCCATTAAATTGTATTATCAACACAAATATTTGTTAATTTGTGTTTTCGACCTTTATTGGAGAGCGTATGTAGTTGATCCACCTTCAACTATGTTAATTAAATTACAGTAAAATTTACTTCTAATTGAGTTACTTCACTGATTTTGTATTAGCCTCTTGTTATAAATGACGCAATAAGTCTAAGTAGTTTCAGAGTAATTTTAAAACAACACCTGTAATACCCTGAAACACGAGCCCGTTCGCTTATTTTTATAAGGGGAATCTTATAATTACGCTTCTAGATATTGAGATTTGCCCTTTGCTCATAACTGGTGTGTTTTCAACATCGTGAACTGAAATGTTTTATTTAGGGTAAATAAAGTATTTTAGATTGAATGAAAATGTAAAAAAGTAGGGCTTCAAACTTAGAGTCCATTCAAACTTGGAATTCATTCCATTTATTTAGTAAACAGCTTTTTAAGAAAAATAATTGGCATTAGGCATGTAAATAATCGCAAACAAATTACTTCGATATGAACCGCGATATTCAACGACTTATTGAACTGAAGATATAGCCATTGTTTGGATGATTTTTCATACTGTATAGTTGTAAAAACAAATCGATCAAATATTAATATGGTAGATATTACATAAAACATAAATAGTGTCTCAAAATCAACCTGTTTGCTGGTAAATATGAAGCACGTGAACTACCTCTAGCCTGGTTAGTTTGTACATTCAATGACCTATATTTGCACACAATTACGGCTTATCACGTCAGGGCATGCAACTAAGCATTACATCCGAACCATAACATCTATATCTAACCCACGATTCGAACCCGGAACCTTCAGCAAGACCAGAACTCTAACCTCACAACCAGCAGTTGGTGCCATTCTCTTGTAAACCGTGATAAAAATAAAAGTTCATTTCAATTCTGAAAAGCAAAGCCCCAACTATCAATTTTTTTAAACTTTTATGTGTATTACCAAATACAAGATTTACATTTGACTTCCATCATGTTCAATATAACAATTCTACCACATGAAACTCAGAATACATTGGTATTTAAGATTGTTATTGAAATTAAGATATTCATTTTTATTTCATTTCAAATGAGGCATGACATTTCATAACCTAAAAATTATCTTCCCAGTCCCTTTTATTAGTTCAATTTCCATAAGTAGGCAATAAAATTCCAATATTGAATGAGCAATATATTTCTTTTTTACGCAGAGTAGCTTTAACGTGGGTACTAAATCCTCTCACATCTATCATAAATCAAATGGAACACGTTGAAATCCATCAATCATTTTTTGGTTTCTGCATTTGTGAAACAGAGATTAGAAACGGACAACACATGAAATTCCCTGTCCTAAGCAGAAGACATAAATATTTTTCCTAAAATATTTTTTTTCTAATGCATTCATATCTATTCGTTAAGATGAATGTGCGGTAAGCCTGAATATTTAACCTTTAAAACCCTTTTTTATCATTCTGAACGTTGACGTTTGTATAATAAACTGCTTTTTTATTCATATAATGAATTTAGAAAGTTTTACAAAATTGATTATTGTGGGAATAGGATATTTTTCAGAATTCTTAGTAGAATATACTATAAAGTAAGTTAAACCACTCGTTTCTTTTGGGATTAAACATAACTGGTTCAAGAACAATATGTTAATTGCTCTATGCATATATCGGTCAAGCTTAATACTCCTCTTATATAGCTAATCTTAATTTCTTTGAAAAGCGTGAATTTCTTGTAGATATAATCAAAATGTTTCAGTATATTTATGACATTATAAATTTTCAGATCTTGAATTGGAGTATTTCCAATATGTTATGTTTAAGAGCATTTAACCTTTAACCCTTTGCACTCGAGGCCTTTCTCGAGCGGAGGGACCAGCAACTCGAGACATTTCGAGGCATTTTTTATTTGATTCTAGGTTGCGGATTCGCTTCATAGAAACTAAACACAGTCATTGGCCATGCATTAAATTTCCGCATCAAATCTAGTGGTCATCTCGTGTTGGGACATCCAATCATGTGGAGGCGCAGTTCGAGCGCAAAGGGTTAGATGAAAATAAGTAAAAAAATGGAACCACTCACGTATCGTCTGCAATTGTACGTTCTTCGTATCATCCTTAATTTCAAATTATACAATTGAAGGGCAAAGTGAATGAAGGTGGCATTTTACATTTTTTAATTAAAGTTTTTTCAATGGATGATGGTGTTATGTGCTAGACTTACTTCGGTCACTTATTTTGACTCGTTAAAAACATAACGAAGCATACTTTGGCTGTTGGTCGAGGAATCTTACATATAAATGAATACACAAATAAAAATATTGATAGCCTATACATCAAAATTAAGTTTTTATATATACCCATTTTATCCACTTATCCCTTTAATATATAAGGCAAGACAGGAATAACTATTTTATCTTTTGTAATTAAGACACATTTGGTGGGTGAAAATTAAAACAACAATGATGGATGTTAATATATTTCCTAAATTCGGGAAAGAAAAAATTTACCAATTTTTTTGTATTAATTGTTTCGGAATATGCAGTATTTTTCTTTTTCAAATACAAAAATTAACTGTTTATCCAATTCTAGAATATAAGAATAAATTATCCCAATTACATTATGCAAAAAATCGGATTTCGGGTATAGGAAGAGTTCGATAATTTTCATGGAAATAGCCTTGAAACATGTTGTTTTTCCCTTTTCGAAATGAAACTATTTATTATATATTCATTGGTAGAACCTAATAACGAATTATTTCTGCTTTCAGTGTTGAAAAAATTAATAAGAACATTTTTAAAAGGATTAATTGAACACTTAGTGCATATCCGTGAATAAAATGTTAAATATATGCGTACTGTTTGTTCCTTAAAACATCACAATTCAAACGAACACTAAAAACAGATTTTGTTCTATATCCATTCTTCCGCATCAAAATTCAGTGGAGTGAGACTGTGATTTTTTGCTTTTTGTTATCTCTTAGTTTGGTGCCTGCGTATCTACACAGCCCTGTATTCTCTTAGGAATTCGGTTCTACTTTTGACTTGACAGATTGCATTATATAAAACGTCGCGAAAGTCGAAATGTTCCGAATGCTTCCCTTTTGGGTAAAATTCCGCGCCTGATTTTTCCCCTCTCTTCCTTATTTTAGCTTTTTCTTTACAAACATATAACGCATATATGAATAAAAAGGGAAATAAACAGTTGGGAATGGAAATCAAAAGGAAAGATTTTGTTTGATACATTACTTTTTTTATAAAATAAGATGACTTAACCATATTTATAAATGTACTATCCATTAAACAATTAAAAACCAATGTGAGTGTTTTTGTAATGATAAATAAATTCTTCGAAAAACCTCCATTAATATTATAACGATTTTTTTCTTAATTTAAATAATATTTCATTAAATTGCTCCATTCAAACGGGGCCAAAGTTATTTTAGAATACATTGCCTACATCATTAAAACCATTACTTTTCTTTAAAATTCATAAATTTTTATTTCACTGTAAATGCGATGTATTATTTATTACAATAAAATGTATCATGGTAAAGGATGCTGTTAGAAATACTTGTTGACAAGAGATTTAGTTGATTTTAACTTAAACTTTGTATAAAAGCATATTGTTTGTTTAGAAGTTATAAGTTATACATTGTTATTTTTAAATTGTCATTTATATCCTATAGTTAAACTTAAAAAATTAGCTCATGGATTAGATAATAAATATTATTAAATAAATAAGTTTGCAAAACCTCTCCATCATAAATACGTTAAAACTATTTACAAATTATTAAATTTCCTAATATTTGAATTATTGCAATGAATTTATTCTGAATGCATTCTAATGGAAAGTTAGGAAATGTATATTTAAATATAAAGAGATTGGTTGTACAAATAGTACATGACGTGATTTTAAAAATATTAACAAAATGTGCTTTATAGAAATTAAGTTTAAGCAGTTCTATTCAATTATAACTGACAAGTAGTGCTTTAATTTTAAACTTGAGTTCATTGTATTGTTAATTTTATTCCCTTTTTGTATTCATTTCTATATCGTGCAATTTAGTAACATATATGGAAAGCAGAATGTTTTTCCCAAATTAAAAAAAAATAATATTTAACGAAAACTATTTTACTGTATATGTGTTCTCTAGTTTTTTTGTGTATGAATATAACATACTAAATTATAAACTCCAGTACAAAATTAAAGAAAAATAATCTTCATAAAAATATATTTGTATTTATAAGTTCAAAAAACTTTTAAATAAAATATTAAATTCCAAGTTTTAAAACACAATTCCATTTTAAAAGTTACGTTGAAAAACTATGTAGAAAAATATGCATGAAAATCTTCAAGTATGACTATACACACTTATAAGTAATAAGTTCAACACCCAATTTTTTTTCTTTAAACTTCAATATGGGGCCTCAATGGAGTTTTTTCACCTCAATAGGGCTCTTATAAGCTTAAAAACAGTCAAGACACAAGTGCAAGTCTTCTAATATGTATTTCCTCCCAACCGTTAGAAAGATTTATGCGAAATGCTTAACATAACATTCTATAGGCCTAATCGAAAACCGTAACTGCCAGCTGCCTCAAGCATCGCATTACGATAAAAAGACGAAAAAATGTTTCGAAAATTGTTTCACAGCAGTAGAAATTTTCTGTGAAAAGCTCTATGTACCAAGAATATCTTTTTATAAATTTAACCAGGTTGGAAAGGCGCTACTTCTTAATTATTCTGTAAACAGTATATAGGTAAACTCACAGCGTCATTATCCCTTGTGATTTAGATACGTAAAAACCTTATGATATATATTATTTATTTGGTATATGAATATTTAAATACTTATTATGAGCTATGTATACCTGTAAGGTGACAGAAGATACAAATAATAAAGGAACATATTGCTTTAAAGAAATATTTTACAAGGACTGCGTGTTTGTATATCTCTTCATTTTTAGAATATTTTGGGAAGCAGATAGGTTAGTCTATGTAACAATCAAATGTAACAATGAAAATTGATTCGAGCAAGAAAAGTTTCGGAGTATCTTTTCTAAAGCTCAAAAATGATTTGAGGATATTTATTTTATAACAAAACGCATTTTGCTTGTTTCTAAAATTTAATAGATTGTTGAGAAACTGGCTCAGCTCTGAAAATTGCAAGGCCAAAATTTTACCTCAAAATCACTCATAATTTTCTTAATACTACTTGTTACATTCCTGAACCGAAGTCCTTTGTTTAGAGAGTGGTTTTTTTGTTATATAGTGGACAAAATATCAAAACAATCTCAAACTACCTACAACAGTTGTGATATAGTTTTACAAGAGATAATGTTTTGTTATATTGGGGTCATCGTTTTGCCATGTCTTTTGTTTTTCAGAGTTGAGCCTTTTTTTTTTCAATAGTGGATTCTATAGTTGTTTATGAAATTTAATCCCAAAAAACTTAAATTGTGTAATCGAAAGTAACAATAGTCCAAGATTCCATTAACATTATCTATAATTTATTTGAGATACTATCACACTTCATATAATAGTACTTTAAAAGCAACTGTACAACAAATTGTGAAATTGCGGGTTGTGATTATTCAACTGTACTGGTCCGGAAACTGAACAAAAATGGTTAAAATGAATTCCAGATGCTAAACCTTACATAACTCACCATATCTGGAAAAAACTAACCTTCCACGTTGAAATTCCAAGACTGGGTCTCAAATTGAAATTTACTATACATTTGCTTGAGCATCAATTCCGTTTGAAGTACTGTATATGTCATCGATTGCGTAAATTCCCGATGCACTTGTATTCCCGAATTCGAGTCATAGAGATGAAATAAACTATTTTTGCGTGATGCCCTATTATTAGAATTCGCTTATTGGGGCATTAATACAAAAGAGGTCACCAAAATAAGACTAAGCAGTTCAAACAAGTTAATTTAAAATGTGTTTTAAACTAACTGATGCAATGGGCTTAAGAAACTAATTTAAACGTATAAAACTTAAATGAAGAAAAAGACCATAACATTAAATTAGTTTTAACTTGTGCAAAACTGCACTGTTTTAAGTGGTAAAATCAAATGGAAAAATGCACATAAATAACTAAACTCGAGGTTTTTATTGAAGATCACTGTATCGATTGTAAAAAATAATAAAAAGTTTCCCTGCTACTTCTTTTTGAACCTAAATATATAATTTTGTTGGTATACCGTACTATATAAATCCTACTATTACGCAAAATTTATAAAATATGCTTGTTTTCTGTAAATGGGGATTTTAGATATCATTTTGAATGAAATTTTCAAGACAATTAATTGAATGACAATTAAATTAAAAAGTTGACACATATAAAGTGCGTTTAATTGTCGTTAAAGTTTTATGCTATTTCAGCAAAAAAATGTCCAAAAAAGCGAAAAATATAAAATTCAGTTTTTGGGAAAAAATAATATGCAATAATGTAAACTTGATGAGAGAATTCTTTTTTTCCTTGAAATATGGTAATTTGCATACCTTGCGAATGTATTTACCAGTAGGGCAAATAGGCTTGGACGATGTTAACATTTCTGCATCGCGATATATCGGGAAGCAAACATCGCGATGTCACGATACATCACGATGATAAATATTTTTTTTACAAAATACTATAAAACAATGTTTTCATAACAAGCTATGTAGCCGAGAGTTATGCTTACTTAGCTTTGTAACATTTTAATTAATTTATGTACAGAAGTTTATATTAAATAACATGAGCAGCGACAGAATTACTTTCAGGGTGATACATAAAGCACCCAAGGGGTATAAGCCGGTTATTTTTAATCCGGATTTTTCAATTTCTCTATCTTAATGAAATTTACTTTGTTATTATACAGGGGAATCGGGGGATTGGAGAGGGGAGGACAAGTGCACTTCCTGGCTGTGCAAATGTTACTTTAGTTATTGGATATTCTTAACTATTAAAATCTGCCAAAAAAATCTGCATTTCAGCATTTTTAAGAAGCAATGTTGGATTGAGTAATTAAACTTATGGAAATAAACTTTATTCAAATCGTACAAACTGAAAAAAAATTATAAAACATTTATTTACTTACGAGTCAGAAGAGAAAATCCTTCAAAGTAAATGGGAAAAAAATTGTTTATAAGTATTTAAGCAATCAAACTAGAGAAACATAACTATGATCCGTTCATGCGCTAGTTCATACTGACTTTGGCAGACATAACAAACCATCATAGTAATAAACAACCTGATTATCTTAACTGGGTAAGAATCAGACAGAAATTACCACGCAAAAATACCGCAATCCCCTTGAGCTAATAAATAAAGCAAAGCTCTCAAAGGTTAAAAATGTTAGATAAAAAAATCCTGAAGTTAATTTAAAAGATTTAAAAATACAAAAATGTAATATTTTATTTCTTCCGAATTAGAGGAAAAAATAAATAAAAAATGAAGCACTAAAAGTTTAGGAAATACTCAATTGAATTCCAAAAATAGAATATCAAGGTCTTATATCTGATGACAAATTACATAAAAATCGAAACATTTTTCATGAGTTAAGAAAACAAAAAAAAAATTCAAACAATAAAAGGAATACTTCTTTCATCGAATCTCCAATATTTCTAGACTAACTGGCGCCTGAAAACCACCTCGTAATTACGATTACCACAATGCCGATACAGCAAAAGCAAATGGAAATCGTCTCAAACGGCGCGGTGTAGCTGTTACACTACGTTTCTATATAGTCTTGGATACACCGCGCATATACAGGGAGGATTACTGCGATGTGGTGAAGTATCGTGTCTCAAACGGCGCGGTGTCGACGGTTTCAATACGTTTCTATAGTATTTTAGAAACACCGCGCATGAATCGTGGCATCATCGGTTCTTTGTCCTTGAAGGGCTAGGCAATGAGTGTATCGCGTTCTCGTCAAAAAAAATCGTGATGCATCGGTTTAGGGAAAATAGTGACACCGGTTTGACGATGCTGATTTCCCACCGGTTTTAGACGATGTATCGATACATCGCCCAAGCCTAATGGCAAAGTACTCACTTATTGTAAAACCACCTCTTTATAAAAGGGGAAGTTTGTTGGTTTGGTAGTCCCAATTGGTGACATTACGATACCATCTATAAATATGAACCCATGAATTTTTATCTAACAATAGTATACATTTTTTAAAATGCTATATTACTTTTATTTCTAGGACATTTTAAATTTCTACACTATAAAAGCCTACCTAATGGTTGTGTGGTTAGCTCTCTGGCCTCGCATGTCAAAGATTCCAGGTTCTAATTCCAGATAAGGCATGGATATTCGTTGTAGCTTGGAATCTACGTGAAGATGTAGTTCCCGTCTTTATTAGCTGTTATTTTGCATAAAATTAGGTCATTGAACGTACAAATCAACCATATACTGTAAACTTGTAAACAAAGAAATGCATTGAGTAGCCAGTAATTTAGTAAGATTTCTATAATTAATTAGTTTTCTAATTTCGTGTTGATCATTAATAATGTGCTGTATTTCTGATGGAAATAATATGTTTGTTTCTCACTTTTTTTTTTTAAGCAAGTTCATTTGTTGTTGATAAGATACGCTATAAAAATACCACGAAGCTATTTTTTGGCCAAATTAATAGTAACACGGAGTGTAAATTCAGACAATATCTAAGTACCAAGTTCGAGATGAAGTCCATATTAATAAAAATCATGAAAAATAAAGTAGAAATTTATTATTTGAAGATGTTTATTTTTTTATTTTTTTTTTAAATGTCAAGATATATACTATTGAAAAGCAGAAACACAACATTAAAAAACTAATTAATTAGTGAATAAAGATGAAAAGAGAAATGTTATATTCAGCACTTGAAAAATTGATGTAATATTATCTCTTAAGCAACAACAATACATCAAAAGCTTCGGCGGGAGAAAAATGATCTTAAAGGGTAACTCTATTTTATCAAAAGTAATAATTCAAATGCTAATTGTTTGAATTTCTTACAGAATAATAACAACAGCATTCATTAAATCGATAATTCATTTATCTTAAATGAGTGTTATTAAATATCCTTCAAGAAAATCTTTTATTGTATATATTATTTGTTTTTCTTGGATGTTTTACTTTAAAAATTTCATAATTCAGCTAATGAAATGTTCATCGTTAAGTCAAATATTAATATTAATTTCACACAAATTACGTTTTAACTTTTTCTGTATCAAATAAAATACGGGGTTTAATTCAAAAATATAAACTGAATTTATTCAGACAATGTCTCAATTTATTTTGCCCATTGATCATTTATTAAATATTTTTAGGTTGTATAATTCATTTCCCATGCAATGTCGTATTTTCAGAAAAAAATATTTGAGAAATTTACTATTGCTAAACTGTAAATATTTTTTTGATTAAAAGGCTTATAATTTTGTTAATTACAATGATTTATCTCAGAAAAGTTTGAACTGAAGTAATAACTTTTAATTACCTTTATTTAGCATATAGTGTTTGAGTCTATATCTTTATATACGAGTCTATGTCTATATCTTAAGTAGAAAAATACACATGTTTACAAAGAGATTTTAATATTTAAGAAAATTCGTAAAAAAAAAAATTCGTCCCCTATTCCTAAGAAGGTGCCGTAGTATATCAAACCTAACTTTATTTCTTTACAACAATTTATAAAAGAATTTAGTAAATTAGGAACAAATTCGGTGCAAAAATGGTAAGCGGTATAGAATTAAAAATGTAATTGAATCGTTTCCTTTGAGAGTTGATATGGGAAAATATTATATTTTTTTTCATTCAATTATATTTAACGTTGTAGAAACACTAAGAAACTATGTGTTTAAATCAGTACTCACAACTTAATATACAGAGTGTCGAGAATTAAAGGATACTGTTTCAAACTGCCTACAAGCAAAAGTATTTCTTAGAAAATTTTGAAATATTGGGCAGGAAAAGATTGGAATTACTTTCAGTGAAATGCTGTAAAAATCAACAGCAGAAATCGTTTTACTTTAAAACCTGTAGTATCTAAATTTTACAAATATGTGAATTACAAATTTAGCCAAACCTTAAGAACTGATTTATAGTTTTTATTTTAACAAAACATGATCCATATGAGGGCCATAATTTTTAGTTACCATCTGAAATTGCAAGATGTCATTTTTGTCATAGTTCAGGTAAATTGGTACTAAAAACTACCCGAAATAAATTTGGTCCGTTGATGAGACTTGGAGAAAAATGTTTCATTTGTCGTAAAAATGAAGAATCAAATGTGTCCACAATCATTTCTAGCGTAGAAGGTTGTATGGGGGTGGACGGGGGTTGTTTTAAATTTAAAAATTAATTTTGGTTTATGTTTATATATATATATATATATATATATATATATATATATATATATATATATATATATATATATATTCAACCTAAGAAAAGTTATTGTCCTTTTTTTTATTTATGAAAATACATGTAAAATCCGAGGAAAGATATTGCGAAACATTTGAAGTGGACCAAGGTGAATGTGTGAATAGTATGAGTCTGGGGTGTCTCGCAGGTGTTACTAGAGAAAGGTGGAATTTGAAAGAGAGTGGTAAAAGAGTTAAAATATGTTCGGGAAGTGCGAGCGAGCTGTGTTTTCTTATTATTAACAAATAGCTGGATTTGAGTAAATGGGTTTGAGTAAATAACTGAAGTGTGCTGTCATAAAATAGTTACATAGCGGTGCATCGAACTTATATAAATGCCTACACAAAGTTATAGTATTATATGGGTACATAGTCAGCTGTCATAGTATTATATGGATCCGATGATAACAACGGCATTATAAGTTCTTAACAGTTTCGCGCCTCAATTTCCGATAACGGTGTATGGAAATCAAAAGTGGTTGTTCATTAATTCCAAAACTTAAAAAAAGCAGTTTTGTAGTCATTCAAGTTTGTGGTGACGCAATCACCTTACTAATTAACACCAACTTAAAAGGCTTTAACCTGTAATTATTAGTCAGAATATAATTATGTTTATGCTCATAGAAACCCTTATCCCATTAACGAAAATGATGCATTTATTCAAACCAGAAATAGGACAAACTAATAAGAGATTATCATCAAGATTCCTACAACAACAGTGCCGATCAAACGGTATAGTGGTTGATGTGCTAGCCTCTAGACCACGAGCTTGCGGGTTCGAGTCCCCTGTTAGGCATGGGTGTTAGTAAATGTATGTTGGCTTGTCAAATGACGAATGTTTCGGCGCATTATAGCCCTCGTGTTACTGACGGGTGCCAGATAATCTAACAACAACCAACCAAAAAACCTACAACAACAGCATTCAAACATTCTCAACTACAGAGAAAAAGTCGTTGAATTATTTTCAGGCACGATTAAAATATATGCATTTTATAGGTTATTTGATTTCTATCCGATCGTATTTTCAAGAGACTAAACTTATATTTGTCCGTTTTTATTTTTAATTACCCATATGTTTACATAGGGTTTGGTAAGTATATATATTTTTTTTAATTATACTATTAATTTGACGTAGATTGGTGTTATTTACCGTTTTATATTATCACCATTATTCATAGAAATGTCTTTATACTGCATTAAATATCAGATTTCACAAAATAATAAAAAGTTTTTTTTTGTTTTTTTTTGCGGTAGTTTGTTGAACGTATGAAAATTTGCAATTCTTTTAAGTAATAATGTAATTAAAAAATAAATTGCATAGATTTCAATATTATTTTTGTTTAATATGTACTTTATATGTAATGTAATTGCCATGAAAAATTTCAATTCGATATCTTGTATAGTTTTTTAAACGAAGCATGCCAAAAGTTGAAAAATTCGACGTTTTGAAAAAACTATAGAAATTCTAATAACTTGCATATTTTTCAAATTTAATGTGCTCTCCCTCTGTATTTTGAAGCAGCCATCCTTACAGATACTTCCAATGCCTTTTTTTTTTATCCCCCCCCCCCTTTTTCTTAAATTTTTTTAATGTTCTCTCTTCTTTGGCTTCTCAACGATTAACGAAGTGTTGCAGTGACAGGGAAAACTATTGTAAAAAGGTCCTATCCTCAAATTACAAGAATTTTAGTATTTTTTTAGCTTTAATATGCACTTAATATGTTATTTAATCATAATAACAAATTTCAATGTATGTCTTGACATATTTGATAATACCAAAATTTGGGAAACCAACGTTTTCAGAAAGGAAAAAAAAGGTTCTGCAACTTATATACTTTTCAAATTTAATATACTCCACCTCCATATTTTCAAGTATCTCCTTAAATACTTCTAATCTCTTCGGTTTAAATTGTTTATTTGTATGCATCTATTGAGGTTTTTTTAAATGCCCTATATCTGCTTCAGCTATTCGGCTATTCGACAATAATTGAAGCGTCATAGTTTTATAACCATTGTTATCATGTAAAGTTATTACAGGGGAATGTTATAACCAGGTTAAATTCCCAAATGGAGAAGAATTTGATTACAACTGCTTGATCCATCATTAACATAAATTTATGTTGCCACATAATGTATCCGCAGCATTTTTAGACTTGCCAGTGAAACGCATAGTACTACTAAGAGCATGCGCTTGCTATTTGTCGTTGATGTTGACATGAAAAAAGCAACTTAAAACTGTGATACAATCTTAGAAGCCAAAACTTTTCTATTTGAGATTCAACCACAATACAATGTCTACTATCCCAATACATATATTTTACAGTAAGTTCCAGTTCCCTTACTTGGCTATATTAACAGTTGTGTTGTTGTTTTGCAATCTCATGCTTAAATTTACCGGGAAGGTGAAACATAGTCAACAAAAAGTTATGAGCAACTTGGTAATAAAACAGTAATTTTTACTTTTCTTTTAATAAAAATTTGTAATTTGGCACAAGCACATTTCTATTGCATTTTAATTTAAATATATGTGTTTTTAGCCTTCCAACATCTGAAAGGTACCATAAACAACCCATTCAGACACATCAACTGTCTGAAAATGTCCCCAATTCAGACACTCCAAATGTCTGAAAATACCCCATTTTAAAACACTTCAAGTGTTTTAAAGATTAAGACACCATTTTACGTCGTAAAACAGTGCCACTTATTTAAAACACTTTTGTGTCTTTTTTTGAATTTGCTAGGTAGGTATCGTTTTGCATGAAAAATGACAAATTTAACAAAGATAATGACCGACACGGATCGTGTAAATATTTGTATATTTATTGAGTAGCTTTTTATCAACACTTCATTGAACTACGTTCAATAAAGATAGGGAAAGGTCAGTCATGGAGCTTAAATTCAAAAATGAGCGTATTATTTCACTGCTACTAGGAATTCATAGCCAACATGTTCGCCGTATTTTGGTTGGTTGGTTGGTTGTATTCAGATTATCTGGCGCCGTCAGCAACACGAGGGCTATAATGCGCCGAAACATTCGTCATTAGACAAGCCAACATACATTTACAAACACCCATGCCTACGCGGGACTCGAACCCGCAACCTCGCGGTCTAGAAGCCAGCACGCTAACCACTATACCGTTTGGTCGGCTCGCAGTATTTTATTCAATTCTTTGTGAATTCTTGTTATAGACATAATTAAAGAATCCGGTTTATTGTGACGGTGAATTACATCGTAGGTCAACTTGAAGTACTGTCCTCATGTGAAACGATTCATGTGAGAAACATCTGAGGAGACTAGAACAGTTGCGATATGCTTTTGAACACACTGTTCATTGCCTTGAAACTTCCAAAGGTGCCCGACGGAGCCCATATTGAGATCTTTCAGTACATCGTCATAAACACGAAAACTACTGCTCCACTTGAGGCATTTAGTCCTAATCGATACATGTTTCTGCAAACTTTTTTCTCATTCTGCACAGGTGTGCTGTTATTTATTTTCTCTGTCATGTGGCTCATTGACATGATAATTAAAAACTAGCCGATTAATATTCAAATTGTTTATGCATTTGTTGTTGATCATACATTTTGTTAAATGAGTCACTTTTTTATTCAAAGCCCCATCTAGGAGACAATTGTTAACTAATTTTTCATTTAAATTTCTTAAATGCATCTCGTCCATTTACTAAATTTGGTGTCAATATGTTTACCAGTTTAGGTATAGAATGCTGTTTCGGATGTTTGTTTACTTATAATCATCCTGCAGCATGTAAAAATAAAAAATAAGTACTACTAATATATATATATATTTTCGATATATTATCGAATATATCTAATCGAAATTAAATTACAAGGCGTATTAGTAAAGTTGCATTGTTTATAAACAATCATTTTTTAATGCGGTTTGCATTCTTTTATATGATTAAAAAGTTATCTTCCCCACATAAAAAACGCGATTATTTTTAAACATTCATTGGCATTACAGAGAATATAATAAACAAAATGCAATGGAATAATTTGATGATATTTTCATTATGTGAGCATTTTTAATTAAGGATTAACATTAATAGTGATTATTACAAAGTTAATCAATTAGGATAACTGACATTTTTTGAAAAATATTATACAATGTAGCTTTCCATAGATTAGACGCCATTGACTTTTAATGCGGCACTTTTTATTTAAAAATTTTATAGTCTTTTGAGAAACTCATTTATTGTCATTTTTATGATGATTATTGATTTTGCAACCACTGAAATGAGTTTCCATAAAAAATACACAGGGTCAGTTTTTAGTAGGAGGTTCGGCCTATCCATAGCAGTCCATGTTAAATTTAGCAACTTTGGTGCATTTCATTTAATAACCAATTCTTTTATCATTCTGAGATTTTTGCAGTTTAACACTTGGATAATTCTAAATACTTTAACACAAGGTTTTATTTATTTTTTAAAAATTCTAAAAATTATTAATTTTTTAAAAATATGTTTAAAAAATGCTAAAATTTCAGACAAAGTATTAAAAATAAGTATTCTACTTATCCTTTATTCCTCGTGTTAAAGTACTTAAATACATTAAAGAAAATTGTGCACCATGTACAGTAAAAATCGTGCTGTTAGTTTCAGTAGAATTGATTTTCATTTGTGAGGAAGGCGTACTTAAAATGTTCCCCCTCAAAATAAGTCTGAAGCACGTGAAAAAATAAATACGAAACCATTCGAACTTACCTTAAACTTTTATTAAAATGACATTAAATTTAGGTTAATTATTAAACTAAACAATATGTCAGCAATGTCACTTCACCAGCATGGACAACACTAAACTCAAAGGAATAAGCCAAAAGAAGCAGTAGCAGTAGTGAATTTTAGACAGAACTTGCGTAATTAAATATTATGAATATAGATTACAAATTTGCATGAATTTTGCCAGCATAAAAATGCTGAAAGAAATACGAAGAAATGTCGATGCAAAAAAATTCCTCCAAGGAGTTGTTGGTCGTCCTAAGAGCATATTTTCAACTGCCACACATTTTGTCATACGATTTTTGAAAACTCGTTTCATTATCAAAGTACGACTTGCTTTAATTCATCAAGACTAAAGTAAATACATTTTTATTGACTATTTTCTATTTGAAATAGTTTTTAGAATCCTAAATTTTATTTGTGATTTTGTTTAATGCTAAAAAGTGGGAAATGGAAGTACTATGAAAGTAATCCAATGGCAATCAATTTTATTTCATTCAAGCAAATGAAATAAATGACTTTTAAGTAACGTATTGAACTTGAATTCACGGATATGAACTCGTTTTTGCCACTTGTGGGCACGTTATGCTAAAGGTACATAACTATTTTTTTATTTTTTTTTCAGTTTTACGTGGATACGCTACGCGCTGTCATTTGACTATTTACGTTCGTTCCTATCAATTGTTTAACCTCAAATCCAAAATTTAAGTTATTTGCATTATCTTTCTGAATTTTGAAACAACAATGAATTATTTCTTTAATAATTTTAATTTAATGTAGATTTTCTAAATATTATAAATTGAAATTCATCTTCAATTACGACGAAAGCGTTTGTCTCTATCCCACGCGTTTTCTATTCCAGAATGAAAGAAGTACAAAGCAAAAAAATTTCCCTTTATGGTATATTTTTACTATAAAAACTTGGATTTCTAAAGAAGGTTGCAGAATGCTTTATTTCAAGAAATTAGTTAAAAATGTAAATGGTAAAAAATGTTCTTTTAAAGGCAGGAGATTACAATTTTATAGCAGAAAATATTGTAAGATGTTTTTTTTTGTTTTGTATTTTTCTTCCGCCAAAATAAATTATAAATATTAAATTTTGTTTCCATTGTGTTTCTTTGTTTTGTATAAGAAATAATTAACTTTTTAAAAATAGGAAATAAGTACTTTTAAATAAAGTATGAAATGCCTTATTTTTTAAGTAAGAAATAAACGACTATGCAAAATTTCCAATTAAATGTTTCTGTGATTTAACTTTTAATTGAATTATGATATTATGCATAAAATAAAATTATTCACTGAGAGTCTTAAGCTAATTCTGCATAGATATTTTTCTAATACATATTTAACAGTTTGTCATAGTAAGCACCAAAAACTTTTGCTACAGAGGGCTATATAAATATTCAGAATAGTTGACTTGAAATTTGAACAACATTAGCTTAAAAATAATGAACATTAATCTTTTCTATTTTATCATTTTGAAGTATTTGGTGGTCAAAAAATTTAGTTACTCAAAATATATTATTCTTTCACAATTGATATACAAAGTGATTACATTTAAAGTTGTAAAAGAAGAACCATTGGTCATATTGAGCTGAAATTTAACCTGAATATACACAAAGAAAGAGAATGGTATGAAATAAGAAAAAATATAATTATGTTTTCTTATACTATGCCATTCGCCCATCTACATGCCATAGATTTAGGCCAAATTTCAGATCATTCTGACCAATGTTTCTCTTTTTACAGTTTAAAAATTGAAACAATTATAATCCCCCTGTTTTTTAATGTAATAAGAGTGAAATATGTGGATAAAAAATAAGACAATTGAGGAACTGAGAAGCAAAGGGGTCTAAGTGATTTTTCTTAACGTTTGAAAAAATACTTTAAAGTTTCTTATTTATATTAAATTCTATGAAAACTAGTGATATCTTCATTCCAGTGGTTAGTATTTGAACAACAAATAATTTTCATACAAATTCAATATAAATAAGAAACTTTAAAGGGTATTTTCTCAAAAATTAAGAAAAGTCACTTGAACCCCTTTGATTCTCAGGCCCTCAATTTTGAAAATACTTTTTTTCTTCTTATCACTACAACACATTCCAATTCTCAAAAATTAAAATACCCTATATTTGTCTGA
Organism: Linyphia triangularis; assembly: GCA_963978545.1. Lineage (NCBI taxonomy): Eukaryota > Metazoa > Arthropoda > Arachnida > Araneae > Linyphiidae > Linyphia > Linyphia triangularis. The sequence continues at coordinate 52,404,832 of OZ021721.1, forward strand.
ATCCTTCCTCTAGATATTATTGCATTTTCCACTGTTCAACATTTCTAAAATAACGTACAAAAATCGATTCATAAAAAATATACCAAACAACTTAATTCCTTATGGCACCTTTCAAACACAGTTATAGTTCTCCCACAACACATTCATACTCATTCCATTACACCTTGGCAAGTTTTTTTACAGATATATCCGCCATACGCCGAATACGGTCAATTTGGTTCAGGAAGAGAAAGAAATAATACACTAAGAAACAACTACTTCTCCATAAGAAAGTTAAAGCCCGAGGCAGCGCGTAAGAGGAAAAAAACATTGCAGACAAGGTACAGCTCTAACGAGGTCCTAGGACTAGGCATACATTGTTACAGTTGCTGTACTCGTCTCTCTATGACCGACGGGTCAGCTGCTGTAACATTGCGGAAATAGCTCATCTGTGGTAAAGTGGTGTTTTACAGTACATTTTCCGTTGGATAAATGGGAGTTGTTTATATTTTTTATTTGCAATTTCTTTTCTTTTTTATTGCTTTAGTGAGGGAAAAGTGGAAAAATAAGCAAATTTTGATAAATAAGAGGTTATTTTTTTTTTTATCTCAAAGGAGGTTTCGATGGGATGCATATTGGAAGAAATGGAATGTATGAAATGGAAATTTTTAAAGAATTTCTTAGGTTTATGAAATCGATTTTGCAAAAATTAAAGGCAAGATGTGTTTTGACTGGGATATCTGCTTTTCAAATTTTTGATAATTGTATAAAAGTTTACATTGGTATGGTATCCTGCGATTCATTTCAAAATAATAATTTGGTGTGTTAAAAATTAGAATTGAGATTAACGTTTTTGAGCATGCTGTTAAAAGCGATAATGTTGCTATAAATATGTTGTATTTTTTTCTTTTTTTTTTTTTGGAAGTAGCTAAGTAGTATTTTTATTGGAAGGAAAAAATGAATAAACCATTTGTGAAATTACCAGTTTTAGAGATAAATTCTTCTAAACTAAGACTACATACTATAAATTCAGATCTTAGACAGTCTTGATAAAATCCATCCATCAGCGAATATTAAAAATCCCAACAAGTATTTATTCAAACTTCTAGACATTTGACAAATTTATATGTTACAGAGACGTAACTATCGCTTTCAAACATGACATACAATAAATCTTGAAACCTTGAAAACTCTACTCATCTAGAAAAATATCTAACCACAATTCAGAATTAAAAATTTGGTAGTTATCAAAATTGACCCACATGACTCAAATAAAAAAAAATTAAAGGCATTACCCTTTTTTAAATAATGCACTCTGTAGCAACATCAGGGATCTCGGCATAAATGGATAAAGTACCCACATTTGGATCAATTTGAACAAAGACGGTTTTCTCTATTACGATAGGGAGATACAATTTAATGACTGTATCTAGCTCTACATCCTACCCATCCTTCCCAACATGACTAGATGAATAACGGTTTTGGAGATCGCTGTTTTGCAGGAAACACCGCATTAAGATTGAGTTAGGCTCCCCTCCTACGTTTTAGTTCTCATGGGAGAAAAGTGGAAAGAACCGCCTTTTTCGTCAACTGAGTTTGATTCATGAGTTTAGGTTGACTTTGAGGGGAAAAAAAGAATGTTATTTGCATATTTGTATAGATATTTCTACCTGTTTTTGAGTATTTTTTTCTAGAGTGTAATCGTGCTTAGCTTAAATTTTCTGCTCAGATGCATTTGGGACAAATTTTGGATTTTTTCCCTTTTATTGTTGATTTGTTTATTTATGTTTATGGATGCTAAATGGGAATGTTTGATGTCAGTTCGTATGTTAAGATAATCATGAATCTCTTGTGTGTAGGAATTTCATTCCTGTCATTTTTATATATCGTCCGGAAAGCTCTGAAAGTACTTTTTTGAAGAAGATTTCCATGGCTGGTTTCTTCTTAATTCTAAGCATGTGTGTATATATATATATACTCACCATATGTTTGTAGATTTCAAGGCAGCTTATGATAGTATCGATAGAACTGAGCTACAAAATGCACGTTTTGGATTTAATATTCCAACAAAGTTAATTAAGCTGGTGAAACTCACTCTCACAGAAACCTTTTCTGCGGTATCAGGCAGAGACATCTACACACTTTGAAGTCTGCAATGGAGTTAGGTAAGAAGATGCACTAGCATGTATCCTTTTTAATATAGCTTTGGAAAAAGTGATAAAATATGCTGGCATTAATACAAGAGGTACTAACACAAGAGTTATTCAATAAATCAGTAAAAATTCTATGATATCGACATAATTTCAAGATTAACAGCTAAGCTGGGTCAACCTTTATGGATTTGGAAAAAGCAGTCAGGAAAATGAGGCTCAGAGTTAATATGAAAAAAACAAAATATATGTGCTGTGGCAAAAAAGTAAACCAGTCTAAAACTTTTGAGATAGGCCTATTTAAATTTAAATCTGTGAAGAACTTCACCTATTTGGGCTCCGATATTAACTATCAAAATGACATTAATTCTGAAATCAGAAAGAGGATCATGGCTGCAAATCGTTATTTCTAATTAGCTATTTCTGACAAAATTTATGCTATACAAGGTATTGATGAAACCAGCTTTAACTTATGCCTCAGAGACTTGGATCTTTACAGTAAAGGAAGAAAGAGCCTTAGTTGTCTTTGAGAGGAAGGTCATGAGAGCTATATTTGGTGCTGTTCTAGAGAATAACACCTGGCTAAAAAGGTATAACTTTGGTCTATATAAAATGTACAAAGATGAGGACATTATCAAATTCATAAAATTGGCTAGAATGAGATGAGCAGGCCACCTTCTGAGAATGAATGCAGAGAGAACACCTATTAAGGTCTACAACGCAACTCCATTTTGTGGAAGATCGAGAGGAAGATCCAAGAAGAAATGGAAACACTGCCTGGATGAAAATTTCGCCATACTAAAAGTTAAACATTTGAGATCAATTTCTGAAAGATGGTGGAATGAGAGAGACTTCTGAAGAAGGCCAAGGCCCACAAAGGGCTGTCATGCCGATGCTGAAGATGATGAACAGATCTAGAATGAACAGAATATCTCTATCGTTTAACGTGTACAAAAAGTCATTCATGTTATCCAAGTGGTTCCCAACCTGTGATCATTAAAGAGGTCAAAAGTAGTCTTAAAGATACTAAAATATAATTATTAAAATATGAACAGATATAACGGTTCAAATAAAAAATTTGAGGTCAATTTCTGGAAGATGGCGGAATGAGAGAGACTTCTGAAGAAGGCTAAGGCTCACAAAGAGTTTTCGTGCCAATGCTGATGATGATTAACAGATCTAGAATGAACAAAATATCTCTATCGTTTAATGTGTACAAAAAGTCATTCATGCTATCCCAGTGGTTCCCAACCTGTGATCAGTAAAGAGGTAAGAAGTAGTTTTAAAGATACTAAAATCTAATTCTTAAAATATGAACAGACATAACGGTTCAAATCAAACAGCATATAAAATATAACACGAGCAATTCTTTCGAATTATCTATTTAAAAACCGATTTCCATATTTCCGAAATGTGCTTTGACTGTTTTTTTATAATTCTTGCCTATTCAATTGGATTTTTCGGATGGTAATAATTCAATTGCATTCTTAATCACATTAATCACATATTTATAATTCTTGCCTATACAATTGACTTGTACGGATGATAATCATTGAATTGCATTATTACTCATATCAATCACACACTTATAAACTAATTAGGAAAGTAGAAAAGTAATATAACTTAAATGTGTGATTTACGGCATGGCATATTATGAATGTATCTTGATATACCATTCTCAATCTTCTAATCAATCTATATAATGTAATCTTACGAACCAAAGTAAACATATTTATTTTAGTGTGATTATATTAATGCCTTTATCTCATATTATTTCGTCATAGCGTTTTTTTAAGACGATCAAAAACCTAATTGATAAATGGTATTATTTCAAAAGCTAAATTGATAAATGGTATACCTATAGAAAGAGCATGAATCGAAAGTAATATTGTATTTCCTCATATCACAGTTAAAATAGAAGGTTAAAAGATCAGAATTACGCAACACTTCTATATGAAGTATGTTTTTTTTATTGAATATCCATAAAATTTGCATGAAATAAATAAAATTTGACATCAAATAAATAAAATACCAAGTGTTTTCAATTTCAATAATCTCATTAAGAGGTTGAAAATGATACATAATTTAAATATTTACTTCCATGAAGTTAATCAAAATTCCACCAAATTTGGGTGAAATTCATTGACTACCTACAAATTGAATTATGAAATCTCCTCCCGCACTCACTCAAAGAATTGGTTAGTTAAAATAATTTCTTATCGATTCAATTTTATTAAATTGGGACCAAATCTCAATACAATTCAAATTGGAGAAAACTCGCATAATTTAAAGTACCAATTGATTTCAAAATTCAATGTACAGATTAAAGTGCGTGTATTAAAAAAATATATAAAGCTTAATTGAATTAATTTTCAAAATTTTAAAATATTTTCTGAACAAACAGGGTGAATATAGTTAAAGTTCAACTTTCGAAAATCTGTAAAGAAAGAACCACTGGTTTGAAAGATATTAAATTTGAACTAAATATTCGCGAAGAAGAGCAAAATAGTATGGCTCAAAAAAGAAAAAAAAACACTTTGAAATTTATTTTGACATATTTGCGTAATTATAGTTCATTCTAACAAGTGTTTCTTTTTTACAGCTTTTTGAAAGTTGAACTGTAATTATAATCACCCTGTACATTCATCTCTAATAGCTCAACTACTAATCAACCGGAACTAAACTCAAGCTTTTGTACAACCTTTTGTCAACTCATTATCGAAAAACATGCAACACCAATTTTAAGTATACCACACCTTTTCAGGTAACTTTGTTCCACTGTAGGAACAACACACCATCTAATTAACACAGTCGTTCACAACAAGCTGCACAAACCCTTGTAAAGCTCGGATATAATTTCAATCTTAACTCCTATATTCGTCCACACTTTCACTCTAAGGCTCCATCAAGTGTAAATCGCACTATGAGGTACTTGGGACTTTTGGATTTGGAAAGAACACGCACAGGCGACGGTCATGTAAAATTCATGAATACAGTTTGCATCTCTCTTGAGAAAACAAAATATACGGAGCTAGACTCGATGCATCTTCTTGCGTTGATGGCACTATACTATTTACTGAAGGAGAGGTCACCAAAGGGCTGCGTGTAACAGAATACATGTTGCGTTTAACTTTTTCCGGAATTTCGGAAAGTGTGAAAAAATAAGCAAATACTCTTTTAATCTTGTTAAAGAAAGGGTAATATATAAAACGAGTGGCTAGATTTGTTCTCCAACTAAAAATACTTGATAGACTAGAATATAATAAAATTATATCATTTATTATTTAGTGATGAATAAAGCTTCATTTGAATGGTCTACTGAGGTATTTTGATATTACTTTCTATCACCTGAAGATGTATCGGATAACTTTCTTCTTAGTGAAACATTATCCCAAATTATGAACAAATTTGTCTTCCTTTTTGATTCTGATGTGTCGTAAATATATTAATTCATTTGTATATGAAAACTAAGTAAAGAGGAAATGATTCAGTCATTTGGAAAAGTCCAGTCCCTTAGAGAAAAGTTTTGAAGAAGGTTACAGCATTCATTTTTTTTCTGTGAGATATCTCACGAAATGTAATATTCTAATTTCTAGACGAATGTTACATGAAGAACTTGCATGCAACAAAACTATACAACATACTAGGATCAAGAAGTGATACAGCAAAGCACTTTCGCTTCACTAAATGAAACAAAATAAATGCATAGTAATTCATAGAAGTATTCAAACTATACTGTAACACGCGTTCTTAAACAACATCTTAAAGTAAATTATATACACTACGTACTAAATACTTCTCAACGGATTTTATTACACTCAATGGTTTCTATTGGTCACTCCCAATAGGTCTCAATTTGTAACTACAATCTTCTAATCGAGGACAGTTTTTTACAGCTTACTTGAGAAGCATTTGAATTACGAGAATTTCAGGAGAAAAGCCAAAAGAGTGTTCTGGGCCTGCAGACGTGCCATAAAAAACAATTGGGGTTTAACGCCAAAAATGGTGCTCTGGATATACACTGAAGTGATTACTCCAATGATATCATATGAGGCCATTGCCTGGGGGAACAGAACCCACAATGAAGCAGTGAAGAAAGAACTCACAAGTTTACAAAGAATGGCAACCATTGCAATCACAAGTGCAATGAGAACCACTCCCTCACATAGATTAGAAATGCTCTTAGAACTCCTACCACTATATAAACAAGTGGAATTCGAGGCTATTTTGAGTTCACGACGCCTCAAACTCATGGGTTTATGGAAATCATCATATGAATTGCCTATGTTTAAAAATATTGATTCACAGATAAAAGAACATCCTTGGTCTAATAATGAGATCTGACTGGATGTTAAAGCAATATTGCTTCAGGGCCAAATACAACATTATCTTTCCGACTAGAGAGAACTGGAGATTTTCCTCCAACCTGACTAAAGGAGGAGATGAAATTTGGTACACAGATGGTTCAAGAACATCTTATGGCACTTGGTTGAGGTGTCTTCTGTCTTAACCGAAAAATAAGGTTATCCTTCTCTCTGGGTAAGATGGCTACTGTATTTCAGGCTGAGGTTCTAGCAATCACTGCCTGTGCCTACAACTGCCTCGATAAGGGGGTTGTTAAGAGGATCATAAAGATTTTCTCTGACAGTCAAGCTATCCTAAAGACTTTACGAAGTCACTGCTTCTCCTAAAAAGCCGTGTGGGAATGCTACAATGCACTAGAACTGGCTGAAGAAACCAGGTGTATCTTCTGTGGGTCCCTGGTCACTGTGACATGAGAGTAATGAAATGGCAGACCAATTAGCAAAATATGCTTCTGAAATGCCTTTCGTCAAACCAGAGCCTGTTTTGGATCTACCTCACAATGAGGTCAGGAGAACTGTTAAAGGTTTATTAATGGCCGAGTCCTATCAAGTTTGGCTTCAATCTAAAGATCAAAGACAAGCCAAAGAGCTCAATCAACAGTCACCCTGGGCTAGTACGGGGAAACTACAAAAATTGAGCAGAAGAGAAATAAAGGTTGCTGTAGACCTTTTAACTGGACACTGCACCCTAAATATACTTCTTAACCTGTTAGGTGTTGTCGATAACCCACTGTAGAGGTTGTTGTATGTTAGAGGAGAGTTCTATGCATGTTTTGTGTGAGTGTGACTACTACTCTGCCCAACGATTTAAACATCTGGGATACCATTGTATCAATCCCTAGTAACTGTCAAATGTTCCAATCAGGTCTATACTGAAATTTATTTCGGCGACTGGTCTTCTTTAGATCAGATAGGGGGTTTCAGTACAACAGATAATAGTCGCGGTGCTGGTACTCAGTAGAGTCACCCCCATTCATAAGTCATGGTACTTTAAATCCTAAGTATAAATCACTTTTGCACAATTATTACACATTAAATAATTTGATGTATCCTTATTTTTGTTCAAAATTTGAGATTGAAACAAAATTAACACTAAAACTTTCCCCCGCATGTATGCAAAAAAGTTAATGTACTATGTGCTAGAAGATATAATTAGTGAAACCGTGATACAGATATATGTGGCTTAAAGAATGCTCTGCTTGTTAAAATTATTAGATCCAATGGGAATCATTAATTATCAATTAGGAATAGTTTACTTTCTTCAAATTTCAAGAAAAATACTTGTCATACCACCCAAACATATCATTTTCAATAACATATTAAATACAATAAATGGTATTTAGTTACCAAATTTAAAGAAAAATTAAAAAATATTATATCGTAAATTAGCTTTTAGGCAAATTAAAATAATTAATAAAAACCGACCTTACTAAAATTCAATATGTATTCATTATTAATACATTGCAACATGCATCTCTTATCTCTGTTTACAAATTTCTAAGAGGAAAAATATGGAATGAAAATAACGCAGCATTAATCCTAATATCGCTTTCTCTGAATAATTATGGAGATAGGGTAACCATTATCGAAAAAAGAACGTATATTTTAGAGTGCGAAAAGTTGTGTTTTGTTGACTTTTTCTTTTAAGCTGCATAAAAAGATAGTTTCCATAAAAACCACCTGCTAGGGGGTTCAAGTCTCTACGATATAACTCGAAATTCCTTCTACGAAATTTCAAGCTTTTCTCTTTTTTCCTTCTGGTGACATATCCTTTTTATTTTCAAAATATATCATGAATGGAAAGATTCGTTAAAATTGCAAAGGAAGTCACACAAACGTTATCAATTTGATTAAGATGATTAAATGAGATTAGTGGGAAAAAAGTCACATATTAAGGATAATTTTGTACGATTTTTATACATAATTACCAAAGATTTAAAATTTATCTAATTTATTAGTATTTAAAAATATAATATTGTTAAGAATAAACCTGTTTAAAATATGAAATAAATAAAAATGTTTAAAGTATTGAAATGAATAAAAATATTTAAAATACTGAAATGAAAGTATTTAAACACAGTCGATACAGAATTTTCACTAAATCAAACCAGATATTTTTTGTATTAAAGTATTTTAAAAATAAATGTATATGTTATTTTATTTGAAGGGTATATAGGATAAAGACGCAAGGTAAAGTTTCTATCACAACAAAAATCATCACTCCATCGGGTAGCATTTGAAGGAAACTAATTATTTGCATTGTTATTTTGTTAACAAATGCTTTATATTAAAGGAAAATGGTTTGAAAGTTTTGTTTTACTGTGGAGGAGGGGGTGTTACTGTATCTTTTTAAAAGTTTGATTTTTTTTTTGTGCAATGTTCTTATATACCCTGTGTACTTTATTTGTAAAGCTACGTTTTAGAATTACAAAATTTAAATGATATACTTTAGTTGAAAAAGAGTACTGGTAGTACTTGGACTTTTTTCCACTACTTACTTCAATAAAATAAAATTCATAATTCTTGGAGTTTTTATTATATGCGTTTTTTTTTTTTTTCCCTTCGTTAGTTTAAAATAATAATGCATAAAACTCACGTATTTAATTTTTTGTGCTTTGCTTTAATTTTCACGTGAGTTTTCACTGCTGTATTTCGTTGAGAGAACTCAATCATTAAAAAATAATATATTTTCCACAAAAAAATTATTCACTAATGTGTTCTAAAAAACTACAGTAAGAATTCAATATTACCAAGTAATTGAATTCTAATATATTGGTTATCCATTTTAAATCAATCCAATATAAAAAGCATCAGCATTAGTCTGAAAACTGAATTCTCAAAATATTAAAATTATGTCATTTTCTCACAAACAAAGCTTTCAAAATATAAAAGTTAACTTGAAGTTGAAAGTTATTACCGTACTTGTTTCTGTTTGAACTGTAGTAAAATGGTAAAGCTTTTGAAAAGACCAGCTTCTAAGTTTATATCTTTTGCCTTAATTCTCAGGGAAAAGAAATGCCAGACTTAAGAAATATATTTCAAACCATCGGGTCATTGCGTCACATAAAATAGTCATAAAAAGTGATGGCGAAATAAATTTTTGTAACAAACGTACGTTGTGATATTAATGATACTTTTTAAAGTGAAATAGATCTCAACAGAGCATGCAAAAAGAAATATTTTTTAACGAATTTTGAATATTTTAAAATGCTTACGGATTTTAAAAGTATGTTACATATGATATTAGTGACAAACGTCTCATATTAATGATAATTTTGTCTCATGTGTATACATAAATACCAAAGGTTTAAAATTTATCTAATTTGTGGATATTTAATTACAGTTAAATAAATATAATATTGTTTTTAATTAAATTTTTAACTATTCATTGGTCAGTATAGGGATCGTCAATATAACGCCATGAATTGTTTTGAAAACATTATTTATATATCATGATATGGCATTAAGTGTTCAGTTATTTTCTTTTAATATTTAAGTTTTAATAATTTGATTAAGTTTAAACCTTTATAAAGAGAAAACCATAACTAGAAGAAAAATAAACTAACTTTTACAAATTATATTCTTTCACATTATCTTTCAAGTTATGACAGTTCTTTAGTTTCAAAACTATCTACATAAAAATTATTACTAACTTAAACTAAAAAAAAATCTTTTTAAAAAATAAATAATTTATAAAAAGAGTATTGAAGCTACTACTGTCAAATGTATAAATTTAAAGTTACTTTTTATAGTTCAAAATCAAAGTTAATGCACCTTTAAAATTTTATCAAGCAATTTTGTTTAATAAACAATTTTTAATAACATAAATCTTCACTATTTGATGCAATCACTTACCATAAACCCGTACATGGCGAATCATTCCTGAAAATATAGGTTTGATATTTACAATATTTGAGAAGTTGGAGTTCAAAATGGACCAGATACATTTTATTAAAACTTGTCAAAGTTAGCTATATTTTGAATTTTGTCACATTCCCTTAACCTGAAAAAAAAAGTTCAAGTTGGGTAGCGTACTCAACGACCTATTCGTGTATACAACCTAGGACTGATGAGACCAAAACCTATAGCTTTTCGCAAATTCCTAAGCACGACGAACTTACATATCTAGTCCAAGATTCGAATCCGGCATCTTTATCATGTGAGGTGAAAGCTCTCACCACACAGGCATCAGGTGCACAGTGATTGCCAGGTATTCTGACTGGCATTAGAAATTAGTATTTCTAAACCAATTATACCTGGTTAAGTATGTGTCACCAAATATTTGAAATGTTGATTATTTTTTTTATAAAAATTAATTTACCATTTTGAAAGCAAATCCTCAATTGAATATCTAAAAACTGAAAACTTACCTTTGGGCTCCGATATTATAAAAAGATCATGCAAGAGGTTGTAGTAAAAAAACAGTTTATATAAGATTTTTCATTTATAATATAATTTTATTTACCTTGAATACATGTTAAAGTGATTTTTTATTAGTCGAAAATTATGTTATTTTGAAATATCCTTGGAAATCATCCCGTTAGAGTTCATGATGTGATACAATTCTTGGTTTATGGTTTTCTCAGACTTTAAAAGTAGTGTTGAGGGTTTTCACAACTGCTTGGCTAATTTTATATTCTAATTAACTGCTTTCTTTTTCGTATTTTAAAATAGTAATGCATATTAATAATAAATATTTTAGATTTGATATGAGAAAAATTTCACTGTTTGTTAATAATTACAAGAAACAAAATTAAATATATTGCGTAACTTTATATGTTGAATTTCATGTTTACTTAAGTCCTAATTGGCGCAACTGGCAATGGTGCTTTAGAATATTTTATTACGTCATTAATTTTTTAAACTAAAGGATATAACTAACTTTCAATTTAAAATATTCGAGTTGTAAAAAAAAGATATTAAGACTCATATAGTAGATATGATTTTAAAATCAGAATATGAACCAAAAACTTGATTTTTAAAAACCTTCCATTAATAGGTGCATACAGAATTTAATTATGTAGAGTAGTTGTGAGTCAACTTGTCGTTTTGTATTTTGTATACAAATCATACATTAAAATATGAAATATTTCAATATTTTGTTCTATTTCATCGCAAATTAATTAATAGTTGGGTGACATAAGTTATGTTTTAAACTTAGAAACTTCTCAAAATGTTGCTTTCAAGTGTGTTATATAAATTTCAGGATTATTAATCATTAATGGTTCCATAAGATTACCCCTCAAAAAGAATATTCAAAGAGACACAATCAGTGGAAAGGTGCAGTTATAAAAACACTCATTGAAGAAAAAAGGACAATGCGTTCAGGTTGGTTGTATTCAGATTATCTGGCGCCGTCAGCAACACGAGGGCTATAATGCACCGAAACATTCGTCATTAGACAAGCCAACATACATTTACAAACACCCATGCCAACACGGGACTCGAACCCGCAACCTCGCTGTCACAATGCGTTCAGGACGTTTACACTTTGTGGTCTGTAAGTTCGGTTAATTAGTATTTTCTTTTGAATGTCAACGGTTCAAAATCACTAAATGTGGAATGTCTAAGGGTTACACATTACGATGATGCCAAAAAAAAAGTTGTGTCCTGCTTATCCGGTGAGGGTTTTTTTTTTTTTTTTTTTTTTTTTTTTTTTTTTTATGTCAATGTTCCTAAATAAAATAGACAACTCGTTTTTGAAGATTGACATCACGTTGTGATTGTTTTGCACGAACAATAAGCGTTTTCGTTCGTTGAGCATAGCGTATATATTTACAAATCAGAATTATAACGTATTTTTTCCCCTTTTAATTTAGAGTTGAATCTAATTACACAATTTTCGGGTCTCTGTTTAATACATTAAAAATTTGGCCATTTTACGAATTTATATCAATTTTGTTTTGGTTCAATTTTAATAATAGCTTCAAAATAATCATCATCTGAAAAAATCTATATCAAACTGTTTTTCTGCTAAAACCTCAATACGTTGAAAAGAGATAGAGCTCCCAATCAGAAGTATGGAACACTTACCTGAAATAAAAACAACAGATGTTAATTCCATCCATGATTGATTGACTACATTAATTACTTCCATAGACTATATAAAAAATCAATAATTTTTTTATTACAAAAATTTACCAAACTATTTTAACCTTCCGTCAGGTGCATTATCTTGACCGTTGAATATGATCGAAATGTGTTCGTTGGGCCACATTAAAAAATATAATAATGTTCATTATTACAATTTCCAAGTGAGGAACATCATCTCAAGAAGTACCAAAAGAAGAAATATATAAAAGTGTCTGAAAAAAAAACCCCATATATTTGACATACAATAAGTTGGTGGGATAAGACGACAAATTCATTTGGCTTCATATCAAATGCACCCGAAGGAAGGTTATTTACTACATTTAAAGTGATTTATGCTAATAATTAATTTACAAATAGCTTAATTTAATCAAAATTATTTTTAATAGATTAAAAATCTCTAGTTACCTTTGGTAAAGTTCAGACCTGCCAAAAATTTAGACTGTTTAATGATAACTATTGTGCTCTTTAAATAACTAAATTTTATTTACATACATGCTTGTTATAATACCTATATCTTTATTAATGTAGATTAATAAATAAAATATATAATGCATATCACATACTATCCATAAAATATTAGTAATTCATGACGAATAAAAATTTCCGATATTAATTATATGCCGAAAACATTACAAGGTTCATTATTTGATTATTTTAATAAAATTCAATAGGTATTTAGCAATCGCAAAATTAACAAGAATTGTGTTGTTCCAAAATTTAGCAAGACACTAAGTCACATTAGTTGACTATGGCATTTTACTAAATTATAGGTAAACGTGGGGTATTTACTTTTTAACCGATATATTTTGTTAAGAAAATCAGCGTGTAATATAACATATACTTTAGTTAATATAGAAAATCATTACCAATCAATTGTGAATTCCTTTTGTGCTTAAATGAGTTGGTTTCATATTCATAGTGTATCCCAATTTTTAAACTTTCATTAGCGTATTTTAAATATCTCTTTTAAATACTCCTTGACCCTAAAACTAATCTCGGTAGTAAATATCTTGTTCCTACACAGATTAGCCCTTGAACCGAAACATGTTCAATCTTTATAGTTGCAATTTATTAAGTCAATCCATACTGTTAAAATATTTAAACACAACCAATCTGAACAGAAACGATATTCCATAATAACAATTTAATATAAAAAAAATATCGCTTTTAAATGTATCTTTAAATTTGCCAAGCTTTAAAATCTTTATGTATCAGCGAAGAATGATGAAATTTCTAACTATCAAATAGCATTTGCAACTCAATATTAATAAAATAATCAGCAATCAGTTTTCACATTGTTTAAATAACCAATAATGGATTGAATTTCTAATTAAAATTAAATCAACATCCTTGATTCGACAAAACTACAGCTGATAATAACCACAATGATATTGTAAAAGCATTTTTAGCTCTTCATCTCGATATAGTATTGCAAGCATTATAAATCGTCGTTTAAATGGTAAACACTATTATCTACACAGTTACAATTTTGTAAGTAATATTCTCTAAGTATTGGAACTACACTCCACAGACGTAAAATGATTATTAAAAGGTTATAAAAGCCCGTAAAAATAATTTCATTTATTAAATTATTAAATATAATAGACCTTATAATGGCACCATCTTTTAGCAATCGGGTAAATCAGTTGGATATTTTATAATTAAATTCAGTTATATTAACAGGTCGGCAGGCTCGTTATTATGGTATATTAGTTTTGATACATTCAAAAGAACAGCTGTGCCACATTTGGTTACGATCAGTAAAAGTGGGTGAGAATATATCTCTCCATAGATAATAAAGTAACCAAACTGCTATTTAAATTCAATAGAACTGGGTCACTTTTACATCTGCTGTGCAATATAGTACGCAATCAGACTAACAAATAAACTGTCTATATTATATAGAGACAGAGAAACATACTTAAACAAGTAAATAATGAAAATCAAACAATACCGAAAATCATTGATATCTAAATTGTATCAAACTCATATTTTTAGTTCATAATATTTCTGTAAAAACTAACCACTTGAAACATTCAGTAGACAAAATCAGGAACGTTTGCAGTATTTTTCCAACGAAAGTCTTACAATAAACACTAATTATGTGATATGGCTTATTTGAAAAATCTGCAGTTATCCAAATAACCAAAAAAAAAAAAAAATTATTACGGCTGGAAGGGAAGATACTAAGAAAAGACAGGTAAATATGGTTATAAAAAAATCACACTTTTACTGGTTATTTTATAAAATACCCAATGTAAACAGCTAATATGAAAAATTAGAATTTATTAAATTAACTGGCGTTTTTATATCATAACCAAACCACTGCGGCTATATTAAATAATTTCCATATTGATGATAATTATAATAAGAACTGAAGGTTCAATTAAAATTAGATGACAAACAAATTAAAATTAAGAATCCCAAAGCAGCGTTACCACTGAACGAATGCGCAAGTATAACAGAGAGGAAAACATAAACAATCAGACTGCTCAGAATCTAGAATTTATCTTATTAACCACGGGCTAACAGTTGTTATATATAATAGGTGGTTAATTTGAGAAAAATTAGAAAATGTATAAGTACAAATGAGTTAATAATTGTCATATTAACTAGTTATGTATAATAACTAGTTAATATGATAAATATTAAGTAAATGCATAGTTTGTTGTATTAACCAATAATGATAGTTATTTTGATAAATTACCAGTTATGTATAATATCCAAACTTATCAAATTAGATGTAACATACCTGGGTGTTTTTTTTTCGATTTTATGTACAAGTGGCCGTAAAATAACTTTCTGCAGCTAAAACGAATGAACGAAATGAAGCCATAATTTATCTATAGACTATGGAAGGTAGGGGGAGATGAATTCCACCGAAAGCAAATTAATTCCAAAAGTTGCCAATAGGGGAAACATTGGCGCTGTTGAAACCGAAACATGTGAATAACTACAATGAATGCAAGGAAAATGAATTATTCAGACTGTCAATAATGATTTAGGGATAAAAAAAAAGAACATACAATACAGCTATGAAAAAAATTAATGAAACTCAAAATAGAAGCTTTTATTCGTTAATACTTGGGTTTCTTCTATTCACCGAAACATTTTCAAAATGATGACCATTTTGGTACCACTGCATGTGAGCTGTTAGTTAGGCAACGTCTCGTCTTATGTTCTGCTTCAAGACATGCAAGTTCGGAATATCACAACCATACAGAACGGATTTAATGTAGCCCCAAAGCCCAAAGTCACATGAATTGATGTCTGGAGAACGGAGAGATACACACTTAAACCTTTAAGCAGGTTATGAAACCACTGAAATTCCCTAAAAGCCGACGCAGCATTACGTTGTCAAGTGCAGAACAGTTTTACCTAATTTTACCAGCAAAGCACGTTGAGGTAGGTCGCATATTAGCACACATCAACAGTCAATGAACGAATTTCTAACTGATCGTTCGTTCTTTTCTTTCTAAAGGAAATGAGTTACACAATAGGAATGTTACAAAATTACGATATAGATTTGCAAATTTCCTCAAAAGTACCAAAATCTCCCTTATTAGCGACTTTTAGCACTAAATTTTTTTTTTCGGCCGAATTCTGACCATGCCATCTACAATTTGTAAATATTATAGGGTTTCATTTCGTTCATTCGTTTTAACTGCAGATGCTGCCATACAGGGAAAGTTAGTTTATAGCCACCCTGTAGTTTTGTTCTCTCTGTCTTTTACAAGAATTTCACCCACCACGTTGTCTAGAGTTGTCTGTTGCCATGGTCAGTATTAATTCATTTTTCAGGTGGATTTCAGGTGAAAGACGTTTACATTTGCTGTATTGTAACCTCGTTAGAAGCAGTTTTCCCGCTTGCATCACTCTTATTTTAAATCATCGACTCATGTTTTTTGTTTGCAACTGCAACCATCCAAGACTATCTGGCGAGAGCTATTCTTCTGTTACAAATGCAATATTAAACTTTATTTATTTAGTGGATGTGGTTGCTAGTTTATTATTTTCTGCCATTGTGTGTGTGAACAGTTTAATGCAAAAGCCTGATTTTTTTTGCCATTTCATTGGATTTAACCTAACATCGGAAGCATTGTGCATGGAGACACAAACACCGTAATAAACGTATACTTATACTTATAACAAATTTTACAACTGTTAAGCGATTGATATCATTATCAGAGGAGTCAAATGAATAAAAATATAAAAGTTTTATCAAAAATCTAATAAACATATTTAGCATAAAACTAGTCGGCAGAACGTGGAAGTTTAGAATACTCTTCGCAATCCTTAACTTAAAATTCCCTTACTTAATGTTACTAACTACGTAAGATATGGGTAGAAAAATGCTTTTTCTAATTGTAATTATACAGAATTAAATACAGTAATCGTTAGTAGTAACGATTACCGTGCATTCATTTAGATTTCGTAGATATCTGTAAAGCGGCGATATCATATTTTCTAGTATTTTCGTAGCATATTATATTAAATACATAATAATTTTTACATTTAAGACGTATATTTTTCTTCTTAACGTAATATAATAAGTTTATTGTTTTTTAATAATTCATGAATCACTAAGCACTCAAAGAAAATTGGTGAAACATGCATTGGTAATGCAGCATTCTTTTACAATCTAAACATAAATATGTAAAAATATTATGTTGTTACCATTGCTTTTTTAAAGTTAGGTACGGTTTTAATTGGCATTTCAACTCTTATGAGAAAACAAATTGATTAAATATCTATAATCATAGCATCCCAATAATCAAATCGGTACTTTTTTTCGTTCATAAAATAACAAAAGGATATGTTATGTTCATTTTAAGATTTCTATTCTGTCAAGAAAACTTCAAAGAGTTAACATAATAACCAAGCCAAATTAAAACAAATTCAAAATAAATTACTAAAAATGCCCTTATAAAATATTGTCAACTATTCGTTAATAAAAGAGCGATAATCACACGTGGTCTCTCCAAATGAATACAATTATCATCCAATAAACTCAAGAAGGTTTTCCGGAAATCTAGCCTATGTATTTTACAGAATCTCTAGGACGTGACGATTCATTTGATAGATGGCAATTAAGTGGTTTCCAAAAGTTTAACGTCAAGATACAACTACATTCAAACCAAGGACTGAAACAAAGTTAATCGTGATCATTTTAAGTTTCAAGTCAAAATATTTATTTTGACAAACTCTAACCTTTTCTGTAAAAATGAAACGCAGAAACCTCAGTTAACCACAAAATATGCAAGAAGGGAACACAGAAAAAAAGTATTAGGTAACAAAATATTATTCCCATCACAACAAAGCAAAGTAGCAGGTGAGTGCACTTTGGAGTGGCTCACCAATTCCGTCTGAAACAAATATTCCAGGATAAAAATAACGCCAAGATATGCTGTTACGGGGCTACAGAAAACTTTCTTGACTAAGAACAAAGCATCTTATGATGGGTTTTCTTCATTTTTCTGATCTCCAAAAAGCCTTTCTTTTCGACACGCATTTGACACCTCTGGAATAAATAGATTATCGCGGAGCAAAACCGTTTGCTACCACCTTCCCGCTATAAATTTCTAATAGAACTCCCATAGGTGCTTGATTTGAAACGTTGTTATCTGACAGGCGCTGAAATCTCCATCTATTTTCCTTACTTCTTTGTTGAAGTGTACGCCCCCTTCCAGCAATTACACGGCCGCCCGTATCTATTATACCTTGGACCCTCTCTCCCAAAGAACCATAAATTATAACCTCAACCTAGGACCATTTTACAGCTTGATTTTGGTAACCCTTGGCAACATCCAAAACTTAGGAATCCTATCATTTATGACGAGTTTTCTGTATAGGATAAACCCATGGGAATCCCAGGGTTTATTTTCGGAACATGGCAAGTGACAGGAGAAATACTTCGTAGGGCCTTTTTTCTACCTCCCAATGGCTTCCTCTCTTTATTTTTGAACGATTATTATGATACTTAGCATACTCAGGCGTCGACATGCCTGGAATGATCTAAGTAAATTGTAGGAAAATTTAGGTGGCCCCCGCACTGATAAATTATGTGTGAAGTTTTGAACGCTTGTAATAATAATTGGAGGGGCTGTGAGTTTATTACTATTCTGCGTAATGGTAGTCTACCCTCCTGGGACAGTACTGGCTGAAACTTATGATGTCCATTTTTCATATCCAGTAATTTAATGAACTTTTTTCCAGGAAAAGTGAATACACAGGTTCAGAGAGAACAATACAATCAGATAATGATTCAATGTTTCCATTGGAGGGCAAAAGGAAGATTATTTGATAAAGTAATGGAATTTGTGGGAAATTTGTTGGCCATATTTGAAATTTTTTGTAAGGGAAAAAAGGCAAAATGCAAATAGCTTCTTACACTACATGTTTTGTAGCTGTTGTATAAATAAAAAAAACTATAAATCTCATCATTTAAAAGGCGTACATATATTTTACTAAGGTGTTCCAATATCTACATTTTTACGTTAAATATTAATTCGGTGATAAATCAATGCTTAGATTTAAAAATACAAATGTTCAAAAGGAGCAGTGATATTCCTGACTCATTATGAATGTAGAACTATCTCTTTCCAAAGTGAGTAAACAAGTAAATGACAGATAATTTGGCAGATAGTGACAGATAATCTCGCGTTGACTGTCGTGTAGCCTGTTCTGATTTTTCCAGGTTTTATCCCAGTTGAACACAAATGTGGAGTAGTTTTTCTTACTAGATTCACAGAAAACATTTCACTTTCACACAAATATTAACCTAACGATGTGTTTATGAATAACCTGCATGATGTTCTTCGCCAAAAAATGTTCTTCAATACAACCATACTTTTTAAAGGAATACATATAACTGAAATTAGCTGCGTTTCAGTTCAATTTAATACACCGTAAATTTTAACTGAATCGTTCATTTGAATTATCTGGATTACAAATGTCTAAAGACTTACTAAAACAAAAATAAAATGAAATAACATATTCATTCATTGATCTCTGCTTACATTGATAATTTTGAAACGTTAGCGAATTTTTTAAGAAAGCAAGAGCTAAACATTCTGGATAGTTTCACAACCTTAATACAAGATTGAAAATACTAAAAATCAAATTTCTTTAACATTACTAGTTCAAAACGTCGAAAGCTTGTTAGCTTCATAGTCTATCACAAAAACATGTCGTGATTTTGAAATCATGCTTTTTTAAAAGCTTAACTTTATTTATAATCACCCCAAGGTGATTATAACTTCCCGTGGTGATTAATTAAAGATCTACTTTCCAAAAGCTGTCAAAAAAAGAAACACCCGTCAGAGTTACCTACTATTTTATTTAAATATACACGAAAAGGGGAAAATTGGTATATTACAAGAAAGAAAAGATTTCAAAATAGTTTTTTGCTTATGCCAATAAGGTTTTCTCCTTCTTCGAGTAGATACAGGTCAGGCTATTCTGACCTGTGTGTATTTTTTTATAGCTTTTTGAAAGTTAAATTTTAATTGTAGACACTCGGTACTCTTAGGATGATTTGAATATAATACTGAAAAATATGAATGGTTAAATATAAATATAATTATAAAATGCTCCCTACAATGTGTAAAGGAAAAATAAATACTTTAGTTTTACATTGAAATATTGTTTTTACTTCAATTAAACTTTAATTAATTTCTAATGTAATCTAGTATACGATCCATTAAAGTAAGCATTTGTACATTTTTGCTAAAATATTGAGAACAAAACATAAAAATAGAAAGAAACATGCCTGATAGAGGGGGGGGGGGGTCGGCCAAGATAAATTTAATAAAAGCACACAAGAAATTAAGATTTCTATTAAAAAAATTAAAAAAATTTTTTTAATTAATTAATAAAAAAATGTTTAATCTAAAAGTTGAATGATCTTTATGTTTGATCTTTAAAAAACTATCGTTTGAAATAAAAAGTACTAAAATATATTAATTATTTAAGAATTTATAATTAACAAAACCCATTTTTATCGTTAACATTAATTACCAGTCATCATTTAAATTACTGACCACTCACTGAAAAAATATGAAATTTGGTATTTAGACTTTTTTTATGCTTAATCTAAATATGGCGTAATAATATGGAATTGCTATTTAACTTTTTAAAGTTTTGTCTAGTTTGAATTTGTAGAAGACCCCTTATGACAAAACAAACTAAAAAAAATTATTCAAACCTTCCCCGAATTAAAACAATTATTTTCTTTTTCTATTTAATCAATTAAAATACAAAATATAACCAGCATTCGAATCTGTTTTTGTGCAGTCTTCCCCATTTTAACTGTGTAATAAAAGTTTAGCTTTACAATGATAATGTCTTTAATTCTAATTTATTTACTAAGAAGCATTAATCAGAAAGAAACTAGCCTCTATAAGAAATTTTAATGATGAATTTTACTAAATGTTTTGTTGTTTTTGGTAAAGCTTCTATTATGTTCATGGATATTTGAAAATTGCATTGAAAAGCACGTGAATTTGGCTTATGGTGCCAAATTTGATTATGTGCCTAATTTGAGTTTCGTGGGTCAACGGCCAAAGTTGACTATCTTATAAATCGGAACATTAGGTTTTTAAAATGAACTACAAACTTTTATGTATTTGTATGAGCACGTGTAATTTTAAAAAACCAAGTAACCTTATCTAAAGACACCAGTATACTTCCTACACAGTGATAAGACTTTATAAAAAATTTAATTTATGATCTATTGTTTGAAACAACAATTTTTTCTATTAGTCAGCATACCCTACTCTCAGCTCATAGATCAAATATTCACTATTCCTACTGTTTCCTCAGATTGTGATTTCCAACAATATCTCCAAGGAATTTCCTCATTTTAAACAAGTAGATCTGTAAGTTATTGTAAAAAAAACCCTATTCCTCTTGCTTCTCTAGCTGTTCAGTGTGGACTTTTTGCGTTTTCTTTTATATTATAGAGCAACTGTGGAGATTCTCCCAAAAAGATGGTACTCAAAAGCCATCCAGGTAGACATATCCCTCTAATTACTAGTCAAAATCAAAATTTCTTAATCAAATCGCAGCATGAAACAAAAAGCAATTACTATCCTGATTAAAATGTGGCCAATTTCAAACGTTTCCGATTCTATATAAAGTGGGTGATTTATATACTGGTTTCTAAGATCAAGAACAGTAATAAAAATAAAAAACTAACGAATAATAAAGTTAAACTGAATTTCCAAAAAATTTCACTTATAAATTTTATATTATTGGGTAGTATTCCAAGTTCAATTTCTTTACGTTGTTTGATGAAATTTCACTTGAATAGTATGAAAATGTCAGAAGTGCCACGTATAATTGACAAGTAGAGTTAACTCTCAAACATGACTGTTGTTTAAATACTAACTTTTCATTCTAGTTTCCTTCAAAAATAACGCAGATAATTACTTTACACAAAAAATAGACACAATTTGAACGTATTCAATTGTTTAAATGTTATGGTAGATCTTGGAATGTCGCGTTCTTTGGTTTGGCAAATACCGCCACAGTGAAAAAAATCAGTTTGTTAAACAAGTGATCGAGTATTTTACTATAAAACCAATTAGTTTAATTAGTTCCTGCTTCATTTGTTATTAACATGTGAGGAAGTATCTTTTGTTCTTTGCAGTCGGTGAAAGTGATTAATGTTAAGATGTTTAATATTTGTAAATGCTAAGATATAATTTCAGGACCATCACGTGAATTACTTAAAGCAAAAATTCAAATTAATGTGTTTGAACTGCTAGAAGATTATACTAAGAGGCACATTTTGCATTAGGTCTTTAATACGCTAACTAATGTGAAAGGGTTTGTTTAGAAGAAATTTTTGTTTGAATTTGTCAGGACAGTCACAATTAGAACAGTTTACGATCCCCTACTTTACTTATCGAATAAAATGGGAATACACATTTTTTCGTTGTAATCTTAGATCATAAATAAACCTTGTAGTGCTTGCCTGAGAGGTTAGTCATTATTACGTCATCGCAATTAGCACCCAGTGGGGGATAAAAAATTAAAAGAGAAAAAGGCACTGACCGCTTTCCGGAGCAAAGAGTATGTAAAGTAGTTAAGCTTTAATATATGTGATACTAAACTAAAAGAATTTTTTAATGCAAATTCCTTTTAAAGAAAAAAATGCATATGTCCCAAATATGTATGGTCTTTAAAAGCTTAAAAAATATAAATTAATAAAAAAAAAATGCAATCATGAAATGTTGCAACTGTTGTTTGGTGTATGTGTTGTTGTTGATATTTATTCAATTACTTTAAATATTAATTTCATTTAAATTTTAATGTCAACACACACTTTTTCAACAATTTTTACTAGTTTTTTAGACTAAACACTGAAGAAAAAAAAAGGTTATCCAAGGGAATACAGGGATTAGCACAGGAAATTACATAGTCCATCTACATATAATGAAAACTTTGAATATATTTCTTAGCAGATTGGTAAAGTATCTGATAACGTTCGATTCTAGTAAACACAATGTTTATATTAATAACATTACTTGAACAATATCGATTACAGAATAAAGTTGAGGAAAATTCTTTGAACATTTTCTGCCATTTTCCCAAATACCCAATCAGCCACTTTTGTAGAATTGACACTTCTGCTTTTTTTGTGTTATTAAACAACCACAATGCTGTTTCGAGCAAGATCAATTACTCAACAAAGATAATTAATGCATCTTAAAAAAATAACATCGTCACTAGACATAGAGGGCCTTTGAAAAGTTTAAACAAATATATCAATGTTAATAAGCTTCTACCTCTTCTTCTACTTTTCCGATTCCAACTGAAATATGGTTGCTGTTTTTGGATATCATTAGCAAACCTCATTTGTTTTTTGCAGATGGATCCAATCCATTCCGGCCCGTCGCCTATAGAGACAGAAGATCATAACAATTGTAGAGCCAGGACTCGGTCGTAATCAATTGCGGAAGAGACCGGCTCAATAATGAGAGTGATTCCACGAACTAAATTAACTCGGCCGTTTAAGATAAATATTGAATCAATATATTCGGCAACAACGTGCTAAATTGAAACGGGAGAATCAATATTAACTTGACGTTGTGCATCTATGAATGCAATTGTCATGTCCTTCCGACCCCTTGCTTTCCTGTCTAATCACAAGAGCTGTGTGTTTAGACCCTGAGCATATATGGGATGCACCCGTGCGCATATGGATTTGGATGCCGATATTAACAACTTCATCTCCACTCAAAATATTTTCTGGAATGAAATTGAATTACCTGTGACCCTAAATTAATAAAGTTGCGTTGCAGATTGGACGTGTACTTTGGATAAGGTTGAGCTTGGTCGGGGATATTTATAAATGAAACTTAAAATAAAGTGCTATATGTACGTAGATGGTAAAATATTTCGGATTGAATTTAAAGTGTAATCAAGCGGATGGAAGTGTGCAATATGTGAAAGCTGGGTCATCGTGGAGTGGAATGAATTTGATGATGGTCAGTGATAGTTATTAAATAAGGTATGTGGAATATATAGTAATTTCACTAAGTGAAGCAGCTTGAAACCGATTCAATTACGATATATTTTCATTAATAAATGCACCATAATACTCTGGTAAGAGATTATGTTTAGATAAATTTATGATAATTACCAAATGTTCGTTAAATCAAATGCCAATTTTTTAACAGAACGTTAACAAGGAATATGGTTTCAAATGACAAAAAAACAGCATTTATATTACAACGTGTGCCTAAGCTACGATCTATTATTTAAAATGACAATATTTCATATCAAAATTCTTAGATGTCAATAAATATATCTTTTGTTATTGATTGAATGCAGAAAAAATCTAATTCAATATTTGAACATAATTTTTTTTTTTTTAAATTCCAAGCTGTAAATAATTTAACTGTACATATTATGGCAAAAAAAAGTAAATTGAATTTTAATAAACTATCAATAGAGATTACAAAATATATATAGAGCATTAATTGTTGTAATCTAAATTTAGAATTTAAATATCTACGGTTTCAGTTGGAAAGCCGTTAAATTGTTGGAATAACATAAGAAAAGAACCTCATAAAAAATATTTTTTAATATAGTTTCCTTCACATTTAGTACTAAAATGTAATCACTGGTTTAGAGATTTTATTTACTTAAATGATGAAACTGTCGGTAGAAAACAATAATATAAAAACTCTTAACAC
This sequence comes from Linyphia triangularis, assembly GCA_963978545.1. Lineage (NCBI taxonomy): Eukaryota > Metazoa > Arthropoda > Arachnida > Araneae > Linyphiidae > Linyphia > Linyphia triangularis. The sequence continues at coordinate 52,429,624 of OZ021721.1, forward strand.
AAGATTAAACATATATCATTCTACACAAAAAGATATCTAGCAATACATTCCTATAACTACAAAAATAACAAGATAATTTTGAAATGTCTTTCTGTACTTCAATAGCAATAACAGCGTGTCTTTTCTTTTGCAATACCAAATGTTCAACCAATCACGACCTCATATCGCAAATAAAGCTGACCCAACTCACTTATTGCCTCTATAAAACGGTCACAAAACCTGATTAAAAGGCTTGTCAGAACGGATTAAGAGATCATTGGCTAAATGATTTAGCCGCAGCTTTGAAAGATAAGACCATCGTCCAGCACTCGATATCGATTCTTACCTACTGTGTATCGATGACAGGAGGCGATCGGTAGGCGTGAATGATGAGGTCATTAATTGGACCTTTGGAGTCATGGAGTGGAGTTCCTATAAATAAGAATCGTGGTCTAGAAGGCCGGAGCAGTTACTTGGAAAAAAAATTCACCGATTCGTGTTTGATTCTGGATTGCTTGCAATTCAAAGCTTCTTGGGTAAGAGTAATTTAGGAGGGAATCTCTATTAAGGGATGAACCTTCAATCGAAGGTAAGCACACACCGTTTGTTGATGAGTACTGGATATTTTCTTGTGCAAGGACTATACGAGAGATATACTGCACCGAAATGTTTGTTCTGGGTCAGAATTTAAAATGGAGACACTTTATAAGAGGTCTTGCAGGGTGAAAATGCCTGGCATTTACATCGAATAAGAGAAAACCCGACAGCACGATTAATCTTTGAGACTGCCTTTATATTAACTATTAATAGCATTGATACTTTACACATTTCGTAAAAATGTTTGTTTCTACCAGACGAATTTGTGATTTGATTTGTGATTTTTGGATTTTTTTTTTTTTAATATTTTAATTTGAAGGAAATATGCTTAAACAGAAGAGGATCAAATTGTGTTTTAATGAGTGATTGGTATAATTATGTACCTCAGAAGAAAATTATCAAAAGCGCAATGTTAAAACGTCAATTACACTTACAATAGAGGGCTCTAGTTATCCGGCGTTTAAAGGCACCGAGCTCATGAGTGATCGTGGGTTCGGTCATTGCTTCGCAGAACACTGGTGTCTACAAAAGAGGTGATTGGTTCAAATTTAGAAAGTTCGTTTCCTCAATATCCTCTCGTTGATGTGGAAGGTTGGAAAAAGAGGTATGCGCGATAAAGTTTCAACCACTTAATTTTATCGTAGTACAAAGTTACGAGTCGTATTTGGCTGTGATAAGCACTTCATATGGAAGAAATAGACTGCCAGAACAGGCCAAACTAAACTAAACTTACAATAATTTGTCTCTGAGCTACAGAATTGTATACATTTCTTCAAGTTCTATCGAAATTTCACAATTCTCATCTAGTAAAATTAAAATTGAGGGAATCTTTACAAAAAATCAAATAATCGGGGCTCAATGCAAATCAAATTTGATGGAAAAAGAGACTCATATATTCTGATTAGTTGGGTTTAGGTTTTATGGCTTAGAGACAGCATGTGGGCCATACTGGGTCTTTGTATATTCTGAAGAATAAGAAACTGAATTTGTATTGGTTTGAATAACTCCTTCCAAATAACAAGTAATGATTATAGCCTTGCATTTTATTTTTGGTAATTCTATGGGTATGAAATTTATGGTAAAGATTAATTGATGTTAAAGGTAAGTTTAGATGTCAAGCCTATAAAGCTTTCATGTAAAGAAAAGAGCTGTAGTGTCGGAATTTATTATTAGAATAAAGAATGTGTTTGGTTAATTTTGGCATTAAATGCATTTGTAAATACTGAAGAAAGTCAGAACATAATTCAGGCTTAACACTAGCTTGAAGTTATGGATTTTTATTATTCCCTCTATTATTTGCGTTATTTTATTTGACATAATCTAGTCTAATGTGCATATTTGAGAATTCACTTGACTGATTGGATTTTTCAGTTTATAATTCCACAACTCATTATTAATAAGTAAATACACTAATCAGTACAACACAAAGGTGGTCCAATGTACGATACAACCATACCCATATAAAAAATAAAATGACCCAATTATTTAAACAGGGAGGTTACAACAACTTCTTTTTGAATCATATAATAACTAAATAACTTGCAAGTGCATTTAACGTTAGAAAAGTTTGGTGAGTTCAGATTAGGTCTTTTACTATGTCGTCGCAAAATGCCTTAACATTACGATGATGTTGTAAGAGTATATTAATCAACACTGATTTCCTACAAATATTGTGGAGAAAAATTTCATTATTTTATTTATAAACTTAAGTAGTCTCACGATATTTATCAAACCAAGCTTAGTTACATTATTGTCTTAATATATGAAAAATAGTCTTATCCGTTTCAATGTTCCTCAGTAACAAATCAATTAATCCTCTATAGTGCAGGATTATTTTCTTTATGATGCAAGCTGCAGTCATGTAACTGGTGTTTATTACAAAAAAAGCATTCAAGTAAAAATACTTTTTTAAATTGAAACGAGCTTGGTATGACTGATATAACTAATCACGATTTTAAATTGAAAGAATATATATTAATTATAACACAAATTTAACACTCAATTTGTGTAGCATATATGTTACACTATATACTAGAAGGTTAAATGGCACTCCCACAAACTTTCATGCTTGTAAATGAACAAAGATTTTATACATTAGTTAAACTTCTAGGAGTTAGTAAGTGCTATAAATCATTAAATATTTTACAGTTATTCTAGTAAAGAATAAACAAAATTATAAAAAGTCTGTTTTGCTTAAATCAGAACTTAAAACTGAGTTAATATTTTACTCTTACAAAATTGTAAATTCAGATCCAAAATCTATGCTTAAGAATTGAAGAAAAAATCACTGTTATGTGTTTGAAAGCGTTACGTTTCGTTTGCGAAACATTTAAAATAGCTTGAACGACAATGTATTCGATTGGAAAGAACATTACGGAAAAAGCCAATAGCACATTTAGTTTTTCGTTCCGGAAATCAGATAGATATCTTCCGCCCTTAAACGAACCATTTACTTTTACTATTTTACGAAGTTAATTTAAAACATTTGACTTCAATACATATATATCTCTCGAGAGATATGTATATATGAATACTTGCATTTCTGTTTTCCCTCTTTTAATCAATAAAAGTGAGCGAGAGAGAAAGGATTGTCCAGACATTAAAGTCAGATTTGCGATTTTTTCTCTTTTTCGTTTTGTTCTGTTTACCTTGTGAAAATGCACTCTTTAGTATCAACGATTCTCAATATATTTATATATTTTCTTACAGTTTTCTGTTGCCCCTCAAACGGATGCGATATTTTCAAGGGATAAAGTAAAAGTCTAATTTCAAATTTTGATAGGTCGTATTTATGTAACTGACTTTAGTTAGAATAGTTCCAGTAAAGGATTTTATTTTGATTAAAATTCGCTATTTCTCTGAAGAGTTGCAATTGATTAGTTGATTATTTCCTAAGTTTTTAATCTTTTATTACAGGAAAATTTCTACTTGAAAAATTCAGTCTTAGTAGTGAAAATAAAGATCTAGGACACTTACATTTATCTTTCGCATTTTGAGTTCATTAACTTCAAAAAGCCAATCATGGAATTTTTAATACCTTAAAATAACAGAGCTTCTCAATATGACATATATTTTATGAAAGCAGATAAATCTCTTTGAAAAAAGAAGTTTTATTTAAGGCACTGTTGTTGAAGATTTTGCACAAAGAATAGTTGATTTGCAAGAAATAGTTGAGTTTGAATAATCAGTTGTTTTCAGAGAAATAGAATGAAGAATATTTTTCTAAATTAAACACTCTATGGATGAAATCACGAGAGATTTGTTCAGACTTATAAATAATTCCAGAATTTCTCTTGCTAAGATAAATTCTATAAGTATTATTATACAAAAAATAGTTAAAAAATTAATTTGAAAATGTTTTCACATAAAGTAGGACAATTTGTTTTCCAGAATCAAAAACTGCTCTAATATTACATTTTTTTTTAATTGAATGTAGTTTTCATTGACAATGCAGTCAGTTCTATGCAGATATTTGTAAATAAGTTTAAGTAACAATAAGCATTGTTTAATTAAGATTCAAGTAATCAAGATAGTTTTTAAGCACTCCAATCAAATACAAAGAATTACTTATTTTAATGATATAATCAACTGTTTTATGTTAAAATTGACTATTATAGTTTCAGTTGTTTTAACTTTAAATGCATAATTTTATCCAATCATTTCAATTCATTTCAGTTTAAAACTGACGTAAAAGTCGTCTTAGAAATTATCTTAAATTTATGCATTTTATTCTTATATAGTATTCTAACCTATGAAAATTCAATTACAAATAAAATAAAATATTCTGTTGAATTTAATTTTAATCATAATGTTTTTATAAAATATGTTTCCAAGGTATCTCGCTACTCTAATTAGAATTTACTAATCAATATTATTTAAAATTCTCTCAGTGTAATCAAAAGAATATAAGTATTGTATTCAAGTGATGTCTTATTATTTAATAAATTCACTTTGAAAATGCATTACATTATTTGACATCGAATGAACAATCTTCACTTAACAATTTTGTGTATTATATGGAACAACGAGTTCTGTGAAAAGATACCCCCATATTAAAATTTGAATGACTATTCCAATTTATTTGCTCATAAATTTAAAGACTGTAATAACAGAGTAGATTGACAGCAAAGCTCTTCACCACAATTTTGATAATACTTCAACAAATATCTAAGCAGTAGTACTTGAAATTGAACAACATTGCAAAGTTTAAAATCAATATAATTCTACGAGCAACCGAAAACTAACATCAAATCAACCCTTACAATAGGGATATTCTAATAACAGTGGCCCAATCATCTAAAATTTACCAACTTTGCAACAAAGAAATTATCCACTCAGTAGCTTAAATGCCTGAAATTAGGATTACCAACAAGAGAGCAACCGTATGAATATACGTTTGCAATTATCATGACGACAATAAAACTAAAAACTATCGAGTTTGGAACAATCAATATATTTTTATAAAAAATTATTCACAGGTGTAAATTAGATTACCCCCATTTTTAAATCCTTTATGCGAACTACGATTTTGTTTGTGTATTTGTGGCACCCAAATCTTCTTGTGGCCTATTTACCCTCTTGCCATCAGCCCCAATAGAGCTAAAATTTAGCATGACATGCTATCAAATTTTGGGGTCTGTAACTAACGCGCACTTTTTTTTTTAGGTACCGTAATACCAAACCCTACGATATTTAATGCCTGAAATTTTCCTTTGTTAAGGTTGAGAACATATGATAAAAAATTTAACTGTAATTTTAATGTTTTTAAATCCTTTGTATTAACTTCAATTTTGTTCGTGGCGGGAAAAATCTTCGGAAACCTATTAATCTACTTTCCCGTCATCAAATCAAGCTGAAACTTGACAAATAAACTCGTTGATGAAAATGAATTCTATCAAAATTCAGGGACAAAAAAAAACCTAGTCAATGGCAGAGAATTGAGGGTATATCAATCCGCTGTGAATATCAATCACAATGAAAATATGATTGGAGCTCTAAATTGCTTAAATAAGTAGCATATAAGTTGCCAACGCATATAAAGGATTTTTAATAAAAACTCTGTTTTTATGGTTTTATTTTTTTTAAAAATTAGCTATGTTTGTGCTATTATTAGTATTTCGTGTATTTTCAAATGCCTAATTCCAAAGAATCTCACTTTGTTTGAAACCGATTCTGTCTGCCAGTTTCTGTCGCATTTAACACATTCGCTGCCAATCATGCTCCAGCGCACATTGTCGGGTTGTTCCCCATTAGCCTGTCTAAATCAGACTGCACCTAATCGGAGTTACCATTATTTGCCGGAATTGCCTGAAACTGTGTTTTTAAAACACAAACTTTCACTAACCTTATGGACGAAGATAAGATGTATCTGATAATTATGTCACATGACAGTTATTATTGTTACCTTCAGTTAATTCCAGCATGAACGGAAACTCCGATCGGGTGCAGTCTGATCAAGACAGTCTACTGGGGAGTCACCAGACATTCCGCGCTGATACGTGATCGGCAGTGAATGTGCTAAACACTTTGCTAAACACATCCAGTTACCGCTTCTTAATTTTGAATTTAGTCTATTAAAGTGGTTGATACCTCTACGAGTGTCTCTTTACCCAACTCCACTACACCAGCGAGAGGACAGAGGACGCGAAATTGTTAATATACCATTGTTATACCATTATCGTAACAACAGTGTTTGAGCCAAGACATAATCAGCAATCTTCTGATCACAAACTTCAAATAACCAGGAAACAGAAGGCCCTAAAGTATGATTTTTAAAGAATAGCATACAGTAAGGGTGAAAAAGATGTTTTTAAACATTGATCGGCCCTTGTACAAAAATTAAAGGGAAATGGATATAGTGTCCATTACCTCTGTGATACAGACTTCAGAAGTGTGACTTGTACACTTAAAACTGGTTTCTCAAGATCAAGATTGCTTATTTTTTCAAACTTCATCCTTGTTCACATTTAGAAGGCTAAGGATAAAAACTAAAAAAAAATTCCGATGATGAACTGGACATTTTGCATTGTTTATGCATCAACATAGTGTCATTATATTGTTTTTTGCTTTTGATGTTTTTGTGCAAACGCTTATTTTATTATCTATTTGCTCGCGCACTGTGGTAAAGCTCATCCAATAGAAACATAAGATATCGATAATTAAAAAAAATGCATTCTTAGTCCTTCATTGTACCAAATTTCAGAGTAGAAACTATATGGAAATGGATGGAATAATGCAAGTCAATTAATAGTTTGGTTTTTATGTATTTAAATTTCATGCAAACTTATTTCAAATAATAAAATTCGTGGGGAAATTATATTTTTATTTAATCTTACATAAATATAAACATTTTGTTATTTATTAAACTACATTTACATATTAAATATGTATTATATATTATATTTACATTGTAAAACATCCCTTGGTATTTTAAAATATATTTTTTATGCATTTATTATTATTATTATTTATTTATTATTATTTATAGTTCGTAGATATTTCGTTGAACATAATAATAAAATTACGAAAAATACTTTAATATTGTGACCTACTTTTCTTTCTAATTTTGAAACTTTTATGGCACCATCTATAATCGATGGGTCGAATCAGTCGACATCAAAAAATAATCTTAACTACATAAGCTCGTTACTAGCAAGAGCTAAAGAGAAAAAGCAATTTTTAAAAATTTATTACATTTTGAGTCAAATCGGGAAAAATAAATATGCGGTCCTTTACTTGGGATACATAATTCACTAATCAACACCATATCTACATCCTTACAACCAAAACGTCCTGAAATTTCAAATAAAGCAATTCCACCATTCAATGTAAACCATTTCAAAAAACATTCCTTCATTTTACAATCAACAGTTGCTACTCCACCCCCTATTCAACGGAAGCCAAAGACACAATCTGTGCTTATTTGCGGAAGCTATCGGAAATATAATAAAGGGGAAGGTAATACGGCAAAAGTAACGCGGGATTTGTATTTTCCCCTTCCGTTAGATACTCCCTTCCCCTTACTTCTTTGTCAAATCGATTCTTCTTTACCTATTGCTAAGATGAATGTAACGCATATGAAAGCTGACTTATTCCGTATGATAATGCATTATGAATTTATTCGCATTTTTTGAAACGCCCTTATAGTTAGCTTCAAAGAAGATTCATGGTATTTCTTTCTTTTTTAAGCATTGTTCATCGGCTCATATAGAATATTAAAAGAGAAATGATGATGAAAGTAAGCAAATTAGGAAAATTGAGTAATGTCAAGCTATTAATAATGTTCGAAGAAAACGATGACCTGAAGCATTGTGTTTAAGATGTTTCTATCTACTAAAGAGAGCTCTGGCTCATACATAAATTGATGTTCTTATTTTTATGCTTACTTAACTGAGTTCTAGACCTGTAATAAATGTTTAATTTTTCTCTGTAAGAAATATATGCAATCATAAAGATTTTGTTACAAGAGCTTAGTGTTTAATTCCAACAGTTTAAATAATGTAATGCATGATTTTTCATGGGTATTATTTTTATATTGAACTTTACATGAATATTTGAAATTTATGTATGTAATAACACTGCATGTGGGGGATAATTTATTTAAAAGAAATCTTTCATTATACATTTTAAGTAAAACAAATAATTTTTTTATCAAATGCTCTATATATTATGGTCAAGATGTCGAAAAGTAATTGTTATATTTTCAATAAAATATTGAAATATTATAAATTTACAATATTTACTAATTATGCATATATAATAAAATCATGTCTCAGGTATGGATAAGATGTACATTAATATGTGGAATAAAAAAACCATAATCTTTAAATACCGTGTATAGTCACGATTTATACTAATTGGCAGACAATAAGGTTCACCGATGGAGGAATTTTAAAGTGAATAACGTAAGTTGATTGTATCACATTTTTTCTTATGTATTTTAACTAAATAATTTATAATTAAACATAATTTAAAAGAATATTTCCTTAACTATCTCATTAAACTGTTTTACTTCCAATATGTAAGTTTTTAGACATATTTCAAAAAGTATATTTATTGTTACCATAAGTATGTAGGGTGTATATTAAATTATCTTTTTTCTATTAAATTATATTATTTATGCATTTAAATTCATCAATTAACTACTGAATTCCAGAATTTAAAATGCAACTTTTCATTATTTTTTCTGTAGGAATAATGATAGTTATCTTTATCAACACTATTGAAACTTAATGATAAATAAATTGATGTTTACATTTGAAACTATGTATTTTCTGTGACCAATTTTCTAAAAGATTGTTGTTATATATTAAAAATTGTGTGTATAAAATTTTAAAAACGACTCTTCATCTAGGTAAAAAAATCAAGAAACAAATTATTAATCGAAGAATATTTGTTCAAACTTTGTTAACATTAACTCACTTTGGAAAAGATATAAAAAAAATGTAATATATTTATTAAGTAAAAATTTACTACGAATGAAAAATAATTTATGAAACCTATCGAGCTCTTAGTTAAAAAAATGAACACAAATTTCCAAGATCTATAATATGTGAAAAAATATTTCCAAGATCTATAATTTGTGAAAAAATATTTCCAAGATCTATAATTTGTGAAAAAATATTTCCAAGATTTATAATTTGTGAAAAAATATTTCCAAGATCTACAAGATCTGAAAAAATATCTTCAAGATCTACCAAGAAGAATTCAATAAAACAAATATTAAACTAAAAGCACTTGTCCGAACAATTTTTAAATTAACACGCGGTGATGAAAAGACTGAAAGCAATTGATAATATGCATTAGGTAAAAATTTACTAAGAATGAAACATTAATTTGCAAAAAACTTCTAGATGCTTATGATAAAATATTCCTAAGATCTACAATATAAAAAAATATATATTTCCGAGATGTACCAAGCTGAAACTTAAACCAGTTACTAAATTAAGAATATTTGTGCAAAAGTTTTTTTTTACTTTAAAACGCAGTGATTGTAGATACTAATTTATTAGATAAGCACATATTACCTACGAATGAAAGAATAGTTCACAAAGTCTTTAGAGCCTTTAATTAAACAATTAGAAAATGTTCCCAAGATCTGCAATTCATATTTCAATTTTCTGAAATCTCATAAACTTTATCTGAATACTTTTGAAATCGATATTTGATAACAGTAATGTATGAACCAATTTTGTGTGTTCTCCATTGCAAATAATATTTGATAAATATGCATACAATCCCTCCAACAACACTAATGCCAGAATGGCTAATGGCTGCATCTAACCCCTGCGTGATATTACATGAGCAGTCACGACAGCCCATCAGCAAGTCTACTTCCATCCTTTTGAAGAGACAACATTTGCCAAAAAACAAAGCATGAGTCACTTGCTCAATACTTCTATTTACTTCCCTTTACTTTTGTTGTGAAAGTATAAGTTGTAGGAGTTGGTCCATATTTCTTAACATAAATAATTCTGGTGGGAGGATTTTAAGTGGTTCCTGCTTCTTATAAAGTCAAAAATGTGTCATGAAGTTTATTTGGTAAATAGTTATTAAAAAAAACTAGTTTTGGACTGATCTATGACTTATGATTTTTACTTATTAAATACTGAATCTTAATATGATGGATAATACTTAATACTTTAACATTCAAACTGCAATGTAGTTAGAAGCTTAATCAAAGGCTCTGTCCATTAATCATTCATCTGTTTGAACTCAAAATCTCCATTCAAACAGCTATAGGAAGTTTGCATCATGCTTCCAATCTGCGATGTTTTGATAAAAGCCAAAATTATATAAAAAATTTTAGTTTTCCACTTATGAGTAATAATAATTCACTTACATCTAAGAGTATTGGCAACTAGTTTTATTTTTTTAATTCTTGTTGTATGCTAACCGTTAAATCTTTACAAAATTTTCACATGATCTACCACAGTGGAAGCTGTCTTTTAGTGACATATACTAACACAATCCAACTTGCTTTACTACACACTGTACATTTTTTTATCAGAAATGTTTATTTTAGTCATTAAGTCAGATATTTTGGAAGCACCCTGTGAATGAAGTTGAGTTTATATGGCATGTTAAATACAAGTTTAGCTTCCAAAACGTTTTATTCTCAGTGTGTAACAATCTTTAATTTAAACTAAAAAAATAAAGATCTTATGTTAAAATTACATTCAATAACTAAATTCTTTATAGTAGAGCTTGAATATCTGGGGATTGCAATTCTATAGTATATTCCAATTATAAAAGAATATTTCAGAAATCTATTATTACAAAACATATTTCAGGATTCCTTGTATATAAAATATATCGTCGCTGTAATTCTAATACCATGTAACCCAGAAAAACAACTGTTTAGAAGACTTCAGAAACTGTGTCAATCATCACAGAAAGGTTGGGATTACGGTAGCTCTTATTTTTCAAAATTCAAATTTCTTTATTCTTACCCACCATTTTTTTTCCTTTAGCAATAAAAAAATTATTAATTATGACCAAATTTTTTTAATTAAAAGTGATTAACCTTTGCAGCAATGAACTTGAAGTTAGCACACTGAAACCGCATTTTACTGTATTGAGCAACGTTGCTGACTTTTACACTTGTACGTTACGTAAACACAGACAGCTGTCAAACACTAAGAAATAATTGCAGAATGGCCCAACCCCACTCAGAAGAGGTTTTAAGTTGATGTAATTTGTGTACACTTATGTGGGGTGGCGGAAATGTAGGTGCACACTTTTATCGCCCTCCCACATTTAATTACGTTGATTTCAATTTGAAGTTGTAGCTATTCTTTGTCTAAAATATGATGCACAGTTTAAGAAGTAATGTCGGTAATATTCATTTAATTGCCCAAGTTCTTCCCCAGGTAAGAGGCAGAAAATTACCTTCTAATTAACACCTTTTGTCTGTCTTGTTTTACAACAAATGAGAGGTGAAACTGACTATCAGTGAAAGTCTTATTTAAATAAGTCATACGAGAATGTTTAATATTTTGATATTCCGATACAGTAATATCTATGAATGGCTGATTACTATTCACGTGAAACAACTAGCTGGAAAAGAGTTTACTGTCGTATTTACAGCTAGAAAGCTGGAGTCATTGCACAAATGGTGGGTACTTGAAAAATGAACTAACTCAAGTTACAACTAATCCAGATATTAAGCTTTAAAACACTTATAAGGATAAATAAAATTATTTCAATAAAAATATTTTTTTAGAATACGAGAAAAACAATTTTCATGAGACTTCCAATGACAAAGAAAATGAAGAAAAAAAAATTATTTTTAAAAAGAACAAGTACAAAAAATTACTCTAAAAAGGATGATTGGAACTCATTGGATTTTGCATCATATTTTTAGGGTTATAAATTCTAACATAAAAATAAAACCACATGGAGCCACAAATCATCGGGTGAGATTTTCCTCACATTCTAAAACTATTCAGTTCACTTTCATACTCAGATAAGTTATGGGAAAATAATTGAAAATCTCACATGTGAGTTTTCATATGCACCAATTGTGTCAGAGAGTTATCTCCGATTAAAATCGCCTTATTTCTATATTAATGCATAGTAAAATGGTTTTTCCAAACAAGAAAAAAAGTTTTTATTTGTATCTGTAATAATTTCAATTACGTTATTTGTAAAACACACCACAATTGCTGGGAAAATAAGATATTTAACTGTAATAAATAAAATGATTTGATAGTGGGACACAGATTTGTAAATGAAAGACTAAAAAAGTTAATTAAAAAAATTCAAAGGATTTCAATTCAAAGGACTGTAAACAGTACCTATACTGTAAAAAAAAGAGATGTTAAAAATAAAATATGGCTAAAAATACAAAATTTGTGTTGTGTGGACGTTAGATTTCCTTTGTTTATTAAATTGTATCAATAATTAGGAACTTTCTTTTGTATTTGAGAAAATGAAAATTTTGAACAAATTTCGTTAATTTTTGCCATTCTGTGCCAACTTTCAATATTAATGTGACAAGGGATGTATTATAGTAAAACTTGTCAAAATAGTTCAAACGGAAAAAATTTCGGGGGTATGAAATCAACTCCCAAGAAATTTAATTTATTCAAAAAATTTCAATTTATGTAATCCTCTTAACAATTGTTAAAAGGACACAGTGGCAACACAGGAATTAAGAATTACAGCGCTTATTAATAGTAGTTTATCGTAATGAAATTTGGTGCACTGTCAAAATAGGTAAAAAAATAAAAATGAGGGGACAAGAATTAAAATTTGGAAGAAATTTCATTTCCGATCCCATATTAGGACCATCCTAGTTGGCATACAATAAATTGGTTAATACGGTCCCATCCCTGTCTATTAAGACATATGAGGCATTTTTCAAGCTATCAGGCATGTTTAAAAATATGAAAACAACTTATAATCTAAAAAGTCACTAATGTTTACGAGATCTTGAAATTACAATGAGATGTATACTTAAATTATGCGGAATTTCTACTAAATTTTATTCTATACCCATCGTGATTTTGCAGCTGTATGATTCATGAAAATCTTTAATTCTGGGGAAACTATGTTCAAAGGAAACATTGTTGATTAATGCTCAATCTGAATATTTTCATGATTATTTACACATTCGATAACGTAACTCACTGTGTATCAACTACAATAAGTTATTTATCTCTACATAGGCTCTAAAGATATAAATGTTAACTATTATATCTCTAAAGCGCTATTTAAAAGCAGCGTGTCAGCTCTAGTTTTCGTACAAAACAATTGATTATCTTTATCTTTGGAGTTGTAAGATAATTTAAGTAGTCATAATTATTAATTTATGCTAACTATGATGACTACAATATCTGACTCAGAGTTCACTGTAAAAATACTCAATAATTAGATTACTATCGAAGCATGAAGTAAATTGAATGTCTCCAATGCAAGATCTTAGTTTCTAAGAGTACAAATAAAATTGACCTCAAGGTTAAATTTTTTGACAAAAAAATAGCAATTTTGGAAAGTCAACTTACATCTGCTTGATTAGCAATGACAAAACTAAACTGAAAAGATCACAGTACTCACATCAAAGGAAAGCTACTTGAATTATGAGCAGGCTTTAATCTAAAATAAATCATAACTGTAAAATAAAATAAATTTAATGATATTGCTTAGTATAATAGATTTCTATAACCCTGACTAGATATATTCGGTATGTCAACTAAAAAGTGACCCAACTGATAATGAATTTCAAACTCAATTGAGTCACTTTTCTACTGGCAGTTACATTATTGCATTTTTAAAAGTCATCCCTTTACAATCAACGCTTGCCCTTACTGCTAGTTTTATATGAAATTTACTGAACTTTTAGCATGAAAATAAAAAATTAACGAAATTAATTACTTTGGGTCCTACTTTTGAAAAATCCAAAGTAATTAATTTCGTTAATTCTTGAAAATCAATCACAGATAAAATGATTTCATAAAAACGTATTATCATTTTCGAAATAGTATTTCTTGAAAATTGATATTCAAATTTATTATAGAAATAAAGTATTTTAACGAGAAAATAAATTAATTTGAATCCCAAATCTAAAAAGAAAGATTTTGGAATATATTGTTGCCAGAAATAAAATGTTTTTATATATATTTTATTTCACATTGGTAAATGAACCAAAATTAAAACTTATAAAGCTTTGAAATAAATGATTTTCTTATATTTCAAACGTTTCATTCTTAAATCATAAGTATTTTTTTCATTCAATATCTTTGCATATTTTCTAAATCTCTAGTAATTTAAACTAAGATTAGAGTAAATTCCTTTTAAACATCCCACATAACTTGATCTCGAAATCAGAAACAAAGACACAAATTTATTTTTCTCTGATTAAACTTCGGAAAAGACTTAATCGTTTGAACACGACTCGAGAAAATCACTTGAAAATATTTCAAATTTTCAACATCTTGAACCGACACAACTATAAATAACATTTTACTATAAGTAATTGCGTTCGGCTGTAGCTTTACTTAGAACTTTTCGGTACAATAAATATTGATTTCTGCGTTTAAGGTTTCACAAAACCAACGACGTTTTTCTCCATCAGTTTTGAGAAGTTGCTTTTTTAAGAGAAATTCGTTTTGCAAAGTTGTGTCTATTCTAATAGTGTACAAAAACACCACAACTTTCAGTCCCCTTCTTTACTAAACTTTTTTATGTTGACTTTAGGGATTTTTATGCGTTTTTATGTTTCAAGTAGTTTCTATTTCGCTTTGTCAAGTTTATTTTCTAGTTTTTATTTTTTTCTTTAACTTTTCCTTGTGAAAGACCTGTCCATTTTGTGCGAAGTCACTCAAAATGTTTTGAGTGTGTGTGTGTGGGAAAACCCAAAACTGAAAACTGCTTCGTTTTTGATATTTTAAGAGTTACTTTTTTTGCTTATTTTATTTTCATTCCGTTCATTTTCTTTCTCTTTTTTTTTTCGTGTTTCCTTTATTTAAAGTATGGATAGAAAAAATGCAGAGGTTTGTTGGTAGAAAGAGGTAGAAACAAGGGAAGAAGAAAGAGGGCGAAAGAGGGGAGGGAGTTCGAATCACTGCAATGTAGGGAGAAATAAAGAAGAAAAAAATGGAAAAATGTGATAAAAAATATTCGAAGACTACCATTTATTTTAGTTGCCTCACACGGGTGAAGCCAGAAAAAAATAAATGAAAAAATTGAAACATAAATTCTCTTGTTTCACGCTTTTTCTCTTGTTACTACTCTATTCTGCTTTTGAACTTTTAAAAAATTACTTTTATCTTTCTTTTATACAAGAAGTTTTTTCCAGTGCGTTTTTTCTTAACCATGCCATAAAGCAGTTAAACGTGATAAAAATAAGTTGAGTTGTTTTTTGCTAACATGTTTGATGGAATTTGAGTTTGAATGGATTTACTTCATAAGGAATCTATTAATGAAAGAGAGGCATAATCATTAGGCCTCAAATTAGGTTGAAGTTGGGATGGAAGTGTTTGACACATTGAAGTCTTGACGTCATATTGTTTTAAAATGAATTTTTTAAATTATAAATCGAAATTTGAAAATTCTATTGCTTCAAAACTACACTTACATTGAGACAAATTGAGATTAGTTGAATTAAATTGTACATCAAATACAAATGATACTGCTTTTGAAATTTAATTTTTGAATTAAAAGTGTATTTACTTTAAACACAACCTCATTTTGTTTAACGTAGTAAAAGTTTTAAGGGGAGTTGGTATCCTAAAATCTATCAATAATTGATTTGAGTTTTTTATTGTTTATCAAAATTTTAATTTTCCTCTTTAAAAGGATACCTGATTTGTAATAATACCTCAAATAGAAGAATTTTTAATAATTGTTAGAAGACAAAATTGGTAACTATTAATGTAAGTAAAATTTTCTTTGAAATGCGTTTTTCTCAAACCTACATTTTTCATTATTCATGTGCTTTTTTCTCAGAAACTTCATAAACTATCTTCCTAAAATTTTTACAAATATTACTTTTATGTATCTGTGTATAATGAAGTGAGATTTTGTTGTTATTTTAAAAATATGTTTTGTTTCGGCTTATTTCGGCAAAAAATGACTGGGTGATTTTCACGAAATCTCGTTTGAAAAAAAGTAAATGAATTACAATCACAAGCTAACTTCAGTAGAATAACAAATGTATGCTAAATGCACTGAAAAAAAATTAGGCTTCTATGTCAAAAACTTTCTGAGAAAAAGGTACATGAAACTTGATCATTTAAAATATTCTCATTTGTGTACTTTACGACTACAACATATCTATATATATATATGTATATATATATATATATATATATATATATATATATATATATATATATATATATATATATATATATATATATATATATATATATATATATATATATATATATATATATATATATATATACATATATAATATACATATATATATATATATAATATATATATATATATATATATATATATATATATATATATATATATATATATATATATATATATATATATATATATATATATATATATATATATATATATATATATATATATATATATATATATATATATATATATATATATATATATATATATATATATATATATATATATATATATATATATATATATATATATATATATATATAGATATATATATATATATATATATATATATATATATATATATATAGATATATATATATATATATATATTTAGAGATAGATAGATGATAGATTGATAGATAGATAGATGATAGATTGATAGATATGTATGCATATAGATATTTATAATTGAGATATATAATTGTTTTTAACATTGAAAGGTGATCACATATGGCTTCAACTGAGCTTTAAATTGGCACAAACGACGAAATGTAACTGCTTTAAATGTTTTTAGTTGGTTAATGTTTAAGTATGAAAATTGGGAATATTTGAATTATTAGTTATAGACGTAAAGTACACCAATGAGAATAATTTAAATGATGAACAACTTATATCTAAGGAGCATTTTACATTAAACAAAATTGGCTTGCGCTTGAAAGTTAATCTAGATAACATTTGTAATAACACAGATCTAGGCTATTTATAAAACACACTAACTATTTAATTGTTGTGAATTTTTACATTTATTGAGGACATTTTCTCCAACCACCACCACACAATTTATTATCAAAAACTACGTTTATTTCAAATATCAAGAAAGGTTATTTTAATTACTAGAATATTTAAAGTAATAACAATACTTTTATTTCCTATCGAAACTATAATTTATAAATCAAATAAACACAAGTAACACACCTCAGAATCAAGTCCTATGATGAATGCCTTACACGATTCACACATCAATTAATTCAGCATTAAATATAAAAAGTAACCCATTTTCCCTTGATACTTTATCACCCAATTTAATGATTAAAACATAAGGATTCTCTTTTTAATACTACGGAAACATTTGCAAGTTCTTTAAATAATTTCTATAGTGGACTAAAGTACCGCTTTTAGTGTTAAATGATGCTTTAACTGTCTTCATGTATGTAGTTTAGGCATTAAATATATCGGTTAAACATCTCACAGTTTTCATTTAAAGTTCTAAATTAAAAGTACGACCGTAGTTTAGTGACGAATATCCTTAGCTTAAATCCTACTTAATTAAGCAGGACATAAAAAAGGGCTTCTTTTCAACTAAGATTTGAATGTTTACTTTTAATGTGCGTCTCTGAATAAATGTACTTTTGTAAATAAAACTTGCTAAGCTTCAATTTTTATTTCGATCATTGTAACCTAGCATGCTGCGCTATTTATCGTCAGATTTTATTGTTCTTAATATGTTGTATGTGCTAAAAAATTGCGTTAGTAGTGTTTTGATTCTACAATCGGTATTTAAATAAATACTTTGGATTTATATTGATGTTTTAAAAAGGAGGTGCACTGCAAAAAAAAAAAGAGTACACGAAACCTTAATTAAACAAAGCAATCTGAAGAATTTCACTGACTGTGTTTTGTACTTTATAGCTTCTTGGTATTAAACTCTTAAATTACCTTCGGCTTTTGACAAAAAGTGAAACTTTTTTTTAAATCTTATTTTCTTTGAAAATGTAAAGTATGTGTAGTATTGACATACCTCATACATTTCCGCTCATTTTTTGGCTCTTTTTTTACCTATAAATGTCCATCACGCATAGTTGTAATTTTAATTACTTAAACTATTTAAATAAAACTTTTTATAACTGTTTCTGACTAAAAGAAAGACTTCTATTATGATTATTCCAAAGTATATTTTTACCAAATATTTCAATAAACCAAAGTATATTCAATGTTCATAATACAATACACAAAATATGTACAGGGATTGAGTTAGCATAAACATGATACAAGTTCCTTATGAAAAGGACTATAATATAAATTTGTTATTTAATTTCAACATATTTTGTCAGCCTAATTTTTGTTTACACATTGTCGAGCCTGTAAAGGAGCCTGTAATAGACCTAGGTAAGTACATAGTTTAAATTAAGGTAAATATAAAAACACCAAAGGCGTTTACAATCAGCTTGAGTATTAAACTTGTTTAAATATAATTCTTTGAATTTAAATTATTTAGATAATCAAAGCTACTTGTTCTTGAGCCCGCTTTTTGTTTAAATGTGTTTATTTTATCTTCCTGGCACTTCCTCATTTTTCTACATTAAGTTCCGCAATTAAATTGCAACAGGTGCTTTTTAACAATTATCTATTATGATGATGAATATTAGAGCAAGTTATACATTATATGTATTTATATAAGTATCATTTATATAGCTTTCATTTAATCTCAAACGCAATGGAATTAAATAAGGGAAATTTTAAAAATGAAAGCTGTAAAATTAAAAAAATTTACAACATTGTTATAAGTCAATGTTTGGGTACTTGTTTACATACTGAGTGTACTTCATTCAAATCCCCAAACGGTTGTCCAACGTTTATTGTTTCAACTGTTC
Organism: Linyphia triangularis; assembly: GCA_963978545.1. Taxonomy (NCBI): domain Eukaryota; kingdom Metazoa; phylum Arthropoda; class Arachnida; order Araneae; family Linyphiidae; genus Linyphia; species Linyphia triangularis. The sequence goes on from OZ021721.1 coordinate 52,448,676, forward strand.
GAACAAACATTGAAATTCTTTTAAATATTATGTTTTTTACCACCTTTAAACACTAAAAACTTCAACAATTCCTTTTAACTTTGTTTACAATGTTATTTATAGTTAAATTTCAGCTTTCCAAAGGTAAAATAGAAACCATTGCTCAGAATGATCTGAAATTTGACATGAAATGTACGCAAAAAAGGTGTAAATGGTATGGTATAAGAAAAACTCTATTTCTATCTATTTTCTTTTCTTACGCCATATCATTCCCCGCTTCTTCGCATATATTCAGGTTCGCGTATTTACAGTTTACCAAAAGCTGAGCTCAAATTATAATCACCTCGTATATGAAAACACGAATCAAAATTTAAATTACATTAAAGTATTTAATGCCAAAGCATTAACGATGCGTTAATTAGATAATTCATATCAGTAATATAAGCACATTCTGAGAGTTAATTATACAAAAATGTACTTAGCATTCATTTTAAAGATGCCTTCTGTTGTAAACTTTGTAAGTTAATGTTTCTACGACATCAAATTTATTGCAATGACAGAATATTTATATTTTCCCTCTCAACAACTGTAAGAGGGGGTGAAATAAAAACATTTTACCTGTATCGATTTTTAGTTGTATGAACTTGAGACCGCTCCTTCTATTAATGCTTCTAAAAGGGTTCTAAATATAGTTTACTCACAGAATATCAAGTATCGTCGTGTACAGACTTATCTAAAGTGGAAAAATTGGGGTTACTCGAAATCGTATTAAATCGTATTAGATGTAATTCGACAGATGAATACCACATGGCTAAGTGAAGTCACAGTACCATGCCCATGCGTTTCGATTTACTCTGTTTCATAACCCATTTGGGAAAGGGGATGTCCCTGTCGAGAAGTATTTGTCTTTAAAAAATAAGGGGAAATTTGACTTGAATGGGGATGGAAAGAATGCTTAAAAACGATTATGTTTTACTAACGAATAACTGTTTGTTACCAATGAATTCATTATCAAGGTCATGTAAGTTAAATAGAAATGGCGAACACTCGCTTTTGGTTTTGTTAGTTCATAGAAGCCGAATTATATGACAAATATAGTTTATTATTTTTGAAAACTTAACTTGAATATAAATTAATAAATTGTTATTTTTATAATGGTATCTTCCTCCATGAAATTTTATGATCAAATACAAAAACACAAACTTTTAGTATTATGTTTAATTATTATATAGGAAGAAACAAATTATTTTCTTATTTAGCACGTATTCGAAACTAAAGAATTGCAGAATACAGCTCAATCAGCATTGAATATTCATTTTAAATAATTTATTTTCAACCTTATTCATCTATCAACTTTTACATATTTAGGTTTATTAGAGCAGAAAAGTTGATTTGTAATTATTGCTTCAGTATCTGAATAACAGATTTTGCAGATAATTAATAATTTAACATATTTCTTTATGGTTTTTTCAATATTATACTAGTACTCATGAATAACTATTTTGTGTATTCATTTCAAACAAATTTTTATAGTTGTATTAAGTTACCATTATACCTTTTAAATTTATAAATCTAATAAAAAAATTAGAAAATTATGTTTTTGTTGCTCTAAGATATTATTGAACTCAATAGCTTTTAAACGGTACTTTGTTTCTTATAGTATTCACATACATTTTAAATTACGTACATTTTTAAGAACACAGTATATTTTTAGTTTTAAATAAACATTGTAAATGACCAGAACAGCAAACTTTAAACTTGATTTGTGAGGACTAGTTCTTCTCCCTTTTTTTGCCTCATATTTGTTGGACTTTTCTTGCCAGAGATAAGTTCAATTTTAATCAATAAATGTTATAAATATGTAATGCAATTTAAAGTGTATAAATCAGTATAGAGAACCTACTAGGATCATCAAATATATTCATGAAATAATTTATTTTGATTTTGATTTTCACTATTTTTTAAAAAGTGTTTATTTTTTAATGATAAAATTCTATGAAGAAAAGCTATTTAAGTTACATTAACAATTCTAATTAGCCACTGCATTTTCAATAAAAATGTGTAAGCAAATTATGAATTGAGTTATTGTTAAGACCATGATGTGCCTTAATTAATTAATTAAATAAGATCTTATAAAGTTCTTATGTTGATAAAAAGTACTTTTAAGTGTGAAAAAATTTAATGTTTAACAGTAAATCCAGTTATGAGTTAAAGAAAATTTATTATAACGTATTAAAGCACAATAATTACAAGAAATGGAGATATGCACTGCAAATGAAATCCTAAAAGTGTTACTCATTTCGCTTTTTATCATCAACATTTATCAGCATTAAAAAAGAATATTCACTTTTTAACTTTCCAATTTTTATATAATTAGACATAAGTCAAATCCCCCATTATACAGACATTTTTATACGAAGTTTCAAATTGTTTACTGCGAAAATACTAACGAAGTTTTATGAAAGTGTTCGGAGCGATACAATGCATCTCATCCAACGAGTCCAAGCGTAGAATCATCCGGATACATAAGTCATTATTCAAAAGCACTGATGTCCATTCTCCCCCCACTCCGAACTTCATCAATATTTCGACCCCCTCTCCCACGAAGCATGAAAAGAAAACCTAGGGGTGATGCTTTTTAATCCGATCAACCCACAGAGCACAATTGATTAATGAAAACATACTACACAGAAACTGATTTTAAACAAAGATTTCTTCCCCTTAAAAACCCCAGCCGCCCTAAACCCAACGAACCACGAAGATTAAACTAAAAGGGAGTTGCTCTTAAAACACCCTCATTTTAAAATATTCCCCAAAAAGAATAGGGGATAGTCGGTGAACAGAATAGCATAGCACGACGGCGAGATCAAAGCTCTTTAGCGAAATGAGTATGGAAACACGTGTCTGCCACGCCTACTAGTTCATTGAGAAGGAAATGGACCAATGTCACGCGAGAAGGTTGTAACGAGGTGATGACACAAGAACGTCGTTTCCCTTGAAAGTGTGATCGGGCTTGTAGTAAAGCGTCTTTGTCCGCTTTCCGGAATTGTATTGGAACGTTGGGGCTCCGCTATCCTGGATCGACGCTATTAAGTCTGGTACCAGATCGTGACTCCCAAAATGGTCTAGTTTTAATCGGCGGATGTTTCGCTTGGGTGCTGTGTAGGTAAACTTAATTTTTGAAAGAATGTATGAGTTATGGTGGAATAAAACTGTTTAATGATAACGAGATTAGTAATGTTTTTCGGTTGTTGGAGGAACATTGTAGAATCTAATTTGGGATTTTTTTTTGGTGAAAAATACCTCGGTGTTTATGAAGACGGTATTTTAATGCTGGTAAGACATTTTAGATAGTCGTGGATATAGCATTTATACTTTTTATGAGCAATTCAAAGAAAACAATTTTTCGTTTTAAAAAGAAATCGAAATGTGGATGTGTTAAAATCAATTCCAATAAAATAATCTGAATCATTTAACTTGATGTTTTATCAATTTAATTAGCATCGGAAAGGTTGAACCTGGCAATATTAGGTAAAAGTGTAAATTACAAAAATTAACTTTCATAGTCTGAAAGTTTAAACTAAGTTACTTAAAAGATAACAACCAGTAAATAAACTTGTGATTGAATATTACAAAGTTCCCAGTTATGAATTAACGTTTACTTTTTCAAAGAAATGAAAATAGCCTAACTTTGAAACTAAACTCATTTCATTAAACATAATGATAATGGTAGGGGGACATTATTCTGGTTATTCTGCAAGAGGAAACTTTCACTGATTTGATTACGTATTGGGAGAAAATCCGACAAAAGTTAGCAAGACTTGATATTATCTGTCACAACACAATCCTACCAAGTCAAGTCACTTCGGTAACAGAGAATTAAGTGTCCGGTTAAACTTTTCGGATAACTCAGCAGTTTAAGCTTTTTGAATGTTTCATTGCTGTTCAGTGCTTGTGTAACCCTTGCGACAAGTAAAACGCACTACAAGTAATGCCGTTATTTATAGTAAACATAAGCAAACTTAATTTGTATTAAAATACTTAGTCAACTTAAAACTCAAAATAAATAACTTATTATCATGGAAAAACAACTCATTAATTTGCCACTATTTGTAGCTGTATGGCTTTACTTTAAAAAGATTCAACTCTTGTTGAGATAACAAGAAAATATACATTCTAAATTAGTTTTTTAATAAAATGTTAAGTGGTGCTTGTCGAAACAAGTTTGGTAATACTTATCGAAGCATTTATCCTCAGCGAAAATTAGCACAATCCTTAAGTATCCTTAATTAGGCCATTAGTGCTTAGATTTTTTATTTAATCGGAGCTTGAATAAGTATTTTTGCCCAGGTTTGATAAAAAAAAAATATGATTGTACATCTTGAAGGAAGGGATTGTGTATATTTGAAATGAAGTTTATATCCAAAAATATGAGTCGTTATGCAAAGTCTGGTATTCTAAACGTACACTTCTTCTGTAATTCAAAATTAACGGTAAGTGACATTCATATATTGTTTATGAATGTGCATTCCAATAAAATATATAAAATAATAATTTGCACTTAACCTAAGGTACGTATGACATTTGAAATTTTTTAAAAATATATGCCTCTGTATTTTATCCCAATAATGTGAAAGTAAACTAATTTTCTCAGGTTATGTAAAAACCTACTTAAATGTAACTTAATTGTATTTAGACATTTATTTTACTGAATGGTTATTTAAATAAATCGAGTAAACATTTTCAAAGTATATCTTTTAGGTACTTAAGTAATCTAATTCTAAGTGAATTATCTAAATAAATAATTCAATTATTTTGTAGTGTTTATTTCTGATCCAAATATATATATTTTTTAAAATTATTTTTACTTATTTTGTTTTAAGTAGGTTTTAAACTATCGTCCTAATAAAAAGATTTAAAAAATATTTTATTTTACATTTTATTTATAAATTTAAAAAGGTTGTGTATTGCTGGAAAAACTGGGGATCAAATGACGGATATATACACCCGTGACCCTCAGAAGGTTAACCTATAAATGTATAGTGAAACAGAGAAAAGTTATTTATTTCTACATTTGAAAACTTTAAAACTATTTATAAAACTATTTATAACTATTTTTAAAACTATTTATAAACATTTTTTAAAAATGTATTATTATAAAAATGTATTGTACTACTTTGGGTATAAAGGTACAGTACCCCAAAAAAAAAAAAAACAGAACGATGGCTATATCTTTTGTTCTAATTGTTGAAATAACAAACAAAAGGTACCGTTGTAAATCGTGAAAGGTTTTTAATAATTGTATGTAGTTTTTTTTATCATGAGGGGTCATCTACATATTAAAACAGAACCAAACTTTAAAAAGTTCAATAGCAACCTCATAATATTATTCCATATTTGGATTCAGCATTAAAAAAGAATGCGAAATACAAAAATTCGTAGTTTTCTAATGAATGGTTTGTAATTTAAATGATAAAAAGAAAATGATAAATTAATGTTAAAAAAAAGTTCGTTTTTTGGCCATAAATACTTAAATAATTAATATATTTCAGTATTTTTTTTTTTCAAAAGGTAGTTTGTAAATGGCCAAACATAAATAGCAATCAGCTTTTGAATCAATTTCTTTTTTAATAATTAATTATTAATTAATAAAGTAATTAAAAAAAAATTTGAATAGAAACATATTTTTTTTGCTTTCATTAGATTTACCATGGTCTAAAACCCCCCCATAATTTTTTTCTTTCCATTTTGACTGTTAGTTCTCGATTTTTTAGAGAAAATGTAAAAAACGCTCACTTTAAGGGACCGTATAGTAGACGACTTTTGAAAACTATCAAAGATTAATTCAAGGTAAACCTAAGGTGTGGAAAATCGCATAACGTTCAATTATCGTATAACCAAGAGTTTAAAAACTAAGAAACACGCTTTAATATGAAAGTGAACTAAAAAGTAGAAGATAATTTTAAATAAGTTTGAAATAAGAATAAAGTGATTAACAAGAAATATTTATTTTATCGTAAAAAAGCGTGGGGTGCTTGATGTCAATTTTTGTAAATATTTAATGACAGATATTGGTAAAAGTAGAGCCATTATGAAAATATCTTAAAAAGCACCCCACGCTTTTTTACGATAAAATAAATATTTCTTGTTAATCACTCTATTCTTATTTCAAACTTATTTAAAATTATCTTCTACTTTTTAGTTCACTTTTCTATTAAAGCGTGTTTCTTAGTTTTTTAATCTATTGATTATTTTCTACTTTTTAGTTTGATTTTCTATTAAAGCGTGTTTTTTAGTTTTTTAAATTATTAATTATTTTTTCTGTAAACTATCAATTTTTTTTTTTTTTTTTTTTTTTTTTTTTTTTTAATTTGCTTTCTTAAATTCCACTTATTTAAAACAACATTTTTTAAGCAATTTCAATAAGTTATCCTTTAAAAATTTTACTGAATCATGTGACTTTTTCATTTTATAAATAATTTCAACGATCTAGTTACATTTGTGTATATAGTGAAATATTTCTGTAAAATATTCATGCTTTGCTAAATACTGTTTACTAATGCCTACATTTAATATTTATTAATTTTCTAATTATCAGTAGTATTCGTTATATTTCTGCAATTACAGTTTTCGATATTTTATTTATTTCGTGTGAAGAATGCACATCTTTAATGTTGTAAATAAATTATGTTACTTTTGTGTTTACTTGCTATTTTTGTATTAATCTTAAACATGACACTATAAATCCAAGTACTTTCTATGCAATTTTAAACTAATACTTGTATTTTTTAATCTTCGTGAAACGCGGCACATTAACCGTTCTATTTCTCCCGCTGTGAAGAACCTTAAAAATACCTTTCGTTTTATGGAAATTCTCCCTGAAGATCGGTCAAAAAATGTTCGAAATATTTTCGCTCATAAGTGACGTGTTTTTCAACATAATGCATTGAAATTTGGTATTTAGGGTAAATGATGTATTCTGAATCGAATGAAATGATAAAAAATAGGGGTTCGTATTGAAATTTTCGAAGATAGCGTTACTTTTACTTAGTATACGGTCCCTCAAGAAAAAAAATTGTATCAGATATATAGAAAATCGTAAGCAAAACATTTTGGTGCAAACCGTAAGATTCTACGATAATTAGAACCGAAGATATAGCCATCGTTCTGTTTTTTGGGGGGGGTACTGTACAAGTATTTTTACTCACAAATGCAGTTACACTTGGTCAACTTATAACTTTGGAGGAACTTTCTTTTAAGTTGAATTTCTATTCGTGTTTCTTGTAAAGACAACCTATTTTTTTTTTTTTTTTTTTTTTTTTAATTCTCTATTAATTTAATTTTATGAAAGTATGCACATTTATAAGTATTATTTAAATCTGAATAAACAGTTATGTAAATAACATTGAATTATTACTTAATTTTATCTCTTACTCCCAAGTAAAAAAACTAAGTCGCCGAATATTCATTAAAATAACAATAAATTTTGACCCTCGTTTAATGTTAATGTTAGGAATTGTTTCTTTACTAGTTAATATTTTTATTATTAGTTCCGAAATTATAAATTTTATCGTTGAAGATGGAAGAAGAGGCAGGGGGGGGGGGGGGCGCACTTGTCGCCAAATTTTGGGCGTCCCCCACTTTTTTTTCACCACTTTTACCACTGGTAATACTTTATCTAATTGGACATGACATTTTAACGAAAACAACATATAAAGTTTATGCATCTTCAGTAAAAAAGTATTTCAACAATTTAATGATCCGGAAAAAATATGCTCAGTTTATTACAACAATATGCTATTGTAAATTATTTTTTCTGTCCTCAATTTAGCTTTTTTTTTATCTCAATAATAGAGAAAAAGTACGCTCATTTCCAAAAGTTAAGCACGGAGCAGTAAAATGCGAAAAAATGGACAAGTACTTTTTTGATTGACACAAAAATGCTGCAAGTAAGTAACTCTATGTTTATTCATGAAACAAAACAAAGAATTGTAAATAGAGATATAAAAAAAGAAGTATTGAATTTTCTTAAATTATAAGATTACGTCATAGTTGCGTCATTAACAAAATGATGTTTAAATTCAAAACAAATAACCAAAACCAACATTAATAGGGCATTTGAGCACCCCTCACCTGCATGCAAAATGTACAACGTGTGATCATGCTTGTTACGAGGTGATCAACCACCGTAGAGTCCAGTAATCGCCATTCCTCTTGTAGGGCAGTTTATAAATATCTGAGAGTGGCTGGAAGTGGGAAACGTCTACATACAGCACGACCGAGGGCATCCCAAAGATTTTCATTTGGATTAAGGTCCGGCGGGTAAGCCGGCCATTCCATACGCGCAATCCCCTCACACACCAGAAAGTCGTCAACGATGAGAGCTCTATGGGGACGCGCATTATCGTTCATTAAAATGAAAGAAGGACCAACTACAGCAGCGCACCTTTTCACAATGGGGTCACATCATCTCAGGGCCGTCGTTAAGAATTTCGATGGGGGGGGGGGGGGCGGTGTTAGACATACTTTTGCCGACTAAAATCAAGGCAAGTCCAGTGTAAATATAGAAAATATCCATTAAGTTGTTAATAAATCATTCATTCATTTTTATTAATGTAAAATTATTGCAGAATTATTTTTCAATCAACATAAATGAATTGTTAATCAATGTATAATTAATTGTTATTTAGTAATTAATGAATGTATAACTAATTGAGAAGGATTTTTTTATTTAATTACGAATTATTTTATTTAATGTATAATTAATTTTAATTAGTGTTTAATTACTTTTAAATTACAATCTAAACAATTTTTAATATTTTATGGCATTTTAATAATACGTAATTAATGTAATATTTTAAGTAAATTCCTATCACATTTTAGTTAAAGTTTCATCAAATTCTTTTAATTTTCTTTTTCTATTTAATAAATTATCTCCCTCTTCCCCAAACAAAGAGGATAATTTTTCGAAGCGTTTTTATCACTTGCAGATATAATGAATTCTCACAATCTTAAACCAATTCAGCGACACGAATAGTACCAAAAGGCTTCATTTCACTGCAATATTTTTTTAATTTTCAAATTGTAGTTTTGAAGAAAATATATAATAGTGTAAAAGTGGACGGAAATTGCACTTCAACACGGAATAAAATAAATGAAAAATATTGATCAAATAGGTGACTATAATTTAGTTTATAACAAAAATTATCAAACAAATTCTGGAAAAATTCTTTGTAAAATTCCGGTAGATTATTGCTATCACACAAAATTATCTAAGCGAAGCACTGCGATTTTTATAATAGAGACAATGTCAGGGACATATAAAAAACATGCACTTGCCCTCCCTCCAGGCTTTCAAAAAATAAAGTAAAATGTGGAAGAAAAGTGGTAAAATTCACAAGGTATTAAATCATCAATTCAAACAGAAAATTAATAGCTATTAACTAGCATCAAATTAGGAAGTCCAATTCCCATTTTAGAAAAATCAAGGATTAAACGAAAACTTTGTCGCCTTATAAATACCTCCCTGTTAGTAATCTACACCTACCTACTAATAATCCCGCTCATGGACAGTATAATTGCATTTCAAAATAAAATAATTATGAAAAACGTTTTGTTAATTTATTTTTAAATATTTTTTGACACATTTTCCTAACCAAAAAAAAAAAAAAAAAAAGGATTTTACTTTCTCTTGAAAAGTATATTAATAGTAAAACTATTATTAAAACTATATGTAACAATTTAACATAGGAATTTACTTCTTAACATTAGTTACTTCGTGAAATTTTTTACCAAAACTGCTGTATTGAATTTAATGATTTTTTGAGGTTTTCAGCAATAATTTCTGCTAATATTACTCGTTTTATTAATAATAATCATTTGTTCCAGAAGGAAAGTATAACGCTATTTTTTCTAAGCAGGTTAAAAATGAATTGGAATACTTTAGCATTGAACCATATTATAATATTTTTATCTGTAGAAACAATTACAAAAATAATAATAATATATGAACTTCTATCCTAATGAAGCAAAAATCGAGTTTTACAAAGTAAATTATTCTCAACTAACTCATTACCTTTATAATCTCCAAATTTAGCAACAAAATATTCAGATCTATAAAAAAGCATACCATAATTTTTGGCACAAAAATCTGAACTATATAAGAAATAGTACATGCGGAGGTTTTTTTTTTTTTTTTTTTTTTTAGAGAGGGAGGGGGGGGGGAATATTCAAATTGCCAATGTTATTATCCTGAGGGAGGAGATGTTCCACGTGTGATCTTCTAAACAAGAGATTTCCAAAAAACCTCCACTATGTCTTTTTCCCACCTTTAAAGGTTACGATCCTAATATGAAATCTGCTGATCTAATTTGAAATATTTTTAAAGCTATTTTGACTAATGTAGTTTGTTTGTAACACAATTTCTTTCCGATGTTTCGTGTACAAAGTGATGAAATCGAGGATAGGCGTGAAAGGGTACTCACAACTTCTAATAGTCTGAACCTGGTTGTACGTCGAACATTGTTAGTCCTAGCTATATTTGAGCACTGGAAATGCAAGCAATTAGGATAGTGTTATAATAAATCTTTCAATACTTTTCCAATGATTATTTTGTTGCAATAAATACGATATTGCCTTCCAATTTACATGGCATACATTATTTCGGTAATGCATTTTCGATATATAAAGTACTATATAACATCATTTATAGAGTTCTACTTGACATTAATTGCAATAATTTAGCTAAATGTAATATAAGTATTTTTCAACAGAATTGTACGCAACTACCATTTCATTCAACTTCACTTTCGTAATAAGTAAAAATAAACCTCGTTGAATAATCTTTCAAAATGTATTTTTTTATTTTTATCTTTACCAAAAAAAAAGTTTCATTCGGAATTGAAACTTCTCACCAGACCAGTGGTGTACGTAAGGTATATATTTGATAAGAGAGGGCTCATTTTTCGGATTTTTTCGGATGTTGAAATTTAGATGTTTTGAAATTTTCTGTAAGACTTTCAATTCATACGACGTACAATACATTATGTAAATGACGTATAATGTGCATATCATGATTTTTGAGGAGTTACTTTTGACTCACTAAAAATATGTCACCTACTGTAACATATCAGAGTTAAATAATAATTGGAAGAATAAGTAATTATTGTCAGTTTCTTATTGAGAATATAGTGCATACTCATTATATGTGACTAAATTAAAAACTTACGACAGTCTATTTGACGATTTATACAATTACCATATACTGATTTGAAATCGAAGGAAAATTACTCATTCTGTAGTGAACTGGTGGAAATTGATACTTGTGCAACAGTACGGGTTATATTTTCATATTTAATTTCCTTTAGAAGCAGTCAGTGAGAATGTCCACTTAAATATTCCTGACAAAAAGGAAATACTTATTCCAATTCAAATTTGCCGACTGTCAACTTAGGCTGAATTATGATCAGGATTTTTAATACTATTGACGATTTTAATTTTTTTTCTATTCAATATGTTTTATAACATCCATCACTAGCACTAGGCATTTTTAAAAGAATTGATGAAATTTTGGAAATTTGACGAGCCGCCTTTCTAAAAGTGTGAGATAATAATCTATGATTTGTGCTCGCAAGGTACCTATTATATTTGTGTACGCAGTGCATCAATGAAGGCTGGGGAAAAAGACACCGACTCCCTTATAAATAGATTTCTAGTGTAAAAATGGCGATTCGTCAAACTCGGGTCGGTATTTTTAATATTTTTGTTCAGCATTTTTTTTTTTTTTTTTTTTTTTGTTGTTATTATTATTTTTTATTCAATTCGATTTTATTGTGGATCGACTTTAAAAAAAAAGGGCTTGATAAAATTTCAAAAATTTGCCAACTGTTCAACTTTCTAAAACCTTGTGGGGGGGGAGTGACGCCCCCTTCGTCCCCCGTTCGCGTCGTCCCTGCTCATCTCACAGCCGTCACAGAACCTCACCTGAAGTGTGCAGATCGATGGGATATCCCAATGAAATTCCTGCCCAGACCATGATGCTTCCACCGCGGACCGATTGCGGGTCCGATTGCGTGTGCCTTGTTCCCTCCAGACCCTTAAACGCTTATCATCGGGTTGTAGGACAAATGCTTTTCCAAATCATAAGAATGAAGTAAGTAGAAACGTTATAAGTACGATTCCACATTCTAAAAAGAGCGAGGGCAGTAAAAAAAATTTAATTAGCTTTGGAATTGAAAAAAAAAAAAAAATCTAATTGCCGTATCTGGACTCATCTGTGAACATAACGTTGCCAGAATCAGATACAGTCCAATTCACATGCTAGCGGCACCACTTTAATCGTGCCCCTTTGGATTGGACTGATAATGGAACACAAACTGGTGATACCTGGGAGTACAGACCATTCATGTGTAGCCTTCGAAGAACAGTAGTGGCAGATATCGTCTTAGCAATGGCCTCTGCAGCCAAAGATGACACACGTGTGGAGGGCGATCTTCGATTCCGCTTGGCTATAAAAGCTATATATCCATCTTCCGCGGAGAGTCGTAACCCTTGGACGACCGGCTACAGGTCTTCGGAGAACTGTTTGACTGATTTGGAATTGCTTCCATAATTGTGAAATGACGAAAGGATGAACGCCGAAAAAAAGAGCAACATCTGTGATAGACTGTCCTGCTTCAATGCGTCCTACAGCTCGCCTGCTGTGCCTTCGGAATCTTCAATTCGTCTTCTGGAAGCCATAGAAACACGTCTAGCTTGGAAACAAATCGTACGAATGTTCGAAACACCTTTCATCAACACTTACATGCAACTTCTGTAACCCTTCACAATTTCGGCTTCTTATACGACTGCCTGCTTTGTGTATTTCTAGACGCGAAACAGTGATTGGCTGTTACGTAACATATTTCCATTCTACCTTTACAACAAATTTCAGCTTCTGAATTCAGATTGGCTTACGGAAGTTAACATTTTCCTCTCCGTGCTTAACTTTTGGAAGTGAGTGTACATAAAGATAATAATATATTTTATTATTTTTACAAAGTAATAAATTTCAAATGAAAATTCTTTAATTTACCAAAATTATCATAAAAAACATATAAAAACGTTAAACAGTAGATCACAGTCTGATCATTCGTCAAAAATAGGTCGTTAAGCATATAAACCTACCAAAAGTAATCCACTCAACTTGTTCAAATTGGAGAAACCCATGTAGTCTAAGTAACACTTCAAAATTTCTAAAAATGATATTCCTCATTTATATGAAAAATAATTTAAATTTTTCTATATTCTTTACCTAAACATAAAACTTAATTTGAATTAGATTTTTTTTATTTAAAAATTGAATATACTCAGAGCAATTTCAATGTAGCTACTAGATGCGTACGTTTTTTATATGACATACTAACAATGTGGTCCGGCGTTGCACGTATCAATTTCACTTCGGAAGTGCAGTGTCCAACGGAAGTTAGAGTGGGGCGCTTTATACAGGTTTTAAACTTTATTGCATGTTCATTGAAAGCTGATATATAATATGAAAAAAAAGTTGTTCTAAAAAAACTTTATTATATCAGTAAACAAAAACTAGAAATACAATTAATTACTGCAACAAGAATATAGAAAAAACTAATTTTTAAAACATTAAATGAAATGGATCAAGGTGTCCCTTTGGGTGGGGTTGCTTAAACCTCCAAGAGGGATAGGATGAATCCATTTGAATTACCTCTTCAAACTAACATAAATCATTAATGTCCTTTTACTTAAAATTAACATTGAACACAGGATGACCACTTACACTGGACACTTAGGAACACATCTACTGACAATTATTATGATTAATGTCAACACTGAAATGCAACCTCAATAAAACCCTCTTAGGGGAAGCAGTTGTCGTTGATTTGGAAAGACACATCACTATATTATTTATGTTTATGTATCTTTTCATCTTTTAAGTCTTGTTTAAAAAATATTCCAGTCAGTTTAGATTGCCTATAAAATCAACTTCATATAGTTGTTCGTCATATTCACTTCTTAGATTACTTATTTTTCCAACATAATAAGGGTTTTCTGTTCAAAATTTATGGGGTTAAGACAATTAAAGTAAAATCCCCATTTTATGTCTGTTAAGAATTGACGTTGATGTGGCATGTTGTAGAATTTTCAAAATTGAGGTTTATATCACTTAAATCGACAAACAAAACATAAGCGTTTTCAGCTTCATCTTCAGAACTAACTTGTCTCATTTCCATATTAAATTTGTTTGGTGTTCCTAAGTTTATTTATTCTTGATTAATTAATATAAAAGTATATTGTATTAATACATGCAAAAGTAATTGTGAGAAAATGGTTTATCGTGTTTTATTCTAACTAAACCACTCGCCTACATTGCGGATTTATTAACTAAAAATTAGTAAGATTTTTTTAACTTTGTGAAAAAATAAAATTTGATATTATTAAAATGTTTTGATTTAAGGTTTGATATTTAACTTAAAAATTTAGATTTATCTAAATAAAACTAAATTCAAGATTAATGTTCATATATTTCAATTAAAAATGGAAGCATGCAAGGGAAATAAACAATGCTTTCAATGCTTTATATGAATCATATGTTTAGTGCTAGTTTATAGTACTGTGGTGAGATCGAATGTAAAAAAAATAAAAATAAAAGAATACGTGCTAATGGTTCATAATGCCCCTATACTAGAGGTGCTAACTCTCCCCTAACTTAAAACATAATTCAATGGAATATCATGTACATTTCAATAAATGTTCCTTAAGTATTCTATAATCTAAATACGTCTATTTCCTTTACGTTTCTAACTTCAACCTTTTCTTATATTTGTCATTAACTTTTGGTTTGCAATTTTACTTGATACAAGAGAAGAAGTTTTGTCAACATTATTTTTGTTGAAACTGATTTTATTATTCAGAGAATTTTTCAACAGAGAAATATACTCTTTATACTTTACTTCATCAATAAGCATTTTATATAATGTACATTTTTAATATACTTTCCTTGAGTAACCTATAATCAATATATGCATATTTACTTTAAATTTTCTTTTATTATTCATTAGTTTCTATGATTAAAAATTGTTTGAAATAAGAAAAGACGAAGACGGATAAGCTGTTTTATATAACTAGTGTTTAGTTTAAACTACTTTTATTATACCGAGAACTTTGAAACAGAGAAAAACTACTTTTTATTCTTTACTCATTTTTATTACGCACTTCATTTAACCTTCTTAATAAAATTAAAAGTATTTTCTTCTTTCTATCTCATCAGAAAATGATCGCCCATTTTGACGTAATTTGCAAACTTATTCTTTTACGTCAGAAAAATGAATATATTAGTGTCAGAAAAGCAAACCTTATCTGATGAAATTGGTGTTCATAAAAAATACTTCATACCTTTAATTACTTTATGGCGTGTTAAATTCATATAAGAGTCTTGTTAATATTAATTAAGATTAGCGTTATACCTCTATTTAACGAGCAAAATCTGTTACCCTTAATTTAAAGTCGCATTAAATGTGCCCTCCTAATTGCATGTCTAATTTGAATTTCAAATTGCTCTACACATCCTTGTGACATAAATAAAAGAAAAAGTTTCTCAAGTAGAAAACTCTGCTGTAGTTTTTCGCTGAATTGATTTAATAATACATAATGATTTCGTCAGTAATTCAAAAAAACGTGTATAAAAGGTTCTATAAGAATATATATTCATCCGCTTAACTTCTGTTTCAATTTTGTTTTTTCTATATGAACAGGTTTGTACCGCGGTAAGTATTTTTATAAAAAAATAAAAAATTATTTAATGTGTAAGTTACTACACGTTCCTCCTCTTTACAAAAAATTAGCAAATATTTTTCAAATTTATATTGCTTTACGCATTTTTAATCTTCATTCCTTCTAAAATCTTATATTTGAGTCAAATACCACCTATTTGCAATAACCAATAGGTTAGAGTGTATTTTTCAATAATGGAAATTCATATTAATTATATTTAGCTAAATAATTTGTATAATATTTGCTACAAAATGGTTGCGTTATAAAAAGTTCTCTTCAATATACATTAAAAATTATCCTACAATTAGAATTAATGAAGAATGATTTTTAATAAATTTTACACCCACGAAGTTTTACGTCCTTATATTAAACATTTAATTTAATTATAAATTATTGATCAGCTTTTAAATAACTTGCTTATATATACTATACATAATATAAGCATAAAATGTTCTCATATCATTCTTTTCTGAAATAAATATAAAAATAAAAGCTTCTATATATTATTTTTATCTATAAACGTAGAGTTAATATAAAATATCTATTTATTCATGTTTTCTACAACGCATAATTTCATTCCTTTTTAAATACATATTTCTGATGTTTATATCAGACATTTGTGAGATGAAATCTCATTTTCGCTGACTTTCGCCATTATAGTCTCATAAAAATATATTAGTAAATACTACTCGATAAGAACAAGTTTTAAACATACACTACTTCAGAGATAACTGTAAAACCTTATCAACAAAATAGTGAGATGTGTTAAACATAGCTTTATGTTTTAACATAACGTAACGGTTAAATAAAATCCTTATTGCTGTATAAAAAAACTATTGTAAAATCAGTTAATAATAGCCAATTATAACTAGAAAAGTGGATTTAAAATAGGAATTTTTGTTTAATTTAAATTATAATAGCAAACTAACGTAAAATTGAAACAGTTACTAAATTCAGTCCAATTCAGGATGATTGTGTACTTATAATAGAAATAAAATATATTAAATCAGTAGAAATAACGATATTTTTCTTGTTTTCTTAAACTAAATTCGCATTTATTAAGGGAAATAACAGTATTGAAAAGAACATTCCCTTCAACTAAATTTAATGGAAAAATCAAGTACAGTTTTAGTAAAAGTGCACATTAAATACGAATAAAAATAAACTATACTAATAAATCGAGATACTTAATTTTGTTTTATATAAACTAAACCAGAGCTTGAAATCCATTTTCACACCTTCAACATAATAGAATAAAGTTATTAAAGAAGAAAAATTAATTATTTGCTTTTGCACGAAGTATAATAAGGCCTATTTAGCCATATGTGGCATTGAAAATGTCATTATATCGAAAGATTATACCTTTTAAATAAAGAATTATAATAAAAAAAAATTCAGAACTCCAAATTTCTCTAGATTTAGTAATTTTTATCGAAACTTTCAGGAATAGTAATAATATATTTTAATGACTTTAAAATTGTAATGTCTAAGCAAGAATATATTTAACAATAAATATAAAATGTAAAAGTTTCATATTTATACCATTAACAGTAATATAAGCAATATATATTAAATTCATTAAAAAGTATGCACATTCACTCATAAATATGGTAGTTGTAGTAAAGTAATGTAGGTTAGGTATGGAGTGAAGAATCTTCATTCTTAAACCTTTTAATGAAACGTCATGCAGTAAAAGAATGATACAAGTTACTTTAAGAAAGACATTACAATGATTTCTTTAAATAATATACAAGCATAGGTTGCAAGTAAAAGTTATTAAACATCTACAGAATGTGGTGCCCAAGGCATATCGTACCCTTGCTACAAAAAATATACAACTCAAATCTCTTCATTTTAAATGAAAGTGTGTACAAAATCACATGTTTAATGTAGTACTTGAGGTAGTTAAATGGCAGAAGATTGTTTACAAGTTGAAATCAAGTTGAAGGTGACTTAAGCGTTGTTCCAGACTCTAGTCTATGTAGTAAATGATTATGTACACATTGTAACTCGAAATAAAAATGTTTGAGAAAATGTTGATATATATATATATATATATATATATATATATATATATATATATATATATATATATATATATATATATATATATATATATATATATATATATATATATATATATATATATATATATATATATATATATATATATATATATATATATATATATATATATATATATATATATATATATATATATATATATATATATATATATATATATATATATATATATATATATATATATATATATATATATATATATATATATATATATATATATATATATATATATATATATATATATATATATATATATATATATATATATATATATATATATATATATATATATATATATATATATATATATATATATATATATATATATATATATATATATATATATATATATATATATATATATATATATATATATATATATATATATCAGAATTTCTATTATTCGGATGTGATTGACAAATTGCACTAATCCTTTTTGGACACTGATCCCTTTTCTATCTAAGTATAGATGTAACAAAAATGCCAGATTTCTATTCAACTCCTGTGATCCTGGTTTAATAACACCTTTTGAAAACTATTTGAAAGTTTTCAATCGAACTTTTAGCTGCGGTAAGTGATATGTTTGAACACGGAAGCAGCTCCTCTAGTCGCTCTATCTGTCCCCTTTATCCCTTTCCGAGAGGACACTTTAGATCTCACCTCTAGAAATACCTTCTTTTTGTGAGGGTAAAATATCTGCACTGATCAGCAAAAATCTCGGGGACGCAATGTGACACTGATACGCAATTTCGCCACGTCAAAGGGAAAAGACGAAGAGAAAAAAAACAATCGCGACTGAAAGTGAGAATAGAAAGAAAAATGAATTCTACGTGAAAAATTGCCTACATTATTTGCAAATCTTTCACATAGATTCCTTATCTTTCTAAAAGTCATGGGTGTATCTACAAATACGGAAAAGGGGATTTTAGCTTGGAGATCCGGGATCTTATAATTGACGGAGAAGTGTGAAGACATATCGTTATACGCGTCCAAAGACTTAATCGCGAAATAGAATAAAATTTTCCTTAGTATAATTCTTATATATATATATATATATATATATATATATATATATATATATATATATATATATATATATATATATATATATATATATATATATATATATATATATATATATATATATATATATATATATATATATATATATATATATATATATATATATATATATATATATATATATATATATATATATATATATATATATATATATATATATATATATATATATATATATATATATATATATATAAAAGAAAATAAAAACAGTCAAAGTTCAACCTATGTTGTCAATGTATCAATGCATGAGGAGATTAAGAACAATTCGAGCATAAAATAAAAGCACAACCACAAAATTCCAGACAGAATAAACTGTACAAAATCCATTACGCAAGTGTCAGCATTTAGTATGATGAAGGGACAAAGTGATTTTGTAGTTAGCTAATACAACAGATTTTGAATAAGTATATTCATTTTCCAATACAATCAGAAAATCACTCCATTTTCTTGTAAAACGAAATTTTCATACCTGACATTTTAAATGGAATAAAGAAGTAAAATTATTCTTTAAAAAAAAGAATCCTAGATGAGTTATTTCATTGTTATTCGTATATTAACTTGTGATGCTCATAAATAAAATGCCCTAAAATACGCACAAAAATACATTTAAAGTATTTCCTATGAAAGACAATCATTTCCGTTATATTCACAAGTTAAAATACAAAACGTAATGTGAATTTTTAAGTGATTCCAAAAGATATATCTCAGTCCCCAAATATATTCTTTAAATTGTTGTTATATTTTATGAAATGCTTCATAGCATACAGAATTTGAAATAAACGGCTAGACGGATATCAGAAGCAACAGATTATATAATTATTTATACAGAGCACTATTCAAAAACAGGTTTCGTTTTAAAGTGGTTATAGTAAACAACATTATTCTTAACGTGTACAAAGCTTATCAATATATTTGAATTTGTTTGGTTCTAATAAATAATAGCTTTTCATCTAAAAAGTTCCCAAACTAGGAATTTAAAATAAAATCTTATTTATCAATTGAATGTTTTTTTTTTTTTTTAAGTCATTGGTTAGCAATAAAAATACACAAAAGGAGTTCACTATACAATCTAAGCATTTTCTTTTACTTACGTTGCTGTAATAATTATAATAATTATGGTAAATAAATTATAGGTTTTAGTTGTCAGTTACAAGCTAATTTTTTAATCTAGTTTGCCTTATGAAGTACACTTTCTTCGAATTTATTATATGATTTTTTTTTTTTCTTTTTTTTTTTTTTTCGCTTTTCTCTTTTAAGATGGATTAGAATTCTTTTCTAAAACAATGATTTTGCATAAAATATTTGATCTATATTCTTCTTAATCTTATTGCGTTGGCAAAAGCATTTTAATCAAAATCAGCAATTAAAAAAATGGAGGTTAAACAAATGACAATTTTTTAAGTCTTACTATAGGATGCAAATTGTGAATCCCAGACATTTCCTTAAAATTCATTAAGCCGTTTTAGTGTGACTTTCTAAAAATAATTTTCAAATAAAACAGCTGATAATAATAACTTCTTTTTAAAACTTGTAAGATAAGAGTTTATTATACGACCATCTAACGGTTGCCTCTTGTTTTGTTTTTTTTGTGATTTTTTGTGGAAAAGTATGAAAAGGCTGTTCAAATACACACAAATGTTCAATGCACACAAATGTATTACAACAGGGCAATTTTCTGGATGACGCACGGGCAGTGGCGGATCTAGGATTTTCCTGAGGGGGGCGCAACACCTGTGCCTTAGCCAGGATGAAATCGAATATTTAAAAAAAGTTTTAAAAAAAAAATCCATGCAGTGTTCTAGAAATATACTTCAAGATAATCCGTATCCATTGATTGACCTCCCCCCCCCCCTTTTTCGTCACATTTCTGACTCGCTATCTTAGCGTAAGGTGAAATGCCCAGGTAATACCAAAATTACTTTTCAGTTTAAAAAAAAAAACTCCCCACTCCTCAAAAAACACCCTTCTATGCTAGATATTTTTATTAACTCCTTTGTTTCTTTATACTCATGGCAAATAAAACGTTTTTGCAAAGTTTCATGAACGGACCAATTTTTTATTTTTTAATGTCGTACTTTACCTTTCCTTGGATTTTACATGTGTTTTCGTTTATAAAAAGGAACTGTAACTTTTTTTAGATTAGTTATATCGTTTTGCTTTTTTTCCTTCGATTCAGCATAAAAAAAAGTACTCTAAAAACATGTGTCACATGTCACAAATTAACTTTTCAGCCACCAAACCCCCTGACACCCCCCCCCCCCCAAAATCTCCCTTCTTTGCTAGATATTTTTATGGAGTCATTTGAATATTCATTTTCATGACAAATATAGAACATTTTTGCCAAGTTTGATCAACGAACCAATTTTTTTGTTTTTCTTATGGTCTTATTTACTATTTTACTAGCACTAATATATATATTTGGTGCGATTTTATACATCCATATTTCACACACAATACATCACAATTTTCACCGTTCAAAAGTATTGAATTCGGTCAAAAAAAAATCGATTTTATTGCATTTCTACACGTTTTGGAACATGATGAGTTCAACATTTTTTTTGTGCCTGTTAGTTATCAGCATAACTCCCAAAACGGATTGACCTGCGATGTTCAATTTTTATGTTCAGGTTATTGCTGGCCATGAGACCTGGCATTATGGTTTTCGTCAAAATTGCACATGTGCATTAAGTAGCTGATATTGAAAAAATTACGTTTTTCAGCGATTACCAAAAAATGGTTTTAACGATTTTGATTAAATCGCTATAAAAATGTCTTTAAAGGTGTTCTAATCATTCCCACCTCCGTAGAAATGAGATAATGGCAAACGCCCATCAACGACTGTTTCTATTCTGTTGCACTTAAAAGAAAGGATAATGCAGTGTTTATTGAAAAATATATCACAATTTTCACCGTTTCAGCGGCGTTTTTTTAGAATAATCGCCAAACTGGGAATTTTTTTTTTTTTTAAATAATGAAAAAAAAAAAAAATTATATTAATCCGGTGACAAATTAAAAAAACATCGCATACTGAAATATTTTGTTCCAATTCTTCAATTATAACTGGAAGAGAGAGATTGTTGGAGGATCATTGTAGTTAAAAAAAATTTAAGAACTTCATTTTGAGTTGCAATATCATTTTACTTCTTTCACGAAACTTTTGAACAAGAATCAGAAGTTTCATAAAAAAATATGTTTTGGAAGAAGAATAGCCTTATTATAAAATTAGAGTAATCTTAGCCTTCTCTAAAAGTATGTATATATATATTATACCTTAAGCGTTATAATTACTTATAAAGTGCAATATTTCTTGCATTACTTCTGCAATACCAAAAAAAAAAAAAAAAATTGAAAGCATGTCCAGGTGAATATTTGTACAAAACTTTTCAAATTATCGTAAAAAACATACACATTTATTTTGTTAATTCATTTGTTTAATTTCGTACAGGGTTTGCAAGCGATATTTTTTTAAATAATTAATTCTACTACTGTAGTGCTACTTTACACAGATAATACTTCTTACAAAATTGTTTATAAGTCTATTTTATGTAAAAAAAAACAATTAGCATACCTTTCCAGTGTGGTGCAAGAGAGGATTGTTAATCGAAATTCAAATATGACGCTTATTTATAAGCCGAAGCAGAAATTAGAGCTGGACGAGTTCTTATGCCAGTTAATTAATAACCTTCCTCTTCCTTTCTTTCAAAAGTTTTAAGTTTAGCCTATTACCATGTCCAGTTGAATGGGGGTGTTCATTTCCGGAGGTAACCCAAACAGTGGCCCTCTCATTATTCTTTTTTTCCCCTGGTTGGCGTTGGACATTACGAATGTGAGTCAAAATCTCTTCCTCCCACTCGACAGAAAAGGGATCGGGTATCAGGGGTCCAAGATATCTTCAAGGTCAAGAGGGTGGAGGTTTGAATACTTGTAGAGTCTTCCAACATCCGTTTGAATGGGAAGAGAGAAGGCTATAAATAGAACCTTGGTACAAAAATAAGCTCTTTTTTTTGTTGCTTTTTTCGGAAATTAGATGAAGGTTAAAATATAATTGTTGCGTGAACTTATTGAAAAAAACTTTAAGGAAAAAAATATTATTATTATTATTTATTTCTGTAAATTGTAAAAAAAAGACTCCACCTGAGGGGGGGGGGCGCGCGCCCCCCGCGCCCCCCGCGCCCCCTGGCTGGATCCGCCAATTTTTTTCTACTCTTAAACAAATTACAATTTCAAAATGATGAATTTAGTAGTTATGTTTTTGTTTTATATAAAATTAGTTGGTAGCAAAGTTATATTTGAAGTAATTATTTTGACTTAGTTAAATATACATTTACAAGTCACCGATGTACGGGACATGGACGTGTCCCGAGTGTCAGATATTATAAATGCATATTTGACCTAACTAAAATAATTAGTTTTCCCATATAATTTTGTCATTAACTAATGTTATATGAAACAAAAATATAGCATAGAGTTGCTTAATTACTATTCAACTTTGTCCGTAAAATATTATCATGTTAAGTTACTTCCTTTATTTATAAACTTAACACTTCATTTCTTTAAAAATGCAAACACAATATCATAAAAACTGTTGTTGATAAATAATGAAAAAAGACATTTTGTATACCTCTTTAATGAAATACATTTTAGTTATTTACGTTTAGGATATAATGTCTTTTGTTATATTTTGGTTTAAGAGACAATTTTCGTGGTACAGTTACGCATTTGTTTCATTGGTAGCTGTTTTAAAATTGAAGTTATACTTGTAAGTTAACTATTCTTAATACTGAAAGTCTATTTTCTGGTGTACAGTCGTTTGAGATGTTTACTTAAATGATTTACTAAATATATTATCTTATTACTTTTACATTCAAGTTTTAAAATGTTCATGATAACATTAACATTCTTATCTTCCACATCATAAAATTACATTTATTTTTACTAGACATTTGTGTAGCACATTTATTTTCAAACAAACACATATTATAGTGAACATATGCATTTCAATTAATTGCCTTTGAAATAAAAATTGTTTTCAAAAGCTCTTTACATTTATATAAAAGTACCCGTATAAATTATTAAAATATGAAACATCTCTTGAAGATGAAGATCAGTTTTTATTTGAAACTATACTGATCCTATTTTGGCCTCGATGTCAACTTACTCCTGGTGTGGTGTTAGAAGCTATATCATTTGAAAGAAATATGCCCAGCAAAGAATTTCTCCTGAACTTATATTTATGAGGTATAAAAATAAATGTATAAATAAATAAAAACATGCCGATAACGTTTATTATGTGTCTTCACTTTTGAAAAATCCTAGACATTTTATGGCCCAATCCTTATCGCCTTTTATCACTTTTACAGTTCATAGCGGAGCGATAAAATCTTCCGTTATCTCTGTAAATCACAGGTTTTCTGTTCAAACAATCGATGCGGAATAGCCATTTCACGGTCGAGCTTCCTGAGTCGAAATGGTAATTTTAAGTGCATATTCTTTTGTTTCTTACTCTTTATGACAATAGCCTTACGCCCCAGTCTCATTCACACAATTTTTCATTTTTGTTTCGACCAACTTTAGCGATATTTTTATATCTAACCCAAGTACGGTCAACGTGCAAATCTGTTTCAGAACTGTGACGTAAAAACTGTAATCGTGTTTATATGGAAATAAAAGCTTAACTAAGGTAATTTTTATAGACCGAATTGAAAGCATAGGTAATGGTATACAAACATGTATTAGACGATTAAACGAGAGGCACCTACCATTAAAAAAAATTTACTTACAAAACTCCGATACGATTCTAAGCTTTTAACTTATTGAATTTAAATTATTGTTTGGTAAGCTGTAATAGGAATCAGGTAATTCCCATTCAATCTGTTTGAAGTAAAAAAATAAATACTTGTATTTGTTGTGCTTCCGAAAAAAAATGTAACACAGCTCACATATATTATAATAGTAATTACTAATTTTTTTTAATATTTTTTCTTACAAATTTAAAAATAATATGTAAATAAATTTAGATAAAACTATTGGTGAAGTAGAGAGTATATAATTACTTTTATTTATGAGTTACACGTTGATGTTAATGAAAACATTCTTTTTCAAAAACTTCTTTCATAGCTAAAATTAAACTATTATTTCATTAAACCCTCAAGTAGAGAAATGCGAAGTGGCTGTATGGAAGTGGCAATGCGCTAGCGATCTTTGACACCGCACGTCTCCACTTGAAGGTTAAAATTTTAAGAATGTGGGATGAGAATGAACATTTGATAAAGATTACAATGTATAAAAATGCAAATGTCAACGAAAGAGTCAATGAATTAGAAGTATTTCATCCATGTGTCTAAAAAATGAATATTTTAACCATGTGTTCCCATATATTCCACACATACATCCATGTGTTTAAAAAACCATACGCAGAATTGAGAGGAGCATTGTCAAAAGAATACGTGTAAGAAAAACCATACCACGTTATATAAATAATACTTCTATACTACTGTCCTTTCATATATGTTGAAGAAAAAACCATGCCCCCCCCCCCCCCACTTTGGCAATACAATTCATTCACAAGAGCAGCACTTCTCATCATTTTCTCTTGTCAATTGTTATTAAAGTCCTTTTTCCTGAAATGAATGTACAGTCTCCTAATTCCCATGGGATGCTACTAAATAGCAAGAGAAAATGGATATTGATAAAAGCTTGACAATGCACTTCTAGTACAGATGAGCTGAAACTAACCAATACAGATGAGTTTCATTCGACTTTTATTTTAAGTTAAAAAAAGAATTAAGTATACTTAATATGTACGGGTTATGATATAGCTTTTTTAACAGCTCCCATCAAATTTAGATGTAATTAGCAAATGTTGCAAATACTATTCATATGATTTACAGCAGGATTGATAAAAGAAAGAATTTCTGCGATATAAGGAGCTAAATTGTTTTACGGAAAACGCTGACTTAAAGATCAGATACGTCATTTAAAAAATCCCACCGTGACAATAAAATGCCCCGTTAGTGTCCTATCAAAGGCAGCAAATCAGGCGCCAAATGTAACCACTTCAGGGACGTCCCTACTAAGATTTCTTCCGGTAAAGTGTAGCGGATCGTTTTAAACGGATCGGTTTCCTTTACTCTTCTCTATTTACAGGTATATTGAGTGCAGAGGAAATGCACTAAGATGTTAACACTTCCTCTTTATCCCCACTTTGCGTTGTTAGAAACTTTTAGATTTTTATTGTCAATTGGTGGGAAGACTTGAACTCTTTTGTCACTGAATTCTCTTGCTTTCCAAAGCAGTGGAGGAAATGTTAGTCTACGTTTAAGAAATTGCAAATATGTACTATGATAAAAAGAAGAAGGATCAAAATCGTTGAATGTAAAATTTATTTACCACTATTCCCAATCTTTTCGGACTTTGGTCATTCTTCTTTTTCAAACTATAATATCAGAAATGTTTGTATGACTTGACGTTTAATCACTGAATGAAAGCTATCTTTTGAATAGTAACTGAACATATACTCCCCATAAGTAATTAAATGTTTTGAATAAAAATTATTTTCTAAAGATTCATTCCCTTCTTGTATAACACTATATCATTAACGGTATAGTATTTTGAAACTATTTATATCATATATTTAAATTTCTCAATTTTAACTAGCGTAATATGTCATGCATGCAAATTAATTTGGTGAGAATTTAATAATTTAAACAAACTTCACAGCTATATATTTTAACAAGACACAATGGTGAAAAACTCATTACTATAATTATTTTATTAAACAAATTTGTCCTGGAATTTTAAGCTGCCTACCGTATGAGCAGTTTGCGATATAACAAACTAAAGTGAACAATTTGAACATAAACTTTCAACATTTCCTATGATTTCCCATTTCTCTAAGAATAAACCCAAAGCCACAAGCTGCGCATGTATCAATATTATAACGCACAGCGCAGAAAGATCAAACAACCAATAAAACTATCAAATCTCACAAACACATTTCTATTCTTACAAGAAACATCAAACAAAAAAAGAAAAAAACATCCAACATTCTTCGACTTCAAGTATATATTCGCAACATTATTTTTCATTCATTTGAACAAAACTTCTTTAAACTTCCTCTCAAAAAAGATTCCTCTTTTTCACTCCCAAGTGGAACACTTGGGACTAAACAACTGCGAAAAAGACATACTCGCCCTCTTACATCTCCTATCCTGTTTCTCTTAGTTCCTCTATTGCAGTCAAGAGTTCCATATTTTGTTCCTAGTTTTCTGTCATAACTGGCATTTTCCGTCGGAAGATGGCATTTGTAGAGGGTCACCACTCAAAGAAAGCTTAAGGATCTGATGCCCTATCCTATATGCATCGAGAGTTAATAATAACATCTCCTTCTTGGATACCGGAAAATATACCGGAAAAGCGCGGAAGAAAATATCCTCTTCATGTTGCGAGAAAAATAAGTTAGGTCGTATAATTTTGTGTCTAGATTATGTTCTGTCAAGTTATTAGAAATGGCTGAAATTTTGGTAATGCCCCAAAGATTTATATTTAGGTTTAGTGGGTTGAGTCAGAATTTATGTTTGAAGGGGGATTTAATGGTGACGGCAAAAAGTTTTATTTTGTCATAAGCTTGTTATGAGACATTAATGTACAATTATTTAAATGTAAGTTTTAAATTCCATCCTGGAAATAAGACGAAATGTTTTAGGGCAGTATTTTATAAACGAGGAAAAAGGAAGCGGGCTTGTAATTTTTGAATTTTGAGATTTTTGTCATGTTTAAAGATGTATTATTTTAACTGAACACCTACACTTTCAGATGATATATTTTAAGGTGTTGTTTTATGGTAAATACTTAATTGAACTTTTTCATGTGAATTCATGAAATACCTTTAATTGAAATATCATTAAATAAAATATAGAGTTTACACAAGTCTAAATTCTTAAATACACCAAATTAATATCTTTATATGTACTAAATTAAGATTCTTAAAGAAAACTTGCATCACAAAATAACATTGTCTTAAGAATCTTGGATGTCCAAAATTGAAGAAATAAAATAGTTTTAAAAATATTTTTATTTATTTTAAGTTTCAGTATGTGGTAAAATATATAGTGTGTTCTAAAAAGATATATATATCAAAATAATAAAAGTAAGTAAATAAGGTTTGTGACTCTCAGGATCTTTGGCATAGTGAGCAATTTCGATTACTGCTTTTAATTTGACTTGAAGATAATTATAACAAAATAGATTAGAGTGGAGCAACCAAAGAGCTTTACATTACGAAGTAATTTCTTAAAAGGTTAGGTATATATATCGAAAAAGGAAATAAATACTTAAGCCTCTAAAAAGCTACAGTGGAAGTTTTATGGTCAAATTAGCCGTCACGCTAATTTACTGCCCTAACCCACAATATAGTGATTAGAATCAAGAGAAAAGAAACCGTTAAATAAGCATTTACTGGTTTTCTTGGACATTCGAGCAAGTTTCTAACAAAATGAATGTAATTCATCATGATTGTTAATAAATAATGATATTTGTCATAGCAAAAGGAATAAATCACACAAAATGTAAAAAGAATTACGTTAGTATTATAGTCTACGTAAGTATGAAACTAAATAAAATAAAACAGAATTACTTAGTAAATCGGATTGTAAAATTTTATTTAAAAAAAAATATCAGCCAGGCTTTCGTTTTTTAAGTAAAATAAATTGCTGTTTTATGGAACGACTGTGTTTTAGTATACATTTCATTATTAAAACATTACATTGAGATCTCGCATAAAATTATGAAATTATGTAATATCAATTCATTTGAAGTAGCAATAACTTTTGCCTATTTAAAGCAAAGATAATTTTTATATTTTCAGGTGTCTAGAAAGAAGCTATTGATGGTCTTGACTGTACACCATTAATAGTTTTCATCGTTATAAGGTAAAACTAATAACGAAAGCTAAGCTATGAAGTACTGTTAAAAACAATTACATGCTATTATGAGGAAAATGTGTCATACAACTTAATTCAATGTTATAATATTTAAACTTAATTAATAATTAATAAATATTGTCACAGTTGCTGAAAATCACAAATGTATGTCCTTTGAACTACTTCTTGGTAGATTTTCGCACTAATTTAATATGTTGATAAGAGTCAGCAGCTACTGCAAAGATTTAATTACAATGATATTTTATAAAAGACCACTTTTAATATCTTTAAAAAGTTCAATAGTAATATCTAAATTAATCTCCTATCATTACATAATCACTAACCAGACACCATGATTCGTATATATTCAAAGAAATGTTAAGTACTTTCAAAAAGTACATACAAAGAAATGTTAAGTACATTTCTCAACATTTTTTTACTTATAAGTTAACTTTTTTACTTTACTCTCTGTAACATGCAATAAATAGAAATTATTTTTGTTTTTCTTAAAAACATTGCTAAGTATGTGAACCATTGTCGTTGTTACTCATGTATTGGCAGTAATTTTCTTGTTCATTTTTGTGAATTATTTTTATTCAATCTCAGATAATTCAAGGACAAATTTATGTTGAAAGTAAAGAAATGTTGTATGTACTTTTCGACATTTTGTAACTTCAAGTTATTTATTCATGTGTTGTTCTACATTAACCAAGTATTGCTATTCTTAAACAATGACACACAGATGAGTTTCTTAGATTTTTTTTTTTATCTTGAATTTAGTAAAGAATATTTGAGGATTCCATTAAAAATTTGATTGGCATGGTAGTGCCTACAAATGATGACTCTTATTCAGGAAAGAACTTGATAGTGAATATTTCCCATAAAGCTTTCCCCCATTCGTGTAGCCACTGGTAATATTCCATATGACTTATTACAAATTAGTAGGGGGAACTAGGGATACTTGACCCAATGCCTTTTTCTCAGAATTGGGAAGGTTTTATGAGTTGGAAGTGGTATCACTTTATGCCCTTCAGTTAGCTAACTACATGATGAAAATGACCACTGAATCCTTGCATCCATTTTAAAACTATACGACAAATTAAATTTTCATGCTCCAAAAGTAATATCTTTGTATTGTAATTGCTGATGGAAAAAGGTTTCGATTTAAAATCAAGACTTTTTTTTAAATTGTTTATTTTTTTAGCATAATTTTAGCTACAATTACATATATAATAGTGTTTATCCACTTATTTGGAATTAGTTGCATTTTAGGGCTATGTAGTAAATGTACAGTAAGGAATACTTGACCCAAGGCATACAGGGTTACTTTACCCAAGGTAGAGATACTATTCGAATGCATTTGGCAGGTTTTATTGATTTTTTTTTTTTTTTTTTTTTTAATTTTTTTAATTTTTTTTTTTATTCTTCCTACACCATTTTGTTAAGTATGTAAGATGTTCAATTGATAAAAAGGTATTGTTACTGATGGATATTCTTGAAAGTTGTATGTCATTGCCTACCATCCATGTTACATGAGTTAACGATATTATAATTCCCTCTACATAGTTGCCGACCAAACGGTATAGTGGTTAGCTTGCTGGCTTCTAGACCGCGAGGTTGCGGGTCCGAGTCCCGTGTAGGCATGGGTGTTTGTAAATGTATGTTGGTTTGTTAAATGACGAAATGTTTCGGCGCATTATAGCCCTCGTGTTGCTGACGGCGCCAGATAATCTGAATACAACCAACCAACCCTCCACATAGTTTTCACAGACTACAACCATTACGTGTTTCAGTTTACTCACCTTTCAATATATTTTATAATGTACAATACACAAAACATCTGAAGATACACAAACCTGACTAAATTCAGGCTATTCTTCATCCACCTGAGTGTTCAGTGAAAAAGATAGAATTACAAATTTTGGGTTTTAATGTGAGTTTACATTTGCAGTAAAATAAATAGTTATTTTCTTATTCTTGAACTTGTATAGGAACAGAAATAACTTTCAAACTGCTAATATTTTTAGCTTTCTACAATAAAAATTAAAAGTGGACGTCATATTAACATTATGTAGCTAATAAAAATAAAAAGTATCGACATCATTGAACAAGTATAGAAAAGTATTAACATTGGACTTATTAAAGGGCCATGTTGTTATTATGTAAAAGTGTCAAGTATCCCTATACGTTGGGGTACTTGACTCAAGTTGAAGGTTTTTATGTTTAATATTTTACCAAATTTACAATTAATACTTTAAAAAGATATTCATAAATAATGTGTAATACTTAATGAAGTATAAATAGACATCATTTGCACACCCATAAGTAATGTAAAATAAAAACTAAACACCCACCAATTGGGTCAAATATCTTTAGTTTCCCCCATAACTTTCACTTGATAAAAATTAAACGACAAAGTAATCATATAGTTAAATTGTTGGACTATTAATGATATTTACCAAAAACAATTACATTGGTATAATTAATGGTGGCTATTGAACTAATTAAATAAGTATATTTAATTTCATCCAGCAGTAAAATAAGTAACTAAAAATGACTTCGAAGTGAAAATCACAAATCGCATTCATGTCAGTAGTAAATAACTAGAAATAAATAAAAATGGCTATAAAACTATGGAAATGTATTCAATGAAGAGTAACT
This sequence comes from Linyphia triangularis, assembly GCA_963978545.1. Lineage (NCBI taxonomy): Eukaryota > Metazoa > Arthropoda > Arachnida > Araneae > Linyphiidae > Linyphia > Linyphia triangularis. Next base: position 52,480,187 of record OZ021721.1, read on the forward strand.
ATATCAGAAGCTGTTTCTAGTAATATTCGAAATGATTCGGCGTTTCACAAATCTTCGAAAACTTTTAAGAAACAGAATTTACCATTCTCAAATTCAAAGTTTTATTTTATGATTTTCAAGAAGACTTTTTTTAATAAGTTACAAACAAATACCAGCATCCTTTCTATTCAAAGTTCATGAACACCTTAGCTATCCACAAACAAAATACATTACTGCTTTCAAACAGTGTCATTATAACGTCAAATGATACCGTCTCGCATATCGACGAAAGACCTAAACAGTAGACCAGGAAACAGAATACATCACTCTTAGGCAGCAGTGTGGCGTGTCTCTCTCGACAGTACTATAATGGAAACTAGTTTATGTAATGAGACCTTCTGTGATAGTCATGTGGGTTCTTGAGCGACTACTGATGTCTAATCACATCTGGAGGTATTCCCACAAAAGGCAGCCACACTCCGATGTTGGTTGCAACCAACATCAGACGTGGACACCTGCGTGTCTGAAATTGTGTGACTGCTAATTTGGGAGAGTCACGCAGCCGGCTTAGATTGTAGGATTTGTTCTAAATGAGATAACGCGGTAGATTCTTGAAGAGAAAATTGGTATTTTCGCGATGAATGTTGTTCTTTCGTCGAGTCTTCAACAGGCGGCTGTGTTGCAAGCTGTCAGACTAATGGCCCTTGTCTTAGAAGTATGATATCTTAATAAAGATTGTTCTTAGGTGCTCTAGGTAAGTATTGTATGAATTAAAATCAAAGACCGGTAAGCCTTAGACTTTACCAACACAATCCTAACATTCATTTTAATGGGTATGTGATTTACAGATATACTTAAAATACACATTTTAAGTTTTACTGACATAAAATTGATAAGTTGTAATGGCCTGTATATTATATTAGATTGTCTCTCTCTTCTAAATTCTGCATATTTAATCTCCTTTTATAATAATGAAAATTAGAAAAATCATACTATCCTTTTAAGAGTTTCAAAAATATACAACACAAAGCTTTTGTACTTTCTTAAGCAAAAAGGTTCATAGTTGCACTTTTTTTTACCAAAAGAAGCGTTAGTGGGTGGGGACCTCCTCCAGTGGGAGAGGATCTTCCCACTCAAGAACTTCGTATTTAGAATATCAGAGAAATTCCTGCAAAATTTTGTAAGGAATCTAAATTTTATGTATGAAGAAGGGCATTTCAAGGATGTAAACAAAAATATAATTGTGTAGGTGGATCGTAATCCTATTACAGATAGATGCTATATTTGCCGAATTGGCAAACTCCAGGTAAGAAAACATTATTTTTAAACCACCTTCATAAATATATAAATTTCAACTGATTTTAAAGTTATTCATTGGGGGTACTCGGATGAAAGATGTCATCGTCAAAGATATATTATTAGGCTCATTTGAATTTAAAACAACAATTAAATTTGCGATTGCATTTAAATATCAGACAGAAGTCAAAGAAACAATTATATAGAGTAAAAGTTATGGAAAAGCAAGCCAATGCATAAAAACTGATTTCATTAATTGTATTTAAATTCGGTCAGCCTCTTCATTAAAAGGATTAAAAGTAAACAGCAATAGATTATTATATCATCAGAAAGGATTAGGGAAATTTGATATTTTGTTACTTAATCTTACCACTTTTAACTATTAAGCTCCCCCCATATGTAAATGTGATAATTCGTTAGCTTTTTGATGTATGATTGACCTAGTATAAAGGCTGACGTCATTTCAATGAAGTTTTCAATTGGTAATAATCACATCTAGAATTAGGGTAACCAATGAAATATACTCGAGTAAAAAATTTTTGGTTTCATAAAAAAAAAACTTGCTAAAACTGCATAATAGATTTCAGTACATATTAATATAAATGCTAAATAAAGAACTAGGCTGAAATTAATACTTTATTTCACATTAGGTTGCGTATTACAGAGTTTCAATTGAATGTTTTAAAAATCCCTATTTTTTCACCACTTCTTTCGATCTAATTAAGTTCCTTAAATACTCTTTCAGATTCGGTCACTATTTGTTCGATCTCTACGCAAATTATTCTCTGAAGTGCACTAGATGAATAATACTAATTTCATCGAGTTGACGCTAATATGATATAACACTTAATACTTTAGTATTTCATCTACTTTCCGCACTCTAATGCGGGAGATTTTTTTTTTTTTTAGTTGGGGGAGGGCGTGATCAACAGTATTTCGTCCAAGATGTCACTGAAAGAAACTATCCCATTAAATTTTATTTAAACAGCAAGTGTTATGCAAAGTCTTTTAGTGAGGGTTCTCTAACTTTGAAATGACATAACTGAGAAAAAGTGAGAGACAGAATACACAGACAAGTGACATGTTGTATAGGCAGGTATGGAATTTTAAATACACTGGTTTACAAAATCAGTTATTTTATTGAAATGAAGGAACTAATTGTTGTAAAATCTGAATACAGAGGCATGAGTTTATCGTTTTCCTCATGAAAAAGGCTCTATGATCCCTTTAGTGGATAATGCAGCCCAAAGGGACACTTTTGAAAAATGCACGGGTTTTACAAAAAGTGGAAGACAAATGAAAAATAAAGTTTTGCGAAAACTGAAATTCAAAATATATTTTTATTAAAAAAAAGGCGCGTATTAAAAAAAAAAAAAAATGATGACGCACGTGGCATGTATAAGGACTTGAACTATGAACTTAGTTTCATGAATTTTTCTACCTAGAATGTAATACAAGGTGAGACCGAAAAGTAAGGTGACTGATGTCATAGTAATCACTGTATTATATATTCGCAAATAAATACATCACTGTCTTTCAAAGTAGTTCCCGCCGTCTACAATGCACTTCTGACAAAGTTCATACAAGTTCTTGAAACTTCTGAAAAAGTCCTCCTTTGAGACTGTCTTAAGTTCCTTGGTAACAGCAGCTTAATTGTCTGAGATGCTTGGAAATCGGTTTTCCTTCAGTGTCAATTTCAGTTAAAATATTACACTCTCCTTATTCCTCTGATCTAGCGCCAGCAGATTTTTTCCTCTTTCCACAACTGAAATTGGCACTGAAGGGAAACCGATTTTCAAGCATCTCAGACATTCAAGCTTCTGTTACCAAGGAACTTAAGACAGTTTCAAAGGAGGACTTTTTCAGAAGTTTCAAGAACTTGTATGAACGTTGTCAGAAGTGTATTGTAGACGGCGGGAACTTCTTTGAAGGACAGTGATGTATTTATCTGCAAATATATAATACAGTGATTATTATGACATCAGTCACCTTACTTTTACAAATAATTCACATTGATCAAGCAGTTTTACTTTTTTGCTTCATCCTAATTAACACTTCTTTCCCCCTTTAAGAATGTCTGCTTTTAATTTTAATAAATTCTATTTAAAGAAAGTTTAAAAATTGAAATTGATTTGAGTTTACTTGCTGTTAACAAAGAATACATTTTTTCCCCCCTTTAGATTTAAAATTTTAGTTAGAGTTGGTGGGGACCAAATTTAAAATTACAATGAATATTGACAGTGTTAGGTGCTAATGAGGTAAAGGTAGTGAGACAGAATTAAATTAAAAACTTTTTAAAACCAATATTAAATCCAATGTTCCATAACTTGCTAAAACTCTATCACAAGTATAATGTGAGGCAGATAATTTGATTAGTGGTGGCTTTATATTGCCTATATACTCGTTTTGTAAATCATACAAAATGTATTTATGTTTTTTTTAATTATTTATTTTATTGTTCCAGCCATGGCAAATGTGTCCCATCCCTTAATGTACTTCCTTGTACACTACTTTACTACGAGCTCCTTCTTAGCCTTCTCCCTTTTAAAAGTTATTTGCTCTGGAAAGCGCTCAGCGCATTTTTCTTTTTTACTTTCTCTTTCCCCACTGGACACTAACTGTGTTGACGTAGTAATAGCCAACCCCTCGGGCAAACACTACAGATTTATTTATGATCGAAGACCTAAGGTTGATGGTGGTTGGTATAGAAGCAATACACGTCAATTTTGAATAGGGATTATACATAGATGAAACTCTTGTCCAAATCCTATAAAGTAAATGTCTTTCTCCTGAACTCCATTAAGAAAAATTGGGTTAATGTTGTTTCCATAGCAACAGACATCGTTAGATAAGCTGGCGGGAGCTATTCTTATGATAGGCAGACAGCACTTCAAAGCTATGCCGAGTAAATTATAAAATTTGTATTCGCTATTTTACAATTTTTACAATTTTGAAGTGGTTGGAATAAGCAGTTCGTTTGGACATTGATCTTTAACACAGAGTTAGTTTCAAATTGATCCCGGTTCCCTAATTTTGTCATATATAATTGCTTAGCGCAGTCAATTATCCCCTCGTAATGTTGAACTGGGTCAGATAGCACCTCTGTTATCAAATCTACTACACCAAGTTTTCTTTACCTAAGGAAAGATGGAAATTGATATGATAAAAAATTAGATTTTCTATTATATTGGTATAAAGAATGGGTCAAAAAAGTTTAAATCAAATTATTATTCTGAACGTACAAAATGAATGGAGATATTCAAAAAAAGACTTCTTAAATAAAAGAGAGAATTGACCATGAATAAACTGAATAAAAACCTACATTTAATCTCAATTAAGCAGTATTTGAACTTATTCTAAGCAAAATAGTCTTAACACATAAGGTTCATACTTAACGTAATTAACATTCATGTTTGACTTCATTAGCATTACTTGAAAACGCATTGAATACTTAAGACCAAAATGCTATAGAGGATATTTTGCCGATGTTTTTGTCGTTAGTGGGCACTGTGCATTTAAATTAGAGCTTTACTAGTTCTAAATTTAAAGAAACATTTACCATTTTACTATAATGAATAGCTCTCTTTGTATCGGTATCGTTCCATGCTTTTCTCTACATAGGGCTTAAATACAATCTCTTGAGTTAAATTACTTACAACTTTTCACCTGAATCATTTTATTTAATCTATTATTCAAAGAAAGTGTCTAGACTACTAAATTAAACCAATTTAATGTATATCCTTAACTCCGTTCAAACAACTCTATGTAAAGTGCTTTACATAAACTTTCATTCAAATTTTCAAATATATTTACTTAAATAGAGGCTTTTCAAACTGTCTTCCTTCATATTTGATCTATGTCATAAATTTTTTGTTGCAGCAATATAAACACCACATAAATTACTGTTTAGTATAAATCTCGATAGATTCTCTCTTTTTTTGTGATTTTGTACCCACACACTCTTCAAGGGGATATTTCAAATACACGTCAATGTGATTTTTAACGTTTACGATGTTTATAACTATAATTTATTGAACGTTTGAATAAATTTGTAATTTTGTTGAAGAGAAAACTACGTACAGAAAGAAAAAAAATTGACAAAAGTACAAAGTGATTACTTACGTATCAAAGTATTAATGTTTTGTACATATTTTCTTTTAAATTTAACACAATGCATGGAATGTTAAAATATATTGAAATTACTTTATATAGGAAAATTTAGAACTGAGATTCCTAACAATTATTCTTTTATTTAAGGTTTCAAAGAAGTTGTCCAATTTTTTTGTTATGTTTCTTTTAATTTTATTTAAGGTACACGACATAACCAACATTACTTTATATTCACAGGTAAAATTAAATTTGTAAAAGAGAGTTAAAATTATATAAGTGAACGTTGAACCCCAAAACAAAAATATTACATTCTTATTTTACACAATTTTCAATTTCATTTTTGCAGTTATATAAAAAAAATTGCAAACTGCTACTCTAATAATATTTTTTCAATCTATAGCTTACAATTCTGATGAAATACTACTTCCGTTTTTATTTAAATAATTAAATAAAAATATATCTGAAATCTTTTTAAAAAATAGCACTGTTTGTTTTTATTATTTATTATTTTTTTTTTTTTTAAATATCAATATATAATTTTGCGAATATATGTCTACACCTATAATGTCAAAGACAAATATATATATATATATATATATATATATATATATATATATATATATATATATATATATATATATATATATATATATATATATATATATATATATATATATATATATATATATATATATATATATATATATATATATATATATATATATATATATATATATATATATATAATTAAACCAAATACCTTAGAAGTATATTTAACAAGAAAAACTTAAAGAAGCTAAAGAAGAAATTGTGTTGCTGTTGTTAACTGAAACTAGTGAAGTATAATAATTCTAATGAGGCTAGAAATTTCGCTATACTCTAATTCCATTCAGAAGAAATTAACGTACTTTTAATAACATAACAAAAATACAAATCAATATTTTGTGATCTACAATTACTGTACATAAATTCTAAAAATCTTTATTTCATGCTTTCAATATATCACTCTAGTAGTAAACAACCTGCTGTTTTTCAAAAATACCTGAAATCTATTGAAATAATTTACAACAACAATTGAAATTGTTGTTTTAAATGAAATGGAAATTGAAAATGTTTGCAGATAATTAGTAGTATTTCTAAAAATGTTCAACCGAAATCTACCAATCAAACTTGTAGAATAGTGTTTACACTCGGAGTGAGTACTAAAAAATAATCTTTCTTTTAGAACCTGGGATATTGCGCAGCAAAAGAGTAAACATGAGAAGCTGTGTATAATTGTAATAATATTTTGTGTAAAGTTCGTAGATTTGTATTTATAAATTTCATTTATTGTAGTAGAAATAAGCAGTTTTAAGTAATTAACGCTAAACCTACCAGAGAGATCATATGACCGCTCTTGAAACTTTAATCAAAATTGTTAAATTTCAGGTCATTTTTTTTTTTTTTTAAATTTTTTTTATTACTTTTTCTGTAATATATAGCTAATTATGCCCCTTAAGTAGCTATATATTATAGTAAAAGTCGTGCAGTGAGTTCAAGAAAAATGAAAAACCTGGAATTCAACAATTTTGATTAAAATCTCAAAAGCTGTCAGTTGACCGCTCTGATAGGTTTAGTACTAAGAAAAGGTTCATTAGTTAGCAAAGAAATTGGTTATTTCTTTGCGTTGGTTTTAAAGTATACAAAATCATTATAACCTAAGAACGATATAAATTGAAAACCATTCTTTAAAACTGGTTCTAATAATCGTATATCCTTTTCTATTGTTTTGGAGTAAGGGCTTGAAGTCTATTGTTTATTAAAAAATTAGAAATGTGTTCGGAGCAAATTTTTCCAAATTTAATAAAATTCAAAACGCATTTATTAAAAATTATAAAGTAAACATAGAAAACGAACGTGAAATTTATTTAATATTGCATTAACGGTAAGCACTTTTGTGTAACTGATACTTCATATTTATTTATAATTCTTTAAAATAAAATATACTGATAAAAATTAAACATGTCCTGCCACGTTCCTGTGCAAAATAAATTTAGCATATTCTTTTTACTATCCGTACAGTCATCTTTTACAAGAGCAATCTTGATATTCAACCTCAGAATTTAAAGACTCCAAACTTGGAAAACATATTTTCTCTTTGTTTTATGGTTTTTGGTTATGCGATATCGTAATAAATTTTTGCCCTTCAATACAGGATGTGTCTTTTTTTTTTTTTTTTTTTTTTTTTTCCTTCTTTTTTTTTTAAATTTTTGATTCACGAATAATTTATTCAAATTAAGATCGAAAGCGCATCAAAGAACGTAATTTTGGATGAGGCAATTTTATTTCTTTGCCCTGCTTTTTTCAGCCTCAGAAAAGGCGATATATTTTCTTTCACACGCTATTTATAGAAGAGGGAATTCTGATTATTATCGGAGGTATGCGATTGTTTCAAAGGTAAAGTGATACAAGTCACATTCGTGTGCGTTTTATGAAACGATACTACTTCTTTTTTTTATGATTCTTATTGGTGACTAAGAAATGCTTCATCTAGAGTTAAAAAATCAAAGAAAAACTATGTTACAATACTTTTAAAGCATAGCATGGCTAAGAATTGCAACCTCGAAATATATTATTTAAAAAAAGAGAAATCTTCCTGGATGACTGAGCATTGTATCAAAAGAAAAACTAAGGATATGGGACAACCAGTTTTGGATTTATATCTCATATGGTTAAAGAGTCTTAAGTCTTTAACTAATGGAAAGTTATGTAACCTCTATTATTAACATCGCATTTATAATTGCGATACTCATCAAGTCATTTGACGTCTAACATAGGTCTCAAAATACACAATTTAATTTGCATAGACTAATTTGTATACCAAAGTTCAGCATGAACATGATTCTAAACTCATAAGACATAATAGTAAACTCAAACACTCTCTAAGTAACTTACCAAAAATAACATTTTAGTTATGATTCCTTCACGATTCTGTAAGCTTAAATGCTGGTTTTTTTTTTTTTTTTTTTTTTTTTTTTTAAATTATCTTCCCATTGATACCAGAATAATCAAATACTTGACATATGCCACTTTGTTTTTAACAGCTCTAAAAAAATTATTTGTTTACCACTAAAAAGATGCGTGAAGATAACGAAGAAGGGATTCTGTAAATATCTCATGCAAAAAGAGGAATTTAATTGTAATATATTTCAAAGGAAGCCCTGGCGAGGGATAATTTTATGTTTATGTTCAATAAATTTATTTTGTAGGTTAAAAATAAGTGATTTTATATTTAAAAAATCAAACAAACTCTCAAAAAACTATGATAAGTTTAAGAACTAATCAAATAGAAAAAGTTTCATCTTAAAGTTATATAATGCCTGAAAATTATATCTGAATAGAAATTGGAATTTTTTTTATTGTTGAAGAACATAGTTTTAATTTATAAAAAAAGCTAAGTATTTAAGGAAAATTTAAAAATCGAAGCATTAATTTTTCGTAAAATGTGAACTTAGCACCAACTTCTTTCAGAAGTTGTATTTTTAAGTATTTATTTATTTGAAACGTTATCGATATTTATTTTTTTTAATTACAAAAAAAAAATATTAAAATTACAGTGACATAATTTAAATGTTTCTCTGCGTAAAAATTGAACAAGTTGAAAAACTTAGAAAACGTTTTGCAATATTTTCAAATCTAGACATGAAAGACAATTTTCATCAAATTAAAATTTAAAACTTCAATAGGAATTTTTGGCTTTGTAGAAAATGTGTTTTTGTTTCATGGAGTGTAAGTGAAACATATTGGAAATATTATATGTATTAAACATATTATAATTAAAATATTATATTGAAAAATGATTTGAAAATATAGTGAATAAATTAAAAAAAAATTAATAAAATGACAGTTGAGTCCAAATTTTAATGGACTGTTGCAAAAAGGATTCATTGCTGAAAGGCAGGGAAAATGATAAACTTGAATATTTCGATGACCAATCAAGAACAAAACAAGATCTCATGTCCACTATAGAACAAAACTTGACTAAAAAAACAAAGTGTTTTACATTAGCAATAAAACAAGTAGTATTTAAAAAAATTACAAAAGTTTTTTGGTGTAGAAATTTGGGCTTGCAGTTTTCTAAGTTGAGCCTCTTTCACAATAGTCAATTCAATTAATAATATGTTACAAAATTGTGAAATATCCAAATTATTAAAGGATATCTTATTAGTTTAGTAACCTTTATTAGTTTTAAGAATTATTATTTTAATTTACAAAAAAAATTCCTAGATTTGAAAAATTAAACAAAACTAAAAAAAAAAAAAAAAAAAACTAATTTTATTTTTCTCTCTTTCTATCAGAATGAGTATTTTGACTTATATTTATTGGAAAATAAATGTAACCCAAATTTCATAAAAGTCTGGTAAGCATTTCTACTAATATATCAGCAATGTTTCAATGCCTGCCAATAGCAAACCAATTCCCTTGTTATTTCTTAACACTATCAAAGCTTCATATCACGTGCAAGTAGTGATTCCCTTAACGTATTACAACCCTCTTCTACACACAGACATATGTGTGCTGTCCATACGTATACTTCTATTCCGAGACAACAGGATACGTCAGTAATCACATTTTCATTACAGATTTGGAAAAATCGCAAAAATAAGATTGGCAGTTGCGTTCTGTTGTCAGCAAAATCCATTGCTTGTAATTTACTTTGTTTGGAATGGTATCTGCCAATATCGATGCAGGCGAGTACTATACAGTCGTTAGATATGGGTAGTGACATTTGTAAGAGATTAGTAATTTTATCGGAAAGCACTTCATTTAGCGAATGTATTTTAGAAGGATAAATGGCATTGATTGTTGAAGAATGATGTTTAAGTCGAAAATGATTATCGGCTACATTCAGTTTGAGATTACTTGTAATTGAATGATCACTAGTAGAGGCCAATGATGTATAGAATTTAGATCTCACACTAAAAATAAAGACTTTGGGAATTGAAATCAGTATAGGTGTAATTTATTATATGCAATATAATGAAATTACTTGCAATATATCATTATTAGTTGCAATATATTGATGTTAGTCGCAGTACATTAATGGAAGTATACGCATTGTTAAGACACACATTTGCTTACACAGGAAATAATACAATTAAGTCTAATAATACTCATGTGTTTATTACACTCAATTTAAACACACACACAAATATTTATCCTGTGACATTCGTATTATTAAACCTGATAACATAGTTAGCGCTCTGGCCTCGTCCATATATCTATATTTATGTATAAGCATTTTATTATATATCTATCTCTCTATCTCTCTGTATATATATATATATACAACATATATATATATTATATATATATACAACATATATATATATATATACAACATATATATATATATATATATATATATATATATATATATATATATATATATATATATATATATATATATATATATATATATATATATATATATATATATATATATATATATATATATATATATATATATATATATATATATATATATATATATATATATATATATATATATATATATATACATACATACCAAAGGTACCAGGTTCGAAACCTGAGTTAGGCATGGATAAGTGTTGTGGTTCGGAATCCACGTTAAGGTTTAGGTACCGGCCTAATTAGTCATTATTGTGCATAAAAATAGTTCGTTGAGCGTATAAACTAACCAACTAACCAATCGTATTATTAGCAGAATATCAGTTACTAGTTAAAGCATTTGTGAATACATGATCAATTAAATTTTGAGGTAGTAGGTAAAATCAGACAATTACCATAATTTAATATTTTCCGTTATATGTACTTTTGTATTTGTTTTGTTGAACTCCATTAGAATTTGAGTACTTATTCTTGTAAATGTAAAGAAACTAGTAGAAAAATGAATGAGATTTCAAAAGTTAGTTCATTAAGATAACCTTTTTTTCATTTTTCTGAAAAGCGTCAATCTTTCGTTCGCAAAATTTTGTATTTCACTGAATGATACATTTTAACTCGGAACATTTGTTCATGACTTTCATTTCAATCACATTAGAAAGACGTAGTATATTACATTTAAGTCTTATTATCAAATTTGGCGTTTGTAATCAGTTAATTTTTTTGGTTTTGTATGGAGTTTTGATTTATGGCGTTTGTTAAATCAAACATTATTGATTATGTGACAAATATTACATGTAATTGCAACATTTAATCGTATTTATTAAAAACATTCGTTAAGTTAAAAACCTATGAGGAAGAATTATTACAAGAAACAGTGTAATTCTATCGCGTGATCTTGCTTCTCTAGCAAAGATATTGCTTCTAAAATAGTAAATACTTATTTCATAAACCAGATTATTATTTCACCCTCTGCTTACAATATGTTTGTAAAAATTATCTATTTGATTCGACTTTAAATTTCTATGAAATGTGTTATTATTTTAAAGATTTAATCAGATCCATCGTAAATCACCCAATAGTTTTTTAACCGTTAAGATATTCACTTAGTAAATTTCTTTTGAAATTACCATCATTGAAAATAAATTTTGTTCCCTAGAATTCAAAGAGAAAACTCTTCTTAAAATATTTTTTTTGTAATGTAGCTCTTTTGAACCTTTTAGAAGACTTTTTTGAAAAAAAAATAAAATATCCAGTTTTACGTAAGCTCTTTCAGAAAGTACTAGCTAATTATCCATGCTTTGACACGTTTTTTTACGAAATCTTAAGTGATTTTGGTAATACACAGACATTTTACAAAATTAATTAACCAAGTCTTCAAACCGACAGAAAATATAGAAAAAAATGTATATTAGATTACTCTAAAATCATATTTCTACTTAAAGTTAACCCTTAAATGCATGAATTTTTATTTTCAATAAATAAAATTTGAAATCAAGTGGGAAATGGGTGTATCTAATGAGAAAAATACAAAAAAGAAGCCATAAGAATACCATAAGAATGTTGCATATTGATGTATTTTTACATCACAAAAAAAAGCTAGATTTTCTTGCATAAATTTGTCAGTATATACAAAAATATAAATGTTATTCGTTACTCTTACCTAGTTTCGATTTTAAAAAAATATTCCTGTATGTTTTCATATAAATAATCGTAATTCGTTGTACTCGCCGAAAGGAAATTGTACCCCCAGCAATAAAAATTGTCACAGATAAAGAAATATACTGTCAAAGATTCTAGTTGCGTGCGGAAAAGATAAAATAGTTTTGGTAAAACTAAAAAAAAAAAAAAAACACTATGCAAAGGTTGCTATATAAAGAAATAAGAGGATTTAAGGAATGTAGACAATTGGCAACATATGTAAGGGTTAAATTGGAAAAGTGACAAAGTAGATATAATCTTTTCTTGCAACGCACTTTAACCACTCTTTTCCAAGAAAAAATACAAACGTTTTATAAATAGCCACTTTTATAATTTTAAACAGAATAGGTATTGCCTATCTGTATTTAACAGGTACAGTCCAGTTTGAGAATATTCGTTAGAAATGCAATGTAACCATCTGAATATGCTATGCAGTCCATAAAAACTGGTAATTCTTAATCGTAAAACATTTCTAAATAATTAAAAACATTCAGATTTTGGACTCACAACCCCCTATTGTTAAGAGGCGAAAACATTGAATAACTCATTGTAGAAGTATTCATGTCAAATTTGTTGCTGTTTCGTGCGCTGCGTGTACAAATTCTTTACTTCACTTATTTTACCCTGGAGAATTGTTAGTGGATGAAGACCTTCAACCATGTGTTTAAATGTTCGGGTACCGGAGAATATTCCTACTAACTTTGGTAGATTTGTTGTGATGTGAAAAAGCTATATAATATGTATATTTAATATGTTTCGAAATCTTCTTTCATAAAAGAAATACAGTCTATCTAAAAGGAATATCTCGCCCATCAGATAGTTTTGTTTGGTTGGTAGTGGTTTCTATTGAAACAAAACTCGTTTATAGATTTAGAATAAGGGTGATCCATGCAGACAATTGGTGTCCAAAGCCTATTAAGTAGATGTTTATCTCCCAAAATACCCAGTAGAAAATGGGGCTAGTCTTCTTCTTTTTTTTTCCTTTTCTTTTTTTTTTTTTCTTTTTTTTTTTCCTTCTTTTTTTTTTTCATGGTAACAGTGAACGCTAGACAAGCTGGTGGGAGCTATTCTTGTGGTAGACAGAGATTATGTAAAAAGTTGAGGATTTAACAATATAATTTCTAGGGAGCTAACAAACATACAAAATGCTTAAATTCACTTATATTGTTGTCAAACGTTCTTTCCCTAAAGTGAAAACCATCTCGATACAAATCTTTATCATAAAAATAGATTTCCAAATACGTCAGCATCAACTCATTGACTTCAACTTTCATTGTAAACACTTACTTGAATTCAAAACGAATGCGCATTTAAGAGAGAGATCAGAGATCATAATTTAACTATGTAGTGCTTGCCTGAGAGCTTGGGCATTACTACTTCATTGCAGTTAGTTCTCAGAGAGAAAAAAGAAAGTTAAAAATAATAAGATGCTTAGTGCTTGCCAGAGCAAAGAACTTGAAGTAGGGCGAAGGGATAAACATGTGCTCATACTAAAGTGGTGGGCAAAGGAAAACTTAAAAAGATGGTGCACATTTTTTATGGCTGTGAAATTAAAACAAAAAAAAAAAAAATTGCACAGGTCAAAAACTTTTATGCCCATTAATACCAGCTAAAATTAATATAAATTAATAAAACAGAAATGCAGTCATGAAATATGGCAAAAGTTGTTTCGTTAAAATACACATCTATGGGTGGTTGAAGAGCATTTAAAGCAAAATAAATTTCGAAGAAATATAATTGATGAAAAAAATAGTTATTTTATGAACAAAATTGTACAAACCCTCTATATATAGCAAACCCATTTGAAACTAATTTTTTAATTTAGAGCATAAATTTAATATGGCAAATAATTAATGAATCCTGAAAACTTCATAGAAATAGTTTCAATCATATTTTAACGTGGTGAATTATAAGCCAGAAAACAAGCAAACCACCAAACCTTCACTTTCATATATCAGCCAGGATGATCTAAATGACTTAATACGTAAAATGTTTAACCTTCTGTCCAGCGCAATATATTGCCAGCTAAGTTCAGTAGCAATGAATTTTCTCGATGGACCACATAAAAAAAGTAAAATTAAGTTTGTTTATACAACTGGCAAGTGGTGATCGTCTTTTCTTGGTTTCCGATTTGGAAGACTTATCCTTTAGATAAAAAAATTCCTTTTTTTTTTTTTTTTTTTTTTTAAAGAAAGAAATTTTTATTTTCAAATGTCTAGTGTGCAAGCACGCCTTTTGCAGTATCCTGTTAATTTGTGTCTTCTTATTGTACAAATTAGAAAAATAACTGTCCCCGTTGGTTTCCCTTTTAATAGATTTTCCACATCTAGCTAAGCGTTTTTAAAAACAAAAATAAAAAAAACCAGTCCCATCCCAAATATAGCATTGTTAAAAAAATAGCAATAGTTTTAAAATAAAATTGTATGAATAAAAAATTTATCTTTAAGAAAAAATAATTTAAAATAAATTTAAAACTGTAGACAGTGAGCAAAACATTTATACCTTCTAGACTTCCCATATTTATCCATGCCTATAGTTTAAATTTAAAATTCAAGCAACAAAATGAAACAAATTTA